>WOVY01002735.1:0-600000 GCA_013436015.1 Rhipicephalus annulatus | reverse complement strand
ATTTCGTTGTTGTTGTGTCTGATTATGATGCGCTGGACATGTATTACACCTTGGTCCTTCCATCCATCAAGAAGCTCTTCTTCACTCAGTGTCATCAAATCTTCGTCCGATACCACGCCCTTCACTGTATTCATGGTACGATGTGTGCTCACAGAGACGGGGATGTTACCAAAGGCTACGAGGTGCGAGAGTTTATTGTACTGTTCCTTGTCTTTTAATTCGAGAAGCAGATCTCCACTTGCCATCTTCGTGGCCTTATAACCGGTTCCAATGGTCTCTCTCAAGCACTTGGCCACAAGGAAGGGTGAGATTGCTCTAGCTTTTGTAGATGATTGTTCGCAGTGGAGGACATGGTATTTTGGGAAAGTTTCTCTGTTTTTAGACCAAAGTAGTGAAGTTGCGTCGGTGCGTACCCTTTTCGAGGCACGATCAGTTAGAGAGGGTGTCGAGGATCCCATGGGAAAATGTGTATTTTTCGGTAACGGCGCCTACCACCCACCACGGAGTCCAACAAGGGGACGTGGCAGAGCATGTGGGCATGTCTGCGCAACGCCAGCAGTACGCAGTTACTATAACCCAATATGGTTTACCCTAGTTTGGATAGCCACACAAGGTTAACCCTTGCCGCCAGGAAAAACAGAAGTAAATTGAAGAGAGGAGAGATCAGGAAAGATTGAAAGTAAGAGGGAAAGACAAAGATGAAGAGAGGCAGAGACAGGAAAAGGCGACTGCCGGTTTCCCCTGGGTAGGTCAGCCCAGGGGTTCCGTCTACGTGAAGCCGGGGCCAAAGGGTTGTGTTGCCTCTGCCGGGGGGCCTTAAAGGTCCAATCACCCAGCGTCGGCTCAACCCCCAGGATCCCCTTTTCCCCGGACACGGCAAAGCCACGCACGGCTAGGCGTGGGAGGGAGTAGAAACTCCCCCGTTAGCTCGGGTCCGTGGTGTCGCTACACACCAAACGCCTACTTGCGCAGGCGCCCCTGCGGGGAAGGGGGCAGGGGTAGCGGCCACCAGTCATAGTCCCATAAAAAGGAGGGATGCAAAGTCTGTCCCATGCATTGACTTGAAGGACAGGGGGGGAGGCACCACAACCTTTGCCCCCCGGAAGGAGAACCGTGCGCACGTATATGTTGGCTACTCTCTTGTGTTTGTGTATCTAAGTCTGATCTTTTACCATGAATACCCTAATAGATAGTAGCTAGCTCAGCTCCATGTCATTCTAAGCTTTATTTCTTGTGCTCTGAGTCCTTTTTCATGTTATCCTAGTTATCTGAGCAGTTGGTTAGTGTTTATATTGTACGGGAGTGCTTATTTGGGCTGCCTCATACGCATTTATAGGAAATGAGAAACAGCACTTAAGGACAACCGGAACAGAGACAGACCAAGGGTTGTCAGAGTCAGTGTTTGGTTTGTCTATGTCCCGTTGTCCTGTGTTTGCACTGTTGTTTGCATTGCCTCAGCTCCTCTCCTGTGTCCGTTTGTGTCTGTGTTTACACGTTCACTTCTTCAACATGGGAGGTGACTTGTTTGGGCTAGTTGGTCTCTTGTCATTGCCACGTTATTGCACACCATTTAGACCAGTGGTTCTCCAATGGGAGCCTGCGAAGCCTTCCCTAAAATCTGCAAAACCATCACCTGCTTTTCTTAAAGTTGGGGAGACGATATAGACTCCAACCAAAAGTTTAAAAGAAACCCAACGTTTCAGAACCGACTTGGTTCCTTCCTTGGTTCGGAAACGTCAGGTTCCTTCAAAACATTTGATTAGAGTCTATATCATCTCCCAGTTTCATACCCAACCAGACAGACTTCTGTCAAACGTTTACATTTCTTAAAGTCGCGCCTGAACTCTGTTTAGGCGTGACTGTGCCACACATTGATGAACTGTCCAAAATAGAGCGATGTGGTGCGTCTGACGTTTTCAGTAGCAATAAAAGGCACCTGTTTGATGCTCCAGTTGTGTTAATTTATACACCCCCTCCCTCCCCTCATCTGCAAGGTGTACCCCATTACTTACACCAGTCCAAAAGGGGGTCCCCAACACATCCATGGCAGACAACCACTGACCTAGACGACAAGGCACTGCAGTGTTTACGTAGTTCTGTCCTCATCTTCCAAGTGGTCCGCGATAACGTAGCTTGTAACATGCCTATGCTTTCATTCTTACCATGTTCAGTTCATGCTCCATTGGCAAAATATTGGCTGGTACGTTTTCATCAGAGCTAATAAGGCGGCCACAGGGTATGTAATAAGGCGGCCACTAGTAGGTATGTATTCATGCCTGTGATGCATTGCAACGTACGACACGGACCAGGAAAACGAGAAATAACATGGGATGATGCGCATCACCCTATGTATCTTCTTGTTTTTCTACTCCGTGTTTTACCTGGCAGCGCATCACAAGCATGATTTCATGGAAGCCAATACCACTTATAGAAGCCAGGCTCACAGTGCCACGGTGCAGTCATATTAAAGAAATGTTTACAGTACACCATTTGTTACACCAGAAGTTCTGATGTATACATTTTTCAATACGTGAGCATTACAATTTCCCTGGCTTAATAAACAATATACAGTACAACACCACCTGAATATTCAGCACTGAATCACCTGTGAAGCTCAATAACCACACCGCTCGCTCTTGCACTCACTTTGTTGAAGCAGGAGAGGGTCCAGAGCCACCACGAATGAGAAGGAGTGCCTCCTCGTACGAAGGTGGGTCTTCCTCTGTCGTTGCCATGAGCAGTGGAAATGCTGCAGCGGTTGTTGAACCGCGGCACATGGGAGAGTCGCAGCCAGTGGCCACCGCCTCATATGGAGGTGGCAGAGACGCTGCCCTTTGTTGAAGACCCCTGCAGAGGATAGGAAGAAATAGTTTTGAAGATTTGCTTCAGCTTCACAAAACTGACGAAAAAGCCAGTTGTGGACTGCAGTGGTGTCATATTGCTAGACATTTCATACCAATTAAGGCAAAAGTCTAAGGTGCCTCATCAGACGCTGGCCACAAAAATGTGATGCGCAGCACGAAAACTCACGCAACCTCAATAAAGTTCACTGAATAAAGAAAATTCTGACAGTTCCCAACAAGTCACATAAAGCTTGGCACAGCAATCACTGCTCGTACTTCCAGTCAACCGACATATCTAGCTTCAATATGCTCGACAACTGTGCTTGCACGGCTTGGCCAAGTTATGCAGTGTCCAGTGACTAGACAACTCAATGCTTGCTTCCTCTTTCTTTTTATCTTTCTTTATTTGTCTATGCTCCTTTTCTCTCTTTTTAATTGATGTTCTCCGTCTTTTCTTTTCTTTTCTGCACTTTCTCCTCTATTTTTTTTCCTTCTGATGCCAGTAGTCCTTGAAACCACCTTAGAATATGACACCGCATACAGTCATGTATGTTAGCATTACCCTTGTTTGCTGTGCTAGTGCTTGATGCATCTGTTGAGAAAAAAAAAATCAAACTTCACATAGTAACACTGCGTACGTTTTCAACAAAATGCACCACTTGATTCAGACTCGCATTCACTAACCATACAGTTAGTATTTTGACATGGACCGTACCAAATGAGGCTCTGCCAATATTGCTCAAACTCTATAACAAATTGATCATCACTTTAATGAAGTGCACTTGTTTGTGGCGTCATTCGACGGCTCTGGCAAAAGGAGTTACTTGGAATTGCATACAATGCACTGATGAGCTTTCCGCACACACCCTCCTACCCCACATTTCAAAACACACTGAAGATGGTCTCTGAAAT
Source organism: Rhipicephalus annulatus (assembly GCA_013436015.1). Taxonomy (NCBI): domain Eukaryota; kingdom Metazoa; phylum Arthropoda; class Arachnida; order Ixodida; family Ixodidae; genus Rhipicephalus; species Rhipicephalus annulatus. Next base: position 596,245 of record WOVY01002735.1, on the reverse strand, counting down.
GCTTCATACAACTTCTAGTGTATAAGAAAAATGGGAAATAGAAACTCGTAATGGGCTTTGTAATGGAGTGTGGTTGTTCCCTGCATGCTGAGGGCAAAGAACACCGGTACTCTCAGATTTAATGCTGACCCCCTGAAAGCTAATTCATAAACTTCCAGAGGTGGGTAACATTCACAGTGAAATGTACCGATGAAGGGACGTACCTCAACAAACCCGGCTCCACAGCCACAAGGTGAAGCTCCTGGAAATAATTAAGAGAAGGCACATATTACTGAAGAGAGTTTGAATATCCACAAAACACAATGAGTGTTACAATTTCAACCTTTTCTCTCCCATTGACGAGTGCCCTCATAATGAGATCTTGTGCCGAAATGACTAATGGCTAAACTCGTTGAGAATTTATCACACCTGGAATTAACGACTGTACTCGTCATAGTTGCATTCCTTAACGCTAGATGGCCACACTTAATGTTGTGCTATTTGTGTCTTGGCATTTACTGCATTGCAACTTCTCATACCACCGCACGAAACATGGCTGCGTCCTCAAGTGGAGGAAATGTAAGTGCATGCAAAATGACGTTCATCTATGGCTGCTCTTCAGTTTTGTATGAATACAAGAAGTGGTCGGTTCTCATCTAGGATTCTGATGACGACGATTCTTTGGATGGACGGAGCAACCTAGAGGCTGCCCTCAAGTCACGCCTAGCTTCGCGACCTCCCATACCAAGATGGCTTACTAACTGTCCTAAGAGCTGTAGAAAAGTACCCCCTATTTGGGTGCATGTTTTCACACTGTTTGAATTATCTTTTATTTGCATCATCTTTTTTCACACTTCATCAAGCCCTGACACAAGCTTTTTTTTTTTTTTTTTGCACTGAAGCACTGTGGCCATGTGGCGAAGCCATCTTCCAGCTATCGTATTTACACTACAAATGAAATAGAGGAACACCATGAATGGAAACATTCGTGCCGCTTTACTCAGAAAAAAATAACTCTGCCAATTCACAAAAAAGTTTCTTCCAAATTTGGTACAATGTTCTTTCTTCAGAGTAGGGAAAAAGTTAAAAAAAAATAAATCTGCACCTGACGTACGAGATCAGCGAGTCAACCGCACTGCACTATGCGACAGCTGTTCAAATGCTTTTGAAGTAGACAGTCATGCTTTCCTAACATGTGAAACATCTCTAGACTACAGCTGATTCTAAAGAGCAGACCAATTACCTTGAAGCATGTAAATGTCTATCTTGATCAGTACTCGTCCCAGCTTCGCAGACATTAAACCAACACATTACACTCCGCTCTTTTGTTATTTCCTTTTTCATTCACATCATGTCGCTACATCTCAACAGATATTCAAATGATGTGATGAAATGCGAGCGTCATTTCATAAGGACAATTTCACTGAATTTCAAATGGTTGAAAGATTTAAATCAATGATTTTGTTCAAGAAAAATACAAAAATGAAAATTTCAGCTGTCATGTAAGTTTATTATATGGTGCTGGCAGTACTTTCTGTCTCACTTACCTCAGAAGCAGCTGCCAGCTCAACATGGTTAAATAAGTACCCACAAACCGTCATGCATCATGCCAATAAGAGAACAAAAAGCAAGCTGTGTAGAGGCATTTGAAAGATCAAAATGTTGTGATATAGTTCATGAGGAATGTTCATGGAGAATAACCCTGGAAAGCTCATTTAAATTCGGAATGTTTCCTAGATTCTAACTTAAAATGATACATTTTCATCGTTACTTCTTCTAACTTCGCCTTCTTCAAATTTTCACATTGTTTTGACAGTAAACGACGCAGGAGCGAAATAGCTCCAGATTAAACTGTTTATTGTGTAAACTCGAGCCCAGCAATACCAGGTAACTGTCAAAGCAAGGTAGCAGTGTCAAGCACAGTCATTGGATATCAAATTCAAATCCATGGGTGAACCACATAGGCTCATTATGCATGCACCATAAAACATCCCAATGTAATCTTTGCAGCTCGTGTAAGTTTTATGATGTACACTGCTACTTGTAGCTTACATGGAATCTAATTAGAAATGGTGACAGCATTTGAAGATAATTTATAGCTACGGAGGTTTTACGTGCAAAATCACAATAAGATTATGAGGTGAACCATAGTAGAGGGCTCTGGAAATTGTGGCCACCTGGGGTTCTTTAGAGCACCCCAAAATAAAAGCACCAAATCCACGAAAATGTGAACCTCACAGCAGGGATTGAAACTGCGTCTTTCGAAGTCAGCAGCTGATGGTGATGACATAAGAGAAACTTCCGACTCAAAGGTGCATTATGAACCAAACAGTAACTCCAACAATTGTTAGCTGATGAAAATTCTCCCCCAGGTAAAATATATGTGCGTGCCAACATCCTTCTCACTATGAATAATAATAGGCCCTAAAAACTTCTTGAATATTCTCACTCACTGCACCATGGAGGTATGAAGTTTGGAATTACTGATGGCGTGAGACGGATTATAAGGGCTCCTAGGCCTATCCCTAAGCCTGCGCTCTGTGTGTGCGAATAGCAACAGCATAAGTGCGATGACAAAGTAGTCCATACGCAGTGCGGTAACTAATGCAATGCTCAGCAGTTGCGCGCAGCAGTGTCGCCACAAGGGCAGAGTGCACAGTTGGTGAAACAGCTGTTTAAAAGAAGCGCGACAATGCGACCCACTTCGGAAACAAAGCAGAACGCGCCACATCTGTGCCTGCTCACCCGGGCACCGCAGGAATGAACGCAAACTCCAAAACACAGTGACAACATTTGCCTCGTATTTCATCGAAAAAGATCTAGGTAACCGAACGACTGGATCGTATCATTCACTCGTGAAATGAAATGAACTGGTTCTGGAAAAAGAAACACAGGAAAAAGAATTCTAATTTATTGAAGATGCAGCCTCTAAATCATCTGGAAATCCTGGCTGACCGCATACAGAGCAGAGCGAGGCTCCCCTTAGTTTACAAGCCAGAAGGCCCCTTCTGCCAGCCATTTTACCCAGATGGCATGGTCTGGCTTGTTCATCATAAGTGTCAGGGAAGCCTTAAGACTGTATCGTTATCATTTTTTTATACTACTTATTATTTAGAATAATAATATCAATAGAAATATTAGTACAAAGAAGTACTCCGTCCCTAGAACATTAAACAATATTTAAAAAGAAAGTAACGGCAACTTTTACAACAGAATAATACTACTTGAGCTAGTGTGAGACTAGCCAGCAGTAAGCAAGTAAGCATTATGTAAAAAAAAACAACTCACTATCAGAAAACAACTCATTATCAGAGATAATAACATAGAGATTTCACAACTGAATGAAGTACTGTGTGTAAAAGGGGCCGTGACACCCAACTTTCGCTCATAATCTCAGTTATGTAGATTAGCATTTAGGTGTTTATGAATGAGCCAGAGAAATTTCAGTGCGTTCAATAGAGAACTTAATTTATAACGAGCATTTATATGAACATGCAAGCGGCCCGAATCTGACAACACTGGTGTACTAACGAAGCACCACGTAACAAGCTGCTTGCCTTGCAAGCATCTTTATTCTTAGCAACAATAGTGTTTCGTGGTCAGCTGCATGTGCAATGGAGCTATTAGAGCTTTATTAAGTTCGGCATTGAAAATTGAACAGTTTTCAGTGACTGAAACACAGGTAGAAGATGGCGGCTCCTCTTCATGAAGCTCGTGATGACACATGTGCCATGACAAATGATGGTCGCTCGCGGTGGACGTGCTTTATAGGGGCGACTCCTAGGGCTCATTTTGCCACAAAATACTCTCTCACAACCCATTTTTCGCACAGGTATTAGCACAATAGACCCTCCACTTTTACATTTCGCTGATAACCGCAATGTGGTGGGTGACCATGTCATGGCACCTTGAAGCTTTTGTGAATGCACTAAATGCATTTGGAACAAATTTTTGAGTGCATTTGAAGAATGCACTCAATAAAATTTTGAGGTTTTTAGTACACTTAAACGTGTTTATATTGAGTGCATTCAAAAGAATCTTTTGATAAAATGTAACCTATAAATTAAAACTTCAGAATATACATGTTAAAATATTGAAATTTTTGATTCACAGTTTTGCTGTGTGTTGCATTTGAATCGCACAGCAAGGTTGAAAGCATGAATGGCAATGAAATTAACAAAAGCCCCTAGAAACGACTCTCTCGAGTAACGAAAAACGCTCTCTGAGCCCATGCTTGCACGCACTGCAAAATATAAAGTGGTTGCACAAGCTAGAAATAAGCTGCAGCCACCACACAAAGCTTTTTTTATTTATTTTTGCTTGGGCTGTTTTCGAACAAAGCACATTTTTAATACTTGCTGCCAAATTTAGGCCTTTGTCGCATTAATATTCAGCGTAGGTAATCTGTACTGAAAACTGGTAAACGAAGTGCAAGCAGATTCTGCAAAAACTTGCGACCCGCATAGCAGTCGCAAAAAATGTGCATCTACGTGTCTTCCCTTCTTTCATGACGAATCTCTACAAACTAGCTGAGGCAGATAGTGCTCACGTCTCCAACTAGAAAAAGCCGTCCCATAAACTGTATTGGCCAGTAAGTGGAAACTGTAGCATATGAAGTAGAAGCTGACGTCAAGGTGCTTTCGTGTCTAAAGAAGGAACCCGCGGATCAGGATGTCTTGAGCAGCTGGTTAGTCCGACACTCTACAGTCATTAAAAACAAGTGGTAGTTTGTGCTCGATCTCTTCAGTGTCCTTCTTTGTGGTGTCCTTTTCTATCTTAGCGAACTTTTTCCTGCACAGAATGAACCAACTAGGGCCTACCACACGCACAATTTTAAGACTCTCGAAGGAGAAGGTAAATAAGCCTATCATTCAGCTTTCACCCTTATCAGGACTGCAGTTAGTGAGCGAATAGACGAAATCTGATGCTGTGAAAGTCAATTCTAAATGATAGGCGAGAACTGCTGCAAAATCACTCCGATCAGCCAAGGAAAAACCCATTAGCTGCTGTCAAGCAAGTGATCCTGCTCCATACAAACACCTTGTATTCCTGAGCTAATTTAAATGAGGTCACATTTTGCAACCACCCTGCCCTGATTTATTATAGACATTCTCTATTTTATTATCAACACCTCTATTGTATTATCATTATTTAACACAATCTAGGTGATAGCAATTTTTCAGTTTACAGAATGGAAAATCAGAATGTTGTGAAGGTGATTGCTATTAGCGCAGTTATCACTCGATCCAACAGACTTGCAATGCAGAAATAATTGACAGCAAAAGAATTTATAGCAGTGTACCAAAATGCCACCTTTCGAGAGTCTCAAGTGTATGTGGACTTCCCATAGCGCTATCAAGACAGAAGTGAAACCACTTGCAAAGCAGATTATCCATTTACATATGCGAGCATAGCGACGTCGGTTTGTGCTTCACATGGTAGAGCTGCCACTTCCTGGAAACTCCAGCTGATGCAACCGGAATGTTTAGCTAGACAACACATCCTGCGAATGCTGCATGCTTTCAAGGACCGAAAGTCTGACTGTTAGTCAAAGCTCACGACGACAGGAGGTAAGGCTCACGAAAACTGGCAAAAGTGAAAGCAACTAGAGAAACCAAATGCAGGGTTTGTATAGTCTGTTCTTTTTTTCTTTCCCGTATCTGTGTTTGCACATCTTACTTTTTTGATGCTATGTGTTGACGATGTTTGAATATGCCTCGTCTTCTATTGTGTTGTGTTGACACTTCTAGTATGCTTTTTTTCTATTGTAATGAACAGCTGGGGTGTCTCTTGCACACATGATTACAATGAAGATGAGCCCATCAATTTCGTGGAACGGTTTTCAACCAAAGAAGGCCGACATTATGTAGCCACAATGGCTTACCTACACCAAACATTTCTTAATAACCTGTTGTGTCATGTTGGCATACAGGCACTGTCATTTCTTCACATCTTAAGAATGAACGGTTGCAATGAAATGTGTATCATGATGTGATGATCTTGTTGAGAAGAGGGCAAGGCAGTGTTGTAACGAAGGTAGACCTGTGACAGAGGGCAATGCTGCCCATGTTCTGATTACATGGAAGTTACATTGAACAGTTCACTAACTTCTCACCTAACAATTCTCAGAGAAGCCTAACGACGCCAACAACTTCAACGTGATGCTAAACACTACTATTATTCTAAGCTCTTTTCGTAGATTACGCTTATAAAAGAAAGAACCATAAATTAGAAAAGATGAAAAAACATAAGATAAAGCGAGATTATGCTTATAGAAAGAAGAACCATAAATCAGAAAAAAATAAAGAAACATAAAATAAAGCAATAATGACACAAATTCGTATGCTCCCACCACTTTATGAATCTAAGTGTGTTTACAGGTACACAGGTAATATTTTTTAACCGTCACGGAAGTTATACAAGTACCAGAAGTTGATTGACACCAACACAATCGGCACTGTGCAGGTATCAATGTGCAAGTGCTGCCTCTGTGTGGAGGGCTACAGCATCTGAAACAATAGAGGAGCGCGGTGCTGTTGGCTGCAAAAACAAACGAGCCCAAGCATGCTCTTTCAAGCTCCCTCGCATTGGTTTGGTTGTGAAGGCAAAGCCTTATGTCTCCAGTATAGCTGATGTACATGCAAATTTACGAAGCAGCTATGTGCGCACAACACAACGGTGTGTGGAGAGATCACTGGGAAATGGGCAGTACAATTCCAGCAGCAAACACTGCCCAGTTCCCAATAGTCTTGCTTCAATAACAGTTAAAACTGCCAGAAAGCGTGTAATAGCTGCTAGGGTGTTTTACCTGTTGCTTAACGAAACTTCCCTCGCATTTCAGGTCACACCAATGTGCCAATCTTGCCTATTCATCGAATACCATCTCGGCGACTCAGCTATTGTCAACTGTTCTATGTGCATACTTTAAGCGAAGAGGCATTATACAGTAGGGCCAAACTCATTTGAGCGAAGCAAATAAAAATAGCGAGGTTGAATAGATATTAAGATGAGTAACTAAATTTTTGTTGATGAGCATCTTTTATGAAAAAAAGATGTTTTTCAAGCTTGCACTAATTCTTGCACGTCTGCAACAGCAACGATGGTCGGCTCTAAAGTTTAATATGGTTGTTTCTAGTTTGCTTCTAGGCTCTAGCTGGATGATGCTAGGTTGCTTCTCAACGCAGAAAGGTTCGAGTTAGGGGCAGAAAGTAGGGGAAAAAAGTGATTTTTCTAATTTGCATTTTGAGAAGTGTGTATATTTTCCATACTTGTGCTTTTCTTAAACAGTATTTTTCGAGGCTGAAAACCAGTTTTTCATAAAGCAAGTAGCGAGTGAAGACATAGCACATGACAAGACCCTTGTAAACACCATACGCTTATGGTACATTTTTCTAAAAAAAACTTGCTGTACAAAAGTGAAAATGCTTGTTCAGAGACAACTGTATATGAGAAATTGATAGGTAACTTCTAAGACAGTCTGTAGGCATGGCATGCTTTTTATTCGCATTCATTCTTTGGAGCACATCAACTGAAACAGTGTCACTCCACCTTGTGCTTGTTGTGCCTGTCAATACGTTGAAATGCTAAGCGTAAAGAAGGCCTTTAGCAAGTATAAATTTTGTGGCCATAAACACAGTTCACTTGAACGTACGGATAAATGCCAGCGATATACTGAGGTGCCGAATGCGGAACCAGCAAGCCTTTGATTGTTGATTCTCAATGCCTTTTCAGGTTGTTTCAAGATGAATTGCAAGTAGAGTGAGACTGGGTGTGCTCTAATAAATTAATAGTATTATTTATCATTATTGTTTGTGTATTATTGATGATTATTACTTGTAATAATATGAGACAGAATTGGCCACCCAAACTATGAAGGTAAGTGTTGAGCTAACGAAAATTGTGTCGCAGAGACATTGCTGCCTTTGTTTAGACACCAGAATCTTCAAGATTATGATGCGGGATACTGTTCTTCAATTTCATAATTGCAGTATTCATAACTTCATAACTGCAAATTGTTAGGACAGAAGCCTGGCCAAAACACAATTTACCAGAAGAACTGGATTATGATCCATAATACATTGCGGACAGCTCACATAAGAAGCAAGGCAAGCAAGATGACAGATTGAAAAGTGAAAAAAAAAAAAACGTGTTTAACAATGATTACCAAGCTCGTAGCTACTAAATAAAATAGCTGAATGGTGTTTGAGGCAAAAGATGTCCACTAGTCAGCTTTATCACATTAAGCTCAATTATTTGAAAACCATGTTTGTTATTACTTAGCTACCATTATGTCCTATCTATGCCAAGATAACAAGTAAATTATTTTTCCTTGTATTCTGCCTATGTGCATACAGCCACTATGCCAGAACTGAATTTATGAACTTCACACTTTCTGTGTTACAAGTTTTGAAGAATGCAAATTAACTATTAATCTAGATGCTAGTGGTAAAAATTCACCAAAACAGTAACATCAATTAAAGTTCAATGAATCTCGTATAGTGAAAAGAGCACAAAATTAGAAAGAAAACAGATGCATTCTGTGGACACCCATTTTCGTTTCAGAAAATATCGTTCCTCAACATAGTTGAAGAAGTATGGGATGTGCAGGCCTTACCCTGTCCTCTTCAACCACCGACAAGTCACAGACAAAACATAGATGTCCGAACTCGTGTTGAGACTGGGCATACACATCTCCCATAGATCCGTGGGCACATCACCATTCGCACGGGGCTTCTATCACTTCATGGTCTTGGCACAGCTATTACTGCCTTTCCCATTGCTTAGTATTCTCTCAATGTAAGTACTGCTGAAGCGTTCAGTCCAGATGCTCCAGCGAAGCTTAGTGGTGAGGACACGCCTTTTATCACTGGGTTAACCGGCCCCGACAGCATTTTAAAACTTTTCTTCATTCCTGGTAATGTCTGCATAGAAAGTTTTAGTAGTGTATGGCGCCCGTCTGTTGCCTTCGGTTAGCAATGGAATTTAACCAATTTCTGTGGCACATACTCATTTATGATAACGATAGTTGTTTGTACACATTCGTACAAACCAATGTTCTCCCTGCCACCTTAAAAACTTCACTGTTAAAATATGAATCCTCCGTTAGGTTTTTATTACTACATTAGTGAAAATGGTTTACCTAAAATGCTAATTACTTGCACTCATCTCAATGCTCACACATCCACCCTTGCATCACATTCAGAAGCACGGTGTGGAATTTTCTGGCTCAGCATAACTTCATAACTGAGCTTTATGCTCATTGGCAAATATAATAGAGAACTAAGCAAATTTGTCTTGCTTTATGGCAAATATAAGAAATTACTGCTCTAACACAAAACACCAACAGAGTGTGAAGTGAGCATCAGATAACAGGAAACTTTAAAAGTTGTGTTTGTAAAACTAACTTTACTTCGTGGCTTAGGTGGCGACTGCAAAAAAAAAAAATTAGACAAAGGCAAACGTTAGGACATTGATCCCTGCTGTGAGTAAGCAGCCACATGATGGTTCGCCAAGCTGCTTGCCTTAACTTAGAGAAACTACAAGGGGTGGTGTGAAACTGCATTTGGTAGCATTTCCGTCACACTTGCAAGAGGTGTGGGTGTGCGATAAGTTCCTCATATCTGAAATGTGGAAATTTCAAACGCTGCAACTTTGATATGTAGGAGGAAACACCATATGAGTAGTGAGTTAAAAACGATTCAACACCAGATTTCAGAAATTTATGCCTAAATTAACGATACAGCTGACAATTATGCAAATAGATGACTATCTGAGCTATTATTTTCACTGATTTGATTAATACTTTGGGTTTAACGTCCCAAAACCACCACATGATTATGAGAGACCCGTAGTGGAGGGCTCCGGAAATTTCGACCACCTGGGGTTCTTTAACGTGCACCCAAATCTGAGCACACGGGCCTACACTATTTCCGCCTCCATCGGAAATGCAGCCGCCACAGCCGGGATTCGAACCCGCGACCTGCGGGTCAGCAGCCGAGTACCTTAGCCACTAGAGCACCGCTGGCGGGGCTATTACTTTCACTAACAAAGTAATCAAGGTCAAATAGAACAAATTACCAGCCTGTGCAAGACACTGGCTGACTGATTACAATGTAGTCTAAAGCTCAACGTGACTATTTTTCATAACCGTCTCTGTGTTTTGAATAGCCCACCTAAGAAAAAGAACAAAAAAACATTCTGAAATCTGCGATTTCACACTTATGCATTGATATCGAGGTTGCCACATGAAATTAGAGATAGCTGAACTATCATTTTAGTTTATAAAAAGTATCACTGGCTTCCAAATCAATGCTCAGTAGTGTTATGAAAGAAAAATTTTCAATATTAGACTGCCCCACCCAAAACATTATGAAGAAAGACTAAACGGTCATGTAATTCATATATTGCTAGTAAATTGGTCTAAATCAATTTAAGCTCAATTTAAAAGTCACCTCCTGCCTCCAGATTTGTTTCACAATTAGTTCAAATCTTTTATTGCACAACCTGACTTTACATGTCGATAGCTCCGCGCTTATTGTTGCCATAACTTATTAACAAACAAATTAAGACACCAAGAACCAGAAATTGGTGAGCAACTTGGCCCCACTGTAAAGCTTTCATATCGGTTCCCACGAAAATCAGCAAAATTGGAGCTTACCCTAATTTGTAGAGCCAGTTTGGTCTCACAATTTCATTATTTTTCAAGCTTGTTGTACGTGGTTGACCTACTGAATTAAGAGGTGAACCTGTGAAGTGGCTTGTAAAGTGATGACAAAGCCATAGTTGTCATTAGAATCACGATAAACTCTCACTTGTACAAAAATCAAAGGTGAATAAATAAATAAATATCACCTCAATAAATATTTCAAAATAACAAACTTTCAGAAAGTCCCTGGCGGTTTTACTATGCATTTTATGCAAAATTCCCTTGATAAAACGAGTTTCTGAATAGCAAACATTTCAGTTGAACAAACTTCATCCGCGGACCCGGGCTAATTTTTAATATCAATTCAACGGCATTCTGTGCTTTGCAGCACTACCCCAACTGATGCGCACCACGACGAGAAAGTTGTAATGGCTGAAGCAGGTACAATCGCATTATTTCAAGACGAAGCTGTAGCATAGAGTACTGGACGGTTGCGAGACTTCGTGTGGTAGCAACAAGCTGTGCCAGAAGCACTGCACAGAACTGAAGACTCTCTGGACAGCCTTGTATCTTGTGCCTTGAGGGTGCCAGTCTAAATGAAAATTACTGCATTCTTTTCAAATTAAATTGCATTTCACACTTCTGACTCAATTTCTGCTGCGCCTAATGCTGTTACATATACTGTACAAATGAATATGTGTACAGTACATGGAGTATATATAATATTTGTACAGTATATTTGTTCCGTATGGAGGAATATTGGTTAGGTGAATAATTTCCTTGGTTTCCTAGAAGTTTGCTCAAGTGATTGTTCACTACATCAACTATAATCGTGCTTGTGAACAACAAGTGCATCATGGTGACATGAACCATGCTATACATATGATATAGCCGTTGTACATTACAATCTCTTCACCAAGAAAGCGATTGGCCCTGCTTCCAGAGGCAAAAGCTTGAATTTTCAATGCCAGTGGCCAATAGGTAAACACTCTGCTAAGTATAAATTATTAACATAGTGCAAACGCTTGGCAGTGGTTGAGCAATAGTATTTTTAATGATAAATTTGCTGTACCTTCTGGCTGTTTGTTAGTTCATTAGATGGTTCATAACCTTCAAAAATGGATAGTGTAAAATTGCAGAAAACATGGGTCGAACACAGACACACGAGCTTTTGGCCGTTCTTTACTTTCGTCCTGCACTCTGCCCAACTGTCTCCTATGTTCTTATGAATAAAGCATTAATTGCAGCATGATTGCACATGATGTACTTCGATTATCTTAGCTTAATTGCTTGCTTCTTTTCCTCTATTTTCTTTTGTTATTCCGAAGTGCAGCGAAACAGCCTGCCTTGCAAACAAGTGGAAAGAAAAAGTCGATGATACCGATTTAGAAATTTCTTCTCCAACAAACTGCAGGCCGCAGAAAGCTAGAATGACCACTTTGGCTCTTGAACTGTCCAGATGAAAGATGAGGCAACTGCAACCATCATTTTTTCCATTTTTCCTTTATACAAGGGGCATTGCAGAAACTGTAGAGACCCCCATATTCAAAAATTTCATCTTTTGAAGCTTTCACTTTCCCTTGAACTTCTTTGGCGATTTCTTTGGTGCACAATTTGGTGATATAAACACACACCTATATATATAAATATACATACCGTTTATATATATTGGATAGATAGAATAAAGATAATACCTGGTGTTTTACCTCTCGAGTCCATATTATACTTATGAGAGACGCCGAAGTTAATGTGCACTGAGGTAGCACAGTACACAGGCCTATACCCTTTCGCCTCCATCGAAATGCAATTGTCACAGCCGCGATCAAACCTGCCACCTTCTGGTCAGCAGCCAAGCACCCTAGCCACTGTTCCACCGAGGCAAACTGGATATGCAGAATTATTAATGCTAGCCAAAGTGAACTGGATATATAGAAGGATTAACGCTCGTCAAAGTGGAGGGTAAAACAAATCTAGCTCACCCACGCACAATATGGCTAGACAGTATTGTTCTGGCCGCAGGAACTTGTCTTGGAGAGCTAAAAAAAAGTTGCGTGACATGGATCATGCTGCTGTTCATATCCTTGCGGAGTTACCAAGAGTGACTCAGTGTTACCGAACATCTGTACAGTTACATAGAGCGACAGGTTGCAGCCTGAGCTATCGCGGATGCTCGTTTTTTTGTGTGCTGTTTTCTCCGGAACAAGCAAGCGCGCAACGGCTGTCAACAAAGTTCCACGAAAAAGCAAGTAAAAAGAAAGCAGATGGCAGCTACAATGACACAGGTGCATAAGCGTTGCCATGGTAGCTCTGCTCGAAGCTCCATCAGACCTTTCGTATGACTCACTCACGGCTGAGTCAACTCTGCACCAAATGCCGTAGCTACGGTCGGTCGGCTCCTGACTTGGAGCATGCGGAATAAATGTACTAATCTGTATAGCAGATTTCTCCTAGTCTTGGCTTTCTGAAAGTGCTGTTCATGCATTTGATTGTGGGAAAAAAAAACACACAGTGTATGTTTCTTTTTTCTATGCATATGAGTGCATGCGACATTTGCTGTAATTGGCCCGAGTCAGCAAGTTCAAAAGCCTCCTAGCATAAAATTCACAAAATGATCACTACTGTTTCTTTTAAAAGCTGGCAAACAAGCAGAGCCTGAAAGGCGAAGCATTTGCTGTGCACTTTATGACACTTAGAGCAAGGAATGCAACACGGCAAATGCCAGAGGCAAGACTTTTTCAAAAAATCAAAAAGAAAGAAAACAAAAAGATGGATTATGAGACATCCTTTGCGGTACTACAGTGGCTAGTATTCTAGCCACTGTAGCACCGCAATTTATTGTGAGCTGCATTTTCATCACGCATTACGGCCCATGTTCACCCGATTAACTCGCTACGTACTACGTGCTAGCCGCGGTGGTGCCAGTTCAGAATCGCAAGGCCACCGGATAAACGAGAGAGCGGCAAACAGAAACATGCTTCGAAACGCCCACACGTGTGACGTCATACAGGGAGTGCAATCCTTTTGCAAGAACGTACTGTACAAGCACAAAAGGTGCATGCTGTACAGCGCGCCGGGCAAACTAGAGCGTGACCCGTTTAGTCGAAAACCCGTAGCACCGAGAAGCGCTAGCGATCGCTTCTAGCCAAGCCCGCGCCATCGACCATGCACGTGTCAACAAAATCATGAACGAAAAGGGCAACGGATTACGCGTTTCACGAGGCTCGCTTTCGATTGCGATCCGGATTCTCAATCTGGATTGGCTCAAATGCGCGAGCTGGCGAAGGCAGCCAATCATGGTTGAGGAATTCGATCCCGTTCGAAAGTGCCCGTACGACCGTAGAGTTTCCCAATATATTGAGAAAACTCCATGCGTACGACGAAGTGTTCGGGCGCCAAGCAAAATACTTACGCGTAGTAAGGAATGCTGCCTCGTCAGATAGGCGATCATGGTTTCCCTGCGAAGGTACATAATCGTCTTCACGGCGAACATGAGTCCCGAACTGATGAATATAGGCCCGATGAGCCACATGTGGGTGAGGTTCGGAAACATCTGCTCACTGTCATCGAGAACCAATATGGTGAGCACCGTGCCCAGCGAGAAGAGCACCAGGGCCAGCGAGAAGTAGCAGTACGATGCACAGTTGCACGAAGACAGGCTGCGAGCGAGTCTGTTGCCGCGCGCACTGCCGCCCCTACGTGCACAAGTGGGACTGTTTTCCGCGGACGACGCCGGAGCGGCCGTTGTGGCGTCGTCTTCGTTCATCGTTCGTTGATCGCTTACCGCACCACGAGCACGCTATCCTTGAAAGAAGTCGTGCACTATGTTACCAAGCGGGAATGCTGTCGTCGTGAGAGTGAAATGCCGATGAAACCACAACATGCGTGTAAGCGGCGGTCGTGTGACACCTGCATAGACGGGTGGGCGGCGAAGTGCAGACGGGGGGAGGTTGCCGCTGCAGGCGTCGAAGGAACAAGCTCGGCGTCTTCTTTCGCTCCGGCGGTGTCCTGCTGTTGCGACAGCGCTAAATGAATTCGAGAATGCGAGAGAGCGAAACGACGCCAGTCACCAAATCGCACACGCACACCGGATATACCGAGCAAGGGAAGCGAGGTCAGGCGAGAAAAGAAGCGCCGAAAACGCGCGCTACGCTTCGCGTGCGACCCTCGCCAGCTCGGTCGAAACGAAAACAAGAAATGAGATGCTTTAAATTGTTACAGTTGCGAAAGTTGAGTGCGTGAACAGCTTTCTGACAAGACCATAAAGCACTCAACCGCCTTTGCGCCATCTATAGCCTGTAGATAAAGGTGTGCTTGAATGCCTACATAACTGCCGATTTATATTAAGCCATTATAACGTGACTTATTATGCAATAAATTTAGAACATTTTATAAAAGTTTCAACAGTTTTCAATTTTATATATTTATTGAAATGCTCGTAAAATTGACTATTGGTTCTTTTTGTTGCTAAGAGATGGCGCAGCGAGTTGTAAAAATTAAATTTTCAATGAATGTTGGTAGGTCGTTCAGACGTAGGTTTGTGCCAGGTTGCGGTGCTGTTCGCAATGCCGCTGAAATCAAAACGCTCGGGGGGCAAACGAACTCCGTGCTTATCGCGTGACATTGTTTTGAATCGGGGGCTGTCTTCCTCGTTGAGGCTTGTTTTGAACCAAGTCCGCGTACGTTCGTCGGCTACGTTTGGTCACCGCGGAATAATGTGCTCAAGGATTATACTTCCATGAGCTTGTTATCGCTGTTGACGTCACCAAAACACATTGCTAGCAGCTCGACGTGTAGTTCGCTCCTAATTAAAATACCAAACGGTAAGATAAAGCGGGCGTGCTTGATATAAAGAAAGAAAAATATAGCGATTGTCACGCTCCGCTGTTTATCGAGTCACCTTTGTCACGCTCTTTAAAATTCACCGGTGCAGTAAGATAAAATAGTTTGTTTAAATTTGATTGATTGATTTGTGGGGTTTATCGTCCCAAAACCACCATTTGATTATGAGAGACGCCGTAGTGGAGGACTCCGGAAATTTTGACCACCTGGGGTTCTTTAACGTGCACCCAAATCTGAGTACACGGGCCTACAACATTTCCGCCTCCATCGGAAATGCAGCCGCCGCAGCCGGGAATCGAACCCGCGACCTGCGGGTCAGCAGCCGAGTACCTTAGCCACTAGACCACCGCGGCGGGGCGTTGTTTAAATTTGTTCATGATTTTCTGGCGTGTGGTTAGGACTGCTGCCTTCATTATCTTGATTGTGTCACAATGCATGTTTCACATTTAGAATATATCAGATGATATTTAAAAAGAAACACATCATTGGGAATGCGTGGCAGAGGGAACTTGTTACTGTGGTGACCGTCTACAACGAATATGCCTCTTATAGCCAAATATCAATGCAACCAAGTATTCCTTTCATATTCCAGACAGTTACTTGACTAGCATGGCGATCTAGAAAACTACGCTGGCTGCGAGGCCCGCAGGTGGTGTGGTGAGAGGGGGACGATTTGTTCGTGCGTGTATGCTTTGAGGAAAGCGCACCTATTTTCACTTACTTATGTACTGTAAATTAACAATTTCCTCCAGCGAAATACCAGGAGGAATCCCCCACCTTCCCCTGGCGTATCATAGTGAACGCCTTATCTGCTCCTGGGGGCCATTGACGCACAGTGTGCTGTAAAAATCCACCAGGTATGAGAAAAAGGGATTTCCTAGCAATTTATGATTTTATTCGGCCGAGCTGCACGGTACATGCTGTCGGCGCGTTTTAGAACTGGCCGCCAACCTAAATTCAGTGCTGTAAAGCAAGGAACATTTGATGCTGATTGTATACATGCGGTTTTGCGCGTGGTTACTCTTCTCGCTTGAAATAACTTCACTGACCAGTCTGTGGATAGTAAACTGAAGAATGCACCTATGTTCTTTGCAGTTCCAAGAGAAAGGCGAGTCCCCTGAAAAGGCCTTAGTAATAGTAATAACGTAATAGATAGTAACGAGTTGATGAGGGAATTGGTCCGTATATAGAGCATAGAAAACAACAGCGCGAAAAGAACAAGCGCGAACCAGAAACGAAGACCATGGGACACGCAGTGACTGCCAAAGGGATGTTCATTTCATGAAAGCCAGCCTTTTACACCATCTGAGAAGCACATGCACACATCACACGCTCACAAGCCACAATAACGATCGTTACTTCAGGAGATTTCTTGCAAGAAGCTTCGGCGACGATGAATGCTCCCGGAGTTTGTTGTTAAGACATAGACCCTTCTGACCAATGTACACTTTTCCGCAGATCGGCAGAGTTGCGTAAAACGCACGGAACAAAGTGCTTAATATCTTTGTGTGTACCGTCTTGCTCGCCCTCCTTTTTGTGTGTTTGGTTATTAAAGATGGGAGCGCAGCTGAGTCAGTTTACAAGGTGCTTCACGTCGACTTCATGCTTTCGATGAATCTTCAGATGGTGCGATAAAAAATGCACATACGCCATGACCACAATTTTCTTTGGTTGTCTCTTCTCGTTAGTATCGGTAGCGTTTGTCATGTTCTTTAAAGGAGTATGCCCTGCAATGATTGGCGTCAAGGAAACCCCAGCTAATCAGACGACTCAATTGCACGCGGAAAGTGTGCTCTATGCCTACGGCATTTGCCCCAACGTGGAGTAGGGGCTGGATTATAAAAAATTGATTTTTTCACGTAGTTAACGCGAGAACAGTCATATGCCAAATTTCTTGGACCGTGGCGAGAATTCCCAGCAGACACCTCACCAAAGAACAAGGATAAAGGTGGCCTAAATCTACAAAAAGTAATTGGTTGGAACGAAAGTGAACAAGCGCATTGCCTACAATATTTCAAGGTGTCGACAATGCATATGACCAAAATGTAAAGTTCAATATTACGAAGAAGTCTTCGACATATCTGTAAGGTATGCCACTTTGAGAACGTGTTGTATGCCATAAAATCTGCTTGCAACTGGTGGTCAAAGGTGTGAAAATTTTTTTTAGTGAAACGCGAGCTCTAGTTTCGTTAAACTCTAAAGAGAGGATCATTAATGCAAGACTTCTGGGAAACTTCACTGCCCTGTTATTTGCTGCTCCACGCCTGTGCAAGACCTAGAGATAAACGTGTTACACAGCAAGGGACAGTCACATAATAAAAACGGAAATTGCAGATGCCCTAAGAAAACTCATAGGATCAAATAATTCATCGAAGAGGAATTCGAAATTACCAGGCACTGGATGCACGCTCATGCACAGGATATAAGAGAGCAGGTTTGAATACCTATTGCAACGTAAAAAAAAATGTGGACGCGACCATGATTACAGACAAGGGAATAAGACAAGTTATAGAAAAGTGCTAGAAAGTGTCTAGAGATCACATAGAAATTGATAAGTGCAAGTTACGCGATAAAGCGTGCCGTTCAGAAGAAACAAGTAGGAGAAGAAAAAAAAATTGGCAGGAGGAACATCATTACAGGAAAAAGAAGGGAAAAGAACAATAGATGGAGCTGGCATGAAAACCACAAAATAAATACTGATGCACCTAGAAGATTTGATAACCTTACAACAGCACACTAATCAGAAAGTAAAATTGTACCGCTTATAAAACAATAATAATATGACAAGTAGGTACCAGCAAGTTGTAGTACTCACGTCTCTGACAACGCAATGACAATGGAAGCTTCAGAACTTCAGCTGTCTAAGTGAACGAAAAAAAAAACACGAAATCCAGAGGAATCTAATGTTCTAGTTTGAACCATACAGATGTTCAGGTATGCCACTGAGCTCATCGAGCGCATAATTCTTGCAGCTGCCCGGAAAGTGTTTAAATATAAGGAACATTTATACAGAATATATGGAGCTGTGCTATGGTGATGACGATAAACATTTACTGCAGTCTATATGGAATATTCTGAAGCACGAAGGCATTAAATTATACTTAGTTTAGGTATTTTTCAAAGAGAGTAAAGAATATCAGTGGTCGCACCAGGGCATTGCCTTGAAAGCAGTCGCTATGATATACGCTGGACGAACCACGTTGCTTTGGTTTCGGGCGCTCCGTTGCGCCTTCTCGCGGCAAGGACCAAACGAGCAACGTTCCTCCTTCAGTGTTCAAGGTTCTCCTCAATCACGGGGGTCTTGTGCGCGCGCATGCGCACGCTGAGCCTAGCCGGCCGCGGCTAGTCGCGAGCGATTGCTTTTACCTAAGATTGATGAAAGCAATGCGGGAGTGACGTTTTTTTTTTTGTTTTATTGGTGTAGAGTAAAAGCCCCTCTTTTTTTTTTTATCGCCAGGCACTCGCACGATGTTCCGCACACTTCCGTGTGTGTCTCGTGTTGTTTCATACTACCAATTTGTCACGAATAAGAGGAGCTCTGCTTCCCAAGTAGTCTTGCTTTATAGATTACCTTAGAATATACACAAATAATGATTTTTTTCAGTGCCGACATACAGCCCACGCATTTTTAGTTTCGCACGGCACCAGCAGCACTCATGAATTCAACGAGGCGCGTAAAAAAGCATCACACGTATTTTTTCAAGATTGTAGGAAACCTGATACCACTCTACAGTCCATGCGTGAAAGTACGATCATATACAATTGATAGAGTTATACGTGCCACTACCGCCGTATGGATGTTCTTTGGAGTTTACCCCCATTCGAATACGGCCGCCGTGACCGGAAGTCGAACCTTCGTCCTCCAGCATTGTCACACGACACCCAATAAGGCTATGCTACCACGGCAGGTGAAAGCACAAAGGGAAACAGGCTGCGAAGTTTCACCGAGCGTTTATTCGCCAGAACTGGGTTGCAACCATTAGAAAAGTTTTAAACATCATCATAACTAAACTTTTGTGAAAGTTAAACCAATGAATTCTGTCAGTTAAACCAAATTTGGTATTATATCTATCTATCTATCTATCTATCTATCTATCTATCTATCTATCTATCTATCTATCTATCTATCTATCTATCTATCTATCTATCTATCTATCTATCTATCTATCTATCTATCTATCTTAAACACCAACGACTTTTAGCTCTCCTTGCCGTTTCGAAAATGGTATCAATACCAAACTTGGTATGGCATAACATGACTGTACGAAGAACATATTTGGCTAGTATTGACATGAAAATCATGACATGAATGTCATAAATGTCATGATTTACATTTCTTATTCCTGCAGTCATTGCGGTGGTTTCATTCATATGGCATGTTGCAAAACTGGTATGGTATGACATGATAGCATGGCGAACACAAGCGACAGACCCTAACATGAAAATGATGACACGCGTGTCATGTAACAACATGACTACATGCCACGCTCATGATCCGCTGGCGGCCATTTCGATAGATTCACATGTACCGAACTCGGTATCACGTGACGCCAACGGATGGCATAGGTAAATGGCACATACAAACATGATGATAACGACATGCATGTCATGTAACAACATGGCGACATGCGCACTCATTATGCGCTCGCGGCCATTTCGCTGGCTTTACATATGCCAAATTTGGTATTACGTGAAGTCAAAGGGGATGACGAAAGTATGTGACTGGTGCAAACATGATAATCATGAGATGCATGTCATGTTAGAACATGACTACATGCCACAGTCAATGCGCCAATACATTTCGACGTGACGCGGGGCGCGTGCTCACCGGCGTTTATTTCGTCGGGTCACGCCGGCGTTGCCACGCCAGGCACCGGTCCTGCCATATACTCGCAGGCGCGCACAACGCTGCGTTGCTTTGACGCATGCGCGTTTCAGCGCGTCCGGCGCCCATGAGCATGACGTAGAACATGACAACATACCACGCTCATAGCGGGCTCGTGGCCGTTTCGCTAGCTACACATATACTAGATTCGGTATCACTTGACGCGAATAGATGAAGGTAAACGACACATCCAGACACGATAATCCTGACACGGAAGTCATGTATACGGCATCATTTACCCCCCACTCGTAACGTTGTGCTGAGTTTAAAATGACATATCAACATTTCTTATTCGTGCTTCACATTTCATCGATTCCCACTGTACGTGGTATCTGGCAATTTTTTAGGGGCGAAGCTCCTAAAACGGCACCCGTTCCTCCCTCGTCTTAGTCGTAGGGCGTAACCAGTCTTACGCTTTGACCTGCAAGGTGGTGCCGGTAGGAGATTTCTCCTACGCGCTGTTGAACGATAAAAAATTCGCAACGTGCGTGTTAACTAAAAGCCGAATTTCCGTGTTTCTCATTCCCAAGTAGCAGCCATTGGCATGTACATTGAGCACTATCTGACAAGAAAGGGTTGCTACGTTATACTCGCTGGCCGTAACCTCCTTGGTTTTAGAAAGGTTTAGTGAGCATTGGGCCGCAGTGCCATGAATACACCAAACTAGTATATACCATGAACTCGAGTTGGTTAAAAGTGGGAAGAAGACAAGACGCGCAAGCCGTAAGAAAGTGTGCGTGTGCCACCTCTCGTTTAGTCTTTGGAATGTTCGCTGGATGGCGGTGCTTTTATATGTGGAATATATGATGAAAAGAGTCGAGATGGTGATACTTGGAGTGTTGACTAGATGGACGAATGGACACACAGACTGATGCATGCATGGACGGACACACGGATGGCTGCACGGACGGATGGACGCATGGACAGACGCCGGGGCTGATGCATGGGCGAACGCAGGGATGGAAGCACGAACGGACGGGCGGATGGACGCACGGTCGGTCACACAGATGGACGCATATATGATGAAAAGAAAGTTGCAATATGGTGGTACTTGGAATGTTGACTAGATGGCTGAACGGACACACAGATAGATGCATGGACGGACGCACAGATGGCTGCACGGACGAATGGACGCATGGACGAACGCACGGATAGACGTGCGGATGCATGAACAGACGCACGCACGGACGGACGAATGGACGCACGGACGGTAACACAGATGGACGCATGGACGGACGAAAGCAAGAACGAAAGACGGATGCTTCGCCCCACTCTCCATCATTCACCCCGTGGATATTCTGCCATTTTGTTTTTCTAATTGCGCGCGATGTGGTTACGGACAACGGCGGCGGACAACAACTGCGCGTGACCCGTAAAGTTATCTCATAACAGTTTTCGCTGACTGAGATAGTGTGAACTTGCTATTGCTGACTGAAACCAGTGTGAACTGCTCCTAGAGATAGCCTTCTGTAGTTCAAGAGTGGATGTGCGTAATTGTGAAATCAGGACCGATTTTGGATTTAGTGTACCTGGACGGGCGATTTTAAGATTGTTATGTTTTAGAAGAGGCTGGCATTTCTGATCATATAGTTTATTTGGAGATAAAGCATGCCACCTTGTGGTAACGACTGACAGCCCAAATACGCATGCTCTAATACGCATGTCCTATTGATCACCTTTCGCTGTGTTTAGATAACTTTAGCCAGACGAACGACGTCAAAGCAGTGTGCGCTGAATTTAAACATATCGTATTTGCCTGCATCGGTAAGTCAGTATTGATAAAAAGAATTACAAAAATAAACAGAATTCATGGATAACCCGTTGATGATAGATATGTGGGGCTTAACGTCTCAAAACCACCATATGAATATGAGAGACGCCGTAGTGGAGGGCTCCGGAAATTTAGACCACCTGGGGTTCTTTAACGTGCACCCAAATATGACCACACGGGCCTACAACATTTCCGCCTCCATCGGAAATGCAGCCGCCACCGCCGGGGTTCAAACCCGCGCATTGTGGGTGAGCAGCCGAGTACCTAAGCCACTAGACCACCATGGCGGGGTGATGCATAACCCGTGAAATCATACATTTAAAACGGAAAATTAGCCATCAACGAAAAAAGTCAACAAAAAATGGCAGTGAAATTTCGGCGCCAAGCACTGCATTGCGCACGAAGCTGACTGCTGCTGAGAAGACCTTCTATGATGTTCGATTGATTGGTTTTATGATGATTTATATGTGGGGTTTAACGTCCCAAAACCACCATATGATCATGAGAGACGCGGGTTTTATGATAAACAATCCACACCTTTCTTGACGCCATTTGTTACTGTATGACGAAGGTCCTAGGGACATTGTCGTTAGTGATAAACTTGTGACTGAATGCT
The DNA here is from genome assembly GCA_013436015.1 of Rhipicephalus annulatus. NCBI lineage: Eukaryota > Metazoa > Arthropoda > Arachnida > Ixodida > Ixodidae > Rhipicephalus > Rhipicephalus annulatus. Next base: position 573,510 of record WOVY01002735.1, on the reverse strand, counting down.
GACGTATTACAACTTCTCATAATGATTTTTATTTCCAATCTGTGTTTGCTGGTGGTTCTGCAAGTGTTTTTTTTTCACCCTTTGCGCTACGATCCTCTTACAAATCAACAATGCCTGACATAGAGGTGTCATATGGATGTATTTTAGCACTTACGCTTAATATTGAAGATAAGAAATCCATTGGTCATGATGGTATACCCAATGCGTTTTTACGCAGGTATTCAGAATGGGTATACCGCTATCTTGAGAATATATTTAAGGCATCGCTAGTACAGAAACGAATTTCAGATGATTGGCTAGTCGCAAAAGTCGTCCCGGTACACAAATCGGGTTGATAGCAAGATAAAGGAAACTACCAGCCCATTTCATTGACGTGTGTGAGCTGCAAGCTTGTTGAGCACATGATATCAAAATCAATCTATGTTTACCTTGGAAACCAGAAGGCGTTTTTGTTTTCTAATTAGCACGGGTTTCGACGGTACCTATCCACAGTTACACAATTGACAGAAACAAATAATAGATTTGCAGCTGCCCTGAATAACAGAAAACATATAGACGCTATATGTTTAGATGTATCGAAGACTTTTGATCTGATTGTGTACACCAAGTTAATAATTAAGCTAATGGGCATGATTATAAATTATGAAGTTACATGCTCTCCCTTAGAAAGCTACTCGATGCTTAAAGGCCGTTTCACATGACACAAAAAGTAGCGATTTTCAGACTGCGAATTCGCTCGCAGCAAAAAAAAAAAAGGGGGGGGGGGGGCAGTTCGCTCCTGCCTCAGCAGTCCGCGGCGAGCTTCCAACATGTTGCAAATTTTCGCTCTGATCGCACCGGCGGGAGCGATTTTTGGTCGAGAACCGTTGAAATAGGGCTGGTCTGGCCAAGCCGTCGAAATAGAGTGGACGTGTTTGTTTTGGCAATGGCCGATGCTGTGCATTTTAAAATGAATTTAGACTGGAAAGTGTTCTTAAATGACGAAACAAGTGGGCCCTTCGTTACCGTTCACGGAAACTTCGTGATAGCATAATGCACATATTATTATATAGCATTCCTTTCTGTAACTAAGAGCGGTGGCAAGAACTCGCCGCTTCAGTCGCAGAACGAAAATCGCGGACCATTCGCGGTACATGTCGAACAAAACCGCCATTGGCGACGGTTGCGAACAGGGCGACTGGAGCGAACGGAACGATTTTTCGCGCTGCAATTGCGGCATGTGAAACAGCCTTAAGGCTGTATCGTGCGCTTTTTCATCCAGCGGCCGTCCCTATACGTGCGCGGCTGCGAGCGTCGGACAGTCCTCGCCGTGACGTCTCCCGACCTCGCACCAGGAGGCGTCACTCCAACTTTTCGGGGTACTGTGCATGGTACTGAGTGAGAGAGATTTGAACTGTCGCGCTCACACGGTGGTTAAAGAACAAGTGCTTAACGATTTTGTGGACTTCGCACTCAATCATGGGAGAGCAGTGACCCGTCCCTAAAGCTATACGCCAACTGAAGGCGTGTTTAAGAAAAGAGGCTAACGATTTTGAGTACTTGATGCTCTGCTACGTGTGATTAAAGAAACTCCCAAGCATTTCCCCGAGGGTGAACATGGTCAAGTGCGAATGCACGGGGTGATGCTATGAGGGGGAGTAAAGTTAAACTCTGTTGGCATTCGCCAGTGAGTTAACGTAAACTCCCCCTTGTGATCACATTGCGATACCCAGGAACCATTAGACCCTCTCGGGAAATCTTGGTGAGTTTAGGTGTATATGTGAGAGTAAATTCGCACTATAATGATGTCTATGTCCGCGGCTCGCTTCGCCCGCTTGCGCTCGGCATCGCGGGCCCTTCGCCGCGCTGCCTTGTCTTCAACCGGTGCGACATCTTCAACGACGCGTGCAATGCTCGCATTCGATCGCGTTGTACTCGTTGTTGGAGGTATCGCAGTCGAGGTAGATGCATGCGATGGATCCATACCTATGACGACTTGCCGATCTCGAGCAAGTCGTGGCGCGCAACCACGAAGCGGAGGGCGGAGCGTGCGCAATCACGTGGTGTGTGACGTCGCTGCGCCGTTGCAACAGACGCTTCTCGCGCCGTTGATAGGGGAGAGGAGGAAGCGCGCCGCGAACGGCGGATTAAGGGTCGCTTATAGAGTGCATTCGCACTTAAAAGTGGTTAACGATTTAGAGCACTTAATACTCTAGTATGGGAGAGCTTAAAGCCGTCCCGTGGGCCTCAGCCCGTGGCCTAACGCAGAATGCAAAAGGACTTTTCTGAACACGGTTCCAACAAACGGTGTTTGCGGACGTTTCATTAACTGCTGGAGTTATTCCACCACATCAGTAGCGCAGGGTGGCTCCCTATGTGTTATACATTTTGTGGGTAAACCTCGTTTTGGCAAGAACAATACTAAGCTGATTTTTTGTTCTCTTTACACGAAGCATTAAACCTTAATTGAAACATACTGATTTATTCAAAAAAAAGTTGGCCCACTGCTAATTTTTAAGGGAGCCGTTTGAATAACAGTCCCAATATACATAAAGGGCTCGGAAATGAGTGCGCATCAGAAGCGCACGGCACATTGCTCTGACCCCAGCCGGAATGAAAAGACGCACGAAGACTTCTATGCACGTTTCGAGGCAATACGTTAACAAAACGTTCCGGCACACTTGAAAGATAACAGCAAAGGCGCACGTTTTCTTCTTCATGCAAGTTCATCGACGGAAAAGTCACGCGTGCGTTTTCAAGTCACCTTTCATTTCCTCCGTCGTGCGCCCTTGAATTGCAAGACGGCGTTTGTGGCGTCTTGAAGATTTCGGCGTACACAATAAAGAATTCTATGTGGTCTGAATTACCATAGACCTCCACTACGGCGTCTCTTATCATATGGTGGTTTTGGGACGTCCATGTAGAAATGGTATTGTTTGTGATGGCACAAAGACGCCAACAGTTTAACATAGCCGTAGATTTTTTTTCCTTTTTTTCAGCCTACCTCGGGCGCACAGTATGCTTGCTCACAACACACGTTGCCTGCCTGCCTACCCTGCCCTACTCCGCGTGCCTGCCTGCCTGCCTGCCTGCCTGCCTGTCGGTTTGTCTGTCTGTCTGTCTGTCTGTCTGTCTGTCTGTCTGTCTGTCTGTCTGTCTGTCTGTCTTGTCTGTCTGTCTGTCTGTCTGTCTGTCTGTCTGTCTGTCTGTCTGTCTGTCTGTCACTCTCCTACGTCTTGTTCTCGTGATCGCCTCCCCCCGTATCTCGCGGAGTAAACAAAAGTTGGTATGGGAGGGCGAAATCGTTTGACGACTATGACTCTCTGACCATGACGTGATTAATGCCATAATCCCATATCGTACGTTATTGGACCTCCTCCGCCAGAAGTGTGTCATTTCGCGGGCGGGCATGTGTCGCTGGACATTGAGAGTTCATTTGTACGCAGGAATGGTGAGAACAGGAATGAGTCGTTTTAAGGCGTGAGTGTTACGAAAAAAAATTTTGACAATGTCTCGATACAGGGAACCATGTTTAGATAAGAAGCAGCTGGTGCCAACGCTTACACCGGTGGTGACGTTGACACTGGCGCTCATCAAGCGAAAACCAAGTAAAGACGCCCTTGACTGAATTCCGAACGCGTGATCCAGTGACCAATGAACGGTTGTGCAGCGCGAGCAGTCGGTTTTTTTACCAGCAGACGCGGCTTGCATCGGCCATGCGAGGCGAGAGATTGGGAGGAGGGCTACAGTTTTACAGGTGTCTTCCTGGGCCTTGTTACGAAGCGCGCATCCGACGATGCTACGAAGGGCGCCACGAATCTCACCGCTGCAACCACTGTTACGAAAGACGGCGACGCCAACACGGTCCCGAAGGCGCCACTGCTTCAAACTCCGCCGGGAAGGTCACAAGCCGTTTGTTAGCGTAGGTTTCTCAGCTCGCGACAGCTTCTGTGCAGAGCTGTTAGACGAGCGGACGAGACGACGGTGAGTTAAACAATGCTTTGGTACAGCATATATACAGAGGCGTTACAAATTCGGCACTGGGGCCGACAGCTTAGAGACTCGAAGAGCTGAGCTCTCTTCTCTGACACATAGATCTACTGCTAGCGACGCGCAGCAGGGCTTTTTTTATATGCACCGGGTGGATTCTTTGAGTAACAAAAATGTCCAACCAGAAGCGCCGCTGGTCGTGAGGTCAGAATCCTCCAACAGGGTCGCCGCTGGGCCGCGTCTTCCTCATCGAATCTGGAGTCGCTGCGCTGCACGTGGCTGCACCCAAGGACGAGTGACATTGCCACGCATTGCGTCAGACTCGCCAGACAGGAAGGCGCCGATTGCTTTGAAGGGCTCGCTGGCTGAAGTGAATCGCTGTGCATGCGCGGCAGAAAAGCACCGCCGCGCGATGACGCCATTGAGTTGTTCGCGTCAGGTGGGCTCGCGGGCTGGCCTTGACACAGATTGCCTTTTTCAGAGGCCTGGAATTTCGCTGTGGACTCGCAGGCATCACAGCCTGCACGAGACGCTAGCATGCACGTCTCGGTATGGGACGCGAGCATGCAGCATGAGACGGCTAGGCAGGCATGTGCTGTAGGGATGTAGGGAGGAAGAGAGTTACACAGGAGTCAAAAATCTACTTCACATCTTAAAGCTGACATCGGCAATATTGATCCGACGAATGATCAAATGTATGTAAGGGTCTTCGCAGTAATCAAACCCTACAATTCTTGCTGACAATAGAGTATTCTACCATAAAGACATGCCAGGTTCCCGAAGTACTTTCCAAATAGACCCTGCTTTCCGTTTTTGGTGTTGCTAAGCATCTAAATGTTGTCATCGTCACGCAAGTGTAAAGAACTGGTTATGTGAAACATATGCTGCTGTTAACGTATGTCTCAGCATGCATTTGTGCATATCTTTAGCGCCACTGCGTAATGTTTACATCAACAAAAGTTTACAGCACAGTCACATTCTGTTCACATGCTTCGCATAACATCGATTTCAAAAGTATATGCCATATTTTTTTCACAGGTGAATTGTGCCTTATTCAGAGCCACTGACTGTCATGTTTGCAGCAATACCACCCCTTTCAGATACTCGATATCATACATTACATAGTCCTGCTTCTATCTATCTATCTATCTATCTATCTATCTATCTATCTATCTATCTATCTATCTATCTATCTATCTATCTATCTATCTATCTATCTATCTATCTATCTATCTATCTATCTATCCACCAACGACTTTTAGCTCTCCTTGCCGTTTCGATAATGGTATCAATACCAAACTTGGTATGGCATAACATGACTGTACGAAGAACACATTTGGCTAGTCATAACATGAAAATCAAGACATGGATGTCACGAATGTCATGATATACATTTCTTGGTCCTGCAGCCATTGCGGTGGTTTAAATCATATGGCATGTTGCAAAACTGGTATGGCATGACATGATTGCATGGCGAACACAAGCGACAGACCCTAACATGAAAATCATGACACGCGTGTCATGTAACAACATGACTACATGCCACGCTCATGATGCGCTGGCGGCCGTTTCGATAGATTACCATGTACCAAACTCGGTATCACGTGACGCCAATGGATGGCATAGGTAAATGGCACATACAAACATGATGATAACGACATGCGTGTCATGTAACAACATGGCGACATGCCGCACTCATTATGCGCTCGCGGCCATTTCGCTGGCTTTACATATGCCAAATTTGGTATTACGTGAAGTCGATGGGGATGACGAAAGTATGTGAATGGTGCAAACATGATAATCATGAGATGCATGTCATGTTAGAACATGACTACATGCCACAGTCAAGGCGCCAATACATTTCGACGTGGCGCGGGGCGCCTGCTCACCGGCGTTTATTTCGTCGGGTCACGCCGGCGTTGCCACGCCAGGCACCGGTCCTGCTTATACTCGCAGGCGCGCACAACGCTGCGTTGCTTTGACGCATGCATGTTTCAGCGCGTCCGGTGCCCATGAGCATGACGTAGGAACATGACAACATACCACGCTCATAGCGTGCTCGTGGCCGTTTCGATAGTTACACATATACTAGATTCGGTATCACTTGACGCTAATAGATGACGAAGGTAAACGACACATCCAGGCACGATATTCCTGAGACGGAGTCGTGTATACGACATCATTTACCTGCAACGCGTAAAGTTGTGCTGTTTTTAAAGTGATTGATGATTGATATGTGAGGTTTAACGTCCCAAAACCACCATATGATGATTTGATTGATTTGTGGGGTTTAACGTCCCAAAACCACCATATGATTATGAGAGACGCCGTAGTGGAGGGCTCCGAAAATTTTGACAACCTGGGGTTCTTTAACGTGCACCCAAATCTGAGTACACGGGCCTACAACATTTCCGCCTCCATCGGAAATGCAGCCACCACAGCCGGGAATCGAACCCGCGACCTGCGGGTCAGCAGCCGAGTACCTTAGCCACTAGACCACCGCGGCGGGGCCAAACCACCATATGATTATGAGAGACGCCGTAGTGGAGGGCTCCGAAAATTTGGACCACCTGGGGTTCTTTAACGTGCACCAAATCTGAGCACATGGGCCTACAACATTTCCACCTCCATCGGAAATGCAGCCGCCACAGCCGGGATTTGAACCCGCAACCTGCGGGTCAGCAGCCGAGTACCTTAGCAACTAGACGACAGTGGCGGGGCTGATTATAAAGTGACATATCAACATTTCTTATTCGTGCTTCGCATTTCATCGATTCCCACTGTACGTGGTATCTGCCAATATTTTAGGGGCGAAGCTCCTTAAAGCGGCACCCGTTCGTCCCTCGTCGTAGTCGTAGTGCGTTACCAGTCTTACGCTTTGACCTGCAAGGTGGTGCCGGTGGGAGATTTTTTCTGTGCGTTGTTGAACAATAAAAAATTCGCAGTGTGCGTGTTAACTAAAAGCCGAATTATCCTGTTTCTCATTCCCAAGTAGCAGCCATTGGCATGTACATTGAGCACTATCTGACAGGAAAAGGTTGCTACGTTATACTCGCTGGGCGTAACCTCCTTGGTTTTAGAAAGTTTTCAGCGAGGGTTAGGCCGCAGTGCCATGAATACACCAAACCAGTATATACCATGAACTCGAGTTGGTTAAAGGTGGGAAGTAGACAAGAAGCGCAAGCCGTAAGAAAGTGTGCGTGTGCCACCTCTCGTTTAGTCTTTGGAATGTCCGCTGGATGGCGGTGCTTTCATATGCGGAACATATGATGAAAAGAGTCGAGATGGTGATACTTGGAGTGTTGCCTAGATGGACGAATGGACACACAGACAGATGCATGCATGGACGGTCGTACAGATGGCTGCACGGACGGATGGACGTATGGACGGACGCAGGGGCTGATGCATGGGCGAATGCAGGGATGGACGCACGAACAGACGCACGAACGGACGGGCGGATGGACGCACGGTTGTCCCACAGGTGGACGCATATATGATGAAAAGAAAGATGCAATATGGTGGTACTTGGAGTGTTGACTAGATGGACGAACGGACACACAGATAGACGCATGGACGGACGCACAGACGGCTGCACGGACGGATGGACGCATGGACGAACGCCGGGACGGACGCGCGGATAGACGTGCGGATGAATGAACAGATGCACGCACGGACGGACGAATGGACGCACGGACGGTAACACAGATGGACGCATGGACGGACGAAAGCAAGAACGAAAGACGGATGCTTTGCCCCACTCTCCATCATTCACCCCGTGGATATTCTGCCATTTTTTTTTCTAATTGCACGCGATGTGGTTACGGACTACGGCGGCGGCGGCGGACAACAACTGTGCGAGACCCGTAAAGTTATCTCATAACAGCTTCCGCTGACTGAGATAGTGTGAACTTGCTATCGCTGACTGAAACCAGTGTGAACTGCTCCTAGAGATAGCCTTCTGTCATAATTTTCAAAAGGTAGTTCAAGAGTAGACGCGCGTAATTGTGAAATTGTGACCGACTTTGGATTTAGTGGACCTGGACGGGCGATTTTAAGATTATTATGTTTTAGAAGAGGCTGGCATTTCTGATCATATAGTTTATTTGGAGATAAAGCATGCCACCTTGTGGTAAGGACTGACAGCCCAAATACGCATGCCCTAATACGCATGTCCTATTGATCACCCTTCGCTGTGTTTAGATAACTTCACCCAGACGAATGACGTCAAAGCAATGTGCGCTGAATTTAAACATATCGTATTTGCCTGCATCGGTAGGTCAGTATTGATAAAAAGAATAACGAAAATAAATAGAATTCATGGATAACCCGTTGATGATTGATATGTGGGGTTTAACGTCCCAAAACCCCCATATGAATATGAGAGACGCCGTAGTGGAGGGCTCCGGAAATTTCGACAACCTGGGGTTCTTTAACGTGCACTCAAGTATGAGCATGCGGGCCTACAACATTTCCGCCTCCATCGGAAATGCAGCCGCCACAGCCGGGGTTCAAAGCCGCGACTTGCGGGTCAGCAGCCGAGTACCTTAGCCACTAGACCACCGCGGCGGGGCGATGGATAACCAGTGAAATCATACATTCAAAACGGAAACTTAGCCATCAACGAAAAAAAGTCAACAAAAAAGTGGCAGTAAAATGTCGGCGCCAAGCACTCCATTGCGCACGAAGCTGACTGCTGCTGAGAAGACCTTCTATGATGTTCGATTGATTGGTTTTATGATGATTTATATCTGGGGCTTAACGTCCCAAAACCAACATATGATTATAAGAGACGCGGGCTGTATGATGAACAATCCACACCCTTCTTGACGCCATTTGTTACTGGATGATGAAGGGACATGTCGTTAGTGATGAACTTGTGACTGAACGCTGACGTATTACAACTTCTCATAATGATTTTTATTTCCAATCTGTGTTTGCTGGCGGTTCTGCAAATGTTTTTTTTCACCCTTTGCGCTACGATCCTCTTACAAATCAACAATGACTGACTTAGAGGTGTCATATGGATGTATTGTAGCACTTACGCTTAATATTGAAGATAAGAAATCCATTGGTCATGACGGTATACCCAATGCGTTTTTACGCAGGTAATCAGAATGGGTGTACCGCTATTTTGAGAATATATTTGAGGCATCGCTAGTACAGAAACGAATTTCAGATGATTGTCTAGTCACAGAAGTCGTTGCGGTACGCAAATCGGGTTGATAGCAAGATAAAGGAAACTACCAGCCCATTTCATTGACGTTTGTGAGCTGCAAGCTTGTTGAGCACATAATATCAAAATCAATCTATGGTTGCCTTGGAAACCAGAAGGCGTTTTTTTTCTAATTAGCACGGGTTTCGACGGTACCTATCCAGAGTTACACAATTGACAGAAACAAATAATGGATTTGCAACTGCCCCGAATAACAGAAAACATATAGACGCTATATGTTAAGATGTATCGAAGACTTTTGATGTGGTTGTGTACACGAAGTTAATAAATAAGCTAATAGGCATGATTATAAATTATGAAGTTACATGCTCTCCCATAGACAGCTACTCGATGCTTAAAGGCCGTTTCACATGACACAAAAAGTAGCGATTTTCAGACTGCGAATTCGCTCGCAGCGAAAAAAAGGGCAGTTCGCTCCTGCCGCAGCAGTGCGCGGCGAGCTTCCAACATGTTGCAAATTTTCGCTCTGATCTCACCGCCTGGAGCGATTCTTGGTCGAGACCCGTTGAAATAGGGCTGGTCCGGTCAAGCCGTCGAAATAGAGTGGACGTGTTTGTTTTGGTAATGGCCGATGCTGTGCATTCTAAAATGAATTTAGACTGGAAAGTGTTCTTAAATGACGAAACAAGTGGGCCCTTCGTTACCGTTCACGAAAACTTCATGACATCATAATGCACGTATTATTATATAACATTCCTGTCTGTCACTAAGAGCGGTGGCAAGAACTCGCCGCTCCAGTCGCAGAGCGAAAATCGCGGACCATTCGCGGTCCACGTGGAACAAAACCGCCATTGGCGACGGTTGCGAACAGGGCGATTAAAGCGAACGGAACGATTTTTCGCGCTGCAATCGCGGCATGTGAAACAGCCTTAAGGCTGTATCGTGCGCTTTTTTATCCAGCGGCCGTCCCAATACGTGCGCGGCTGCGAGCGTCGGAGAGTCCTCGCCGTGACGTCTCCCGGCCTCCCACCAGGACGAGTCACTCCAACTTTTCGGGGTACTGTGCATGGCACTGAATGAGAGAGATTTGAAGTGTCGAGCTCACACTATGGTTAAAGAACGAGTGCTTAACGATTTTGTGGACTTCGCACTCAATCATGGGAGAGCAGTGACCCGTCCCTAAAGCTATACACCAACTGAAGGCGTGTTTAAGAAAAGTGGCTAAGATTTTGAGTACTTGATGCTGCGCTATGGGTGATTAAAATATCCCAAGCATTTCCCTGAGGGTGAACATGGTTAAGTGTGAATGCACGGGGTGATGCTATGAGGGGGAGTAAAGTTAAACTCTGTTGGCATTCGTCAGTGAGTTAACGTAAACTCCCCCGTGTGATCACATTGCGATACCCAGGAAGCATTAGACCCTCTCGGGAAATCTTGGTGAGTTTACGTGTATATGTGAGAGTAAATTCGCACTATAATGATGTCTATGTCCGCGGCTCGCTTCGCCCGCTTTCGCTCGGCATCGCGGGCCCTTCGCCGCGCTGCCTTGTCTTCAACCGGTGCGACATCTTCAACGACGCGTGCAATGCTCGCATTCGATCGCGTTGTACTCGTTGTTGGAGGTATCGCAGTCGAGGTTGATGCCTGCGATGGATCCATACCTATGACGAATTGCCGATCTCGAGCAAGTCGTGACTGCGCGCGCAGCCACGGAGTGGAGGGCGGAGCGTGCGCAATCACGTGCTGTGTGACGTCACTGCGCCGTTGCTACAGACGCTCCTCGCCCCGTTGATAGGGAAGAGGAGGAGACGCACCGCGAACGGCGGATTCGGGTAGCTTATAAAGTGCATTAGCAGTTAAAAGTGGTTAACGATTTAGAGTACGTAATACTCTACTATGGGAGAGCTTAAAGCCGTCCCGTGGGCCTCAGCCCGTGGCCTAACACAGAATGAAGAAGGACATTTGTCAAACGGTTCCGATGAACGGTGTCGCACAAACGGAATTTTCTTAACTGCTGAAGTAATTTCACCACATCAGTAGCGCAGGGTGGCTCCCTATGTGTTATACATTTTGTGGGTAAACCTCGTTTTGTCAAGAACAATACTAAGCTGATTTCTTGTTCTCTTTACACGAAGCATTGAACCTTAATTGAAACATAATGATTTATTTGAAAAAGTTGGCTCACTGCTAATTTCTAAAGGAGCCGTTTAAAAAACAGTCCCAATATACATAGAGGGCTCGTAAATGCGTGCGCATCAGAAGCGCACGGCATATTGCTCTGACCCCAGCCGGAATGAAAAGACGCACGAAGACTTCTATGCACATTTCGAGGCAATACGTTAACATAACGTTCCGGCACACTTGAAAGATAGCAGCAAAGGCGCACGTTTTCTTCTTCATGCAAGTTCATCGACGGTAAAGTCACGCGTGCGTTTTAGATGCGGAAGTATCTTATACTCGCGCCTTGTAGTGCGCCGCCGCGCCGTCCGCACCGCTTCTCGAACATTCGACAGCTGACGCGCGCGCATGCGCCGTAGCGCCGTCGCCCACCATCTGTGCCGCGCGCGCTTCTCCTTCGAGAACATTCGACAGCTGACAGCGCATGCGCCGTCGCGCCGTCGCCATCTGTGCCGCGCGCGCGCTTCTCCTTAGAGAACATACGACAGCTGACAGCGCATGCGCCGTCGCGCTGTATATATACTCAAGGTCGGCGCTCGCTCGCTCAGTTGCCGCTCGTCCGTTGGTTTGTACTCACTCTTTCCTTTACCGACCACAAAGCCATCGTCCTCAAAGTTCGTCGCAATAAATAAAACACCGCCCTTTCGCATACGTGCCGTACGTGTTCACTCATTTAACACCCCATTTCACAACCATGTTAACCAATTTAGCCATCGACCCAAGTAAGTCGCACTTTAACCCCCCGTTAACCAATTATATGCTCCGCATCCTCCTCAGTGCTCCCCCGAGGGAAGCTGCGGGCAATTTTTTAAGTCACCTTTCATTTCCTCCGTCGTGCGCCCTTGAATTGCAAGGCGGCGTTTGTGGCGTCTTGAAGATTTCGGTACACATTAAAGAATCCCAGGTGGTCTGAATTGCCGTAGCCCTCCACTACGGCGTCTCTTATAATGATATGGTGGTTTTGGGACGTCCATGTAGAAATGTTATTGTTTGTAACGGCACAAAGACACCAAATGTTTAACATAGCCGTAGAATTTTTCTCCTTCTTTTCAGCCTACCTTAAGCGCACAGTACGCTTGCTCACAACACACGTTGCCTGCCTGCCTACCCTGCCCTACTCCGCCTGCCTGCCTGCCTGCCTGCCTGCCTACCTGCCGGTTTGTCTGTCTGTCTGTCTGTCTGTCTGTCTGTCTGTCTGTCTGTCTGTCTGTCTGTCTGTCTGTCTGTCTGTCTGTCTGTCTGTCTGTCTGTCACTCTCCTACGTCTTGTTCTCGTGATCCCCTCCCCCCGTATCTCGCGGAGTAAACAAAAGTTAGTATGGGAGGGCGAAATCGTTTGACGACTATGACTCTCTGACCATGACATGATTAATGCCATAATCCCATATCGTACGTTATTGGACCTCCTTCGCCAGAAGTGTGTCATTTCGCGGGCGGGCATGTGCCACTGGACATTGAGAGTTCAATTGTACGCAGGAATGGTGAGAATAAGGATGAGTCATTTTAAGGTGTGAGTGTTACGAAAAAAAAGGACAATGTCCCGATACAGGTAACCATGTTTAGATGAAAAGCAGCGGGTGCCAACGCTTACACCGGCGGTGACGTTGACGCTGGCGCTCATCAAGCGAAAGCCAAGTAAAGACGCCCTTGACTGAATTCCTAACGCGTGATCCAGTGAGCAGTGAACGGTTGTGCAGCGCGAGCAGTCGACAGACAGACAGACAAAGAACTTTATTCAGGTCCTGAGGAACTGCGTTGTAACGGCCCCGTTTAGGGGGAATCCGTAGCAGTCGCGGGCCGCTCCCACGTAGGAACTGGAAGACCGTGGCCCTCCGCCCTCTCGCAGGCCCTCTGGACAGCCCGAAGTTGAACCAAGAGGTCGCCGCTGTTAAGGGCTTCCTCCCAGTCCTCTTCTTTGTTGAATTCTGCGTCACGTAACGCAGGACATTGCCAGAGCATATGAGGTAATGAGCAATACGCCTCACCGCAGTCCGGACAATGCGGCTCGATGTTGGGCGAAAAATGGCTGAACCTGCCACGCGAAGGGAAAGACCCCGTTTGGAGCATCCTGTAGGCCGATGATTGCGGTCGCGTAAGTTTAGGATGAGGAAGTGGAAAAGTCCTCCGAGATAGATGATAATGAGTCATGATCTCGTGGAAAGTGAGTAGCGAGTCCCTGTATCTTCCGGCGCCCCCGCCTGCGAATCCGCCGGGACCGCCGCGGTGAGCGATACCTCGCGCACGGTCATGGGCAAACTCATTGGCGTTGGGGACATCAGGATGTACGTTGGCCCCCATGTGGGCCGGGAACCATGTTATGGTGTGAAACCCGGCAGCCCCCTCACAGCCGAGGATGGCCGCTGCCTCACGCGAGATCGAGCCCGAGGCGAAAGCCCTAGCTGCGGAACGCGAATCTGTAAAGACATTAGGACGCGATGGGTCCTTCATTGCTATGGCGATGGCGATTTGCTCAGCCACCATTGCCGAAACCTTTCTAACCGAGGCGGAGCATAGGAGTGTGCCACTATGATCGACCGAGACCACTGCGAAGCGATCCGAACGCCCGTACTGGGCTGCATCGACAAAGGACGCGAGATGCGGTCTGTTTGCAACTGATTTTAATAAGGAACGGGCCCGAGCTATGCGGCGCCCTACATTGTATTGTGGGTGGACATTTCTTGGAAGTGGAGCTACCGAAAACGTGCCTCTGATCGAGGGTGGCAGTGTTACATTACGCTGGTTAGTCGCCGTAGGACCGCAGCCTATGGATTCCAGGATGCGCCTACCAGCCCTCGAGGACGATAGTCGCACGACCTGAGCCATCTGCTGGGCCTCGATCACCTCCGAGAGGGAGTTATGCATGCCCAATTGTAGGAGCTTCTCGGTGCTAGTGTGGATAGGCAAGCCTAGAACTCGCTTTATGCTTTTGCGCATTAGTGTATCAATTCTTGCCTCTTCTCTTTTGGACCAGCGCAACGCCGAAGCGACATAATTAATGTGGCTCATGAGAAATGCATGATAGAGCCGAAGGAGATTGCTCTCGCTCAGCCCGCCCCTGCGGTTCGAGACCCTGAGTATGAGCCTAAGCATGTTCTCCGTCTTGGAGGTGATGTGGGCTATAGTTCGTGAGTTGCCCCCCTTGGACTCTAGTAGGAGTCCGAGGACCCTGATGGAGTCCACCCTGGGTATTTTCTGCCCATCCCGTGTGTATAAAGCTATGGGAATCTGTTCTAAAGGAGTGAGGTTCCTCAGTCCTTGTCGGGTGGGTCTGTATAGTAGTAACTCAGACTTTGCCGATGACAGGCTAAGGTCCGAACCGACTAGAAAGTTCTCCGTGATGTCTAATGCCTCTTGGAGCGCCTGCTCTACCCCGGCGTCGGACCCTCCCATGCACCACACGGTGATATCGTCCGCGTAGAGAGCATGGTTAACCCCGCGCACCGTAGCGAGTCGCTCCAAGAGGCCCTTCATGGCAATATTGAAGAGTAGAGGAGAGATAACTGCCCCCTGTGGGGTGCCTCTCGCTCCCAAGGTAAATTCCGTGGATTGGATTTGACCGATCCTAATGGTAGCCCTGCGATCCCTGAGAAAAGACCTAACGTATGCGTGGAACCGTTGCCCTAGACCCATAACCGAAATTGCCTCAAGCACAAACTTGTGCGAGATATTATCAAAAGCTTTGGCTAGGTCTAGAGCTAGTATGCCTCTAGTATCCCTGGTGTTGTTGTCAATTATTTGTCTTTTGATAAGGAGCATCACGTCCTGTGTGGATAGTCCAGATCTGAATCCTACCATATTGTGTGGAAATAGCTCTCTGCTTTCTATGTACTCGGATATCCGATGGTGAATCGCATGTTCGGCCACCTTGCCTACGCAGGACGTAAGCGATATGGGTCGCATGTTCTCCAAAGCCAGAGGTTTGCCTGGCTTTGGTATAAGCGCTACCGAAGCTGTCTTCCAGGATTCGGGGACGTGCCCCGTCTCCCAGATCCTGTTGACTTCCTCGGTAAGCTTCTCGATGGATTTGCCATCCAAGTTACGTAAGAGCTTATTTGAGATTCCATCCGGGCCCGGTGCAGAGCGTCCGTTGAGCTCGTGGAGGACCTTACAGATTTCTGGTTCTGTGAAAGGTGCGTCCAGCTCCGCCACCATTCCACCCCTGTAATGTGGATAGTCCGCATCGCCGGAAGGGCCCAGCGGAAGATAGCTGTCCGCTAACCTCTTCAGGAGGGCCTTTTCGGACACTCCCTTCGCTTTTTGGTTGTGAACGATTCTGTCAATAGCCAATCGCTGATTTCCCTTCGACTGCGACTCATCAAGTAATTGTTTGAGAAGGTTCCATTTGGCCCCCACTCTCATCTGTCCGTCAACTGAAAAACATACTTCATTCCACTGCTGTTTGGAGAGTTCAATAGATTAGGCTTCGATCTCGCGATTAAGTTGCGCAATTTTCTTTCGAAGTCGGCGATTGAGCCTTTGCGTCCTCCACCGGGACAGGATGGAATTCTTAGCCTCTAAGAGATGCGCGAGGCGTGCATCCATCCGATCAACCCTCAGGTTCGTTTTGACAACCTTGGTCGCAGCATTAGCATCCTCCTTGAGCCTTGCAAAGAGGCTGTCTAAGCTGTCGTATTCATCCTGGTCCTCCTTCCGCAATTTACGAAAGGCATCCCAGTCCGTTACTTTAAACTCCCTGGGGGGAGCTGCATTGACTGCTAGGGTAATAGCCACTATGAAGTGGTCGCTACCTAGATTCTCTTGCAAATTTTGCCACCCTGCTCCGGCGACGTTCTTGACGAACGCCAAGTCTGGAGTTGTGTCTCGGACCACCGATGTGCCAATTCTTGTCGGGTATTGCGGGTCCGTAATCAATTCAAGAGAACAGCTAGATACGGCCTTTAGGAGGTTGTTGCCTTTGGGGGACTGCCTGGCGTATCCCCAAGCGTCGTGCGGAGCATTAAACTCTCCCGCTACCACGATGGGGGCCCCCCTGGCCAGAGCCACCACTTTTGCTATGATCGAAGCGAACCCCTGCCGCTTGTCCGATGGCGAGCTGTACACATTCAGGAGGAATACGCTGTTCTTGAGCCAGCTGTTGGGGATTATTTCGAGGATAATGACCTCAGCCTTGCTGTTGCCAAGCTGTTGTTTGTGTTCTTGAAAGGAGCACTTTTTTGCGACCAAGGTTGCCAAACCGCACTTCCCTTGCTCGCGCACCGAGACGACTCGATAGCCCGGGAAAGTTAGCGCATCACCGAGAGTTTCCTGTAACATAATTACGTGCGGTTTGACCGCCTGAGAAGCAATAAAGTGCAGCAGTGGAGCCCTGCGCCTTTTGAAACTGGCACAGTTCCACTGCCACACGACCAGTTCATTAGTGTTGTCCGCCATAATTACTGTTTTGAGACAGCCAATCTCCTGTCGGGTTGACTGTTACCGCGCCTGCAGGCGACTGCGCCCTGTTCGGGCCTATCGGAGGCGAGCTACCCGTAGCTAGCGCTGCCTGTGTACCTTCAAGAGACGACACCCTTTTCAGTAGGGTAGTCATGCTATCAGCCAATTGTTTAATCGATTGCTGCATGCTTTCCAGAGCCTTGCTGTTGGATTCTGTCTCCATGGCATCCCACTCCCCTTGGGGGGGTGAGGCCCTACGTTTTCCCGAGCGCGCCTGCACGTCCCCTGGTGCGGGAATCTGTTGTCTCTCACCCTGCGAGGAGTAATGTTTGCGGAACGACTCAAGGTCAGCCCTCAGCTGTTGAATCTCTGCCTTAAGGCAAGCATTCTCTTGGATTAACTTAGCTACCCTGGGGTCTTCCCTATGCTCTGGCAATGGTACCCGCGTTACCTCTGGTGGCGGCGCCGCTGGCTTCGGCTTGGCTCAATCCGCCCAGGTAGGTACTTCCTGGAATCGTGCCCGGGAGCAAGAGCGCCCTTTGGTGCGAGCGCGGCCCCTGGAGCGGTCGCGCCGGCGGCCAGCCGGCGTGACGGAACGCCCCTGCCTGGGAGCACTTGCCACGCTGGAATCCCTGGACCGGTCCTCTTCGGCCAGCTGTTGCTGAGACTTTTTGACACGCTTTCGGCGCCGTCGTCTTCTCCGTCGCACGACGTAAGGAACTTGAAAGCGTTCTTTGCACGTTCTGTCTGCCGTCGGATGTGGGCCTCCGCAAAGGGCACATTTCGGCGAGCACTGGTGATCGTCGGGTGGAGACACGAGCCCACAGCCCCTGCACACCCTCTTGTTGGGGTTGGGGCAAACATCGGCCCTGTGACCAAGTCCTCCACACGCATAGCACACGTCGGTTTGGCGCTTGTAGAGCGTGCAGCGCAGCATGCTGACGCCGCATATGACATAGTTTGGTACCTTCATGCTGTCGAAAAGCACTACCACAGTGGTGGTGTTCTTGATCCTTTTGGCTTCTAGGGCCTTCGGATTTCGCTGGTTGACAATCATCGTTTGGAGCTGGGACTCGCTGATGTCAGTGTCCACTCCTCGTATGACTCCTTTACAGGTGTTATCGGGGGCCGCAACATATGCCGCCACATGGTACATTCCTTCGCTTATCCGAATCTGTTGGATCGCGGCGTAGGCGTTTGCGTTCTTCTGCTCCGGTGTGGAGACTACGAGAATGTTCTGGGCGATGTTTGGGCAAACGATGTCCCCTTCCATCTCTGCCGGGGCAAGAGCAGCCGCCATGGCAATAGCCTGTGCGAGCCTAATTTGGCTTACTTTTCTGACGTCAAGTCCGTCCCTCGGCCTGACGATAATTCGTATGTGGTCCCTCGGCAGCCGGGGGAGCCTCGATGCAGCTGCGAGGCGCTTCATTGCACCTTGCGGGGCTGCCGTGCGGCGGCCTCCCTTCGAGCCCACATGTGATGCGTTGCCCGCGGAAACTGGCGTTTCTACACGAGCTTTCTTGTTCCTGCCCAGCGCTGTCGTCCAACCCGGGTGATTGGCTTCTTCGTGAGAGATTTCCTCTCCTTCCACCATCGCTACTTCGGGCATGTTGCCCCTTTTCTCCCGTCTCTCGCCGTCGACGCTAGGCTTAGCCCGGTAGGGTTAGCCGAGCCGCGGCGCGTTCCACAAGAAAAGTTCCAATAATTCTGCAAAAGGACCACTCACCGAAAAAAGTCTGGTATCGACGTGATCCTCAGAAGAAACTGCGTCGAATGAAACGCAGCTCGAGCACAGGCACCACAAAAATCCTAACGAAAACATTAACAGAAACGGGAGCCGATCTTCTCGCGTCCGCACTGGTCGGCGCCCCCTGCGTCTCCCGCGAGCAGTCGGTTTTTTACCAGTAGACGCGGCTTGCATCGGCCATGCGAGGCGAGAGATGGGGAGGAGGGCTACAGTTTTACAGGTGTCTTCCTGGGCCTTGTTACGAAGCGCGCATCCGACGATGCTACGAAGGGCGCCACGAATCTCACCGCTGCAAACACTGTTACGAAAGACGGCGACGCCAACACGGTCCCGAAGGCGCCACTGCTTCGAACTCCGCCGGGAAGGTCACAAACCGTTTGTTAGCGTAGGTTTCTCAGCTCGCGATAGCTTCTGCGCAGAGCTGTTAGACGAGCGGACGAGACGACGGTGAGTTAAACAATGCTTTGGTACAGCATATATACAGAGGCGTTACAAATTCGGCACTGGGGCCGACAGCTTAGAGACTCGAAGAGCTGAGCTCTCTTCTCTGACACATAGATCTACTGCTCGCGACGCGCGGCAGGGCTTTTTTTATATGCACCGGGTGGATTCTTTGAGTAACAAAAATGTCCAACCAGAAGCGCCGCTGGTCGTGAGGTCAGAATCCTCCAACGGGGTCGCCGCTGGGCCGCGTCATTCTCTTCGAATCTGGAGTCGCTGCGCTGCACGTGGCTGCACCCAAGGACGAGTGACATCGCCACGCATTGCGTCAGACTCGCCAGACAGGAAGGCGCCGATTGCTTTGAAGGGCTCGCTGGCTGAAGTGACTCGCTGTGCATGCGCGGCAGAAAAGCACCGCCGCGCGATGATGCCATTGAGTTGTTCGCGTCAGGCGGGCTCGCGGGCTGGCCTTGACACAGATTGCCTTTTTCAAAGGCATGGACGTTCGCTGTGGACTCGCAGGCATAACAGCCTGCACGAGACGCTAGCATGCACGTCTCGGTTCGGGACGCGAACATGCAGCATGAGACGGCTAGGCAGGCATGTGCTGTAGGGATGTAGGGAGGAAGTGAGTTACACAGGAGTCGAAAATCTACTTCACATCTTAAAGCTGACATCGGCAATATTGATCCGACGAATGATCAAATGTATGTAAGGGTCTTCGCAGTAATCAAACCCTACAATTCTTGCTGACAACAGAGTATTCTACCATAAAGACATGCCAGGTTCATGAAGTACTTTCCAAATAGACCCTGCTTTCCGTTTTTGGTGTTGCTAAGCATCTAAATGTTGTCATCGTCACGCAAGTGTAAAGAACTGATTATGTGAAACATATGCTGCTGTTAACGTATGTCTCTGCATGCATTTGTGCATATCTTTAGCACCACTGCGTAATGTTTACATCAATAAAAGTTTACAACACAGTCACATTCTGTTCACATGCTTCGCATAACATCGATTTCAAAAGTGTATGGGATATGCCATATTTTTTTCACAGGTGAATTGTGCCTTATTCAGAGTCACTGACTGTCATGTTTGCAGCAATAGCACCCCTTTCAGATACTCGAAATCATACATTACATAGTCCTCCTTCTATCTATCTATCTATCTATCTATCTATCTATCTATATCTATCTATCTATCTATCTATCTATCTATCTATCTATCTATCTATCCACCAACGACTTTTAGCTCTCCTTGCCGTTTGGATAATGGTATCAATACCAAACTTCGTATGGCATAACATGACTGTACGAAGAACACATTTGGCTAGTCATAACATGAAAATTATGACATGGATGTCATGAATGTCATGATTTACATTTCTTGGTCCTGCAGCCATTGCGGTGGTTTAATTCATATGACATGTTGCAAAACTGGTATGGCATGACATGATTGCATGGCGAACACAAGCGACAGACCCTAACATGAAAATCATGACACGCGTGTCATGTAACAACATGACTACATGCCATGCTCATGATGCGCTGGTGGCTGTTTCGATAGATTCACATGTACGAAACTCGGTATCACGTGACGCCAACGGATGGCATAGGTAAATGGCACATACAAACATGATGATAACGACATGCGTGTCATGTAACAACATGGCGACATGCCGCACTCATTATGCGCTCGCGGCCATTTCGCTGGCTTTACATATGCCAAATTTGGTATTACGTGAAGTCGATGGGGATGACGAAAGTATGTAAATGGTGCAAACATAATAATCATGAGATGCATGTCATGTTAGAACATGACTACATGCCACAGTCAAGGCACCAATACATTTCGACGTGACGCGGGGCGCCTGCTCACCGGCGTTTATTTCGTCGGGTCACGCCGGCGTTGCCACGCCAGGCATCGGTCCTGCCATATACTCGCAGGCGCGCACAACGCTGCGTTGCTTTGACGCATGCACGTTTAAGCGCGTCCGGTGCCTATGAGCATGACGTAGGAACATGGCAACATACCACGCTCATAGCGTGCTCGTGGCCGTTTCGCTAGTTACACATATACTAGATTCGGTATCACTTGACGCTAATAGATGACGAAGGTAAACGACACATCCAGGCACGATATTCCTGAGACGGAGTCATGTATACGACATCATTTACCTGCAACTCGTAACGTTTGCTGTTTTTAAAGTGATTGATGATTGATATGTGGGGTTTAACGTCCAAAACAACCATATGATTATGAGAGACGCCGTAGTGGAGGGCTCCGGAAATTTGGACCACCTGGGGTTCTTTAACGTGCACCAAATCTGAGCAAACGGGCCTACAACATTTCCACCTCCATTGGAAATGCAGCCGCCACAGCCGGGATTTGAACCCGCAACCTGCGGGTCAGCAGCCGAGTACCTTAGCAACTAGACGACAGTGGCGGGGCTGATTATAAAGTGACATATCAACATTTCTTATTCGTGCTTCGCATTTCATCGAGTCCCACTGTACGTGGTATCTGCCAATATTTTAGGGGCGAAGCTCCTTAAAGCGGCACCCGTTCGTCCCTCGTCATAGTCGTAGTGCGTTACCAGTCTTACGCTTTGACCTGCAAGGTGGTGCCGGTGGGAGATTTTTTTGTGCGTTGTTGAACAATAAAAAATTCGCAGCGTGCGTGTTAACTAAAAGCCGAATTATCCTGTTTCTCATTCCCAAGTAGCAGCCATTGGCATGTACATTGAGTACTATCTGACAGGAAAAGGTTGCTACGTTATACTCGCTGGGCGTAACTTCCTTGGTTTTAGAAAGGTTTAGCGAGGGTTAGGCCGCAGTGCCATGACTACACCAAACCAGTATATACCATGAACTCGAGTTGGTTAAAGGTGGGAAGTAGACAAGAAGCGCAAGCCGTAAGAAAGTGTGCGTGTGCCACCTCTCGTTTAGTCTTTGGAATATCCGCTGGATGGCGGTGCTTTCACATGCGGAATATATGATGAAAAGAGTCGATATGGTGATACTTGGAGTGTTGCCTAGATGGACGAATGGACACACAGACAGATGCATGCATGGACGGTCGTACGGATGGCTGCACGGACGGATGGACGCATGGACGGACGCAGGGGCTGATGCATGGACGAACGCAGGGATGGATGCACGAACAGACGCTCGAACGAACGGGCGGATGGACGCACGGTCGGTCACACAGGTGGATGCATATATGATGAAAAGAAAGATGCAATATGGTGGTACTTGGAGCGTTGACTAGATGGACGAACGGACACACAGATAGATGCATGGACGGACGCACAGATGGCTGCGCGGACGGATGGACGCATGGACGAACGCAGGGACGGACGCATGGATAGACGGGTGGATGCATGCGTGTACGCAGACGCACGCACGGACGGGCGAATGGACGCACGGACGGTAACACAGATGGACGCATGGACGGACGAAAGCAAGAACGATTGGAAAGACGGATGCTTCGCCCCACTCTCCATCATTCACCCCGTGGATATTCTGCGATTTTTTTTCTAATTGCGCGCGATGTGGTTACGGACAACGGCGGCGGCGGACAACAACTGTGCGTGACCCGTAAAGTTATCTCATAACAGCTTTCACTGACTGAGATAGTGTGAAATTGCTATCGCTGACTGAAACCAGTGTGAACTGCTCCTAAAGATAGCCTTCTTTCATACTTTTCAAGGTAGTTCAAGAGTAGACGCGCGTAATTGTGAAATCGGGACCGATTTTGGATTTAGTGTACCTGGACGGCTGATTTTAAGATTATGATGTTTTAGAAGAAGCTGGCATTTTTGATCATATAGTTTATTTGGAGATAAAGCATGCCACCTTGTGATAAGGAGTGGCAGCCCAAATACGCATGCCCTAATACGCATGTCCTATTGATCACCTTTCGCTTTGTTTGGATAACTTCAGCCAGACGAGCGACGTCAAAGCAATGTGCGCTGAATCTAAACATATCGTATTTACCTGCATAGGTAGGTCAGTATTGATAGAAGGAATAAAAAAATAAATAGAATTCATGGATAACCCGTTGATGATTGATATGTGGGGTTTAACGCCCCAAAACCACCATATGATTATGAGAGACGCAGTACTGGAGGGCTCCGGAAATTTCGACCACCTGGGGTTTTTTAACCGTGCACCCTAATATGAGCACACGGGCCTACAACATTTCCGCCTCCGTCGGAAATGCAGCCGCCACAGCCGGGGTTCAAACCCGCGATTTGCGGGTCAGCAGCCGAGTACCTTAGCCATGAGACCACCATGGTGGGGCGATGGATAACCCGTGAAATCATACATTCAAAACGGAAAATTAGCCATCAACAAAAAAGGTCTACAAAAATGGCAGTAAAATTTCGGCGCCAAGCACTGCATTGTGCACGAAGCTGACTGCTGCTGAGAAGGCCTTCTATGATGTTCGATTGACTGGTTTTATGATGATTTATATGTGGGGTTTAACGTCCCAAAACCACCATATGATTATGAGAGACGCGGGTTGTATGATGAACAATCTACACCCTTCTTGACGCCATTCGTTACTGGATGACGAAGATCCTTGGGACATTGTCGTTACTGATGAACTTGTGACTGAATGCTGACGTATTACAACTTCTCATAATGATTTTTATTTCCAATCTGTGTTTGCTGGTGGTTCTGCAAATGTTTTTTTTCACCCTTTGCGCTACGATCCTCTTAAAAATCAACAATGCCTGACATAGAGGGTGTCATGTAGATGTATTGTAGCAGTTACGCTTAATATTGAAGATAAGAAATCCATTGGTCATGATGGTATACCCAATGCGTTTTTACGCAGGTATTCAGAATGGGTGTACCGCTATCTTGAGAATATATTTAAGGCATCGCTAGTACAGAAACGAATTTCAGATGGTTGGCTATAGTCGCAAAAGTCGTTCCGGTACACTAATCGGGTTGATAGCAAGATAAAGGAAACTACCAGCCCATTCCATTGACGTGTGTGAGCTGCAAGCCTGTTGAGCACAAAATATCAAAATAAATCTATGGTTACTGCTGTGTTGCGGGCTGGCCTGTCCCAACGAAGCAGAAGAAGAAGAAGACGGCCGACGGAGACGTACGCGGCCGGCGGGGACACCGACCAGCCTGAACACGCGGGTTGGCGCCAAGCGCCAAAGAAAGCACAACAACCGCACTCCACGGCTACCTAACACACACTGCCTTTATTTTACAGTCGCCTTGAAGGATGGATGGATGGATGGATGGATATGGCTGTACCCTTTAGATCGGGCGGTGGCTAGCGCCACCAAGTCGTAATACCTAATAAAAAACAAAAACTATATTTATTTTTTTAGATGCGGAAGCATCTTATACTCGCGCCTTGTAGTGCGCCGTCCGCGCCGCTTCTCGAACATTCGACAGCTGACGCGCGCGCATGCGCCGTCGCGCCGTCGCCCACCATCTGTGCCGCGCGCGCTTCTCCTTCGAAAACATTCGACAGCTGACAGCGCATGCGCCGTCGCCATCTGTGCCGCGCGCGCGCTTCTCCTTCGAGAACATTCGACAGCTGACAGTGCATGCGCCGTCGCGCTGTATATATACTCAAGGTCGGCGCTCGCTCGCTCAGTTGCCGCTCGTCGGTTGGTTTGTACGGCGCGTCGACGTCCAAGGTCGCGGTGAAATGAATTCCAACGAATCCACAAACACAATGATCGACGTCCCTTCGACCAGCGCCGCCCTTTCGCATACGTGTGTACGTGTTCACTCATTTAACACCCCCTCCTACAACCACGTTAACCAAATTAGCCATCGACCCAAGTAAGTCGCAATTTAACACCCCATTTCACAACCACGTTAACCAATTTAGCCATCGACCCAAGTAAGTCGCACTTTAACACCCTGTTAACCAATTATATGCTCCGCATCTTCCTCAGTGTTCCCCCGAGGGAAGCTGCGGGCAATCTTTTTCCTTAAAAGGTGAGTTTGAGGATTCGTACTTTGCAGTGAAGAGTTTAATTTTCACTCGTGCCTTGACTTTAGCCACCAATCAGATAACCTCCTTCTAGTTAAGTCTACCCGCTTAAAGTCTATTTTGCCCTCCCGGTCCCTAAACCCCAGTGCTTTGAAAAACGCAGCGCCATCATCCTGAACTATAGGGTGAAGCCCTTTACAGAACATTATCTAGTGTTCGGCAGTTTCTTCTTCCTCTCCACACGCACTGCATACTGTGTCTACCCCTTCGTATTTGGCCCGATATGTCTTGGATCGCAGTACTCCCGTCCGGGCCTCAAACAGTAGCGAACTACCCCGAGTATTATCATAGATCCTTTCCTTGGCGATTTCCTGATTACAGGTTCGATAGGCCTCTAGTGCGGACTTCTTAATCATGCCCATTCTCCACATGTCAGTCTCAGTTTCCTTCACTTTCTTCTTAACCGATAGTTCTTTTTGGTTTGGCCACCTGCTGTTTCCTATGTATTTACCAGTCAACTTCCTGGTTCGCTTCCTCCATTTTGTATCGACATTCTTCATGTACAAGTAGCTGAAAACCTTCCTAGCCCAACGCTCTTCCCCCATTTCTCTCAATCGTTTCTCAAATTTTATCTTGCTGCTAGCCTCCCTGCCATCAAATGATGTCCATCTCATATCACCTTGTACTCCCTGATTTGGTGTATTCCCGTGAGCTCCTAAAGCAAGCCTGCCTATTCCTCGTTGCTTAATTTCTAATCTTGCTTGAACTTCTGATCTCATGCACAAGACCGCATTGCCGAACGTCAGCCCAGGAACCATGACCCCTTTCCATATTCTTCTCCCAACATCATACCTATTGTAATTCCACAGTGCCCTATTTTTCATGACTGCTGCATTCTTGTTACCTTTAGTCGTCACGTATATTTCGTGTTCCCTCAGATACTAGGTCCCATTGCTTATCCATACGCTCAGATATTTGTATTTATCTGTTATCTCTAGCGTGACCTCCTGTATTCTAAGCTCACTACCTTCGTTGTCATTGAAAATCATGACTGCTGATTTTTCCTTACTGAATCTAAAATCTAACCTATCTCCCTCATTACCGCAGATGTCCATCAATCTCTGCAAATCTTCCTTGTTGTTGGCCATTAGCACTATATCATCTGCGTACATTAATGCTGGTAGTGCCTGATCAATAAGTTTTCCTTGTTTGACTAAAGAGAGGTTGAAGCCCAGTCCACTTCCCTCTAATTTTGCCTCTAATCCTTGTAGGTACATCATGAATAATAAGGGTGACAGGGGGCACCCCTGCCTAAGCCCCCGTTTTACCTCTGCAGGCTTGGATACCTGTTTTTCCCACTTTATAACTACCTTGTTACCTTTATAGATACCCTTTAAAAGATTAGTGACTACATGTTCCACGCCTAGTGTGTCCAGTATTCCCCACAATTCCTCTTGAACCACGCTATCATACGCTCCCTTGATATCCAAAAATGCTAGCCACAGAGGCCTGTGTTCCTTTTCTGCTATTTCGATGCACTGCGTCAGTGAGAACAGATTGTCTTCCAACCTCCTGTGTTTCCGAAACCCATTCTGCAGTTCCCCCAGCACCCCCTCATCCTCTATCCACGCCTGCAGTCTTTCCTTTATAATCTGCATCGCCAGCCTGTAGACCACTGATGTCACTGTTATAGGACGGTAGTTGTTTATGTCAGCTTTGTCCCCCTTTCCTTTATAGATCATGCTCATCCTGCTAAGTTTCCATCCATCGGGAACTTCACCTTCGATTATTATTGTGCTCACTGCCTCTCTCAAAGCCTGCTTAGACTTCGGACCTAATGTCGTTATCAGCCTAATTGAAATGCCATCTGGGCCTGTTGATGTACTACTAGGAACCCTTTTCTCAGCCCTTTCCCACTCTCGTTGTAAAATTGGAGCCATTGTGCCACTTGGTTCTTCCTTGTCTATTGTGGTTTATAAGGCACTTACTTCTTTGTTGAAATTTTTCTGTCACCCCTGTTCTTATTTATTCAATAGCTTCATACCCTTCTAGCCTAGCACCTTGAGCTGTAGTTATAAACCTCTGCTCTAGGCTCGTCTCATTTCATAGAGAGTTTAGATGGTTCCGAAATTTCGCAGCTGCCTTTCTATCTTTTTATGTACTTCTACAAGCCACTGACCTCCCTTTCTTCTAATCTTTTCATTGATCAGAAGTGATGCATCCCTTCTACAGCTTAGAAAGATTGTGCAGTTTCTTTCAACATCATCTGTCGGTTCACCCCGCTGCTTAGCATGTCTCTGTTTCCTAGAGGCTTCCTGACGTTTTGCTATGTCTCTTACAACTTCCTCGTCCCACCAACTCTTGGGTTTGTGTCTTCTTTTCCGGGGTGACTTCTCACGCGTCTTAGCAAGCTCTAGCTCAAAGAGTCTAATTAGATTCGTGTATGTCCACACTGTCTTATTATCCTCCGTGATTACTTTCGCAATTTGTTTAGTGGCTATTTCAATTTGCATTTCTGAATAAAAATTTTCCTGTAGTTTCTCATCTTGTCTCCTTCCCACTTTCACTGCTCTTCCAAAACTTAGCTTGATACGTTCGTGATCGCTACCCAGACTTCTGGAGCCACCTTCAGCTATGTGCATTCCCTTGAGCTTATCATACATCCTATGTGACATCAGTGCATAATCTATCGTCGACTGAAGCCTTCCTACCTCCCATGTTATTTGCCCTTCGCACTTCTCGGTACTGTTGCAAATGATCAAATCAAGCTTTTCACACATATCCATGATCATTTTGCCTGTCGGGTCGGTATACCCATCTATATCTTCTATGTGCGCATTCATGTCTCCTAGTATAGTTATCTCGCACTCTCTTCCTAACTCCTGAATGTCCTTTGATATACACTCTACCATTGCCTGGTTTTCCTCTCTGGCCTTTGCTCCCGTCCACAAGTACACGAAGCCAAGGAGTGTCATTTGACCTGCCACTTTCCCTTTTAGCCATAAATGTTCCTTGCACTCCTGCTTGACCCTTTGCCAGTCTGTACTCTTATGAATGAATGCCCCAATACCACCCCCCTTTCTGCTGCCTTCTGTTCTATTACAATATTCCCAAGCGTAGTCCGGATTGTTCGGAGGTTGTTCCATGTCCCTGAGATGTGTTTCTACAAAACCGTATACCATCGGCCTCTCTTCCCTTAGCTGTTCTTCTATCTCTTCCCACTTCAGCCTGTTCCTACCACCCTGCGTGTTAATACACACTATGTCTGAATTGGCTCGGCGCTCGTGGCTACGTCTATTTATGCCCCGGACTCTACCTTTCTTAGATATTGGTGCCACTTTGGAATCGTATCTGTCCATACCACCTGTCGAACAGTCTCCCTGGTTGTTTTCCTCGTTACTAGCTATCCTGCACCCCGAAGGGCTCGCTTGCCCCCCAAAAAAGCTACTGCGCGTCCTGCAAGTCGCCAACCCACCTCATGACCTAGCCGCCCATCGAAGTGAATTCTGTCTCGTTGAAAACCCGCCCACCTATGCACCTCTCTGTTTATTTCCACCACCTCAAAGCCTTTCTCTCGACTCATCCGCCATATCTCTTGGTTTGCGTTGACCACCGCTCTTTGCAGGTTGCTATCACGCACCGGTACCTCCGGTATCGTGCATATCACTACCTGTACCTTAGGAGAAGTGGCGCGCATGTCATCGACGCCTTTCGCAAGTGTGGCTGCTAGTCCTGCTGCATCTTCATTGAGGACATCGTTTAAACCGCCTGAAATTATCACGAGGTTTCGTCTATCAGCTGTCGTTTTGAGCTTTGCACTCGCCTGTCTCATGACTGCTTCCAGCTTGCGTCCTGGGAACGCCCCTACTGCAACCCTCTTGTCACCTCTTACCCTCTCTTTGATGGCTTCTGTGCATCGATTTAAATTCGAGTCCCCGGCGATTATCACATGCTGTGACTTTTCAGCTGGATCGTTCTGCACCTGGGGGCTACTTGCACCTGTGACGCCGGCTGCTTTGTTCCCTCCCTGCCCCACCACTACCTCGCTGAAGCTGGGCCTTGCGACAGTTGAACCGGCTAAACCTGTTTTTTCCAAACTTGCTCGGGAAAAAGCCAGGGGGCGCTCGTCCAGTGCGGATGTGCGAACACGTCGGCTCCCGTTTGTTCAAGCGTTCTGGCACGGATTTTTTGCCTCAACTAGCAAGAACTGTGCATCATTCGACGCCGTTTGTTGTAGTGAACCAGCAGATACCAACATCTTACCGGTGGGTGAAATTTTTGGACATCCCCAGGACTTTTACCCACGCCACGCAGACGCCTCGCGCGTCGACGCGTTTCTCGGGCGCTGCAACAGCGTCGCGACGACGCCTAACGCGTCGTCGAGCTGAAGAATGGCCTCCAACCCCAATGTGTCGGTTGTAGAAGGCATGGACATCAATCCGGAAGAAGCGGAGTGCGCGGGATGGATTGAACTAGCCAGCAAGAAGAAGAAACTTGCCGAGCGGGCGGATTGTAACGCTGGTAATGCGCCCACGTCCGCGACAGGACGCGGTAAAGGCGGCTCCCGCACTGCCGCCTCACAGAACGTGTTGAGGCGTGTTGTGAAAGCTTCCAGGATCCCAAACCTTCGCAGGGATCACTTTAAGACCATTATACGGCCATGTGGAGGGATGGATGTCAAGAGGACAGACCTAGACCTTCTTATCTTCAAGCGCTCGCTCGCAAAGGCGGCTTCCCTAACAGCAGAGCAGGTGTTCGACGACACGCTGTGCACGAACCCCTTCCAGAACATTTTCGTCGTTGCCACGCCGTTCGAGGCAAACGCGCGCGCCTACGCCAGGGTCCAAGAGATAAGTATGGGCTCGACTGTCATAGGCTTGGCGGCTTACGTGGCTGCGTCTGACGACACATGTAAAGGAGTGATCCGTGGAATCAATGTGGATCTCAGTGACGCGGAACTGACGGAGATGATCGTCAACCGGAGGAACCCTGATGCTCTGGGGGTTCGGAGAATCAAGAAGACACCAACAGTGATTGTGTTGTTTGACGGACAAAAGGTGCCCCAGCACGTCGTGTGTGATGGTGTTCGATACCCTTGTTCGTTGTATCGCAGGCAAGTGGACGTGTGCTATGCATGTGGTGATTTGGGCCACAGGTCCGATGTTTGCCCCAAGGGCGATGAACTGAAGAAATGCCGCGGATGCGGCATGCAGTCACCATCACCGGATCATCAGTGTGATCCCACGTGTGCCATCTGTGGCGGAGCGCACCCAACGGCAGACCGCAAGTGCAGAAAGCGCTTCCAGGTGCCCTACATCGTGCGCCAAAGACGGCGGCGCCACCGTAGGCGCGCGCGGCGTGGCTCCGACACAGCTGGAGGCGAAGAAGGACTGGCGGAAGAAGAATCATTCTCCAGCGCTCATCGCAGCAGATCGACATCTAGAGGACTCTCCCGCTCCAGAGGACGCTCCGGCAGTAAATCGCGCTCTCGCTCCAGAGGGCGTGACAAGGGCAGCAGTCGCTCCCGTTCGAGAGGACGATCGGGTTCCAAGGGCCGCGTTCAGAAGCAAATGTCTTGGGTGGACAAGGCCAGGATGAACATCCCAAGCGGCCAAGAGGTAACGCAGGGCATTTTACCAGAGCAAAAAAGAGAACAATCAGAGATTTTTATGCTTAAAAAAGAAAATGCAGAACTTAAAGAAGCACTACGAACGCTGAGGGCCGAGTTCGAGCTCTTCCGCAACTCGCGTGAACCCCGTGAAGTAGCCACACCCATACCGGTTCAAGCAGGAGGGTCGAATAAGCGCAAGGCCGTTTCGCCCCCCGCGATCGCGGAAAGCGAGGCAATGCAAAGTGACGTGTCCCCCGCTCAGGTCCCTGAGAAAAATGTACTCGCGTCTTTAACGGCGATTGAGGAATCGCTCAAGCAGGTGAGAGAGGCCTTAGCCATTCAATCTTGCACAATCGAACGTATGGACGGGAGCGTCTCCCACCTGACACGTCGAGTAGGAATCCTCGAATCTAAAATGAAAATGATTGACTCTAGCAAACTCAAGACGACCAACACTGGTACGATTGCAAAAGCCAAGATAGTGCAGCAGGGTTCAGACGCTACGAGTTTGCCGCAGGCTATGTTCCTTCAAGAATATTCAAAATGGCGGGCCAAACCGGAAACATAATTATCTGGCAGTGGAATGCGCAAGTTTCTTAAGGCGTAAAGCTGCTCTACTGCAGCTCATCAAAGCACAGGCGTCAATGCCGCACGTCCTGCTCTTGCAGGAAACCCTTAGCGAGAAGGTAGTTCTCTAGGGCTACCGTTCGATTAGCCAAAAAGGCGCAAATGGCAGAGGTATCGCCACGTTGGTCAGGAAAGATACCTCCTTTGAGCAGCACGAAGTCAAAATTTGCGACTCAGATAAGAGATCCGGTCTCGAGGCACAATTAATTGAAATCATTCCCAACGGCAAAATCCGAAGCAACATATTCGTTTTTAACCTGTATAGCCCTCCTTCGGCTTATAAACATAATATCCGCTCACTCCTTCATAGGGTCGCAACTGCCGCCAGATCACACCCTTTAATAGTAGCTGGGGATTTCAACGCTCCCCATCCGTCTTGGGGCTATGTTACGAGGACAAAGAAAGGGGCCAATCTAGTTGCAGCCAGTATAGACTTAAACCTAACGCTTATCTCCGACCCGCGTTTTCCCACGAGGCTGGGAAACTCGGTCGCCAGAGACACGATGCCTGATCTCAGCTTCACTAGAAATGCGGTGGTCGAGTGGTCCAACTTACAGGAGAACTTGGGAAGCGACCACAGCATCATAGAACTCCGGATGGAAATAAGAGCACCACCCCCAAGAACCTATAAATATACAGACTGGGACGTTTTTAGGCAAATCAGAGGTGAAGATGAGTCAGTACATGACACCTTCAGTGAACTTCTTGTACAAATCCAGAAGGATGTCGAGAAGGCCACCAAAGAAATAGTTACAGAATTTGATGCTCCGGGGATGGATGCAAGGTTAGCGCACCTCCTGGACGCCAAACGCTCTCTCATCGAGAGATGGAAAAAAGAAAGGCTAAATCGCAGGCTACGGAAAAAGATTGCGGAGCTCAATCGGCATATTGAGGAGCACTGCTCCGAACTCCATAAACAACAATGGAGGGACGCCTGCTCGGCTGCGGACGGGAAAATGCGCAAAGGAGGCAAATGGACCCTCCTCAAACACCTCCTAGATGATGGACAATCCAAAGGCAATCAGAAACTAGCCATAGACTGACTTCTTAATAAGGAGAAAATGGCAGGCATCTCAGAAGCTTCCCAATTTCAGATACTTGCCAACAAGTACCTTCCGCCCCAGAGTTGGACGCTCCCTTCTCGGAAGCTGAGATCAGGGAAGTGCTCCATAGCCTAAACGGAAGGTCTGCCCCAGGTCCCGATGGAGTTACGAATCGGCTCTTAAGAAATTTGGATGATAAAGCCATACAAGCCTTAGTGAAGGAGATAAACAGGGTATGGGAGGAGGGCGTCGTACCAGAAACTTGGAAGAGGGCCACAGTGGTCTTAATCCCCAAGCCAGGTAAATCACCCAGCTTAGATCACCTCTGCCCGATCTCCCTTACTTCTTGCCTTAGCAAAGTAGCAGAACATGCAGTACACAACAGGATATCGCGCTACACCGAGAGGAATGACCTATTTCCATATAATATGGTAGGTTTCAGGCCCTCACTTTCCACGCAAGATGTCATGCTCCTCCTCAAAACACACATAATTGACTTTCCAAGCAAAGATGTAAAAAAGGTCCTCGCACTGGACCTCACTAAGCATTCGATACTGTCAAACACGACTATATTCTTAAGGAGATATCGGCTTTGAACCTGGGAGTTAAATTCTTCTCCTTCGTTGAATCTTTCCTCGAGAGTCGGACGGCGGCAATAAAATTGGGACAATCAGTCTCGGAGCCTTTCAAACTTGGACGAAGGGGTACTCCCCAAGGGGCAGTTATCTCCCCCTTCTATTACCATAGCCATGCGCAAGCTGTCGGCAAGCCTTTCTAAAGTTCCTAATGTCGGACACGCTTTATATGCTGACGACATTACAATCTGGTGTCCCGGAGGATCGGAGGCGGCGGTTCGACAAGCTCTACAGGAGGCTCTGGACGTTACAGAGTCTTTCCTGGAAGGTACGGGACTGGCGCTTTCGCCGGAAAAGTCGGAACTCCTGCTGTACAGACAGGCTAGACGAGGTGTTAGGGGACTCACCCCTCTCGATCAGGTGCCCATTAGCGTTTGCACCAAGGATGGTCTCACAATTCCTAGAGTCAATTCTATGAAAATTCTGGGGCTTTTATTAGACTCTAAGGGATGCAACGCAAAGACTATAGCCCATCTCACCACAAAAACAGAGAACATTCTGAGATTAATTATGCGGGTGTCCAACAAGAAGGGCGGCATAGGCGAGGATATCCTCCTTAGGGCCCACCACGCTTTCCTCATGAGCCATATCATATACATAGTGGCGGCTCTCAATTGGACCAAAACGGAAAGGGATAAATTGGACACGCACATGCGCAAAAGTGTCAAAAAGGTGCTCGGCGTCCCAATCACGACTAGCACAGAAAAACTCATGAAGTTGGGAGTGCACAACACCACTTCGGAATTAATTGAAGCGCAAAGGTCAGCACAAATAATTCGGTTATCGAGTTTCAAAACAGGAAAAAAACTGCTCGATGCGGCAGGCCTCCGTCCTATCTTCAATCAGGGAGAAACTACGCAGCTTGATTATCAAACAAGGAATTCCTTTATTGTTGACCCTCTTCCACGAAACATCCATCCCCAACACAATAAAGGTCGTAGGCTGGCGAGGGCTAGGGCTTTCATAAAGAACCTCTCCGGAACAGAGACATTTGTGGACGCGGCGCGCCACGCCGGCGGCAGCAAGTTTTCCGTGGCAGTCGTCAATGACAGGGGAGAACTTGTCACGGCAGCTTCAGTGAAGACCTCTTTGGTCGATGTAGCAGAACAGGCTGCTGTAGCGCTGGCATTACTGGACACGAAACGCACCACGGTGTACACCGATTCTCGAGCGGCCGTTAGGGCGTTCGCATCGGGATTGATAGCCACAGAGGCAGCCAGAATTCTCCACAGCAAACCCTCCTCAGACGTTATTCATCACATAGTCTGGTTTCCCGCTCACATGGGACCAGACGTACTGCCGGGTCACCTGAACCCAAACGAGATAGCGCACGACTGTGCGCGAGGTTTCACAAGCCGCGATGGGGTGGTCTCTCGGGTGAGTTCGGGAGAGCTCGTCCACAGTGATCCTCTCGTTACTTTTCACGAGATAACATCTCATTACAGAGGAGAGCGACAGACTTTTCCTTTTCCCCATCCTAAGCTCCACAGATCACAAGCAAGCACGCTCCGCATGCTCCAGACGGGGTCTTACCCCTCTAGGGGCTTTCTGAGCATGCTTCATCCGGATATTGATCCACTTTGCCCAGATTGTGGTGAATTTTGCTCTTTGAGTCACATGCTCTGGCAGTGCCCTGCATTACAGGATTTTAAAACAGAAGAAGACTGGACGACGGCAATCACAGACCCAAGACAGGACGTCCAGCTTCAGGCTGTCCAGAGAGCCCGTGAACGAGTGGACAGGCATGGCCTCTCTGTTCCGACATGGGACTAGCCAACGGCTGGGTGGGGACCTACATAGTTGGCCCGCTGCCTTGCCTCTCAGGACCAAATAAAGCTGTTTGTCATGTCCAAACTTGCTCGCTTTTCCTTCTCCACCGTTCTGGTTGCCGGTTCCCTATTGTTCTCTCGGTAGGTCGCTTCTTTGTTCAGCTTCGCTAGCGCTTCCTCCGCGGACTTCAGTCTTTCTCCCATTGCCCTCCTTTTCTCTTGCTTTGTCGCCAACGCAGTCTCGAGCTCGGCGATTCTCACCAGCAGTTCACTTTGGGCAACCATCATTTTCTCCATTTTTCCTCGACCTCACATTGCCTACACTTCGCGTCAGCCTCTTCTCCATCCACTTCTACGCTTGGGTCCACTTTCAAACTCACTCCACATCCTGAACACTTTACAGTCTTTTTAACCATGCCTTTCTGACACCAATTGTCCCTATACCCGATAATTACTAAACTCGAGCCCTCCACTTCAAAAAAAAAGAAAGTCTATGCTCTACTACAAAAACTTGCGTGTTCAATGTACGCGCACCTCCCCCACGAGGTGGAAAAAAAACAACAAAAAATTTCAAACACACACACCCGCACTAATAAATACCTGGTGTCTGGCCCCCGAAAAAGCCGTACCATAAAATAAGTGCTACGAAGATTTCAACCGCTGCCTTATAATTATAAAGACAAGCTCAAAACATGCAAAAACACTTATCTGCGCAGTCGATCCGGAGCGCTCAAAAAACACGTCCATCCACCTTGACAGCCCGAACTCAACCAGAGCGGCGCCCCCTGGCATCCTCACACGTCAATCTGAAACCGAAACCCCACAACACAACAACCATCCCCTCCTCGAAAAAAGCACGCCTATACACTGTTTATATTTATACATGATCGATACAAAAGTATATACAAGGTATGTACGTTAGAACATATAAAAATTCAAAAGACGGCACACCGAACTCACACACTACAAGTCCTGAAAATGCACTGGCCACAAGAAAAATGTACACAACTGTTCGGAACAAAAGTTCTACATCACGTAGTCTTCGAACCGACGCGCCTTCTGCCGCTTCCGCTTAGGGCGGGCCCTTTTGGGTGTAGAATCAGGTGTGTCTGCACCTTCGTCACTTGTGCTCTGATGTAACACATCAAGAGCAGTGGAAGATTGTGAAGGCTCTGAACGAGCATTGCAATTCGCGGTCTCATCAGAGCTCGCAGCATGAGCTTCAGAAGAATTTTGCGGACCGGAGTCTGGTTCAATGGTCTCAGCTGTATTTGAAGGTTCGAAGTGAACCGTATGACTTGGTGTACTTGAAGCAGTGACACCGACTGGTAACTCCTCCCCCCTTGAAGAAGAAATGCCTGTACATGGAGGCCACATGTATTAATCTGATGGATAGTTGAAAGGCGCAGACGGAACGTGATGGGGAAGGCTTTTAGGTGTTGATGGCGAATTCGTATGAAAAACAACAAGGCGCAAAGCATTCCAGATCTTACCATCACTTAAGCGAAAAGAAGTGGGGCTAACCTGGCCCAAGACTTTGTAAGGACCCCGATACTTGGGGCGCTTGCCTGGCACACGAACCTTGACTAGATCGCCAGTGCGAACTTTGGACTGCTTTGCACCTCGACGGGTGTCGACATACTTTTTCATTGCTTGTTGCTGAGAAAAAACCCTGGTACGGATTTGATCAGGAGAAGACACTGCTATGTTACGAGGGAAAGAGACTATGTCGAGAGCAACTCGCGGTTGCCTACCATGGAGAAGTTGAGCAGGAGACACTCCAGTGGTGCCTTGTGGTGTGAACCTGTACGAAGCTAAACATTCCGTCAAGACTTGCTTGAGGGGACGGTGCTCTAATTGGGCGATCTGGATATGTTCCTTCATAACGCGATTAAAGCGCTCAATTTGCCCATTTGATTGGGGATAGAAAACTGATGACCTCAAGTGCTGAATTCGTCGTTGTGAAAGAAAAGCCTCGAAATGTTGGGACTGAAACTGTGGACCATTGTCTGTAACTCTGGCATTAGGAAAACCTTCCCGGCTGAAGATTGAAGACAGAAACTCAATGATGACCTCAGAAGTAACCGTATGTGTGAAACAAATTTCTGGCCATTTGGAATGGTAGTCAATGAGAGAAACAATGAACCGGGCATTTTGCGGAACATTATGCAAAGGACCGATGATGTCCATGCCGAGTTTCTGCCAAGGCCGATCAGGCCACTGGACTGGCTGCAACGGAGAAAATGCAGGTTTGGCAGACTTGTCAGCTGCCTGACATATATGGCAGTTGTAAACTGCATGCTCGACCTGCATGTCTAAGGCTGGCCACCAGTACCTGTCTCTGAGATTCTGTTTGGTGCGAACAATGCCTGGATGGGCCTCATGGGCAAGCTGTATTAGCTTGTTACGGAAAGAAGCAGGGGGAATCACGCGTTCATCGCGGAAAAGCAAGTCCTCGACACAACACAGTTCCTGTCGGACTGCGAAGTAAGGCAAGAATTCAAAGCAAGAGCATCTTTGGAAGGCCATCCTTCACGTAAATATTTGAGAACTTGAGACAAAGTGGAATCTGCAGCTGTAGCTGCCTGAAGCTCAGCTTTAGTAATGCAGGAAGTAACTAATGAAACAACTTCCTCATCCCGCTCTTCAGTAACCGGTATCAGAAGAGGAAGGCGCGACAGTGCATCAGCAACCACGTTATTAGAACCCTTACAATATTGAACACTGAAATTATAACACATGAGTTTGGCACACCAACGGGAAATACGAATGGGGCGGCGGCCTTCGGATCCTGCAGAAAGAAGAGCAACTAGTTCTTGGTGATCTGTACGTAATGTGAAGTGCCGGCCCCACAAGTAAACATGCCATTTCTCACAGGCAAAAAGACAAGCGAGAGCTTCACGCTCTCCTCCTGAATATCTGCGTTCAGCAGGGGTCAATGTACGAGATGCAAAAGCAATAGTAATCAGCTGATCATCTCTGAGTTGTTGAAACACTGCTCCCAGTCCAACATCGGACGCATCCGTCGTGATGACGATGGGAAGCTTCTCATTGAAAATACTAACAGCTGGCTTTGAGGCCAGTATTGACTTAACTTGAATGAAGCTCTGCTCAGCTTCAGCTGACCAGTTAAAAGGCTGTGCTTGACGAAGTAGAGTACGCAGTGGTTCAACAACATCAGCATAGTGAGGAACAAACTTGGCATTATAACCAACAAGACCTAAAAAAGATTGCAAAGTTTTAACACAACAGGCCGTGTGGCATTGACAATGGCCTCAACTTTAGATTCAACAGGTGTCAAGCCGCGGGAACTGACATTATGTCTTAGAAATTGTAACTCATTCACAGAAAAATTGCACTTGTTAATAAGTTTCATACCACATTCACTGATGCGGTTGAGAACAGTATGCAAGTTAGCATCATGCTCTTCGCGAGTACGTCCCCACACTAAAATATCATCCAAGTAACAAAGGGCGCCATTACAACCCTTAAGAATAATTGACATAATTTTCTGAAACACTACAGGGGCAGATGCAAGCCCAAAACACACGCGGTGAAACCGAAACAAGCCTTCGTGCGAAACAAATGTGGTCAAGTCTCTACTGCACTCAGAAAGTTCAACTTGGTGATAAGCGGACGAGAGGTCCAGCTTGGAGAAACATACTGCTCCGGAGAGCTGATGAAGCAGTTCTTCAATGTGAGGAAGTGGAAACCTGTCTACGACGATCGCCTTGTTCGGTTCTCGTAAGTCGACGCATAGTCGAAAGGATCCATCTTTTTTTTGACGACGACCAGTGGAGAAACCCAGTCGGAAGCAGAGACAGGCTCGGTGATTCCGCTGGCTTGAAGGCGAGACAGTTCCGCAGAGACTTGCTCACGGAGAAGAAGAGGAATGCGGCGCAGCTTGGCACGCACAGGGCACACACCTGGTCGACGCATCACTTTATGCACAAAACCGCGCACACAACCCAGTTCACGGGTGAACAGGTGGTGGAATTCAGAAGGCGCGTTGGCCGGAAGATCCTCTTGGACGTCGACTTGAGCACACGTCATAGACGCACCGACGGTGTTGATGGACAAAGCCCTGATGGCATCACGTCCCAAAAGCGAGCTGCCATGGGCAGTTACATAAAAAGTAATGGAAGCAGTGCGACTGCAATAGGAGACCTGAGCTGTAAATTGACCTAAATTATCAATCGTTCCCTTGGAATATGTTTGTAGAACGACGTGTGAAGGCAAAAGCCGAATGTTGGAAAAATGACTGTGAAAGTCAGCGGCACTGATTAAAGAGACTGAGGCACCAGTGTCCACGAGAAATGACAAGGGCACATGGCCCACTGAAACTACGATGCTGGGCTCGGACGTAGTGTGGAGGCCTTCCACATTTAAAACAGTGACCGTATTGGTTTGTGCAGTGCTCGAAGGAGCGGACGGAGAAACTGGTTCCGGAAGATTTGCTGGACGGGAATTGCATACGGACTGAAAATGTCCGATTTTTCCGCACGCAAGACAAGTGCGGTTTCTCGCGGGACACTGCGCAAAATTGCTAAATGCCGAGCCGATCCGAAACGAAAGCAATGCGCGGTTGCGCTTGGAGAAGAAAATTGCGAACGCAAGTTAGGAGCTCGGTGCTGTTCCTGACAACCAGAATTTGGCGTAATGGGGTCGCCATATTGTCGGCTTCCTCGCCCCCGTGACGCAGAGGTGCCACCATGTTGGCCGCCGCGCCGAGACGATGAAGGACCACCTTGTTGCGCGTCCCGTGAAACGAAGAGCCGCCGCCTTGGCCCCCGGCAGCAGAAAGTTGCTGCATTGACTGTGGAGCGAATTGCTCCAACTGGGAGCGAATAAGCTCGTCCTCTAGCGCAATCGAGAGGGCTTCGGATAATGAAATCGAGGAGCCCTTTTGAAGCATGCGGCAGCGGACGTTTTGCGAGGCTACCCCGATGAAAAGCTGATGGCGGATCATATCGTCCTCGAGCGCGCCGAAGCCGCAAGACGCGGTGAGCGTTCGAAGAGAAGTAATGAACTCGGCGACTGGCTCACAGGGCAATTGTCGCCTTTCTTGAAATTTCACGCGTGCGAGATAATCGCACGAAACATCTTTAAAATGCTCATTGAAAAGAGCAACGGCATCCTTGAAGGCATCGCCCGACGCTGGCGTCGGCGACGCGTTGGTGGCTTCCAAAGTATAGAAGAGCTTTAACCCGGCAGGGCCCAACGCGTTGAGCAGCATGGCCTTGCGACGCTCGGGCTTGCTGGCGTCCTCCCCGACCGCGTTTGCGTAGGCCTGAAACACTAATTTCCAGTCCGCCCACGGAAGTGGCGGATCTCCGGGCGAATGAAGAAATAGGGGAGGTGGAATAGGAGACGCCATTTCAAGCAAAAAGAATGGAGAGGTGCAGACGAGAAGAAAATGACGCCAGTACATTGTTTCAAGACGAAGGCAGAGGCGGCGTAGCTGAATGAAGAAATGAAGCTACGCAGCACGCAGTAGCCACCTTGCTGGGAACAAAGAGCGTCTAGGGTTAGCACGAACACGGAGAACGAAACGGGTTCTTACAGGTCCTCGTTGCCATTGCTGTGTTGCGGGCTGGCCGGTCCCAACGAAGCAGAAGAAGACGGCCGACGGAGACGTACGCGGCCGGCGGGGACACCGACCAGCCCGAACACGCGGGTTGGCGCCAAGCGCCGAAGAAAGCACAACAACCGCACTCTACGGCTACCTAACACACACTGCCTTCATTTTACGGTCGCCTTGAGATGCCAGAGCGGTGCCCCCTGGCATCCTCACCAGTCAATCCGAAACCGAAACCCCAGAACACAAAAGTTACCTTGGAAACCAGAAGGCGTTTTTTTCTAATTAGCACGGGTTTCGATGGTACCTATCCACAGTTACACAATTGAGAGAAACAAATAATGGATTTGCAACTGCCCTGAATAACAGAAAACATAAAGACGCTATATGTTTAGATGTATCGAAGACTTTTGATCTGGTTGTGTACATCAAGTTAATAATTAAGCTAATGGGCATGATTATAAATTATGAAGTTACATGCTCTTCCATAGAAAGCTACTCGATGCTTAAAGGCCGTTTCACATGACACAAAAAGTAGCGCTTTCAGACTGCGAATTCGCTCGCAGCGAAAAAAAAGGGGGGGGGGGGCAGTTCGCTCCTGCCGCAGCAGTCCGCGGCGAGCTTCCAACATGTTGCAAATTTTCGCTCTGATTGCACCTGCGGGAGCGATTTTTGGTCGAGACCCGTCGAAATAGGGCTGGTTCGGCCAAGCCGTCAAAATAGAGTGGACGTGTTTGTTTTGGTCCGTGGTTTTGGTAATGGCCGATGCTGTGCATTCTTAAATAAACTTATACTGGAAAGTGTTCTTAAAGGACGAAACAAGTGGGCCCTTCGTTACCGTTCACGGAAACTTCATGATATCATAATGCACATATTATTATATAACATCCCTGTCTGTCACCAAGAGTGGTGGCAAGAACTCGCCGCTCCAGTCGCAGAACGAAAATCGCGGACCATTCGCGGTCCATGTGGAACAAAACCGCCATTGGCGACAGTTGCGAACAGGGCGATTGGAGTGAACGGAACGATTTGTCGCGCTGCAATTGCGGCATGCCTTAAGGCTGTATTGTGCCCTTTTCATCCAGCGGCCGTCCCAATACGTGCGCGGCTGCGAGCGTCGGAGAGTCCTCGCCGGGACGTCTCCCGGCCTCCCACCAGGAGGCGCCACTCCAACTTTTCGGGGAACTGTGCATGCTACTGAGTGAGAGAGATTTCAACTGTCGCGCTCACACTATGGTTAAAGAACAAGTGTTTAACGATTTTGTGGACTTCGCACTCAATCATGGGGGAGCAGCGACCCGTCCCTAAAGCTATACGCCAACTGAAGGCATGTTTAAGAAAAGTGGCTAACGATTTTGAGTACTTGATGCTCTGCTATGTGTGATTAAAAAAAAAAAAAAACTCCCAAGCATTTCCCCGAGGGTGAACATGGTTAAGTGCGAATGAACGGGGTGATGCTATGAGGGGGAGTAAAGTTAAAATCCGTTGGCATTCGCCAGTGAGTTAACGTAAACGCCCCCGTGTGATCACATCGCGATACTCAGGAACCATTAGACCCTCTTGGGAAATCTTTGTGAGTTTACGTGTATATGTGAGAGTAAATTCGCACTATAATGATGTCTATGTCCGCGGCTCGCTTCGCCCGCTTGCGCTTGGCATCGCGGGCCCTTCGCCGCGCTGCCTTGTCTTCAACCGGTGCGACATCTTCAACGACGCGTGCAATGCTCGCATTCGATCGCGTTGTACTCGTTGTTGGAGGTATCGCAGTCGAGGTTGATGCCTGCGATGGATCCATACCTATGACGACTTGCCGATCTCAAGCAAGTCGTGGCTGCGCGCGCAGCCACGGAGCAGAGGGTGGAGCGTGCGCAATCACGTGCTGTGCGACGTCGCTGCGCCGTTGTTACAGACGCTCCTCACGCCGTTGATAGGGGAGAGGAGGAGGCGCGCCGCGAACGGCGTGTGCTTCTTGTCTCTGTGTTCGCTCGCAGGATTTCAAGCAGGACGGTTGTGCCCTCGCGATCTCCGACTTCAGCGTAGCTCCCGCCGACTGGTTCGCCCTCCGCGGTCTCCTGAAGCCGTGCAGCTCTCGCATTGTGGCGCCCCACCCTTGGACTGCTTCGACCGGATCCCCACTTTCCTATCTCTTTCTTTTTTCTCTCGCTTGGCTGTCTTCTTCTCCGTATATTTTCCTTCTATTCTTTTTATCCCTCCTTCCTCCCACACCTATAAGGCACTGCACCGTGTCGCCTGAAGGCAGACAGAAATTAGGTGCCTTTTTCCTCTTAATTGTAACCACTACCACCACCTCTCTGTGTCGTCGTTTCGTTCTCGCGCTAAAGCTATCGTCAGGCGGACTAAAGGTCGCTTATAGAGTGCATTCGCACTTAAAAGTGGTTAACGATTTAGAGCACTTGATGCTCTACTATGGGAGAGCTTTAAGCCGTCCCGTGGGCCTCAGCCCGTGCCCTAACACAGAATGCAAAAGGACATGATTAGAAAAAATTTATTGCCACAAACGTCAATAACACTCAACAGAACATTTCCGTCTTAGACATTTCTCAAGACGGTTCCGACGAACGGTGTTCTGCGGACGCGGAGGGAAAACATTCATTCACTGCTGGAGTTATTCCACCACATCAGTAGCGCAAGGTGGCTTCCTAGGTGTTATACATTTTTTGTGTAAACCTCGTTTCGGCGAGAGCAATACTACGCTGATTTTTTGTTCTCTTTACACGAAGCATTGAACCTTAATTGAAACATACTGATTTATTCAAAAAAAGTTGGCCCACTGGTAATTTCTAAAGGGAGACGTTTAAGTAACAGTCCCAATATACATAGAGGGCTCGTAAATGCGTGCGCATCAGAAGCGCACGGCACATTGCTATGACCCCAGCCGGAATGAAAAGACGCACGAATACTTCTCTGCACATTTAGAGGCAATACGTTAACATAACCTTCCTCTTGAGAACGGACGCTGCAAGGCTACTACAATCACTTGCTCGCCGTATATCTCTCCTACAATGGAATACGCAGGGTTTCTCCAACACGCACCTGTATTCGATCGACCCAAACTTGCAACTTCGTTTGCCATCCGGGTTCCCACGATGCGCCGAAACTTTACTGTGTCGCATGAGGTTGGGCGTGGCATTTACGAATTCGTACTCTCGTCTCCTTGGAATGGCGAGCACTTCGGCATGCAACATCTGCGCCTGCGAGGAAACGCTTGAGCACATTCTATGTCATTGCCCAGCATACCAGACCGAACGACGTATTATGGAAGCCAAGCTCTGTCAGCTGGATTCACGGCCGCTTACAGAAGAGAAGATCCTGGGACCTTGGCCGACGGCTTCCCATACGCGCAAAGCCACGAAAGCCCTCTTGTGCTTTTTAAGGAACACCAAACTTCACGACCGCTTGTGAAAGAACTGTGCGAGGCCGTGCTGTGCAGTTTCGAGCTGACTATTTATGCTTCTCTTTCTTACTCCTCTTCTTTTCTATCTCTTTTCGTTCTATTATTCCCCTTTTCTCCCACCCCAAGTGTAGGGTAGCCAACCGAGCCAAGCTTGGTTAACCTCCCTGCCTTTCCTCTCTATTTATATCTCTCTCTCTCTCTCTCTCTCTCTCCGGCACACTTGAAAGATAACAGCAAAGGTGCACGTTTTCTTCTTCATGCAAATTCATCGACGGTAAAGTCACGCTTGCGTTTTCAAGTCACCTTTCATCTCCTCTGTCGTGCGCCCTTGAATAGCAAGACGGCGTTTGTGGCGTCTTGAAGATTTCAGCATACACAATAAAGAATACCAGGTGGTCTGAATTGCCGTAGCCCTCCACTACGGCGTCTCTTATAATCATATGGTGGTTTTGGGACGGCCATGTAGAAATGTTATTGTTTGTGATGGCACAAAGACGCCAACAGTTTAACATAGCTGTATAATTTTTTTCCCGCCTACCTTGGGCGCACAGTATGCTTGCTCACAACACAGGTTGCCTGCCTGCCTGGCCTGCCCTGCCCTACCCTGCCCTGCCCTAACCCACCCGCCCGGCCGCCCGGCCGCCCGCCCGCCCGCCCGGCCGCCCGCCCGCCCGCCCGCCTGTCTGTCTGTCTGTCTGTCTGTCTGTCTGTCTGTCTCTCTGTCTGTCTGTCTGTCTGTCTGTCTGTCTGTCTGTCTGTCTGTCTGTCTGTCTGTCTAGCTAGCTAGCCGCCTGCGTCTGGGTGCTCCCGTAGTCGTCTCCTTAACTTGACACATACCAAAGATTGTATGGGAGGATATTAGTATATGATGAGCTCGACAAACAGGCCATTACGTCAAACGCGGGAGATCCTTGACGCGTAGGTCATGAAATGATTTCTTTTAGTCACGTATTAGGATAATTGTCACCTCTTTCATAGGAGAAGATATGTGCTTCTCTGATGTAGT
This sequence comes from Rhipicephalus annulatus, assembly GCA_013436015.1. NCBI lineage: Eukaryota > Metazoa > Arthropoda > Arachnida > Ixodida > Ixodidae > Rhipicephalus > Rhipicephalus annulatus. Next base: position 528,949 of record WOVY01002735.1, on the reverse strand, counting down.
ACAAGAAAAAAATGGCAGCATATCCACGGAGTGAATGATGGATAGTGGGGCGAAGCATCCGTCCGTCCATTCGTTCTTGCTTCCGTCCATCCATGCGTGCGTCTGTGTGGCCACCCGTGCGTCCATCCGCCCGTCTGTGCATGCGTCTGTTCGTGCGTGCGCACGTTCACCTGTGCCTACGTCCCTGCTTTCGTCTATGCATCCGCTCCTGCGTCCGTCCATGCGTCCATCCGTCGGTGTAGCCATCCGTGCGTCAGTCCATGCATCTATCGGTCTCTGTGTCCGTTCGTCCACCTATTCAACACTCCAAGTACCCCCATCTCGCATCTTTTCATCATATATTCTTCATATAGAAGCACCGCCATCCAGCAGACATTCCAAGGACTGAGCGAGAGGAGCCACACGCACACTTTCTTACGGCTTGCGCTTCGTGTCTACTTCCCACCTTTAACCACCTCGAATTCATGGTATATACTAGTTCACTGTATTCATGGCACGGCAGTGACAGTAACTGCTACGGCACGGTAGGAACTGCTACTTTACCTTAAGTCAACAAACCTGAGCGACCGCCTGTAAACTGTGTGTGCTCCCCGAGTGTGCTCGTGATTGTGTGTACCTTCTCATCTTTCTGCAACCTCTTTTCTCCCCTTTATCCCTTCCCCAGTGCAGGGTAGCAAACCGGATGTGCGTCTGGTTAACCTCCCTGCCTTTCCTTGCATCTTTATCTCTCTCTCTCTCTCTCTCATGGCACGGCGGCCCAACGCTCGCTAAACGTTTCTAAAACCTAGGGGGTTACGCCCAGTGAGTATAACATAGTAACCTTTTCTTGTCTTCTGTGCGTTGTTGAACAATAAAAAATTCCCAGCGTGCGCGTTAACTAAAAGCCGAATTTTCCTGCCTCTCATTCCCTTTTAGCAGCTATTGGCATGTACATTTAGCACTATCTATTATTGTTAAACAACGCCCAGAAGAAATTTCTCACCGGCACCACCTTGGAGGTCAAAATGTACTACTTGTTACACACTACTACAACGGCTACGACGGACGAACAAATGCCGCTATAACCTTGTCGTGGTATTGGTAGGCTGATGCGCCGACACGCCGGCATAAATGGCATGCCAACATGTAAATATGCAAAAGTTACATATTCATGTTTTATTTGTGCTTCTTGTTTACCTTGAAGTACTTTTGTGGTTATGTTTGTTTGAACAATCGAATGTACATGTTCTTTCAACGTCATCTCATATCCATGTTCATGTAAATGACGTATGTTTTGTCATCATCGTTAGAGTATGTCTAAGAAGGAAATGTTCTGTTGAGTGTTATTGACGTTTGTGGCAATACATTATTGCTAAACAAAAGTTGCAAGGAAGCTTCTCCAGAAATTTAGATCAGAAACCCGGGGTGAGTGGGAAATAACCCCGGCTATTTCATTACATCATGTCAAAAGAAAATAATACGTCTACTTGTTCAAGAGCACTGCCATAAGAATGTTGCTGATCTGGTGTGATTACTATTTCTTTATGACGTTTATAACATTTTTCAAGATTCCTGTAAGGATTGGCGGAGTTGGAAAGAAGCCAGGGCAGGAAATAGAAGTCGCACAACTAAACAAAACAAAACAATACCTAAAACAAAAAATAAGATTGGTTAAAATTCTGTTTCGACTGTAATCAATTTCTTGAGTTTTATGAATTTTATGAGCCTAAAGACAACACACCAAAAGACAAGGCCAACAAGTAGCCGTCTCCACATTATCGGGCTAATGATATGGTGGTTCTGGGACGTTAAACCTCGCATAATATTATCATTATCTGCATTAGTGGGATGCTACATGGGACGAACGAAAAACCAACATAATAGAAGTCTGGAAGAAAATAACAAAACAAAATAAATTGTTATTGAATGGAAAGTCATGGTGGATTCATTTTACAAAAACATGTGTAAGTCGAGAGCAAAAGGAATCGTAGTGTGTAACGCAGATAACCTTTATACTTAAAAAGCACAAGAAATCCTCGCTGACGTCCGTGCTCTTGGAGGTGGTTTAGCTGGTAGGGCGAAGTGCATTATGTTCTAGGCTCGTACATGGTCCCCGCTTGCGGGGATGATCACGATGACGCTATTGACGCTGAAGAATGAATCTTTACGAAGGGCATCAAACAAAGATTAACCTACCAATACCAGGCAGATCTGAAAACAAGCCTTACACTTCTCTCACAGACGAACACAATACGGCAGAACCAGTGTCGAAGGAATTCCTCCTCACCCAGAAAGAAGTCTTCCTCCGACAAAACAGATAGTATTTCATTGTATACAGTCGCTCCAAAATCGAGAAGAGAGCCCGGCGGTGATGACCTGCAGCAACAGCTTCACAATGGTTACGCCAAAGACAGTAGGCACCAGCAACAAAACAAGGCAGGCAAAGTGGCCTCGAGAACAACGTCCAGAAGAAACAAAGCGGTTTACTCCGAGGCCACGAAATCCTGCATGCACAGCCCTCCAAAAGACACGAGCAACGACGCATTGTCTTAAAACATGCTGATTTGTTTCCCGTAGGGAGCAGTTCGGACATGTTGATGACTGGACCATTCTCCACCTTTTTAGGCGGTCAAGGGTAGGAAGAATGCCCCACCCCAGCCGCCACATGAAGTCCCGGAGGTGGCCAGGTAGAAATGATGCCGTCAGCGTGCTCCAAGACACACGACTAGAGTGGGTGCGGCGTACCGGAGGAACTAACGGGAGCAACAAAGCGGCTGTTGTGTCAATGATAGCATTGTCTAACACATCTAACTCAGGGCAAGTCGACTGGATATGACGAAAAAACGCGACAGCTGATGCATAAACGGAAGGAAGTACTACTAATTGTGGGCCCTGATTAAGGCGCACAATAGGCAATAAATACCGAAGGTGAGTGCCTAGAAAATAATATGCCAGAGTTCGGGCGGGGGATTCCTCTCCTTGTACGAGGCGCAACATGAAGTGCAGGGCCAATAGCCGACAGCGTATTGATATTGAAGGGAAAGCAAAACCTCCCTGGGAACGCTGATGTCCTAACGCCGCACGCGAAACCAACTCAGTGCCACCAGACCAAAAGAAGGAACACAAGGCCGACTGCAATGACCTCACAATGCGTTGAAGCGGCTGTTCCACGTGAGAAAGGTACCAAATGCGACCGCAGAACACAGTCTGCGCAAGGTACCTCCACTCAAGAATCGGGAAGTCGAATTCCCGGGCGTTCTCAATTTTTGTTTTACTTCATCGAGGGCGTTTGACCAAACGGAGTTACAAACGCTGTAGTGGTTGTATAGAATTCCTAAAATGCGAAGAGACGCAGCCAGCTGAAGAAGAGATGTGGAGCTAAGTGTGGAGTTCGGATAGCCGATGAACATATACCGGGATTTAGAGACGTTTAGCGCGGCACCTGGAATGTTTCCATACTGGAAGAATAAACGCAGGCTATGTGAAAGACTATCTTCATCTGAAAGGTACAGGGCTATGTCGTCAGCAAAAGCTGTGACTTTCACGGTACTGCTGCCGGGAAGCGCGAGACCCCGGACATGCGAATCCGCTTCTAGAGCACACAAAAATGGCTCAAGGCTGAGGACAAATAGAACAGGAGACAAGGGGCATCCTTGACGGACACCACGTGTAATAGAAAAGGCAGCACTCTCCCAACCATCTAGAACTAGTGTGCTTTTTATACCAGAGTAGGTATGTCTAATTAATTCAACAAAAGTACCAGGAAAACCAAGGGCTGTGAGCACTTTAAAGATATACGTGTGCTCTAGTCGGTCAAATGCTTTCTCTTTGTCTAAAGACACAAGGAGACCACACGCAGATTGCGACAGAGTATAGGCTATGATATCCTGGGTGGTAAAGGACAAGCTGTGTATTTTCCGTCCAGGCATAGATGAAGCCTGGTGATGACCCACCAGGGTGTTCAACAGAGCCTTCAAACGTTGAACGATCACCGTCACGAATATCTTATAGTCAACGTTAAGAAGCGTGATAGGTCTCCAATCTTCAGGATTAACAGAAGAAGCATCACCTTTTGGAATAAGCACAATGCGTCCATCTCGAAATTTTGATGGAAAGACACCATCCTTGAAACATCGCCGGATATCCGCGGTTAATGCAGTACCAAGCTCATTCCAAAATGACAAGTAAAATTCAACTGGAAAACTGTCTGGCCCAGGGGCTGTCCCCCGTTTCATAGATTGCAGTGCTGCCTTTACCTCTTCAACTGATGGAGGGACGTGCAGAGAATCAGCAGCTTGTCGAGGAACGCGAGGCAAACCTCTAAGCATAGGTGGTATTATATTGTCACGATGAATCAGAGGTACTGGGGGTTTATTAAACCACCAAATAGCTAGCGCTGGGACGATGCGTCAGTCGTGGCTGGCTCTCGAGTCGAGAAGAGGCACGCGATCTTCTTTCTTTCCTCCAGATGGCAGAGCCGCTCTTGCAGTCCACCCACTACGTGTAGGTGGCATTATCCCCCCTTTCGAAAAGAAAAAAAAGTCCCAAAAAAGGGAAAGAAAAGTACATAGCACCACCCCGATGTTACGACATAGGCACGTGAAAAAAAAGAAAAAGAAAATTTGTACAAAGTAATTGTACAAAAATAACAAGCGTGCCAATTAAGGAAAAATCAGTGAACGAAGAAGCAAGTTCACAAAAATAAATAAATAACACAAAGAACAGTGTACGGCAAGGAAAAAGTTACGAACAACGCGCAATAAATGGTTTCGGGCGCAACACATGAACGACGTCCGGCCTCGGTCGTGTCCTGCTCCGTGCCTGTGATGTTGTGTCCGGAACCACTTCGTAGTTCACGTCACTGATGCGGCGTAACACTTTATATGGGCCAAAGTAACGGCTCATTAACTTTACACTAAGGCCACGGCGCCGGACGGGCGTCCTCACCCAAACTTGGTCTCCGGGGTTGTAAAACACTTCTCTGTGGCGGATGTTATAGCACCGTGCGTCTGCCTGCTGTTGCTGGCCGATGTGTAGTCACGCGAGCTGCCGGGCTTCCTCAGCACGCTCTGCTCTTCGAATTCATCGGCGTCAGTTGCCAACTCGTCTTCGTCTTGACACGGTAGCATAGAGTCCAGCATGGTCTGCACTTCGTGGCCGTAGAGAAGCCAAAATGGCGTGAATCACGTGGTTTCTTGCATGGCGGTATTATACGCAAAGGTCACGTAAGGTAAGATCCAGTCCCATGTTTTGTGCTGTACGTCGATGTACATTCAGATCATGTTTGCGATGGTCTTATTCAGTCACTCGGTAAGTCCGTTGGTTTGCGGGTGGTACGCAGTTGTCTTTCGGCGTCTAGTGTTGCTTAGTTTGAAACCTTCGTCCAAAAGCTGCGCCGTGAATGCCGTCCCTCTGTCCGTTATTATACTGGAAGGAGCGCCGTGTCGTAACACGATCTGGCGCATGAAAAATTGTGCTACCTCAGAAGCCGTGCCTCGTGGGATCACCTGCGTCTCAGCGTAGCGCGTCAAATAGTCGGTTGCGACGATCACCCATTAGTTGCTGTCCGCAGACAGGCGAAATGACCCGACAATTTCCATGCCGAATTGGTCGAATGGCATGCAAGATGCTTCAATGGGCACAAGCAAACCAGCTGGCTTAACAGATGGTTGCTTTCGGCGCTGACATTTCCGACAGCTCTTGACGTACTACTTGACGCTTGCCGAAAGTCCTGGCCAATAGTACCTCTCACTCACTCTGGCAAGTGTCCGTGAGAAGCCCAGATGACCGGATGTGGGTTCGTCATGGCAAGCGAAGAGGACGTCGTCTCGCATGTCTCGTAGAACCACCAGGAGGTAGGCACGGTTGTTCGAACGAGTGTTCTTCTTGTACAGCACACCGTCTCGGAGGCAGAACGACGGCAACGAGCGGAATAAATGACGCGGTATGAGTGTGCCCTGGCCCTCTAAATGATCGATGATCGGACGAATCTCTGCGTCATCCCGCTGCCTTTTGCTCAAGTCTGATTAGCTAATGGCGCCCAGGAAGCCTTCGTCTTCCTCTGCTTCCTGACTGACGACATGAAGGGGTGCGCGTGATAGTGTGTCAGCGTCTTCATGCTTACGGCCTAACTTATGGACGATGGTGAGGTCAAATTCCTGCAGCCGCAAGCTCCACCGTGCTAGCCGTCCTGAAGGGTCGCGCAGGCTTGCCAACCAACAGAGGGTGTGGTGGTCCGTCACTATCTTGAAGAGACGACCATAAAGGTATGGGCGAAACTTGGTGATTGTCCACATGACCGCGAGGCACTCTTTCTCCGTAGTGGAATGATTCGCCTCGGCACGGGATAGAGAGCGGCTGGCGTAGGCTATCACTCTTTCGATGTCCTCTTGACGCTGAACGAGCACTGCACCAAGCCCAACGTTACTAGCGTCAGTAAGGACCTCCGTGTCAGCATCATCGTCGAAATGAGCGAGAATGTGCGCTGATTGCATGCGCTGTCGCAGTTCATCAAAAGCTGCTTGTTGCTCGTTTTCCCAGCCAAACGGCGTGTCGTCCCTTGTGAGACGAGTCAGAGGTTCTGCTATCTGTGAAAAGGCATGAATGAACCGGCGATAGTGGGCGCACAAACCAAGGAAGCGCCGGACGGCTTTCTCATCAACAGGAGCTGGTAATTCGGCAACAGCGGCAAGCTTGTCTGGATCGGGCCGGACTCCTTCGACGCTAACTACATGTCCAAGAAATTTTAGTTCTTCATCGCTGAAGTGGCACTCCTGTGGCTTTAGTGCGAGGTCCGCCGATCGGATAGCCTCCAGCATTCTGCGCAGGCAGTGAAGGTGCTGCTCGAACGTGGCAGAGAAGACCACCACATCATCAAGTTAGACAAGACAAGTCTGCCGCTTGAGCCCTGTGAGTACAGTGTCCATCATTCGCTGGAAAGTTGCCGGCGCTGAACACAAGCCGAAAGGAAGTGCTCGAAATTGGTATAGGCCATCTGGAGTCACGAAGGCTGTCTTCTCGCGGTCTCGCTGATCTACCTCGATTTGCCAGTACCCACTTTTGAGATCGAGAGAAGTGAAATAATGGGCACGACGAAGTCTATCCAGCGAATCGTCGATACGCGACTGCGGGTACACATCCTTTTTGGTCACGTTGTTAAGCTTTCGGTAATCGACGCAGAAGCGTAGCGACCTGTCCTTTTTTTGACAAGCACGACTGGAGATGACCATGGGCTGTTGGATGGTTCGATAACGCCATCGTCAAGCATCTCGCGAGCTTGAATGCGTATCACTTCACGTTCTTTAGCCGACACGTGGTAGGGGTGCTGGTGTATTAGGCGTGCGTTCTCGTACGTGATGATCCTGTGTTGAGTGATGGACGTTTGGCGGATCTTTGAGAAACTTGCGAAGCAAGACCTGTACTCGAACAAGAGCGCTCGCAGCGTAGTCTGGTTATTGGTGGACAGATCAGGATTGATGTCAACGTTGCTTATTGACGTGTCTGCGTTATCTACTATTTCTGACGTGAGACAGTTGGTTACGTTTGCTATTCCGTGGGCAAACGCTATCGAAGTGCCACGGAAAAGGTGTCGATGCTCGTTGCTAAACTTGGTAACGAGCAATTCAGATCGCCCATCACGAACGTGTATTACACTTCTCGCTACACAGATGCCTTGGTGCAATAGGTGTTCTACATTTGTCTCAGCCACCACATCGCCATAGCTCAAACCACAGCATGTTACGTCGACTAGAACACTTGCTCGGAGAGGAAGCGTCATGCTCTGTTCATAAATACGGAGTACGTCGACACGAATTCCGTCATCCTGCACGTTGATTGCTCGCTGGGCTGAGAACGTGACGCGGCGCTCTTGCAGATCAATGATAGCTCCATTTTTCTGTAGAAAGCCTACTCCCAGAATGACGTCACGGAAGCATTCACGTAGAACAAGGTAGCTTGCTACGAATGTATACCCTTGAATCTGTACTCTAGTAGTTCGGGCGCCAAGTGGAGCAACGACATGGCCACCAGCTGTCCGAATCTGCGAGTTATGCCACGGCGTGATTACTTTCATCAGCTGCATTGTCAGTTTCGCACTCAGTATAGTCTGCGCCAGTGTCCACTGAAGCATTAACTACACAACCATCAATTGTGACTGCTATGTCGAGTGAAAGCCGGCTATCCTTTGCAGCAGCAGGTGATGTCGGACCAGTTTCTGTACGGTTATGCGTCAATAGGAGGTCTTCAGCGCTTTGACGTTCAGCGACCCCGCCCCCAGAGGTCGCTTCGGCTAGTTTTCTCGGCGGGGGGTGGGAGATCGTGCGGTAGAATACCGCTGGAGCGTTGATAAAAATCGCCTCGGTGATGGCGAGCGCGACTGGCGCCCGGCAGACGGCGGTGCATGCTGCTGGGAGAGGTAGTTTTCGATGTAGCGTGGTCTCTGCCCGTAACGGGGTGGCGGCGAGTACGCAGAGAAGCCGCGAAGCCCAAGACGGCGATATGGGCACTGGCGGTACAAATGATCAGCTTCTCCGCAGTGAAAGCACAGAGGCCGGTGATCGGGTGTGCGACAGTCATCAGACTTCCGAGAAGACGAGTGCCGATCGTTGATGTACTGAACGGGTTGCACCGAACGATGGGCGACAGGACCACCACGGGCAAAGGGCAAGGGCGGTGGCGTGTACGTGCCTTCGTATATGGTATGTGCTGCGCTGACTTGAGTGAAACTGCAGGGACAGAATGAACGAGCAATGGACGGCGATGCAGCAGGGCGTTTCAAGGCTTTTGCGTAGGTTGTCCCACGGCAGTATTCAGCAGGAGCTGACGCAGCTGTATCAGGAGGCAAGGTGTCCCGGAGGGCCTGGTGCAGCTCATCCTTGATCACAGTTGCAATAGAGCTAACCGTAGGCTGAGGTGTTACACCAGCCTTTTGCAACTCTTGACGTACGATATTACGGATGAGTTCACGTAAGGAGTCATTGCTGGTCTAAGCGGTGGTGAAAATGCCAGCAGTGGACATGCCACTGACTTGCCTGTCGTATTGGTTTGATCGCTGCTGCAGTATTTTTTCCATTGTCACGGCTTCGGACAAGAACTCCGCGACCATCTTCGGAGTCGCACGAGGCCGGCGAAAAGATGGTCCTTGACACCGCGCATCAAGTGACGCAACTTCTTGTCCTCCGTCATTCTTGAATCTGCCCGTCGGGAAGAGGCGCGTCATGTCTTCGACGTATGCGGTCACATTTTCGTTTGGCGACTGGACGCGGGCAAGAATAGCTCGTTGAGCTATTTCTTGGCCGTCAGCGCAGGCATATGTCTACAGAAGTCTATGAGAGAATTCGCGCCATGTAGTCAGCTGTTCCTCTCAATTTTGATACAAAGTGCGTGCCCCATCTTCGAGATAGAAGTAGACACGACCCAGTTTCGCCGCGTCGTCCCACTGATTCAAGGTGGCCACGCGATCGAAGTCCGCCAACCAGTCCTCAACGTCCTCGCGCTCCGTACCATGGAACGTCGTCGGTGCCCGTGGGCTTTCCAACGTATAGCGGTTCGACAAAGTGCTTCTCGTGCCGGTTGGCAAGGTTTGTACCGAAGTTCTGGTCATGTTTGTTGACGTAGTGGGAGCAGTATCATCGACTTCCGGAGGCGCAATCCCCTGATTCGGTGGCTCGTCCGATGCACGGGAGTATTGACTGGCACTGGACTCGTAGTACGGCTTCCTGGGGGGGGGGGTCTGTAGCATCCGTGAGACTACCCAGCACCTTTCACCAATTTGTCACGATGAATCAGAGGTACTGGGGGTTTATTAAACTACCAATAGCTAGCGCTGGGACGATGTGTCAGTCGTGGCTGGCTGTTGTTGTTCTCCTATTGTAAGTGGCGCATACCCACTGTGGGGGATTGGCCAAGAATCGAGTGGTTTCAAAATTTACTGTTCAGATTTTGAATGATGGAGGTTTAACAGAAAAATTACCTATAGCCTAGGAAAGTGTGTTGCTTAATGTAATGTATGCAAATATTTACATAAACGAATTTATTCTTAGAATAGAGCAATAATCTGATTTTATACGTATATAATTTTGTGCACCTGTTAGGATAATGAAACTGGTTAATTAGTCAACCTATTAGTTTAATCAATATAGTCCCGGACGGCCGCACATACTGTCGCATTAGAGAAACCAGAAATGGAAGCTCCAAAAGACAAAATGACAGGCAGAGATAAGTCCATACCAATACCACGTAAAGGTATTTCTAATAGGGTTTTTCGTAATGTGTTAAACCGCCTGCAGGTCAAAAAGAAATGGTCTATTGTTTCCAGTTCATCACAGAATGGACACAGTGGCGAAGGTGCCTGAGCAGACCTGTGTTTATAGAAATTTAAATTAGGTACCCGGCAACGCAGCCTTGTGATAGCTACTTCTTGTTTTCGAGTGCAGCAAAAGTCTCTTCGCCCGGGATATAATAAATTGCAATATTCTGTAGAGTTTGTTAGTGCTGAACCTTTAAAGACTTGCATAAGCGTACGTCTGCGGAATCGAGCAGCAGTCACATAAGCAGATGACGACAGAGTGGTAGAATTGGTTCGCTGATTGACGACTTAGCTAAGGAATCGGCTATTTCATTTAGAAACAAACCTTTATGTACAGGCACCCAAACTAATCGTACTTTTCTCAATAGCGTAGGTACTAGAGCACGGAACGCCTTTGTTACTTGATTATCAGCACCAACAGAAAGTGCCGCACAGAGAGATAGGGAATCTGTTATTATGACAGCTGATGTAATTGCTGCATCTAACTTGCGTAAGGCGAGCACCACTGCCAGAAACTCAGCCACAAAAACGGGTATGAAATCGGGTAGTCGAAGGGAATAAATCCAATTTAAAATTGGGATGAAAATACCAAGCCCAGACTTTTCGTCGTATTGCGATGCGTATGTAGCAATAATAACGTTCGTTGTAGTACGGCGCAGGGGATCTTGTAGTAAACCATCCAAAATATTATGGGGAAGCAATTTGGCATTATTAGGAAAATTGTCGTCGAAATGAATTTCCACCGGGGCTAAATTATCACGGCTCGGCATGATGTCGCATATACGTACGTTTAGAGGCTCCAGTAAGTTTTGCACAAATATAATTTGTGGCATGTGAAATCGCGGCCCTCTAGCAGCAAAAAATGATTCCGGGGTGGAAACAAAGGCTGTTTCTGATTGTCGTAATGGTGATTCATAAATTTTTAAGAGTGTCTGAACAGTCAGAAGGCAAATTCTACAAGAAAGCGGAGGGGCCATCGATTCGAGATACAACACATTGTTGGCAACTGTTTTGGGAAGGCCAAGGCATAAGCGCAAAGCTTCTTTTTCTAAAAGAATCAGAGGCCGCAACTTGTAAGTTGGAACTCCAGAGAAAAGTACATATCCAAATTCCAAAATGGGACGAACGTACATGCGATATATCATTACCAATGTGTCTCTTCTCATACCTATGCGGTAGTTGCTTAGCCTACGTAATATGCCAATGGCCCGCACTCCTTTTCCGGCGATATATTCGATACGAGGTCGCCAATTAAGTTACATGTGATAAATTACTCCAAAGTATTTTACAGATTCCAGCTGTGGTATGTCCTCATGATGGTAAGACAGAGAGATGCTCACAGGGTATTGCAGCGGGAAAACAAGGAGGGCACATTTACTCGGATTAAGTAAAAGGCTGTTGCCATCGAGCCAGCTCTCCAATATATTAAGGTAAGTCTGCAGCTGTTCATATAAGGTCTGAATGTTATCTGGCATTGCAAAAAATGCGATATATTCTGCATAAACATAAGTTGTTATATCCTGTTTACGTGGACTGGTGCTCATTAGTAAATTAAATAGCACCGAGGAAAGCACCGAGCCTTGCGGTACTCCTCTCGTAAGGGTATGAGTAGATGATGAAAAACCATCTTTAAAACAATAAAATTTTCTGTCTGCAAGAAAATTGTGAACCCACGCTACTATGCATGTGGAAAAATCAAGGTATTCTAATCGATCTATCAAAATAGAGTGCTCCACGGTATCATATGCTTTAGCGATGTCTAAGGTAACTAAAGCTGCATATTTTTTATACAGCCGAGCTAATTGAAGCCGACTCTCTAAATCAACGTGGGCATCCCAAATCGAACAACTAGCCCTGAACCCGATTTGAAAGGGACTTAGAATTGCCCTCATGGTAATAATTTCATTAAATCGTATATTGATGATTCTCTCAACCAATTTGACTAAGTTGGATGTCAGTGCGATCGGCCTTATGTTATCCAACGTGTATGCATCACTTTAATTTTTTAGCAACAATACAATTTTGGAAAGTTTCCATTCTGGAGGTATCCATGCGTTCCCTAAAGAATAATTCACTAGTTCTAGCAAAATATTAGGCGATTCCTGGAGTAAACATTTCGACATAGAGTTCGTAATCCCATCTGGTCCGGGAGCCGTCCTCGGTAAGCATAATACTGCCTGACTCAATTCAGCTAAAGAAACTTCTGGAAATTCATGCAAGTTTACCAGAACGTACTGAATAGCCGAAAGATTAGCAGTGAAGCGGCGTTTTAAACCTTGCGCTATTTCTTCTAGTGAGGTGTTCATTTCTTTCGGCATCGAGACACATGACTGCAACGTTAAAGGTGCTGGCAGTACTTTTCTTATCCGAAGATAAGCGAACAAAGTACGCTTATTTTTAGATTTAGAAAGATAATCAAAATGTCTACTGTCGTATTCTTCTTTCGCGCGGTTCACTGTACGCCTAAATACGCCAGCAAGGAATTGATAGTCCTTCCAGTTTGTTGGGCTCTGATTAAGAAAAAGTTTTTTCCAAGCGGCTTTTCGTCTTCTATAATCGCGCGTACACTCATCATTCCACCAACAAGAGGAGGATCGTTTATTTGATGGAATAGAAGATTCGGAATTTTTTCTAGATACCTCCAGCATTGAACCAATCGTAGATGCAATCTCCTTAGTGCTGGCATTTCCAAGCTTGGAAATGGCAGAACGGAGGCAGGTTTGAAATTTGCTATGGTTGATGTATGTGCGATTGGGCTGATCTAAAGTTATGGTTGGACAAGTAATGTCAAAAACTACAGGAAGATGGTCGCTGTTAGTTGCCGAATCCAGAACAGCCCATGACAAAACCTTGATTGCATTGGAGCGAAACGTTAAATCCAATACTGAGCTAGTTTGACCTCGGACAAATGTTACATGACCTTTATTCAGACAGGAGAGGTTGTGATCAATAGTTCATTCTCACAGTCGCCTACCCAAGAATCTGTCCTTATACCTCAAGACAAATGATGTGAATTAAAGTCTCCTGTGAATACAACTTCCTTTCTACATGCTACCAAAACGCTATCAAGATAACGCGTACTTTGCACACCGGAGGGGAAGTAACAATTTACAATTGAAAAAGGATGGTATCCGGGGAGACAAAAGTCTAATACTAATATTTCACAATCCAAGTATAACATTCTGAAAGAAATTTTCACCCTATGGCATAATTTACTTGACACAAGGATCATTAAACCACCACCACGTGATGGGCGATCTAATCGAAAAGAACGAAAACCTGCAAGATGGAAATTTTTATCTGGCGTGAGCCAAGTTTCTTGGAGAAAATAATATCAAGATTAAAATATTGCAAAAGTAATGTAAGTTGGTTGAGGCTGAGAATATAGAATGGCAGTTCCACTGTAGTACCCTCAACTGACCTATGGTGCTGAGCGCACCACAGAGGCGCATGTCGCGCCCTTGTTAGCATTTTCACACGAAATAGCTGATTCATTCCGTTTAGATTTGGACTTGAGATTGGTGAAGATAGGGGATCTGGTACGTTTATTAGTTCGTATATCGAGTTCCATATTTGTAGCAGTACTTGTGCTCGGCTGAGGCGAATGTCGGTCCAAGTGCACCTGTGTTCCTGACTGCTTAGCCTTGCTTGCAGATGCAGAAAGTTCGCCCATCACTACATTGCGTAGCTGTGTGGCATCGCTGGTAATGTCTAATACTGCTGGTTCTGTACTAGTCTGTACTGTTTGTCTAATCTGACTCGAAAGAATTTTCACCATACAGTTGGAAAGGTTAGATATGAGTTTATCCATTGCCTTACTCACTGCTTTTTTCCACAGCAGTTTCAATAGCCTGCGATAGGTTGGAGTCCATACTGGAAGTGCAGCGCCCTGTAATACCAGAGTATCCAAAAGCCCTGTCTCTAACTACGTCAATGGCTTCCCTTCGAGAACAGCGGCGGCAATCAATAACTTCAAGGTTTTGAACCTCCCGGGAACAAGCGGAACAGTCAAAGTTGTCGGTGCAGTGACTGCCCCCACAAAGACAACACTTTTTCACTGTTGCAGTACACTTGCTTGAAGGATGGCTCTCTCCGCAGGTGCTACAACGAACGTTAGATTTACATCCTCCCGCACTGTGGCCAAATCTCCAGCAGTTCTTGCATTGAATTGGACGAGAAGCGAAAGGTTCTACTCGGAAGATCAGTGGCCATAATGTCATTTCGGACACGCATTTTGTGCCCACAAATTTCGCGATGACAGATTCGGTTGGTACCCTCTCGTTGTCGACTAGGCGATTACACCGGTGAATTGAAATTACGCCTGCTCCAGAGAGCCTGTCTAGGGTCTCAGCTGGACTCAGCTTGGAGTCGACTCCCCGTACAAGGCCTTTGGTGCATGCAAGGTGAGGTGGAATAAAAACACTCACCGGGGTAGCAGCAAAGGAGGTGCATTTAAGAAAATCCTGCACGAAGGTCTGATCCGGCGACCTACACACGGTACCTCCTCGCCCAAATGGGCGCACATATGTGATGGTCTGGAAATGGTTTGAAGTTGTCTTAAGTTCCTTTCGAACCGCCTGAGGGTTTGTAAGTTTGATGAAGCCTCCATTTGTAGGTACCAGTGCCACGGGAATACTGTCGATACCACTGCGGAAAAAGGAGTCTAGCGGTAATTCATTAGACGGCAGGGACGCTGACCAGGCGGATCGCGCCTGGCCAGGAGAAGTAGTCGACATGAGCGCCAGAGATATGGTTAGATTCAGAAACAGATAAACTATAAAATCTCACTCTAAGACAGAAAGTTAAAACCACTCAATCCTCAGCCAAGAACACCCCAGTAGGTTGAGCACGGGCAAGCCAGGCTCCGAAGCTTACGTGTCCCAAAGCTCTCGCTGGCTCTCAAGCTGGCTCTCGAGTCGAGAAGAGGCACGCGATCTTCTTTCTTTCCTCCAGATGGTAGAGCCGCTCTTGCAGTCGACCCACTACGTGTGGGTGGCAATATCACAGTTTGTCCGCATGGCCGAACATGACGCCTCTTCAAAATGCACCAGAAAGAGAGATCGATCACGCGTAGGAAGCGGCTGTGTAGGTGGTGTCTGCGTGGTCGTAAAAACAGGTGATTGTGACTGCCCGAAATACGATTGCCTCGCATAGCGTAGCACCTTGGGGTGGGCAGAAGGATTGTGCCTACAACGCCATGCAGCCGCCGCCAGAGACGAGGCGGAAACCAAACGCTGGAAGCGTTCACCTAATTCATGTGGCCAAGCTCGCGTCAGGGGAGATGGCGTTTCAGCTCGCAAGGCGATGCATAACTTTGCTGCAGTATCGGCCAGCTTCTCAGAAACGTGACGACGAAGGAAACGCCCTTTAACTGAGCAGTGCAGGCGCCACTGGGTTTTAAGCGCATCCCAATCAAATGAATCAGACGCAGCGAGAGACGCGCTTATTTAACGGGACAAATTTGACCGAGAGCACGCGTCCTGGAGGACGCGAACATCAAGACGCCATGGTTTTTACGAGAAAGAAAATTAAATTTTCAGTTCTAAGAGAATCGGGCGATGGTCAGAGATGTACACAGGCGAAGGTTAGATGGGCGGGACACGTAAGTCGGAGACAAACGTCTCTAAAGCATGTGGAATATAAGCCCGGTCGAGTCTGCTGGAGGAGTGTCCGCGGCGCCATGTCCAAACAAAAGTATTCCCGTGCATTACTATATGGGCATCCAGCAATGAAAATGCTGGACAAGGCGTCGCAGCTCACGTGAGTTCCCAGCCGACCAACCCCAGCCAGGACCTTGTACATTACATCGCGTATTTAGCACACAATTAAAGTCTCCAATTATAAGTACATGACGACCGTCTAGGAAAAAACATCCAAATTTCGAAAAAAAATTATTAGACTGTGCAGTTGGTGCAGGCGCATGCACACATTGTATCCTCATTCGAAAAGAAAAGTAGGTACAATCTAGAGTAATAATTCTACCGACGCCGTCATAAACAACGTGGTGACCTCTCAATAAAGCCTGATTAATTATAATGATGCCTACTCCCGTAAAACAAGTTGTAGCGAAAGAAAAATAGCAATCTAAGTTAAATTTTTGTTTAAAAGCCCTAACGTCTGACAGTGAACAGAAATTAGTTTTCTGCAGGCATAAAACATCACAATTTGCAGCACGGGCTACTGTAATCATCTCGGCCTGCTTTACCGTACTGCGAAAACCTTTTACGTTAAAGGAAATATTATTCAATGTGGTAGCCATCGTAAACAATAAAGACAAATTTGGATACTAGACTCACAGTTCTGACAGACGCGGGAGCGGGTGCCCCGCAAGCAGCTCAATCACTTCTTACGACCAGGTGACCCACCGGAAGCGTGGGGCTTCCGGGGCCGCATCGAAGTCCGCAGGGGACTTCTGTCTCTGCTGGGGGCCTCCGAGTCACTGCTAGATATTCGGTGGCGCTTGGTGCCGAGGCTCTTGAGTGAAGATGGCACAAATTCGTCAAAACTGTCCCGGCTGATATCGCTTGGAGTGCTGTCGGTGTCTATCTGCAGGGCCGTGTCACTCCTAGTACTGCTGAAGTCCTTGTTGATGGAAACCTCGTCACCTTGGGACAAAGTCTCTTCAATTATAAAAGGACTAACAGAGGACTGGGCAGCCATGGGGCGAGCAACAGATATCACGTCATGATCTGCGACGCGTTCACCGAGTGGCGCCTTCTCTGGTGAGGGCTCAACCTGCTGTTCTGTGGGAACCACCGCTGGTCGCGGTCCGCTAGATGGATCATCCGCACCTAGGGGCTGCCTGGTCGGGGCTGGCTGGTGACGCTGTGGGCGTTTGGTGTGGCGTCTGGTGTGGCGTTGTGATACACCCAACTTCGTCCTGGCAAATATCCGGGCCTGGCGTCAATGATACGACGTCGTTATTCTTGCCTGATTGAAGTGGCGGGTAATTCTTGGAGGCCGCCTCGGAATACGACGGCCTCATGGTGCAGGCGATGGTGGCATGCGGGTCATCACAACGGCGACACGGCAGCGAGCAGCCCTTCCCATCGTGGCCGTAAACGCCCCACCTTCCACAAAACAGAGCTGTGCAATTCATGCGGAAATGCCCACTGTCTCCCCATCGACGGCACACTCGCTGGATTCCTTTATAGTCACAGGTCACTCGATGGCCAGCGACCTTGAGCGACCTTGACCTAGTTGGGCACCGGTGACGATGTCTTCATTTCCATCCGGACAAATCGCGTCCCAGTGGTCATGGTTGGGCGCGACCCCATGAGTCTTCTGCTGATGTGCAGCACCTTCCCGTAGGGAGACAATGCTTGCGCGAGGACCTCGCTGGGGACGCGGCACGGCAGGAACAGAACGGTGACTTGAGTGACTTGGGGTCCCAAGGGTACGACAGCAACGCGCTCTCCTCTGATGATGAGGTGGGACGCGTCAACGATTTGAGCCAGAGCGGCCTCGCTGTTAACGGTGACTTGGTAATTCTGGCCTCCAAAGTGCTGTATACAGTAGACCTCATCAATTACTACTATTGAAGACGTCGCGTGAACGACGTCTTCGGGACTAGTCCCCTCGAGGACGACTACGTCGAAGGCTAGCGCCTTCTTCGAGGGCTGGCTTGCCATTACGGGCGTCCGCCAGCCCAGGGACGCCCTGAGACGCTAACGACGACAACGATGTAACACGAGCACAGGGCGAAGCTCTTTATAGCGGCACCCGTTCGTCCCTGATGTTATTGTTTAGAAAAAGTTTATTTACAGCATGTACAGAACACAAAGGTTTCATACCATTCCAGTAACAGGGCACATACACTTCTGCACATCTATATTTCACGACTAACATCACTACGTTACAGTGAAGACATTTTCTCTAATATACATGATTATGTTGGCATACATGTACACAAAAATTCAATATGATATAACGATACAAGGGTATAACGATACAATAGATCCAAATGAAACACAATTTGTAACAAATGAAATCATATACAACAACTCAACGGGCGCTGCTTAGCACCAAGTCGGTCGAAAAATGAGTTGTATCCTTTCGTGTTCCACTTTGACGAAAGGACACGACCAATGCCGCAGAAACTCTTGCTCCCCGAGGAAGAAAAGCTCTTCAGAGAGGAACGCGAGGATCTCTCGTCTAATCTCCCCAGTATCGGCCACAAGGCACGCCGGCGGCAATTAGCAGCTACGGCCTCACATCGGTTTCTCCAAAGGCTGAACAGCCCCGCAACTATTAAGAGAGCGGAGAAGCGGCTACGCGGAAATCGGCCGTTGGACACGAAAGTTCGCACACCCTGTCCCCGAAGACCAGCATTAACCGCACGCCAAAAAAGGCGGGAAACCACACATTCAAACGTCGCATGTCGATTGGTCTCTACCATGGCGCAGTTGGGGCAAGTGGAAGTGCGAACCACCTGCCATCGCTGCAACCGATCTCGCGTGGGGAGCAAGCCCCAGCCCAACCTCCAGACAAAGTCTCTGAGATGCCCTGGCAACACTGCGGCAGTTATTGGTTTCCAAGCACGGTTCAATACAGATTGACGATGCTGGGGCACCAAGGGCCATAGACGGGCGGCCATTGTGTCCACAACTTTAGAATCGGCACCTCTATCTCTGGGCACGTAGCTTCCAAACGTCGGTGAAATGCCAGAAGGGCTCGATACAAAGATGGTAATTCAGTTGATTGGGGACCTTTGTTTATTTGGCTATCCGGCAAGAAGACACGTAGTGATGGCCCCAGATGGTAACGAGCCAGTGTCTGAGTGGGCACGTCATCATTGCTTAGTATTCGCAATAGAGTGCGGAGGCACAATGTAGAAGCCGTGACGGAAACGTCGGGGAATGCAAAACCGCCTTGATCTCGCGGTTGAGCTAACGCTGGACGCGATAACAATTCTGTGCCACCAGACCAAAAAAATGAACTGATGCAGCTTTGCACTTTCCTGCAGACGTGGAGCGGTGGTTTAACAGATGGCAAAGGTACCAAAATTTGCCTAGGTACACCGTTTGTGTTAAGTATCGGCGTTCCAAGAGGGGGAATTCGAAGTACCTGGCTGCTTTGATATCATTTAGAAGAGTTTGTACAACGGATGACCAGATGCTATCCTGTATACCAAATACAGTGAAAGTAACTCCGAGTATTGAAATCTCAGGAGACCACTGTAAAGGCGACGTGATGTTGATACGACCGCTGGGGTTGCCAATGAAAAAATACTGGCTTTTAGAAAAGTTTAACCTTGCACCGGAGATAATACCGAAATCATGGAATGTATCAAGAGCATGCTGCAGCGACTGTTCATTATGTACATATAGAGTGATATCATCTGCATACGCAGCGACTTTTACTTGAGTGTTACCGGGTAGAGGTAAGCCACGAATCTGCGGGTGATGTTCAACGGCCCTTAAGAAGGGCTCTATTACAAGGATAAATAACACTGGGGAGAGGGGACACCCTTGACGGACCCCACGCGTGACTCTAAATGCGTGACTCTCACGGGAATCTAAGTAAAGGGTACTTTCTAAATTAGTGTACATCGCGTTGATAAGGTCAATGAACTTATCCGGGAATCCATATGCATGTAAAACATTTAATATGTAGCCATGTTCTATGAAATCGAAAGCTTTCTCTTGATCTAATGAAACCAACAGTCCTTGCGCACATCGGCTAATGGTGTATTGAATGATGTCACGCGTTAACCACGTATGGGTGTGTATTTCTCGGCCCGGAACAGAACAGACCTGGTGGGGAGCGGTTACTGTTGCAAGAAATGGACTGATTCGGCGCACCAAAATGTTAGCCAAGAGCTTGTAGTCTACATTGAGCAGGGTAATAGGGCGCCAATCTTCTGGTCGCGTGGACATTGGGTCTTTCTTGGGAACTAGTGTTATACGGCCTTTGTGGAAAGAAGTTGGAAGTGTAATATCTTGGAAACACTTGCGAATGACGCGTGACATAGTTGGACCAATGATAGGCCAGAACTGTACATAAAACTCTGCAGGAAGTCCATCAGGCCCTGGGGCCGATCCCTTTTTCATTGCGTCTAATGCGCCTTTGATTTCGTCATCGGATGGCGGTGATAGGAGGACGTCATTTGACATGTTGGAATCATGAGGTAAATCTGCTAGTAGAGGATGCGAAGAAACGGATCCTGGGTAACAGACATTAGTACCAGATTTAGCTATTGACTCAAAGTGTTGGGTGAATTTCTGAAAGTCGCGCGTACCCACAGAAGCTGGGGTGATAGAGCTCAGCGAGTGGGCAGGCGAGCCTGGTGGACGAAGCAGAGCTCTGCGTGCATACCTGAGCACCTCAGGGTGCGCACAGGGTGCACGTCTACAGCGCCAAGCTGCAGCCGATAGTGAAGAAGCGCGCATAATACGCTGGTACCGTTCAACGAGCTCCTCTTGCCATGCCCGCATTACAGTGGAAGGACTGGGATCTCGATTGGCAATGCGTATCTTCTGGATTAACAATGACGCATCTTTCGATATACGGGTGCAAAGTCCTCTGCCCGACGCACTGCAATGATGCCGCCACTGTTCTTTGAGGCGATCCCAATCAGCTACATCGGCCCCAATAAGCGATGCGCGTAACGCTCGGGATAATTTCTCCGTAGCCTGAGAGTCCTGGAGGACGCGGCAATCGAGACGCCATGGTCTGTGAACCGTTGGCGTCCCCGCTGGCAGGCGGAGAGATAACATAACCGGCCGATGGTCGCTAATGTACACCGGTGTCGGTGGCAATGACATTACCCCGGTGTCGTGAACGTAGGTAATGAGACTGGGGGATGCATACACGCGATCAATTCGGCTGCTCGACGCTGCTCGACGCCAAGTATAGGCATAATTACTGCCATGCACAATTTGATGAATGTCACTCAATGCCAATTGCTGCACTAGACGTTCGAGTTCTCTGGCATTCCAGTTTGACCGGCCGTGACCCGGACCTCGAACATCTGCGTGTGAGTCTAAGACACAATTGAAATCCCCTAAAAGTACCACATGTCGGGAATTTAAAAGGAACGCATCAAGATATTTGAAGAACGCGTTTGAGTTCTCGCGTGCCGCTGGGGCATACACGGCAACAAATCTTATTCTTAACGAAAAAAAGGTGCAGTCGAACGCCAGCACGCGTCCGAATGCATCGAAGGAAACATGATGGTCACGTAAAAGACCTCGGTTAAAAATAACGACTCCGACGCCAGTCGAATGCGTGCTGGCGTACGAAAAGAAACAATCAAAATTGAACGCGCGCTTGAAAGCGAGTACATCAGAAAGCTTGAAAAAATTTGTTTCTTGCACGAACAGCAAATCACAGTGCACTGAACGTGCAAAAGCCAATACCCCAGCCTGTTTTTGTGGATTTCGGAAACCTTGAACGTTAAAAGTAATAACTTTTAGAGTAAGAGCCATGGGGAAAATGAAAACATACTATCGGATCACGCAAATGCAGGGGTACCTTTATCAGGTGCGGGAGCCAATGCCCCGCAAGTGCCTGAGTCATTTTTTCCGGCCAGGCGATCCACCGGAGGCTCGGGGCTTCCGGGATCGCGTCGAAGTCCGCAGGGGACTTCTGTCTCTGGTGGGGGCTTCTAAGTCACGAGTAGTGATCCGGGGGCGTTTGGTGTCCGGGTGTTTGAGCGAGGATGGTACAAAGACGTCTCCACTGTCCTGGCTTATGTCACTGGGGCTGGTGTCTTCGTCAATTTGTAGGGGCGCCTCACTCGCGGTGCTGTTAGAGTCCTCGTAGATGCAGGCGGCGTCGTTTTGAGATGTAGACTCCTCGATGACACCTGAACTTGTTGTCGACAGAGCAGCAACGCGAGGAGCCTCAGATGCAATATTCCCATCCGAGACGCCGTCCTCACGAGGCGCTTCGTCTGACGAGGGCTTGGCCTGCGATTCCTCAGAAATGGCCACGGGACGCGGGGAACTTAAGTTTTCAGTACCTGGAGGGATTACCAGGCCCGGAATCGTTGGGAACGCAGTGGGCATCTGGTGCAGCGCCGCGATTGGCACACCCTGGTCGTGGTCGGCCACCACGGCTCGCGCCGACGAATCGTCGCACTTGTTCTTAGATGGCGTTCCTGGTTGAAGTGGAGGGAAATCCTTGGATGCCGCCTCGGAATACGATGGCCTGATGGTGCAAGCCACGGTGGCATGCGGGTCCCCACAACGGCGACACGGCAGCGAGCAGCCTTTCCCGTCGTGGCCATAAACACCGCACCTTCCACAAAACGGAGCTGTGCAGTTCATGCGGAAGTGCCCACTGTCTCCACATCGACGACACACTCGCTGGATGCCTTTATAGTCACAGGTCACTCGATGGCCCGCGACCTTGAGGTAGTTGGGCACCGGTGACGAAGCCTTCATTTCCATGCGGACGTATCGCGTCCCAGTGGTCACGGTTGGGCGCGATCCCATGAGTCCTCTGGTGATGTGCAGCACCTTCCCGTAGGGAGAGAGTGCTTGTGCGAGGACTTCGCTGGGTACGCGGCACGGCAGGAACAGGACGGTCACTTGGGTCACTTGGGGTCCCAAGGGTACGATGGCGACGCGCTCTCCTCGGATGATAAGGTGCGACGCGTCTACGATTTGGGCCAGTGCGGCCTCACTGTTGACGGTAACTTGGTAGTTCCGGCCTCCAAAGTGCTGAACGCAGTACACTTCTTCGATTCCTACTATTGAAGACGTCGCGTGAACGACGTCTTCGGGACTAGTCCCCTCGAGGACGACTACGTCGAAGGCTAGCGCCTTCTTCGAGGGCTGGCTTGCCATTACGGGCGTCCGCCAGCCCAGGGACGCCCTGAGACGCTAACGACGACAACGATGTAACACGAGCACAGGGCGAAGCTCTTTATAGCGGCACCCGTTCGTCCCTGATGTTATTGGATACCTTTGAAGAAATGGGTATGAATTTCGTGTTGTAAGACACAAAATTCATAACCTTTTGAGGTGATGTGTGCGTGCATTGTTGCTACGGCTATATATGTCACTGATTCTCTGAGAATAAAGTTATTTGTGAATGACGCCCTTTCTGTTCTGTCCTTAGTTTTTCTTTATTGGTGGTACGTGTCGTTTTTTATTTCACTAAACTTTGTGGTTTGGTTACTCCTGAATAACAATGAAATGATGTGTAGCGAAATTGTACTCTGTAGCTAGATTTGTGCCTAACACATTGCAAGCGATTACTTTCATCAAATATACATTTTGCAATTTTAGATTAGAATCAATTAATTTTGCGAAACCGTTGCCTTGTACATAATAGCACAATGTTTTCTTGTAATTAAGTACCAGTATTAATCACTTTTATACAAAATCAAGTAGTAATCAGTCTTTAAAGCAGTTACCATGTTGCTTTGTAGGAAGACAACTTTGGTGTCCCTACAGAGCAAATATTTCCACCCTTTTCTTCGTCTTATCTGCAATGCCTGACCCGAACGACAGCAGCAGCCAAGCGCAAGGCTTCAAAGCGGACATGGACGCTTGAAGCCTATATTTCGTCGAAGTGCGACGCAACTATAATGCCGTACGAGACGTCATTCAGACGTTACCATACCGCCCCATACCATATATGCCTATGCCTTGAGAAAATTTTCAGTGTGGCAGCTGAACTCTTAGGAAGGAAAAGTTCAAGATTGAGTAACGAGAACTTCGAAAAAGAACTTCTATTGAAAGCTAACAATGTGTAACACTGTGTTACAGTAGCCCCAGTAAGCCTCCCAGTCTTCACGAAAGCCTCCGGCATACTCTCCAGCCCGGAAGCTACTGTAATTTGTTGTAGCTTGAGTACACTTGGGCAATAAAAGTGTGGAGGAAAGTTTCAGAAAACTAATCGATTAAATTTCTATAATTACTCAGTTATTTTTCTGGGGCTGTAGTTCACCTCTGTAAGAAATTTCATTTTAAGGAAGTATTTGTGACTTTAATACGTTACTTATTTGCTGTAGTGAGAATAGAAGTCGGGTTCAAACCCGCACAGGCGTGTTTCCAAGGCTCTTTAGAAAGACACTGCTATTCAAGAACAAAGAGAAAGAAAAAAAATTGCCCGCAGCTTCCCTCGGGGGAACACTGAGGAGGATGCGGAGCATACGATTGGTTAACGGGGTGTTAAAGTGTGACTTACTTGGGTCGATGGCTAAATTGGTTAACGTGGTTGTGAAATGGGGTGTTAAATTGCGACTTACTTGGGTCGATGGCTAAATTGGTTAACGTGGTTGTAGGAGGGGGTGTTAAATGAGTGAACACGTACACAAATATGCGAAAGGGCGGCGCTGGTCAAAGGGACGTCGATCATTGTGTTTGTGGATTCGTTGGAATTCATTTCACCGCGACCTTGGACGTCGACGCGCCGTACAAACCAACCGACGAGCGGCAACTGAGCGAGCGAGCGCCGACCTTGAGTATATATACAGCGCGACGGCGCATGCACTGTCAGCTGTCGAATGTTCGAGAAGGGGGAGAAGCGCAACGGCGCATGCGCGCGAGTCAGCTGCCAATGTTCTCAAAGCGCGACGGCGCATGCGCGCGCGTCAGCTGCCGATGTTCTCGAAGCGTGACGGCGCATGCGCGCTACATTATACAGCCAGCTAGCGAATGTTCGTGAAGAGGAGAAGCGCACGCGGTGTGTAGAGGAGGAAGGGTGCATAGATGGTGGAGGAGTGAAGCGCGCGCGGTGTGTAGAGGAGGAAGGGATGCACAGATGGTGGAAGAAGGAGGAGGAAGCTTGCGGACGGCGCCGCACTACAAGCCTCGAGTATTAGATGCTCCGCATCTAAAACTCGGTAGATCCTACGTACAGTGGGGATTGATGATATGCGAATCACGAATGAACAATGTTGATATGTCACTTTAAAATCAGCACAACGTTGCGAGGTGGTGGTAAATGGTGCCGTACATGACTTCACGGCCATGATTATCATGTTTGGATGCGTCGTTTACTTTCGTGATCTGTTCACGTCACGTGATACCGAATTCAGTATATGCGGAGCTAGCAAAACGGCCGCGAACACGCTATGAGCGTGGCATGTTGTCATGTTCTTACATGACACGCGTGTCAGGATTATCATGTTTGCACCAGTAATATATTTCGTCATCCATTAACGTATCGTAACACAAAATCTGTATACTTGGAGCTAGCAAAACAGCCCCGAGCGCATCATGAAAGGCCCAATTATATACTCCAATGTAGCGTTGACACACGCGCACACTCTGCACAGCGACGCTACGTTAGCAAAACGCGAGCACTCTATAGTCTGACGCCAGGCGCAACCAGCGTCCTTCGGCCCGACGACAACCGGTGCGAAATGCGAAATGCTGCATTTCACGCCGATGCGTTACCCAGACAACATTACGTCTCCCTTCTTTCGTGACGGATGGACGGCGGACGCTTTGAAACACGCATGCATCAAAGCAACGCAGCGTGGCGCGCGCCTGCTAGTATATGACAGCACTAACGCCTGGCGTGGCAACGCCGGCATGTCTCAAATAAATTACCGCCGGTGGGCACGCGCGCCGCGTCACGTCGAAAGGTATTGGCGCCTTGGCTGTGGTATGTAGTCATGTTCTCACATGACACGCATCTCATGTTTATCATGCTTGCACCAGTATCATACCTTCGTCATCTATTCACGCCCCGTAATAGCAAATTTCTTATAAGTGAAGCTAGCCAAAACGGCCGCCAGCGCGTCATGATCATGGTATGTAGTCATGTTGTGACATGACATACATCTCATGATTATCATGTTTGCACCAGTCACATACCTTCGGCATTCATTTATGTATTGTGATACCAAATTTTGTTTATGTGACGCTAGCGAAACAGCCGCGAGCGCATCATGAGCGTGGCATGTAGTCATAGTGTTACATGACACGCATGGCATGATTTTCATGTTAGGGTATGCCGCTTGTGTTCGACATGCAATCTTGTCACTCCATACCAGTGACAATCATGACATTCATGACATACATATGATTGTCATGTTATGACAATTGAATATGTTTTAATACAGTCATGTTATTCCATACCAAGTTTGGTATCGATAACATCATAGAAACGGCCAGGAGAGCTAAAAGTCGTAGGCGGCGAGATAGATAGGTAGATGGATAGATAGATAGATAGATAGATAGATAGATAGATAGATAGATAGATAGATAGATAGATAGATAGATAGATAGATAGATAGATAGATAGATAGATAGATAGATACGCTGAAACTCGCCGAAGTTCACGAAGAAATGCTTCGCATTTAAAAAGAGTGCCAAAAATGTGTCGGATGTCATTAGTTTTGGGCAGAGCTATTGGCTTGCGAGTGTTTGTGGCCAGCATCTGTGTTTATACAGGGACTTTCTGAATTCTTGCAAGATAAATGCCATACTGGAATCTGGACTTGTTTGTGGGAGTGACTGCATGGTGTTATTGGTTGAGTTCACTTGTATTTTCCTACTTCGTTCCACAAAACTATTGCTTTCTGTATGAATCTCCGAAACAAAATAAAAAAGCTTAAGTGGTTTCGCTGGCTTAAATTCGCGAAGGGTGTTTGAAATGTGAAGATAGTAGCGTTACATTGTTAGGCATGGTCATGCACATTTCTTTCCTGTTCACCTAAGCAAATGTCTGCCACAAAGTATTTCTTTTACTTGCGAAGCATTTCTTAGCGAACTTCGGTGGTTTTGAGCGTATCTACCTATCTATCTAGCCGCCTAAGACTTTTAGCTCTCCTGGCCGTTTCGATAATGGTATCGATACCAAACTTGGTATGGCATAACATAACCGTAGGAACAACATATTTGACTAGACATGCCATCAAAATCATGACATGCACGTCATGAATGTATTTTTTACATTACATGGTCCTGCAGCTCTTGCGGTGGTTTCGTTCACATGACATGTTGCAAAACTGGTATGGTATAGCATTATTGCATGCCTAACACAAGCAACAGACTTTAACATGAAAATCATGACATGCGTGTCATGTAACAACATGACTACATGCCACGCTCGTGATGCGCTGACGGCCGTTTCCCTAGCTTCACTTATTCCAAATTTGGCCTTAAGGGACGTGATTGGATGACGAAGGTATGACACTGGTGCAAACGTGATAAATATGAGATGCGTGTCATGTAACAATATGATTACAAGCTACGCTAATATTGCTAGCTTCCGATGTACAGAACTCGGTAGTACGTGACGCGAACGGATGACATAGGTAAATGACACATCCAAACATGATAACCACGACATGGTTGTCATGTAACGTGAGTATACATACCACACTCATGATGCGCTCGCGGCCATTTCGCTAGCTTCACATATGCATAATTTGGTATTAGGTGACGTCAATGGATGACGAATGTATGTAACTAGTGCAAATATAATTATGAGGTGCGTGTCATGTGAGAGCATCACTAGATGCCACAGTCAAGGTGCCAATACATTTCGACGGGACGCGGTGCGCGTGCTCACTGGCGTTGCCAAGGCAGGCACCGGTCCTGCGAAATACTCGCAGGCACGCGCCATGCTGCGTTGCTTTGACGCATGCGTGTTTCAGCGCGTCCGGCGTCCCCTCCGTCACGACAAGAGGGAGACGCAGTGTTGTCTGGGTAACGCATCGGCGCGAATTTCACGCCGGTTGCCGTCGGGCCGCGCCGACGGGCGCTGGTTGCGTCTGCCGCGCCTGGCGTCAGACTGTACAGTGCTCGCGTTTTTGCCAACGTAGCATCGCTGTGTCCAGCGTGGGCGTGCGTCCACACTACATCGGAGTATATGATTGGCCACTTCATTATGCGCTCGCGGCCGTTTTGCTAGCTCCACATATACCGAATTTGGTGTTACGTGACGTCAATGGATGACGAAATATATGACTGGTGCAAACATGATAATCCTGACACGCGTGTCATGTAAGAACATGAGAACATGCCATGGTAATAGCGGGCTCACGGCCGTTTCACTAGCTCCACATATACTAAACTTGGTATCCCGCGACGTGAATAGATGGCGAAGGTAAACGACACATCCAAACCTGATAATCAAGACACGGAAGTCATGTACGGCATCATTTACTCCCACCTCGTAACGTTGTGCTGATTTTAAAGGTACATAGGAACATTTCTTATTCGTGCTTCACATATCATCGATTCCCACTGTACGTAAGATCTGCCTGTTTTCTTTCTCTCTAGCTAAATTTCTTCTTTCTCTTATATATTTCTTTTTTCGTTCTCTATTCTGTCTTTCTTTGTTTACCTTTCATTTCTCTGTGTCTTCGTTTCTTTCTCTGTCCGTGATATACACGCGTTTGCGCGTGGTATTCTTATTTTTTACATTTAGTTGATCATTGGGAACTAGTATGCCCAAGCTTTGTGGCACGTACTCGAAGAAAAACTTTGAACGACGCTCCCCTAGGATTAACCTTCCCCTTACAGGGCTCCACTACTAGTACACACTGTCACAGAGACCAAGAAATCTCACCGTTTAAAACAGATAGAGAGGAGAGTTTTTTTTTAATTTTTCATGAACAGAACAATACTTCGTTTGAGTGGGCTTACCAACAGCATAGTGCCTGATAGCAAGGCTCTATTTGAAAGTGTTTGAGGGTACAGCAAGCTGAGATTTTCATCCCGAATATGTGAAGCGTTGAAGATCCTTAAGCAATGAGACCCGAAATAACCTTTTCAAAGACTCAGTCACGGGACACTGAGTTAAATTGTACCTTCCACGGAGGCCTCATTGAGAGTGAGAGCGTGTCATCGAAGTCTTCAAGAATAAAAAAAAATTCGGCAGACCCCACGTACCTGGGAATCAATTTTATGCGAAGCACGCGGTGGGAAGGTGACCGTGTTGCATTTTTTTATTGAGCGACACGTCATGAAATGACGCTAAATATATGTACAAATGTTGCACGCACAGACATATGTCGAAGAGAACATGTGTGTTGAAGAGCTGCGGATGTTTGTATAACCAGGTTACCACTTGCACAACGATTTCAGCTTGGAATGTGCATTAGCAACACAAGACGCGGAAATGAAGCGCTGAGGCTCGCGAAGATGCTGGCCCTTGACACTGCTGCATAAATCGATTTCAGGGCATGGCACCTCACCACAATTGACGTTAACCCGACATGACAGCTGTATGAAAGGAGTACATATGTAATGTTTATAAAATTGGGTAGGCAGCACTGCAACCACTATTGACGTTTCACGAAGATGAGCGTTTATTTGTAAAGTAGTTCCGAGACGTGGCGTAGCTCTGTGGTAGAATGCTTGACTACCACGCTGAATGCTCGAATTCGATTCCTGCTGGAACCCTGTAGTTTGTTATTTGCATTCGTCGGGTGGCCAACGCTGCCTATGTCAGGTTTTTCTTAAAACTGACATTCATTCTATGCCTTCGTTGGGTAGACGCTACCGATGTCTGGTATTGCTTAACGGTCACGCGTTAATTGCCCGTGTGTGGTCTCGTCATTCCTGGGTACTTACTAAGTTTCAATCACCTGTGGCACATACCCGCTTACCAGCGGCACATACCAGCCCGTGCCACTGTCTGGCGGGAAGTGTTTGACGGCGTACGCGACAGGTTTGTGACATTATTCATGTCTTGACCAGTGCATCATATCTGTCAAACCATCTTACCCTACCACGCTAACTTTAGTTAACGCCAAGTTAAGGGGATGACCACGATAGCACCCAAACGTAAGCGACTAGATAGATAGATAGATACGCTCAAAGTCGCCAAAGTTTGCTAAGAAATGCTTCGCATTTAAAACATGCATAGCAAGGCTGCTATTTATTCGACAAGCGCCATGCACGTGCAAAACACTGCTTTTACGCAAACGACTGCTTCTGATGAAGCTCCAGGAAGACTCACCTCTTGTGGCTAGGCTACACAACATATTTTTCACGCATAAAAGCACAAGAACTGAATAACAAGGCTGTTTCTAAATATGAACTCACCGTGCTAACAATGAGCACCCCGCAAGTTTACGAAAAAGTGCTAGCCGTACTAACAGACTGCGCTTAGCTTGGAACAATTGTAGAGGAATTTGGAAACTGAAAATAAAAATATCTATAATCTTTGTGTGGGAATTTTCAAGCATAGACCATTCGGTTTCAACGTTATGAAAAGTGTTTCGTAGATGACAGTTTCTCCACTGTCTATGGTGATGTCAGAGGTGGTCCGTGGGGGAAGAGCTTATTGAGACTACTAATAAGAAAAATCAGCTTGCGATTGCTGCCTGGGCCGAAACGGTTGGCGGCTGCGCACATGGAGCTACCCTAAGCAACACACCTTTTCTGCGAATTCAGTTTATCCTCTGTGGCAACCTCACGATATAGAAATGATGGAGTGTTGGCTGAGATTGTATTCATTCTTGCTACGTTTCCAGCCATGACTATAATGTCGTTTAAAAGAATATTTACTGTTATAATTGCTTAAGTTATCCATAAAGTGATACAAAATCGGCACGATAAAACAGCGTCAACTGAAATCCTGAAGGAGCATGACTATTATCGTAGTTTTTGGGCAGTTAACAATTTAAGCAGCGTATTTTAGAATGGTTGCTCTTACCCGTTGACAGTCAATGTTTTTTTTTTTTTGCTGAACCCCCAATAATCCCCGATAATATCCTAACTCCTGTGCATAAATTGCAGTTATCAAAGTAAGAACAGTAATACTTTAGATAAACAGTATTTGTCAGAAAACTCAATGCACCTTTTTCTTCTTGATGTAGTGGCCTAGTGTCGGTTGCAATTCAGAACATGCGTCAGGAAGTTGAGATATTTTTAAAGTGAGTGTATCAGTGAATACTTATACTCAAATATTATAGCGGTCACTGATAATTCCCAGTATCCAGCACCCACATCTGGCCAAATGAACTTAAGAAAGTCAAGAAAGAATTTGTTCTCTTCTTAACACTGTTGAACAGGCTGCTCAGCGTATAGCTATTAGGACACGCAACTCTAACATTTGACCATGACTGAACAAGCACCTCAAGTACCCTTAAACAAGCACTACCAATACTAGACAAGCAGCTTAGCTGCTCGATCAGCTGAAGTACTTCCAGTGACTAGCCAATGAGAAATCCGAAGGCAGTATTAGTCGGCTGTGCAGTGGATTGGCCGCGTTCAGTTAGCATTCTACAAAGCGTTTTCTTTGCCGACGATGACTTGTTTCGTCCACTTGCTTTGCATCTATATCATATTTATAAAAACTGAAAAGATATATCTTACTGGTTTATAATATACCTTATAATACAGTATAAAAGGAGTATTTTATTCGACTTGATTGGGCTCCACCACAGTGGTTCAGTGGCTAAGGTACCCGGCTGCTGACTTGTGCAGGTCGCGGGGTCGAATCCCAGCTGCGGCGGCTGCATTTTCGATAGAGGCGAAAGTGCTGTAGGCCCGTGTGCTCAGATTTGGGTGCACGCTAAAGAGCCCCAGGTGATCGAAATTTCCAGAACCCTCTACTACAGCGTCTCTCATATTCATTAGAGCAGTTTTGGGACGTTAAACCCTAATATCAATCATCAATTAACTTGATTGTCTATTGGATCGTTTTATCGCGATGTCGAATATAGAAACACGTGCTTGTGATCTTTTGGGTCAATACTGTGTTTTATAACAAGAGAAGAATTTTGATGAGACCCGGCAGTTTAGTAAGTGCCATGTTACTCGCAACAAAAAGAATTTCGCACTGTTTTATATGGTGATAAGCAAAGCAATGCTACTTAAATCAGGTTCTTATAGCAAATAAGAAGAGCTCTCTACATTTCGTTGGCAGAAAGTAGTCCACAGATCCAACCATTTTCCCTCGTACGATGTTGCTGTATTTCCGCCATACTGCGGTTCGTCTAGCGGCACAGTTTGCAAACAAGAACAGCAACGAAGAAGCTGTGCTTGTCTGGTAAAGTGTGTCGCAGACCACCATAGAGTGATAACTTACTCCATATGTCCTGCCCGTTCCCTTCAAAGCATCGTGCGTGAAAGCAAAGCCGTGCCACGCCATTCCCTTGGGCTACCTGACAGCTGAGATATGCGTGCAAAGCTGGCACTTCACGATCTTAAACAAGCACTCGTGCAGCCAGAGCAACATCTACGAACAGAGCCGAACTACAGCATAGTAAGGTATCGTGAAACAATAAGCATACAAAAAAAGAAAGAATGCGTAAAAACATCGATAGTGCTGGCCTAAGCTTCAAGGTTTACACTGGCCGGCTGCGCTAATCGCCCTTTTGGAACGCTCTGTCGCACATATGAGTGCTCTCTGCCATATCAGAAACATGATTGATTCTGTATAATTCTCAAACCATGGCCGTGCAGAGTGCCCATGAACGGGCAACCAAACTTGGCTTTATGGTCCCTACGGTGGATCAGCCCAGTGGCGCGGGGTCTTTCCGCGTCTTCTCTGGACCAAAATTAAGTTTTATTCATCACCACCATCCTTCCTTTCCTCTCAGTTTGAGGCGTGAAAATCACGCACTGCTAACGTTGGAATTTTATCAAGTATGTCACCTTCACGGACAAGCTCTTGCATACAGCGCGGGTGTATAGCAAACGGAGAGACTACGATTCCCAGTACGCCTGTTGAAACTGAACTGGCCGCAAGTGGGTGCTCGTGGCGCTGGCGCCTTAGTTAACTGCTGCGCTACCTGCAGCTGCACGTTTCCCGTAGTCTCCTTAGCAGCCTCATTTGTGTGAATGCGCCTCTCGGAAAAGAAAGATTAAAGCATGTTTCAATCGCTGATTTCTGAAATGTTAGCTCACCGGCGACATTGAGGACATTATTGAGTCCACGGTAATCATGGGGCAGCGTGGTAACTTGAGGAGTGGATCAGAGGTGCATTCATATGGCAAACTACTCAAATATGTCTTTTTTTCTGTGGATGATAAGCTGGGATAGCGCAATGAAAAGTATGACGTGAGGAGTGAAGAATTTGCCACGCAGAATTTTTGGGCTGTATACCTCATCGGAATGAAGATTGTTACGAATTACTGCCATATTTATGGAATTTTTGCTTTGTTATGACTTCTCGGTATATTTATTTAATTTTTGCTCAAGTACAATTCGATTTTTTCACATAGAACAACCAAATCCGACCGTGATGACAGCACCAGCATTTCTCTAAACCATGTCTTCTAACGCTATCGCGTTAACCAGAGCAAAGCTCGCTGAAGCCTTCAAGTTGCTTGAGGAATGCAAAATTGGGAGAATAGGTGAGGACGGGAAGTTTGCAAGGGTTCTAAAGAAAGTGTGTGAGCACACGGATCTGCTAAGCTCCGAGTGCTTAGACATTTCTGTCAAGTGGGACACCTTGGGCTTTCAAGCTTTGCGTCACCCGGTGCCAGCGAGACTTCTGCATTGTAGTTTCTTTGTAACGAAATACAGCTTTCTTTAAAACAAAAGCAGCCTTATGCTACTGCTAGGCGCATTCGAAGTCGGCAAGACGTGGGATACTGAGGAACTGTCTGCGCGGCTCCCTAAGGCTAGCTTGCACAGGGTCGAGCAGGTGCTCGCGCGGGCGCAGGTGCTGAGACAGGGTTCTGGCACGGGATGCTGGAGCAGAGATAGTGAAAATAATGGCACCGGAGGGAGGAGGAGGGGGTGAGGGGTGGAGACAGTTTTATGAAAATGACGCCTAATCTTGTAACTTTAAAGAATGCCTTTCACATATGTTATATTCGGGTCATTTCTGAAAGAAATTTCACGCCAGATTAAAAAAAAGAAGATATAGATACTCATTTAGCGGAATGGCTAAGATCTGGACGTAAATTCTGAGGTATAGTTTTCATTTAAGATCCGTGTCTTACAACTACTACTAATCGCATGGGGCGCCTGCGAAAAATGCTTTGGTCCTGTTTTTGTAGCTAATGATGCTGGTACATCATAAAACACCGATGATTGCAATATGCAAGCAAATATTCCCAGTGACATTCGTCAATGTCACAGAACATTGTTCAGTGCGAAGCAGCTGGCCGCTAGCAAAAGGTACGCGAACAGCGTGCTTGTGGCGCCCAGTTCGCTGTGTAGCGGCGATGCGTAATCCTCTCAAGGAAAAGCTGGTGCACCGGAAGGCGTTTCCTTCCGCTGGGCGCTAAGCGTTGCTCTCGCTACGTTTGCTGATGTAGTGTCTCTTTGTGCTCGAATAAACCGCTTATTTGTTTCATTATCTTAGCCTTGTGAAACTTCGCACGTGACGAGACAGTGCGAAGAATACGCAATTAGGCACCGTATGGCGGGAACGACGTTTTGAAATTGCAGATGCACTAAATTTTCATGGTAATTATCGAAAGAATCCATCAAAGAGTGATGTCATTGCGAGTGAGTGATGGTCAGAGAGTAATATCAATGTCATCAATATTCCACTGCGTAAAGTATTACTTAAAGTTGTCAGGAGCAACACCTAGCTAGCTCAGTGACCAAAAAATGGATATTATATTATAATATATCATTATCCAAGGAATCACAAAAAGCGGGAGGAATGTGAAATTATATACGTATGTCACGCAGATCGCGTTAATCGACATAGGTTACGTGGCACTTTTATTGCAACAATAAGGCCAGTACATTGCGTGTGGTGGATCATCTGGATCGGTTGAGTTCGGAGGTGGAGGACATCTACAAGAGAAAAGTGAAAAAAAAAGTAAAGCAAAGTTTGTAATCATTCAAGTTGTATAGTCACAGAAATATTTGAAAACATACATATGTAACACATAAACGAACTTCACCTCAAGCCCAGACTTCTTTTACGCTGGGCTTATATTGCGGCAAGCGCAAGACAACGCAATCTTGGGTCTTCGAATAAACATTACCACTAAGAAAACCATATGTGCACGGCAAATTAGCCTGCGTCTGCGATTTGGATATCAGTTAAAGGGGAATTCAAGGTGTATTTAAGCCACTTCCGCAGACGTCAACGTCACCAAAACGTTCCACGTAAAATCCAAGAGTGCTAACATATCTATACGTGTCGAACGCTTTTTGTGTGAATGAAAACGTTAGGTCGCTCAATCAGTGAGAGTGAAAGCGGCCGACGATCGCGGCTCAGGTGGAGGAGAAATGGCCGCATGGTCTTTCCTTTACTGTCCCGAGTACTTTCCTGTGAACCAGATCTCTCCATTTTGAGGAAGTTGCACTCACCCTCTACCGTCGCGCGAAAGGCTCATGGGCGCTGCCAGACATAGAGTGGAAGTGATGCGTATACCTCCAGCGAATCAGTACGACAGTCCTCTGTTGCTGCTTCAAATTTTTGGATTCAAAACGCAATAAAACTGTCGTCTAACCTTAATGAAGCCTAGTTCTTAGAATCCTGAAGGAACACTTAAAAATTAGTGAATTCTGTGCAAGCCTAATGAAAATTCGTACGAACATTAGTTGAGTCTTAAGGTTATACTCTTACTAAGCGCTGGTATCGGATTGGGAGTTGTGGTTACGGCACCATCAGTAGGATTAGCAGAACCGATAACGCGGTGGCGCAGCGACGTCCTCGTTACCAATACTGAGGAAATGACAATTATTTAAGCCTTGTTCATTTTACTTTTCTCACTGGAGCTCTGCAGAGACGACGCTTTCTAAAAGATAGCATTCAGGGAAGTTGCAGGGCCGTGTGTATTCAGATGTACAGTGACATAATGGCTTGTTGCTCAGAAAATGGCTTGATGGCTCAAAGAATGCTACTTCGCCACACAAGCCGTCGGAAAACACAGGGAGCAGAACAGCTGCTGTCGGCGGAATTTCGGTGTCTTCTCTGACAACTAGCTTGTGTGCGGCTTGATGCGTGTGGTCGTATAGGACTGGTCGAACAACGCGAGCCAATCAAGTTTGGACGGGGTACAATATATAAAGGCGTGATTACGCGATATATGAAATCCCAGCCAAGTATGATGTCATGAAGACAAGATGAAAGGACGATAAACTCAACAATGTATAGTGCTTCTCCACGAAGGTGAGTCGGGCAGTGCAGGCAGCTATAGGCCGAACAGGTCCTCCATTCGCTGCACGTAAGCACGTCATATCAAGCGGCAAGGTCCCTCTTCGAAGCTTGCAGCAAAGTTTAGCGTCTGTAACGGACACGGCGGCACTGGTATCTACAAGAGCGTGTGCATTGGTGCCGTCTACAAAAAACTTCAACAGTGGACGGCAAAGTTCAAAGACTTGAGTGTTTCTATAGCGCAGTTTTTGCCTCCTGAACTGCGACGGCTAGTTTCCCTCATTTTCAGGGATTGGTAGTTGACGCATGGGTGACCAGGAGCGACGATTGGGTGAAGGTGAGCGACGAGACGAAGTTGCCGGATAGTCACGTGAAGGAGCGCTTGGCTGAGGATCCGGACTTTCGTAGCGAGAAGGGTGTCGGTCCATGTAATTGTTCTGTGATCGCACGTCTGTGTAGCCTAGCACGCGACGATGGCATTATCGAACGATGTGGCCAGGGCCACCACATGTAAAACAGATTGGCTGGTTACGCGTGTTCGCCAGGCATTTGCTATGAGGAGCGCCGTTCACGCGGCGTACGGCAGAGTCGAGGCTTTGTTAGCATGGGAGGAGCCCATGCTACGGACGACTCAGTAGAAGTGTGGCAGTCCTTCGAATGGCGGGGACTGGTGTAGCTACTGCCCCTTTACTGCCTCAGCGTAAGTAAGAAGCGCGGCGACAACTTGCTGCTGAAAGAGCACCGGTATAGCATCAGCAATCTGGTTCTGAACATCATGTCGGAATATGGGGACTAACGGGGTCGGTGGTCGCACGCACTGTTGCTGCGGGAGCTCTAGGCGCTGAGCAAACGGCAGGAGAGCAAGCTGACATGCGACCTCCTCACGCACGAAGCCTTTCATTTGAGAGAGAAGGCGTGAGTGTTTAGGCACGACGGCTGTTTAGACTGAGATGGACGACGTGTGAGAGCTCTTTGCCGTGGCAGTTCGTCGTAGCTCTGGCCCAGAATTACCGCTTCGGACATCGTGCCAGGGGACTTCACAAAGAGCATTTCAAACACGTCGTCATCGACACCCTTCATTTTATTTATTTTTATTTATTTAACATTGTCAAACACTTGGGGTCACTACAGGGAGGGTGTCAGTGTTTAACACTTGGGGTCATTACAGGGATGGTGTCACATATGCATAACATGCAAACAATAAAGCAGTATTCAATGACACATATAGGAATAAGGATGAATAATCGGCATCAAGAAAAGAAGGAACAAACAGCAGTGATTATACCAAGTAAAATAAGAAAAGAAGTGTTCATTTATTTTGTTACCGCACTTATAATCTTGAAAGAAATTGGAGGCATTGTTTGCGTCTACCATGTTCTAAAGAATCAAGCTCACAGTATTCTAACAAGGCCTTGACGAAGTGTGTGCGTCGGTATTTGTCACATACGAAACGGACTGCTAATTTTTGTATTCTCTCAATTTTAGTCTTCAGAACCTTCTGGTGAGGTGACCAGACGTACTAGCGTACTTTAAGACTGGTCTAATGAATGTTTTGTGAGCAGTTAGTTTTACGTCCGATGTGGCACGTTCCATTTTTTCCTTGAGGAAATAAAGTTTTTTTCGCCTTAGAACAGATGTTAGTTATATGCGTTAGTTATAACGTGTGCATAATACTAACTCCTAGGTATTTGAAACAAGCGGGATTATTTGAAGGTTGATTTCCGATGTGATACAGGAATGGCAGTTCCCGCTCACCTGAGTGAACATGCCTGAATGTTGTCTTGCTGTGGTTTATCTCTATGTCCCATTTTTTTACACCACTAATCTAATGCCTGCAAGTGCCTGTTCAGATTAATTTGCTCACTTTCACTAGTCAATGGGGAATAAATCAAGAAGCCATCTGCAAACAGTTTCATTTTAATAGGTACCTTAACTATTGAACATATATTAATAACAAATGTCCCAACAAGAATTATTCCTAAAAAAGATCCTTGGGGTACGCCTCAGTACAGGCGTAGTGGTCTTCAAGCATAGTTTTCAATTCTTGAAGCCTGTTGACGCATTCATAAATAAGCCTCTATCCATTTTATTACTTCTTCGCTTATATAATGTGCTGGATTTTGTCACTTTCGCTCCTTGTGGTATCGACGCACCTGCAGAGATTGAATATGCCCTCGATATAGGCGGTAAACGTTTCACCTAGTTCTTCTGCCCGTGTAAGCAGGCGTTGTAGGGAGCGCAACTTCCGCACGGCAGGGCGACCAAAAGCAGAGGATATTGCCTGCTTGAAAATGAACCACTTTTTCAACACGGATGCGTTGGTATGAATACCACATCTTCGCCACACTAGCAAGATAAATTTTACGGTGCCCAACTTAGCAGCGTCATCCCACTTGTCTGGTCCACTGACTTTTTCGTAGGACGACAGCCTGTCTTCGAGGTCCTGATCTTCCATTTCCGAAAATATCGGGGGGTCTCGCTGGTGAACGGGGCCGGGGCAGTCGGCGGCCGCGAGATCTGGTGCCTGTTGGGGAACCTTGGCTTACATGGTCTGTGGCAGTGTGCGGGATTGCAGTTCCAGGGTGCAGAGGGTGTGGTAACCCGCACCTTCACCAAATGTAAAGGGGGTGATTAGAGAACTGTGCTTCTTTCATCGCGTTCGCTTTTCGAAGTGCCTGTCCAGCTGGGAGGTTTTTTTTTCAAGTGGTAGACTGCGAGGCACTGCAAGTGCAGTGCGAGAGCTCGGCACGTGCACGTATGCGAGCGGCAGCGCGACGGAGAGAAGAGAAAACTTGCGACCTGTATCCGCAGTTTCCATTTTTTTTTTCAGAAATGGCACTGCCTGTCCAGAGCCGCAGCGCTACAAATCATTGCTTGGGGTTCCTATACGCAAAGGTGCACAAAGCACGAAATAGTGTCACAGTTGTTACTTCGCAGTGTTCTGCGTGCTTTTTTCGCAACCAGAGAGAGTGCAGCGAGTAAAGTGACCTTCGTGCGCCCTGTAACTACAACGCAAATCGTTCCGGTGAAAGCCCAAGACGTATACATCTCCTCCACCGCAAGATAAGCTAATGCATGCGACCACGTATCGTATCGTAGGGCAAAGTACACGTCACAGGTGAGACGCCGAGTTAGCCGTTCACGCCAGCTCACTAGAAAAGCTGAAAACGTGGTAATATTTCCCCCGAGATTGGTAAGACGCTAGTGGTATGTGGTTTATATAGTTACCATTACTACGGCGCAGGACGGGCACTTTCATGGCTTAGTGGCTAACGCCGCGCGCCGCGGAGTGAATGGTCAACCGTTTGGTTCCACCTGTCAGAAAACATTTTCTGAATTGTTCTTCTTTGCGGATATATATATATATATATATATATATATATATATATATATATATATATATATATATTGACGCGTGTGTACTGGGGGACCAAAACGACGATAAGGGGATTTGGCGAACACCAGGTAGTGGAGCTCTGGCTGATTAAAGATAAAGAAGGCGATCTTGCTGTTCGGCTGCTGAGAGTCACTGTGTCAACGTTTATCTGCCTTTGGTTCGCACTGTACCGCGACACTGGTGGAACTGCTGGTACCCAACCCTACCTAATGATCCATACTCCCACTGGGAGCCGTACATCTAGCTCGGACGCATTGTCACCCATTGAAACTCCCGTGCACCGGTTCAGTCGGCGGCTGATAGGCCTCGCTCCAGAGTTCACGCCTTCCACGGAACCTCGCAAGTGCCGATTACCTCACCAAATGGCCAACGCCAATCCGCAACCGGCACCCCAAGGCCCCCCGCCAACACAGCCTTCACAGGTAACCATCTTTCCACCGCTGGTTCCCTATCACTTTAGTGGCGGCGCCCATGAAGACGTGGACGACTGGCTTGAGCACTACGAGCGTGTCGCCAAGATTAATTTGTGGCCTGAACAAGAAAAGCTCTCACGCGCCTATTTTTACCTTGATGGCGGTGCGAAAATTTGGTATGAGAACAGAAAAGCAAGTCTGTTAACTTGGGGCGACTTCCGACAACAGCTTGTCGATACGTTCACCAATGTCGATCGACGCGACCGTGCACAGCAGCTGTTGGAGCTACGGGTTCAAAAACCAAACGAAAGCGTTACTATGTTTGCTGAAGATATGACTCGTCTTTTTCGTCGAGCTGACCCGAACATGAGTGAAGATAGGAAGTTGAGCTACCTCATGCGCGGCTTTAAGGAGCAACTTTTCGCCGGGCTACTGCGCCACCCTCCAAGTACCGTAGTTGACTTCATCAAGGAGGCTACGGCTATCGAGCGGGCGCTCCATCAACGATGCAAGCAGTATCATCGAATGTCTAGCAGCGCCCCAATCAATACTGCCGCCATACCTGAGGATCAAAGCTCCTGCGAGAGCTCATTAGGGAGATAGTTTGCGAAGAACTGCAAAAGTTCCGGAATCCAGTTGCTCAAACCCCCGTTGCGTGCGTCGCTGAACTGGTACGCGACGAAATCCGCCACGCATTTTCTACCGCTGGTCCTGGTGACGAGCACCGTCCCATGAGCTATGCCGATGCTCTGCGACGTTCACCATCTGGTCCATCGCCGCTATATCACCCAGTGCCGACGGCCCCTTGGTCACCACGGCAAGAGCAGACCCTGAGCCAACCGCCAAGCCAACCGACGTACCACCAGGCGTCGACAGCAGCACCATGGACATCGTCGCAAGAAGGGAGGCTCAAACGTCCACCATTCCGAAGAACAGACGCATGGCGCACAATCGATCGACGTCCACTATGCTTTAACTGCGGAGGTGCAGGTCATATTGCCCGTCATTGCTGGCACCGCAGTGATTCGTTCCGCCCTTTTCGAACATGGTCTGACGATCGACGTGCGAACGAAGAATACATACCACGCCGGGAGGACGCCTCTTTCCATGGAGCCCATTCTAACTTTTACGAATACCGTACTTCTGACGAGGAGGCAATACCTACCCGCCAGCCAGGTTTGGGACGTCAATCCCGCTCTCCTTCTCCCGCTCATTCACCTTCGTCACACCGACGTGCCTCCGCGGAACTTAACGCAAGAAGGTCACCCAGCCCACGACGGGGAAACTGAGGGCGGCGACCTCCGGGGGTAAGGTTGCAGGCCATGAAGATGACGACGAAAATCCCTCATTACACGACGCTGTAAATCCGACAAGACGTGAGAGCGACGACATTGTGACCGCTGACCTGAGTGTTTTTCTTGACGGCCAGAAAGTGACAGCCTTACTCGACACCGGTGCCGACTTTTCTATCATCAGTCAGGACCTCGCCATCCGCCTCAAGAAAGTGAAGACACCGTGGACAGGCCCTCAAATAAGGACGGCAGGTGGTCAGTTAGTGATGCCCTCTGGAAGATGCACAGCGAGAATTGACATAGGAGCTTCTTCTTTCGTTGCGTCGTTCATCGTTCTCGCCGCATGCTGCAAGGATCTAATTATTGGTATGGGCTTCTTACGAGAGTACGGCGCCGGCATCAATATCCCAGACAGTTTGATTACATTCCACAACAGTTCGGGCGCACCTGATTGTACACAGGCTCGACCAAACCAATTGCGTCTAACTGATGACGATGTTGTTCTCCCTCCTCGGTCATGCACGCTTGTTTCTGTGGCAGCCGCTGTCCAGTTTGACGGCGAAGGAGTAGCAGACCGAATAACCTCGCTCCTCTTCACACACAGCATTTCTGTCGCAAGAGGTATCGTCAGTGTCATTGCTGGACGCACGGACTTGCTTCTGACAAATTTTAGTGATGAGCGCCGGCACCTTCTAAAAGGCATGGCCGTCGCTTACTTCGACGATATCACAGACGCAGAAGGCTGCTTGGCAGTAGTCGACGAGGCACCAAAACTTGATTCGACACGTTAGCACTACTTTGCCTAAGAACGAGCGAAAGAGGCTTCTTGAGCTACTGGCCGAATTCAAAGACTGCTTTTCGACAACATCAAGAGTTGGCCGCACGCCTCTAACCAAGCATCGAATAATTACTGAAGACGTGGCGAGACCAATTCATTAAAACCCCTATCGCGTGGCTGCAAAGAAACGCGAAGTGATACAAGAGCAAGTCGACAAAATGCTAGAAGATGACGTCATTCAGCCCTCAAAAAGCCCCTGGGCGTCACCTGTAGTCCTCGTTAAAAAAAAGATGGCAGCCTGTGCTTCTGTGTAGATTACCGAAAACTCAATCAGGTGACAAAGAGAGATGTGTATCCACTTCCTCGTATAGATGACTCTCTCGACAGACTTCGACATGCTCGTTACTTTTCATTGATGGACTTAAGGAGTGGGTATTGGCAAATCGAGGTAGACCCAAGAGACCGCGAGAAGACAGCTTTTGTGACACCACATGGCTTATATGAATTTGAAGTCTTGCCCTTTGGTTTATGTTCAGCGCCTGCTACCTTTTAAAGACTTATGGATACCGTACTTTCTAGGTTGAAGTGGAAAACTTGCTTGGTCTACCTTGATGATGTCGTAGTTTTTGCCGCAACATTTGACCAGCACCTTAAAAGACTTGAGGCAGTTTTACAAGCCATACGGTCTGCGGGCTTGACGTTGAAGCCTGAAAACTGCCACTTTTGCTATGAAGAGCTGCAATGTCTTGGCCACGTTGTCAGTCA
Source organism: Rhipicephalus annulatus (assembly GCA_013436015.1). Classification (NCBI taxonomy): domain Eukaryota; kingdom Metazoa; phylum Arthropoda; class Arachnida; order Ixodida; family Ixodidae; genus Rhipicephalus; species Rhipicephalus annulatus. Next base: position 486,080 of record WOVY01002735.1, on the reverse strand, counting down.
CGCGGGCGTTCGTCCTGATCCTGAAAAGATCGTAGCTGTTGCACAGTTCCCGGTGCCGATTGATAAGAAGGCTGTCCGACGATTCCTCGGGCTATGTTCGTATTATAGGCGATTCATCGCGGACTTCGCACGCATCGCATCACCGTTGACCCGCCTCACGAGGGAAGACGTTGCTTTCCAATGGAGTAACGAAGATGAAGCTGCTTTCAAGAACCTCCGCCAGCGACTACAGACGCCTCCAGTGCTTGCCCACTATGATGAGAGAGCCCCAACGATGCTACAAACCGATGCCAGCAATATTGATTTGGGAGCTGTGCTTGTGAAGCTGCAAGAGGGCACAGAAAGAGTAATCGCCTATGCAAGCCGAACACTAACACGTGCCGAGACTAATTACTCCACGACTGAGAAGGAATGCCTCGCCGTGGTATGGGCGGTCACAAAATTTCGCCCGTATTTATACGGCCGCCCTTTCAACGTCATCAGCGACCACCACTCACTGTGTTGGTTGACAAATCTTAAAGATCCTACCGGGAGATTAGCGCGTTGGAGTTTCAGGCTGCAGGAGTACGACATGACTGTCGCACACAAGTCAGAAAAGCGCCACATGGACGCCGACTGTCTATCCCGCTCACCCATTGAATCGGCAACTCTATCCGATGAGGAGGAAACAGCATTTCTCGGTGTGCTTGACTCAACCGCTATTGCACAGCAACAACGTGGCGACCCTGAGTTACTTGCCCTAATTAATTACCTGGAGGGAAAATCTCAGAAGGCACCAACTGTTTTCGTAAGAGCGCCGTCATCATTTTGCTTACGGAGCGGAGTACTATACAAAAGAAACTTCTCTTCGACAGGATCTGCGTATTTGCTCGTCATCCCAGCAGCCCTTCGCTCCGAAGTACTCGAAGCATGCCACAACGAGGTGACTTCAGGCCAATTAGGTTACACAAGAACGTTGGCCAGAGTACGGCAGCGCTACTTCTGGCCAAGACTGACCATAGCCGTAAAACACCATGTTCGTACTTGCCTCGACTGCCAGCGACGGAAGTCACCGCCGACTAAACCAGCTGGCCTCCTGCAGCCCGTGCAGGTCCCAAGAACACCATTCGACCAGATTGGCATGGATATTTTCTACTGCTGGAAACCGCTGGGTTATTGTCGCGACTGATTACCTTACCCGTTATGCTGAAACAAAGGCTATTCAGAGAGCTACAGCAGTGGAGGTGGCACAATTTTTCATCGAGAACGTTGTCCTGCGGCATGGGGCACCAAGCGTCGTAATCACAGATAGAGGAACCGCATTTACGGCAGCTCTTTTGGAACAAGTCCTCATGCTGAGTGGAACAACCCATCGTAAGACCACCGCCTACCACCCGCAAACGAACGAGCTTACAGAGCGTCTGAACAAAACAATTGAAGACATGCTTTCAATGTACGTAGACGTCGAACGAAAAATTGGGATGAAATCTTGCCATATATCACGTTTGCATACAACACTGCCAAGCAAGAAACAACCCAGATGACCCTGTTCAGCCTAACTCACGGAAGGGAAGTACGAACCATGTTAGATGCGATGCTAGCGCACGAATGCGACGACATCGAACCGGACGCCGAGATGTTTACAGAACGAGCGGAAGAAGCAAGGCAACTAGCACGCCTGCGAATCCAGCAACAACAAGAGTACGACGCGAGCCGCTACAATTCTCGCCGCAGAACAGTCGTTTACCAGACCGGCGACAGAGTATGGGTTTGGAAGCCCATACGGAAACGAGGACTCTCTGAAAACCTCTTAAGGAGATACTTTGGGCCATATCTAGTACTGCGACGACTGAGTGACGTTACTTATGAGGTCGTCCCCGACAGTTCATATAGTACGAGGCTTCGCCAGCACCGTCCTGAACTAGTTCACGTTGTGCGCATGAAGCCTTATGAAAGGTAGTGACTGCACAAGACACTTCCTAAATAACAGACAAAAAAAAACTGCACTACTGGTTTAGCATCGGGGCGATGCTCATTAAGAGGGGGGGGGGGGGCAAATGACGTGTGTGTACTGGTGGACCAAAACGACGATAAGGGGATTTGGCGAACACCAGGTAGTGGAGCTCTGGCTGATTGAAGATAAAGAAGGCGATCTTGCTGCTCGGCTGCTGAGAGTCGCTGTGTCAACGTTTATCTGCCATTATTCGCACTGTACCGCGACAATATATATATATATATATATATATATATATATATATATATATATATATATATATATATATATATATATATATATATATATATATATATATATATATATATATATATATATATCCGTCATCCAACTGCAGAAACTAGCCGAGAGTGTATATATAATTTTTAAAAAGAAAACAGTGGGTGTGGCGACAGTTCTCTGCTGCAGCGTAGATCGTCCGCTGCCCTGGTCTGCTCTTAGTCTTGCGTAGAACCTATGACAGTTGGGGGAATTGAATGTTTTGGCAAGCTTGAAATTATACAGAACAACAAAGTGATACAGATGCTGTCAGCTACGGCGAAATTGCGTCTACAATGTCAGTTTGATTTTATTCACAGTAAAGTGAATAACACCAGTAACCATTGTGTACGCCTAAATATGTATTCCGTATAGCCTTAGAACGTCCATTTAGCGCAATCGAAGCGATGTAGCTCAGCCTGGAGTGTTTGTAAAAGTTTTTTTTTTCCGGCCAATTTCAAGAATTAATAACTTTGTGGAAAGCAAGGGTACTTGTGCACGTATTGTTATCTGCTTTGCGGTTTATTGAAATTAAAAATCATTTTATTTTTTATGCTGACATCTCCACACAAGTGCGCGAAAGGAAGAAAGGGCATACATTATACATCGAGTAAAATAAAGTTTTAAAAATGTTTTAGGTGGCTGCACGAAAAAAGAAGTGTTTTTTTTTCGTTCGCCATGGTGCTCCTGTGCCTTCCGCGTGAAATTTGAAAACGAATGCGTTCCGTAATAATCTTCACTATCCCAGAAATGACACAAATGGCAAAATTCAATGACATAAGTCATCAATACATCATGCAGTCCAAGTAATGTGAGCTTCATTCCTTTGAGTACCTGAATTGTTAATGGTATCAGTGGAGATGCTTACCCATTGACTAATAATTCCCTATTGTAGTAGTAACACGTCAACCTCACGCATGGCTCTGCAAGGCGCAACATCCCTCCCATGCTCAGTGAGTGGTCGTCGTAAATACAACGCACTGTAAGAAAGCGTTATATTTTTTGTAATTGTGTAAACGGTGGACATTACATATATGTCTGCCACCATCAACATGACACACTGTGACATTATCTCGAGTGAGGAAGGCGCAAACCTTGCAAAGGGGATATGCCATTCGAAAAACAAGCGTTTCTAAAAGAAAATGCACTTTTTTTCTGTTTTCTTCTTTTCTCTAGTTTAGCTTCTCTATTTCCATGACAAAGAATCGAGGACGTATTTAAAATTGTTGCAGGTAAAAATCGCCTTTAGGATCACATTGTAGCTCTTTAAAACTACAGATAACTTTTTGTCTTGAGTCTCCTGAAACTTGTCATCTGGCTTGTTGTCATTCCAATTTCTCATGACGACTTAACCAAAACCACATGCTCAAAAAACCGCTTGCCAAGTTCTCACGATAGAAGAACTTGTTTTTTAATTTTTATGTTAGCCACACAGATGCGCTGGCTCTTTCAAGTTTAAAATGTACTTTTCTTAAAACAAAATTTTTAGGCGAATTCTTCAGTTTGCACATTAAATTTAGGCTGCTGCTTGTAGACAGATAGGAATAAAAATCTTCGTACCCATTTCTTTACACGAGAAGAGTTCAGTTACGTCCTTTGAAACATGATACCACTTACATAATTATTACAAGCTTAAGGTCAACAACCAGCTAGTATGAGCGGAGCGTATTCCACCTTTTCACATTACATTCTCGCTTTTAAAATAAAATGGTTAATACACTCTTTTTGTTAGTTATTTGCACGGTACAGTAAATGTGTACTAATATGAGCCATTATTAATTAAGCAATAAACATAAAATTTTAGTGGTATAAAAAGCGTGTCTGAAAAGAGCTATATTTTACACCATACCAGGGTGCAAAATGAAAACTATGTAATTTATTATGAAAACTAAATACATATTTGAAATCAGCATGAAAACCTAAATAAACAGAAAAAAAGAAACATTTGTTGCCCTAGGATACATAAAATATTCATTTCGAGTAGCGTCTGCCCTTCAATCGCAGAATTATGCACAAATATCTACGCAGAAACACATATTTATTTGCTCCTCATAAACAATAAATAAATGATAGCGCAACACACAAAGGATCGGAAAAGGGAAATGATGACGCATGAAGGTACAGTATCAAGTGGAGTTTATTTGATAAGCACGCAGAATAATTCCAGTTACGTTCTGAACCTTAAAGCTCATCGGAACATCATGTAAATACAACTGTTCGGGCATGCACAAGATGCATCGTACACTTTCACTTGGCCGCTGCAGTGATTCCTTCGCCGTAGTTAACCGGGACAGCTTAAGTCTCTCCCATAGTAGAGCGCCTACAGCACTCAAAAGTGTTCATAGTTTATTCTAAACACTTATGAGGGATAACTGAAATGAAGGCAGCATCACCTCGTGGTGCGAAGCCTGAAGTAAGTATGCAGATGATGATGATGATGATGAAGCCTCACCCATGGCTAATACACACTCGGGGGATCGAACAAGAATTGGTTATATAAATTTTTAGGCCTTCTCTCCCGTTTTCCTTTTCTTTCCTACCGTCTTCTTTTCTCGTTCTCTTCGCCAGTTTGTTTCGGCGTGTGTTCTCGTTATTTGTATTTTTCTTTGTATTTTTTCTTTTCTTTTTTTCTCTAAGCTTCTCGCTTGCTTCTTCTTTTAATTTTTTAATACGTGGTTTTTGTTGACGTGCTTTTCTAGCCATCATAACATTGTCCACATTTATATCATCCCTGAGGCGTTCGAAAAACAAGATGAAGGAGGCTTTTCTTGGGCGCGAGCGCGCACCCAATTTGCTGCAGTTGGCTACGCGTGCGTCATGTCAGGCGATGACGTCAGCATAGAGGACACGCTGGGACCCTAAACTGCTCTGAACATAAAACCCGTATTTAGCACGCTGCGAAATAGGGCCCGACTGACAAAAATCTCTCTATCCCTGCGCGCGTGCGAGAAAACATGCTCGTACAAGATTGAACTGGCTTTTCTGGCTTTTTTTATTTTTAGCGCTTTTATGGTTTGTCTAGCGGATGGCCAGTTCATTCGGGTAACTTGCTAGAAGGTCGGAGTAGATTTGAGCAATGACAGTGTATACAATACAACCAATAGAACGGTGAGCTGGTGAGTGAATGAAAAACACATAAAGCCAAACGTACCAGCATTTATCAATAATGCTGGTTTATTTTTTTCTTTGTCGACCCGTGAATTAGTGCTGCATAGCAAGTTTAGCCGTATGGCTTCATGATGAATCAAAGAGTACCATTATATGCACCGAATAAACGGAGGAGATGGAGTCAGTAAAGCATTTCACAATAATGGGCCAATCACATAAGCCCGCCATCTTTTATGAGCCAATTTCATCATTCTTTTCTTCATCTTCGCCACAGGCTGATAAAATTTCTCGGCATCTCATCACGGAAATTACTGGCTTCAAGCTTTGTGCGCTCATGTTTCGTTGCCGTGAAGGTGCGAATATTTCGTTCGTATTGTGCGCATGTGCGCAATCTCTCACCGGGGCTCATCTGAACCGTATAAATCACCACCATTCATTTTTCTCGTCTCATATTTTAGATGATCTTATCGCAATATAACCATTTCATTATCATTGTACCTTTTAGGAATAAAAATATATCAGATAAGTCTTTAGGCCGCACTTAAGCGTTTTTTGAAAGTGACTACTTTATATAGTTATGACTTAACCAACATTCCTACTTTTGTAGCGTTAGCTACACTGATGTATAAAGCAGGGTACTGAACTTTGCACCCACAAGAGATAATGATCCTTTCGGCGAAGTATAACGTGGAGATAAAGAAGAAAGTAACTGTAATTGCGGTAATTACTATGCATATAATCCTGAACTGTGGCTGCATGTCGCCTTATTGCTGCCTAAGAATACACATTCAGTAATTTAGTAAGGTAAGAGAGCGTCCACCGCAAGGCAGGTAAAGGAATTGGTTACTATTGGCGTGTGCCAGAGGGGTGCAGAGTGCGTGGCTGCCTCCTTTGATCCCATTAAGGGAGAGGGACGCGAACTACGTTCTATAGGACTTATCCGGTCCGTACTTAAAAAGCACGGCTATGGTCAGGCAGGTTTATGAGGATAATAGCGGCCTAATACCACTCATTTTGGATTTCAAGAGCTGTTTACTTGGAATTTTCAATCGCGGAATACCATCGACCAAGGGTAAGTCCTCGCTTCAGTTTCACAATTTCATCTATTGGGATGCATGTTGTATTTTGGACTCAACCAGTCCCGGGGTGGGGGTGAAATTCTGCTCATCCTTACATTTGACGCACCCGGTGCAGTCCTAAGGAAAACCCTTGTCAATCACAGTAAGGGTTGGCTTACAGCTTTCAGCTATAACTTCTATATTTCTGATGAATATAGATTAACCGATTCATTGTACTCACTGTCTTTAAATAGTAGTGGTGGAATTTTAGAGAATGATTCTTGGCAGACAAGAAGTAGAACCAAAGCCACAACTGCCATCTGCTTTCCAAATTTGCCCTTGTTTCTGAAATATTGGACGAAAACATGCGTCAGAAATATTGGAGAAAAAATTAGCGTATACTTACTATCTCCACCGTAAAAAAAGAAACATACTTGAGGAATACGCATTTGCTTATTACTTGGTTACCATTTCTTGAATTTGTGTATGTCGTACAAAGAGCAGTATAGCTGTTATAAACCCAAACAAAACACGTTGCCTTATGGAGTACCAATGTTGTGGAAGCTAAGCCATTTTAATATGCATGCCTTTTTTTCAGCAGCGAATCTGTTCTCGCTCGGTGGAAGCTGAGTAGGGGCAATATGTAGGGAAGGCTGGTTCAGGTTTAATAATGCGAAACCTGCGGAGGGGCAAAGCCTGCTGTGTGCGCCAGTGTTTCTCGCTGGAAGATCACTGCTGGCGGGCACTGAAAGAAAGAAAAATAATCGTATTGGTAAGAAGGAGGCTCTGCCAGTCATCTTCTTGTCTCCAACTTGTCTTCTATGCCTTAAAGCTTGCCCGTGCAAAGCCTTCTGGGGTGTTCTTGGCTGAGAATTGAGTTTGCAGTCTTAGTTTTCGAGTCTCTAGTGTTTCTGTGTTGAAAACTGCCCTTATATTTGGTGCTCATATGTCGACTAATTCTCTTGACCAGGCGCGATTCGCTTGGCCAGCGTCGCCGTCGTCTAATGAATTGCAGCTAGACTCCGTTATCCGCAGTGGTGTCCACAGCATTGGTACTAACAAATGAAGGCTTCATCAGACTTACGAACCCTCAGGTGCTCCAAAAAGAACTTAAAGCCATATCAAACCGTTTCCACACCATCACAGATGTGCGCCCGTTTGGGCGAGGAGGTATCGTGTGTAGGTCGCCGGACCAGTCATGCGTGCAAGATCTACTCAAATGCACCTCGTTCGCCGCTACCCCGGTGAGTGCTTTCATTCCGCCTCACCTTGCATGTACCAAAAGCCTTTTACGGGGAGTACACACGAAGTCAAGTCCAGCTGAGACCATCGAAAGGCTCTCTGGATAAGGCGTAACTTCAATTTACCTTATGTAATCACCTAGTCAACAACGAGAGGGTACCAACAAAAACTGTCATCGCGGCATTTGTGGGCACATGCCTGTCAGAAATAAAGTTATATTAATTGATCTTTTGCACAGAGCCCCTCGCTTCTCGTCCGATTCAGTGCAATAACTGCTGGAGATTCGGTCACAATGCGGGAGGTTGTAAATCTAGCATTCGTGTCCGCGCCTGCAGAGAGAGTCATTCTTCAAGTGAGTGTACTGCAACAGCGGAAAAGTGTTGTCTCTGTGGAGGAAGTCACTGCGCGGACAACTCAGACTGTTCTGCTCGTTCTCAGAATGTTCAAATTCTAGAAGTTATTGACCGCCGCCGCTGTTTAGAAGGGAAGCCGTTGAGATGGTTAGAGGGCTTTTGGATATTATGGCATTACAGCGTGTTACGCTTCCAGCATAGGTTCAAATCTATCGCAGGCTGTTGAAACTGCTATGAAAAAGGCAGTGAATAAAGCTATGGATAAACTGATATTTAACCTTTCTGACTGTTTGGTGAAAATTCTTTCCAATCTGATTGTACAAGGAGTAGAGGCTAGTACAGAACTTGCGGTACCAGACATTACCAGCGACGCCACTTGGCTACGCAATGTAGTGTTGGACGAACTTTCTACATCTACTGACAAAACTAAGCAGGCAGTGACATATTCAGTCGAGCACAAGTGCTACAATGAATATGGAACTCAATATGCGAGCTCATAAACGTACCAGATCCCCTATCTCCACCTCTCTCCAGTCGAAAACTTAAAAAATATGAATCAGCTATTTCGCGTAAAGATGCTCAAAAAGGCAAGGCACGCGCCTTTGTGGTTCGCTCAACACCATAGGGCAGTTCAGGTTACTACAGTGGAGTTTTGGGTATATATTTTCAGCCTCAACTGATTTACATTACTTTTGGAATTATTTTATTTTGATATTATAACTATCCAAGAAACTTGGCTTGCTCAAGATAAAAATTTTTACTTCGCAGATTTTTGTTCTCTTTAATTAGATCACCAAACACGTGGTGGTGGCTTAATGACCCTTGTATCAAGTAAATTATGCCATAGGGCGAAAGTTTCTTTCAGAATGTTAGACTCGAATTGTGAAATTGTAGCATTAGATTTGTGTCTCACCGGACACCACCTTTTTTCAAATATAAATTGTTATTTACTTTCCGGTGTTCAAAGTACGAGTTATCTTGACAGTGTTTTGGTAGCATGTGCAAAGGAAATTGTACTCACAGAAGGCTTTAATTCACATCATTTATCTTGGGGCTTAAGGACAGATTCTTGTGGTAGGCGACTGTGGGAATGGACTATTTATTACAACCTCTCGTGTCTGAATAAAGGCCATGTATCATTTTTCCGAGATCAGACTTGCTCAGTATTAGATTTAACGTTTTGCTCCAATGCAATCGATGTTTTGTCATGGGCTGTTATGGATTCGGCAACAGCGACCATCTAGCTGCAGTTTTTTTTTATATTAGTTGTCCAACGATAACTTTAGATCAGCCAAAACGCACAACACCAACCTCAGCAAACTTCAAGCCTGCCTCCCTTCTGCCATTCCTAACGATAGCCATAGCGCGAGGACAGAACGACAACACAAAGACAAAAAGGACACGAGCTCTTTGTCGTCGTTCTGTTCTCGCGCTATAACTAGCGTCACGTCATACTAACTAGCCCAAACTGCCACACTTGCAAGCCATTTCTAAACACAGAAATGCCAGTGCAAAAGAAATTAAATCTACGACTAGTTCAGTACTGAAGAGATCTAGCGAAATTCCAAATTTGCTATTCTGTCGAATAAACGATCCTCCTCTCGTTGGTAGAACAATGAGTGTACGCGCGATTATAGAAGATGAAAAGCAGCTTGGAAAAAAAACTTCATAATCAATGCCCAACAAACTAGAAGGACCATCAATTCCTTGCTGGCGACAGTATACATGGGAAGAATACGACAGTAGATATTACGATTATTTTTCCAAATAAAAAAAATAAGTGTGCTTTGTTCGCATATCTCCGGACAAGAAAAGTACTGCCAACGCTTTTAACGTTTGAATCATGCGTCTTGATGCCGCAAGAAATGAACGCATCTCTATAAGACATATCACAAGGTTTAGAACGCCATTTCACTGCTAATCATTCGGCTATTCGCGCCACGCTGCTAAACTTGAATGCATTTCCAGAAGTTTCCTTAGCTGAATTGAGTCAGACAGTATTATGCTTACCGAGGACCGCTCCAGGACCGGATGTAATCACAAATTCTATGTTAGAAGTTTTACTCCAGGAATCGCCTAATCTTCAGAACTTGTAAATTATTCGTTAGGGAATGCATGAATATACCTCTAGAATGGAAACTTGCCAAAATTATATTGTTGCTCAAAAACCAAAATGAACCATACATGTTGGATAACATAAGAGGAATCGCACTGACATGAAATTTGATGGAATTGGTTCAGAGGATCATCAATACACGAATTAATGAACTTATTACCGAGAGGTCAATTCTAAGCCCCTGTCAAATTAGGTTTAGATGCGGTTTTTCAATTTAGGATGCCCATGTAAATTTAGAAATTCGGATTTAATTAGCTCGCCTACGTAACAAATATGCAGCTTTAGTTACCTTAGACATCGCTAAAGCATATGATCAGTGGAGCACTGTATTTTGATAGATCGAGTACAACAAACCCAATTTTCCGTCGTACATATATAGCATGGGTTCACAATTTTTCTAGCAGGCAGAAAATTTTATTGTTCTGACGATGGATTTTTCTAGTCTACTCACACAAACGAGAAGAGTACCGCAAGGCTCGGTGCTTTCCCCGGTGCTATTTAATGTACTAATGAACATCATTCCACGTCAACAGGACATAAGAACTCAAGTTTATGCAGACGATATCACGTTTTTCCCAATGGCAGATAATACCTTATACGAACGGCCGCAGACTTACCCTTATATATTGGAGAGCTGGCTCTACGACGATTGATTTCTATTCAATCCAAGTAAATGTGCACTTTTTGTTTTCTCGCTGCAATACCCCGTGCGCATCTATCTGCCTTACCATCGTGAGGATATATCACAGGTAGAATCTGGTAAATACTTTGGAGTAATTTATCATTCATTGCTTAACAGGCGATCTCAAATTTAATGCATCGCCGAAAAATGTGCGCGGGCCATGGACATATTACGTAGGCTAAGCAACTACCGTATAGGTATGGGAACAGACACACTGGTAATGATAGATCGCATGTACGCTCGTCCTATTTTGAAATTTTGTTGTGTACTTTTCTCTAAAGTTTTAGCTTACAAGTTACGGCCTCTAATTTTTCTGAAAAAAGAAGCTTTGAGCTTACGCCTTGGCTTGCTTAAAACAGTTGCTGTCAATGTGTTGTATCTCGAATCGAGGGTCCCTCCACTTTCTTGTAGAATTCGCCTTCTGACTGTTCAGACATTCTTAAGAATTTATGAATCACCATTACGACAATCAGAAAGAGCCTTTATTTCAACTCCGGAATAATTTTTGGTGCTAGATGACCATGATTTTACACCCCACAAGTAATATTTGTACAAAACTTATAGGAGCCTCTTAACGTACTATATAGAATATTGTTACGTAAAAAATAAAATCCACCAATAAAATCGGAGCGCAGCACACACAGCGAGCAAACCAGTCCTCTTCGTCGTCTTCTGTCCACAGAATGGTTCACTCTTCATGCGATAGCAACGTAGCATTACCCCCCCCCCCCCCTCGGTTGTAAAAGCACCGGCTCGGTGCACTATTATACGTGTTCTTCAGGAGGAGGGTGGTATGGCTTCAACCTACTGACGTGGACTACGTCACTGGGGGTGTTTGTAGACAGGTTAGTCGTGGAGACTGGAATGACCTCATAGGTAACGTCCGTTACCCGTCGTATGATACGGTAAGGTTCCTTGTACTGAGATAGCAACTTCTCTGACAATCCAACGCGACGAACTGGGCACCAGAGAAGAACTAAAAAACCAGGTGAGAAGTCCACGTCGACATGCTTGCTGTCGTAGAGAGCCTACTGTGTTCCTTGTGAAGCCAACAGCGTAGAGCGGGCAATCTGACATGCGTGGTCGGCAGGCGCGATAGCATCATGTGCGTATTCACTCGGTGGAGGTGTAGTAGTCGGTAGTAGGCTGTCCAGTGGTAAGGTCGGATTACAGCCATAGAACATATCAAAAGGTGAATAACCTGCGGTATCATGACGACATGAATTATAGGCGAACGTCACGTGAGATAGCGCTTGATCCCAGTGACGGTGGTCAGATGAGACATACATCGAGAGCATGTCCATGAGGGTGCGATTTGGGTGTTCGGTAAGGCCATTTGTTTGGGGATGGTAGAAAGTGGTCAGTTTGTGTTGCGTTTAGGAAGAGCGCAAAAGGTCATCGAGTACGCGGGACAAAAATGCACGTCCACGATCGGTGAGCGATTGCCGAGGAGCGCCATGTTGTAGAATGACATCGTGGAACAAAAAGTCGGCAACGTCAGTAGCAGTGCTGGTGGGGAGCGCTCTAGTGATGGCACACCTGGTCGCATGGTCAATAGCAACGGCGACCCACTTGTTCCCAGAGTTTGATTCAGGGAACGGTCCGAGGAGGTCTACGCCAACACGAAAGAATGGTTCGGTAGGGATAGAGATTGGGTGAAGAAGTCCAGCAGGGGGTGCGGCAGGTCATTTTCGACGTTGGCATTTTACGTAACAATGTCATCCCGACTCATGATAATGCATTCCCTGTGGAAATTCAGTATGACATTTTTCTTAATAACACCAAATTTCTTCCCCATAATATTTTGGATGGTTTACTACAAGATAACCTGCGCAGATATCACGACAAATGTTGTTATTGCTACAGGCGCTTCGCAACGTGATTGAAAGTGTGGGGATTGTATTTTTAGCCCGAATTTAGATTGGTCTTATTAATAACCCTTCGACTACCCGATTCCATTCCCGTTTTTGTGGCTGAATTTCTGGCAGTAATGCTCGCCTTACGCAAGTTGGATATGGCAATTACATCAGCTGTTATAATAACAGATTGTCTTTCTCTCTGTGCGGCACTTTCTGTTGGGGCTGAATATCAAGTAATAAAGGTGCTCCGTGACCGATTAATTTGGGTGCCTAGACACAAAGGCTTATTTCTAAATGTGATAGCCGATTTCTTAGCCAAGTCGTCAATGAGCGGACCGATTCTGCCGTACTTTCCATGATTCGCCTGTGTTACTGATGCACGATTCCGCAGACGTACGCTTATGGAAGTGTTTACAGGTACAGCACTGACAAACTCTACCGAATATCGCCATTTATTATATCCCTGGCGAAGAGCCTTTTGCAGAACTCGTAAACAAGAAGTAGTTATCACAAGGCTGCGTTGCCGGGTACCAAATCTAAATTTCTACAAACACAGGTCTCTTCAGCCACCTTCGCCACTGTGCGCATTCTGTGGTGAACTGGAAACAATGGATGTTTTTTTTTACTTGCAGGTAGCTTAACACAATGCGAAAAACGTTTTTACGTGGTGATATATGAATTTATTTGTTGGCTCATCATTTTGTCTTTTGGAGCTTCTATTTCTCGTTTGTCCTGTGCGAGAGTATGAGTAGTTGTTAGGTGCTACATTAATGAAACTAATACGTTCACTAATTAATCTGTATTATTATCCTAACGTGTCTAAGACTATATCCGTGTAAAAACAGAGTATTGCTCTAATTTAAGAATACACTCTTTTCTTAAGGCAACAAAATGACAACATTATCAGATATCGTTTTAAAACTTCATCGCCCTCCCCCCCTCGCGGTTGCCGCTAATCTCGTCTTTGCGGAACTGAATTGGGTGAGTGCGAACCAGCAGGAGAAAAGGGTTTCAGACCGCTGCTTTACCTGGTGCCTGAATTCGATGTTGCCTCGTGCGCCTTGGTTCAGACAGGGCAACGTCGTGTAGCGCTCCCGGTTTCCCTGCATACGTTGACATCTCTCGCACCGCGCGCGCAAGCCCTATGTTGAATATGCGATGGGTGGAGCTTACGAGATATATTGCTGACGTTAGCGAAATATCCCACTGTATTAATAACCGCAAGAACTTACCGTTAAAGTAAAGAACGGGACGGTGTCTCATTGGCCGTTGAAATTGGAGTTTATCGGGTGAATCTCAAATGTCAAACATTTTACCTGCGAGTGTTTATCAGATTTTGTCCGATTTAGCTGAGAACACGGAGCTCTACATATGAGAAAAGGCTCGGAGATTCCGTATGGTGCATTATCTCTATGCGTCAGAATGAATTCCGAGCGCCGTCTAAGCTCAGCATTCCCCCTGTAAAATGTCATGACATCAGCTTGGTCAACTTGACATGTCAAATTCTTCTCGCACTTTGAAAAGGCATTTCAAGAGGTTACTTTTTGTTTATGCGATTGACATGCCGTTTTACCCGATGTTCATATCGTCGATACTAACACATTAGCAATCTTGACATTGCATCCTGCAAAAGACATCTAGGTATTCCATTTGACAGACACGCATTCAGCCAACGATGCAATTTCTGTGTTGGAACTCGTGCTGCTTCGGTGTCGAAATGACGTGGAACATTGGTGCCCGACTCGCTCACACTAGGCAGCTAAGTTTTCTTGTGAGCACATGGCCAAGTTCATAAACAACGTTCATAAGCAACTTGGAATAGCTACATCCCAATATATTTTGATACACTGTTATCCACCAGCACTTATTTATCGTAGCTAACGCTACGTCTATACTCGCACAACATTTTTCTTGGCAACGAAGGGAAAGCTTTAGACATATACGAGGCCGAGCTTGTGCACATGCACGCAGGCCTATATTCGCCCCAAGATCGGGCTATAGGGGGCAGCACCGTCACCGTGCTAGTGTGGATAGGCGGCTGGCGGCGCACATGCAATGCACGCAACGGCACGTTTTCTGAGCGCTGCGAGCCGATTGTCGGAGAATAAAATGTGATGGCTGCTGCCCAGTCGTAATATATATGCCGTTCATTGCCTAATGGATGCACGAAGCTCACCGAACGTTACTTTTTACTTGTTACAGAAACGCAGTCTGCCATTGAAAGGGATGTTCGCGCTTGGCGACTGCCTGCACTTTCGCACTGCAGTGTGTCACGTTTCTTGTATTTTTATTCTAGGTTTTTAGCTTATGTACTATCTACTATGCACTGCTGAGCATGACTGAATTAATTCTTCATGCACGCTGGTCATGAATAACAACCCTCTCACCCTCCCCCCCCCCAAAAAAAAGGGAAAAAATCGGTATTTTTCGCGTGATGAACCCAAAAATACATACAGCGATTACTCATTGCACCCTTCAGTCTTAATCATTTCCTCATGAAGTAAACGTAGGACAGTCGATAAGCTTATTCAGGAAAACTACCTGACTTACAGCGCTTAAGTGTGCTTGTTCTTACTTCTATAACAGTATAAAAAGAAAATAGTTCAGCCCATAGCTATCTTATATTGATTATTTGCATCAAAGTGATGGAAAGGGTTGATTAACTGATGGAACGAAGTTTTTTTTTTCATGCGAATGTGTGTCCACCCCTTCCGTCTGTCTAGCACAACGCCACAAAAGCACTCAATATAATAGCAGACGACACCGGGAGTGAGTGAAACAACTTTATTCGGTCCACAATAGACGCGAGTAAACTCAGCGTCACCTGGCTAGGCCCACTCGGGGACCATCAGGTTAAACCTGACGGCCCTTGCGCGGGCCCTCTGGACGGCCAGGATTTGAGAGGTCTGGTCCTGGGCCTTGATGAGTCGCTTCATTTCCTCTTGGGTGAAAGGGGGACCGCCAGAGGCGCAGCCCCACAGTACATGTTCGAAGTCCGCATAACCACCACACAGGGGGCAGTCCGGGCTTGGAAACCGTTCAGGGTACATTGTGTGCAGTGCCGCAGGGCTCGGGTAAGTGTTTGTTTGTAGCAGTCGGAGAGTAACAGCTTGGGCCCTGCATAGCGAGGAGTGTGGTAGAGGCAGCAGTCTTCTTGACAGATAGTGGTGCTTGCATATCTCGTTGTACGAGCAGAGAGGCTCAGGTCGCCCAGGAGATGACGCGTTACCCGGCACACGGTCAGTCAAACCTCGTGCAGCCGAGTGCGCCTCCTCGTTGGGATTGAGCGAGGCACCCTCAATGGTTCCAAGATGCGCAGGAAACCAGACCAATGAGTGATTTTTGAGGTCTTTGACTTTTTGAATAATCTGTAGGACCTGGGGAGCCACCATGCCCATCTGGAAGGCCTTGATAGCGGCCTTGGAGTCTGAATAAATTGTGTCATGTACACCGTCCGTCAATGCAAGAGCAATGGCAACCTGCTCTGCAACGCTGGAACTAGAAGTGCGGATGGTAGCGCAGCTGATGACTCTGCAATCACAGTCGACGACCACTGAGGAGAAGGCTTCTTCTTGAATGTACGAAGCAGCATCGACGAAGCAGGCTCGATCCTTGTCCAAGCGGGCACTGGCGAGCAGAGATTTACCCCTGGCTCGTCTTCGTGCTTCGTTGTAGGTTGGATGCATATTGCGCGGCATTCGCGAAATCTGGATCTTGGATCTTACGTCGCTGGGCAGCTTCACAGCGTCAGGACCGACAACCGTGGGGTTTCGTCCCAGCATGCCGAGTATGGCTCTACCCGCTGGGGTGCCAGACAGTCTGACAAACTGTGCAAACTCTTGGGCTTCGACAATTTCTTCGAACGTGTTGTGGATTCCCAACTTCAGGAGGTCTTCCGTGTGCGTTCGAACGGGAATGCCAAGGGCCAGCTTGAAGACTCTTCTGATTAGGGCATTGATTTTGTTGCGCTCCGACACGAGCCAGTTGTGCATAGCTGCCGTATAAGCGAGGTGGCATAGCACGAATGCGTGGATAATCCGGATCAGATTGTCCTCCCTGATTCCGCGGTGCCTGTTAGCGATTCTTCGAATCAGTCCGAGGGCGCTTTCGGTCTTGGAACAAATGCGTTTGACGGCGGCTCCATTGGCTCCGTTAGACTCGATAAACATTCCAAGGACCATGATAGTGTCCACCCGCGGAAATGGGGAGCCGTTACCGGTGAATAACGTAATGTGGCTCTCCATTGCTGGCTTCCAGGACCGGTGAGAACCGCCTCTGGGCCTCTTCTTATACAGTAAGAGCTCGGACTTAGTGGGCGAGCACCTTAGCCCGGTGGGGATGAGATAGCGCTCCGTCACATCGATGGCCTCTTGCAAAGCACTCTCGACCTGACCCTGACATCCGCTGAGGAACCAGATGGTGATGTCGTCTGCGTAGATCGTGTGGTTAATGTTCGGGATTTTGTTCAAGGCCCTCGACAGGTTGATCATGCAGATATTGAACAGCGTCGGGGAGATCACCGCCCCCTGAGGTGTTCCCTTTTGGCCCAAGGGTAATTTTGTGGGTCAAAAAATCGTCAATCTTCAGTCTTGTGGACCGCGACGAAAGGAAGGAGCGCACAAAATTGTACGCCCGCTTGCCGACGTGAAACTCAGACAAGCTCTTGAGAATAAAGGCTTGCGATATGTTGTCAAAAGCCTTTTCCAAATCCAATCCAAGAATCGCCTTGGTGTCGGCGGAGCCGGAGTCAATGACCTGGTGCTTGATCAGCTTCATGGCGTCCTGAGTCGAGAGCCCCGACCGAAAGCCAATAATGTTGTGGGTATAGCATTCGTTAGACTCGAGGTGGTCAGTGAGGCGGTTGAGCATGGCGTGCTCGGTCACCTTCCCGACGCACGACGTCAACGAGATTGGCCTAAGATTCTCGATGCTCGGTGCCTTACCCGGCTTGGGTATCAGTACTGTGCAGGCCGCTTTCCAGCTCTTGGGAATGAGACCGCTGCGCCAGATTTCGTTGATCTTGTCTGTAAGAAACTCGATCGAGTCGTCGTCGAGGTGCTTGAGCATTTTGTTGGTTACCCCATCTGGCCTAGGGGCGGATCTGCTATTGAGGGATGCGAGAACCCGCTTGACCTCAGCCACGGTGAAGTCCTCGTCCATCGATGGCGCGTCGCGCCCCTCGTAGTCGGGAAACTGGGGAGGTACCGGATCGTCCGTGGCCGCCAGGTACTTGTCTATGAGCTTCTCCGTGATCACCTCATCTGGAGTTGAGTCGGTGGCCAAATGGACAGCTTTCGCCAAAGCTCTCTTCTGATTGGACTTTGTGTTGCCGTCGTGCAGTAGGTGTTTGAGGAGTCTCCAGCTTTTACCGGTCTTGAGTTGGCCCTCCATAGAATCACAGAGCTCATCCCATTGCTGCTTGCATAAGACCTTGCAATGATCTTCTACCGTTTTGTTGATTTCGGACATTTTTTTGCGCAGTCTTCTGTTATGGCGCTGAGTCTTCCATCTCGCGAGCAGTGCCTGCTTGGCTTCCAACAGATGCGCGAGCCTACTGTCCATCCTGTCCACCTCCAGATCGGTTGTCACCTCTTTGGTGGCGCTGGCCACATCTTCTTTTAACCCGTCGCACCAAGAGTCTAGGTCCGCATCCGGGGAAAGGGCGCGCTCGGAGCGGTTGGCTCGGAACAAGTCCCAGTCGATGAACTTAAAGGTCCTCGTCTTGTTGCGGGCAACCTCTATGAGCACTTCGATGATGCAATGATCGCTACCGAGGTCGATAGCTGTGTTGGTCCATTTGACGTTTTCCAGACTCTTGACAAAGGTGAGATCCGGGGTTGTATCTCGGCACACCGAGTTTCCTCTCCTGGTCGGGAAGTCCTTATTGGTTACCAGTGTCAGATCTTCCTCCGTTGCCGTGAGTCATATGTCTCTACCCTTCTTCGTATTGGTGAGGTAACCCCACGCCTGATGCTGGGCATTGAAGTCCCCCATGACGACAAGAGGTTGACAGCCGGCAAAATGCACGGCCTTCTTCAGAAGACCACCAGCCCTGGCTCTGTGTACGCTGGGCCTGCAGTAGACATTTAATATGAAAATACTGTTCCTTCGTAAGCACCGCTTAGGGGGGTCGACTAGGAGTTCCGTCATGACGTACTCAACCCCATTGTCCGCTGGACCGAGGTCTCGCTGAATGCACGTGAACCTTTTACTGACCAGAGTGGCCACCCCCCTTCCCCCTTCAGTGGAAGCCACAGTGACGAAACCAGGGAGCCTGATGTGTGATGATGTGATCGTTTCTTGCAAGGTGATGGCTTGGGGTTTATCCTTTATGCCTTTTAGGTATTGTCGCAGGGTCGCCCGTTTGCTTACGAACCCTGCGCAATTCCACTGCCACATTGTTATGACGTTAGTTTCGTTATCCATGTTTGGGCTTGGGCATGGGTTTCGAGAGGGCCGCCTGCAGGATGGCACCCTCTGTCGGCGGGGCAATGACACTGTTCAAGTTTAGGACTGGTGTTGTCGATGTGCTTGGCAAAAATCCGTGGTGGGTCCCCTCCAGTCTAAGTATTCTCTCGCTGAGGGCGACCAGAGCCAGCTGGGGGTGCGCGATCATTTCTTGTACTTGAGAGAGGCCTGACTGTATGTTGGAGATAGCCTTCTTGAGCTCCGAAAGGAGCTCCAGAGTCTCGTCTTCCCTTGAGCTATCCAGGGCGCGAAGCTTCACTGCACCCGCCTTGGGGGGAGCCTCCGCCGTGTCCATGGCCGACGAACTCGTGGCGGCCGGAGGAGCCGGCGGTTTGAGCGCCAATTTTCGTATTTCGGCTATCTCGGTGGCTAGCCGACTGATTTCCTGCTTGAACTGGGCGTTTTCTTTCCTAAGACTATCATTGGCACGCCTAATCTCTTTGAGCTCGTTCGTGAGACGCGGGTCGTGCGAGTCCTGGGAGTTGGACGCCTGCTCTTGGTTGCCACGGGCCCTATCGGCCCACGTTAGATAGGACTTGCCTTTACCACCGGAGGGGGTGTTGGATCTTGGCCTGTTGGACGAGCCGCTCCGGGTGCGGGACGTGGAGCGGCCTCTGGAGCCGGAGCGCGCTGGAGAAGGCGATGATGGTCGTGATCTTGGGGCAGAGCGGCTTTTGGAGCCCCGTCGGCTCCTGGAGCGACCTCGCGAGCGCGAGCGTCGTTTTCCCCTAGGGCTAGGGCTACATGAGGCTTGAGAATAGGAGGATCGAAGGATCGACTGCGGGGGGAGCTCCTCTTGCTGTCTGGCGCGCTCGAAGCGTCGTCGGCGAACAATGTACGGAGCCTTGAATCTATGCGCACATTCTTTACTGGTAGTAAGGTGCGGACCGCCACAGAACTTGCATATTGGGGTGCATTGGTGCTGCTCATCAGGGTTTGGAAGGCTGCATCCCCGACAGACGACGTCGCTAGGTGTTGGACAGACATCGGCGCGATGCCCGAGTCTTCTGCAGGCGTGGCATACGTCCACTTGCTTTCTATATAGGGAACATTTCAACAGGAGCGTTCCGTACCTGACAAAATTCGGTACCCGGTGCCCGTCAAAGGCGATGATCACAGTCTCCGTCTGAGCGATTCTCTTAGCTGCCAGTGCGAGCGGGTTTTTCTGGTTAACGATTTTGCCATCCAGCGTCGCAGGGTCGTCTTGCAACGGTATGCCACGTATGACCCCCTTGCACGTGGAGTGTGGGGCAGTCTCGTACGCGCAGAGTTCGTGGATGTTGCCCGAGATGCGGATTTGCTTGAGGCGGGAGTATCGATCGGCATTTTCCCGTCTAGGAGTGCTGGCCACCATAATGTTTTGCTGTAAGTTTGGGCACAGAGTGTCTTGTGAGAGCTCATCGGGTCTGATGCCGGCGGCTGCAAGTATAGCGTCAGCCACCGCAGCCGCTCCAATTTTGGAGATATTCAGTCCACCTCTTGGTCGAATGACGATTTTGATGTCTTCTTTGGGAAGAGCCGGCATTCGGCCTGCCCTAATAATCTTGGACTTCAGCGCTGCGCCGCTATGCTTGTCGCCACGGGACGCCGAAAGCGTTGCCGCGGCGTTAGAACCACCTCCCCGCGATTTGGCGTTAACTCTTCTGGCGCCCGCAGTTTGCCATCCCTGGTCTTGAGTGACTTCCTCCGGGGAAATGTTTTCTTCCTCTACTCGATATTCCATCATGGTAACGGACGAGTGGCGCCGAGCCACCCCTGAGGCCGGCTGGGTGGCCTAGATGAGCTAGGCCTAGGCCTGGTCTCCGAAGTGCTCGTTAGGTGAGACGCCGCCGACGGAGGCACACAAATGTCCGTGAAATGGTGAAAAATCACTCACTGTGGCAAAAGAGGGTGTCCGCGTGGTCCTTAGAACTTCGCGGAAAAGATTTGCACAAATAAACATGGACACTCGACGACAAAATGCTAGAAAAGTTGGCAAAATCCGGGAGCCGACGCGGGCACGTCTTGACTCGCCGCCGCCAGCGTCTCTCCTCATCACGACACCGGGAGCAATCCACACTAGGTGCGCTTCAGCCAGTGACTACCAGGTGGCGACTCCGCTCGATCTATGGGCGAATAGGCGGGTTGCACGCGTCTCGTACCGCTGTGGAAAGTGATGGCTGCGTGCCACCAGCATCTTGTATACACGAAGACGCCGCTCTCCCAAATAGCTCCACGTACACAAATAAAGAAGTCGTTTTCATGTTTCGCTTGGAAATCAGACACAATGGGGAACTACTTTCCCTGGCGGTAGGATACACGCAATTAGGCTCCGTAGCATTCGCTTCATTGCCAAGACAAGCCGTCAGCGAATACAGCACTAACCAATAAAGAACGGCTCTCATATGCCACAAAGCTGACATTTCATTGAAGTTTTCTCGAAGACAACTAGAACAAACCCAAGACAGCGCGTATCGAAGCCCAACGATACTGAAGTGAGCGAAACGCCGATGTA
The DNA here is from genome assembly GCA_013436015.1 of Rhipicephalus annulatus. Classification (NCBI taxonomy): domain Eukaryota; kingdom Metazoa; phylum Arthropoda; class Arachnida; order Ixodida; family Ixodidae; genus Rhipicephalus; species Rhipicephalus annulatus. The sequence continues at coordinate 464,449 of WOVY01002735.1, read as the reverse complement.
AACACGTCGCTGAACGCTAGCGTCGGCGAGGAACATACACCGAGCAGAGCCAGTGTCGCAGCCTGGTAATGTTCGCGTTGGTGTTAGTGCCCGCAGAGGAAGAGCGGCTCACCGAAATAATTCAGGCCGCTGCTGCTCACGACGTGTGACGTATGCGGTAGAGTTTCCAGCCTTGACGAAGTTGTTGCCGAATGTGCCTGACTTGACAAAATTGTTGTCAATGTGGTAGAACGACACCCCCCCCCCCTCCTTTTCCCCTCCATGCGAGCCTCTCTCTCACTACACTCAGTGAGGCACAACACTTTTTTCATCCAAGCGAGCCTCTTTCCTATGCAGCTAAAGCATGATTTTTCTTAACCCTAACATTTGTTTCTTCTTTTTTTTGCGTTCCACTGCATAGGTATATATGCGTGGTTTGAAGAACAAAGTTTTTGTTGTAAGTCAGTGCTGTTTATGTGTACTTACTCGTCTGTTCTCTCGTTTTTCGCACAATTTGTTTTTTTCGCTCTATTTTATCCTATCTCCAGACCAACCGACCAAGCGGGGAATCTGCGGTGGAGCGAGCAGGGCACTATGAGTGATCACCAGACTTTCCAGGGGCATGAATTGCCCCTAAATGGCTCTGATATTGATATGCCATAAATATTAGCATCGTCACATAAAAACTTCCCGAACAACCGAAGAACACTTCACTTTCTTCATAGCGAGAACTGATCAGAAGTGACGGTTAGCACCTGTCTTACACTTAAAGCTAGGAATTTCGTCACGATTTTTTAATTGTCAACACATATTAGGCAAGTTCTCGCATGGTCGGTCCTTAGTGCTTATGGCTGAACCACCTCTATTCTGAATGCAGCAACACAAGATGGCACCCAGGGGACAAGGTACGTTCTTATCATGAATGCAAGTTTCCCAGATTATTATCACGCGTTCTCTTAGAGCACAAAAATTAAGAAAAGCAGCAACACTGTCACAGCTGTTCCGTATGCGTCGGCTATACACACGCAGCAGCTAAAAACAAAACTTGCTAGAGAAATAGTAGTTAGAAATAATGTTCACAGTCGTGCTAAAGCCGATTAATATAGCAACTGAGAGCACAGTGCGGCAAACCAGCAGAAAAGGATTATACTATATTTTGGAACCATACTCTCACCTGCGAGGCACAACGTATGTCTTTTTTCGAGTGCAGACTTCGAAGGACCGCCGGTGAATCAAGGTGTAGGAGTGAAGCTTCATGTATATATCCCAGCAGACTCCCATATAGCTTGTTTGGCTGCTGTCTTAGCGCAGAATCGGCGTGAAGATTCCTTGTGTACGCAAACTAGTCCGGCAATCTTTGTCCAGCTCTGTTTACAAAGATCGTCACAGTACACAATACCCCGAAACTAGCTGTGGGGCAAAACAATTTTTATAATAATGGGAGTCTTTCGAAGGACTGCTTTCTAGGCATCTTGCTGAATAACTTGCTTAGTTTTTTTTGTTTTTATCGAATGACTTTATGTTGCTGTTTGTGAACAGGCAGTCTCGTATCGCTACAGCATAGCTGAAAAATCCATTCGTTATCTTTTTTCTTTTTGTTGTTGTGTTAACGCATGATTCTGACACTGTATTGCATGTATTTGACAATGTGCACAAAATACATTGCTTCCCAGTTGGTCACATTCTCTACAAGTGAATTGTATTGTAAGAGAACTACGTCACCGACTATTTTACACACAACTGCACATTCCTATATATCAAAGCTACTCGAATGCTCGCCAAATTTTCCAAAAAAATTTATGTCCCAAGGAGTAATCCATTTTTCAGTGCTCGATTGTTCTGAAGACATAAACAACAACAAAAAAATCGGAGAAAAAGCGCAATGAGGATCAAACTTCCTTCGTAAATGTTTTTGGGCGTTCACATCATTCGCGGAGATAGAAAAAACGGCTTCAGTATGCACACATTTCTCGGAATATAACAACGTGTGCATTTCGATACGATAAGCTATCTGCCAAGCACGTTATGCATTATGAGAACTTCGTTTCGTATAAACAAAAATTACACATAGGCTCGTGGTAATATCGTGGCGAACAATATAGATCATGCTTATGACAGCCGGGTGACGGCTTTGAAAGAATCCGCAAAAACTGCCTCGGAAGGAAAGCGATAGCTAAACTACTGGTGGTGATAAATTCAGTCAGGTGCCTCGCCCTGAATACCTCACCTCAACAGGGCCATAGAAATGCAGCTGAAGATGAACTGCTGCGTAGCGCCTTGTATCGGTTGGGCAGCTTTAAAGCACTGGCCAATAATGCCGTTCATATGGCCCTACTCATGAACTTATACTTCGACTATGTAAGGCATAATGATGTTTTCACTGCTTATGATCATGATGATTATGACACGTAGTTAGGCACTGATAATGAGCAATCATCTTCAAAGCATCACTTCGTAACCGTATACACATAGCCAAACACAAAATTGAATGTATTGCGTCACACCCACGCAACATTAGCATCCTCGCAGCTGCACATGTGATTTCCCGACTGATAGTTGGCCACTGTTCAGGCTGCTATTCCGATTGATGATAATCAACTGTAGTGCAGATGTGTGTAACGAACCACAACTAGCCCCGCCGCGGTGGTCTAGTGGCTAAGGTACTCGGCTGCTGACCCGCAGGTCGCGGGTTCACATCCCGACTGATTGATTGATTTGTGGGGTTTAACGTCCCAAAACCACCATTTGATTATGAGAGACGCCGTAGTGGAGGGCTCCAGAAATTTTGACCACCTGGGGTTCTTTAACGTGCACCCAAATCTGAGTACACGGGCCTACAACATTTCCGCCTCCATCGGAAATGTTGTAGGCCCGTGTGCTCAGATTTGGGTGCACGTTAAAGAACCCCAGGTGGTCGAAATTTCCGGAGCCTTCCACTACGGCGTCTCTCATAATCACATGGTGGTTTTGGGACGTTAAACCCCACATATCAATCAATCAACCACAACTAACTGGGCATGACACCTGCAGCTTCACTGCGAGACTGCAAATGATTAGCATGTAAAATATTACATCTAGTGAATAAATAACTGCTGGAAGAACGTTTCGTTTACGTCATTTATCTCCAGGCATACGTGATCTCCGATTCATGCCGTTCATGACGTGTAATAGACCTCATGGATTTCTTACATGTGCATGCAGGGTGGCCAAAGGTTCAACCTTTGGCCACCCTGCATGGTCTAGCGGCTTCGGGCCCAAGTACCTTCTGGTATTTATCACACTCCTGAAAAAAACTGTGGTACTCGTCAGCGTATGTATTTTAATGGCTGCGCCATTCATGTCATAATGTATGTCAAAGACGTCTCAAAAACTTCAATCCCGTGATATTTGATCGAGGTTGGCTGCGAACGAACGCCATGTGGTGCACAAGGCTTCGAGAGCCAGATAATGAAACGGAGGTGGGGCTAGTCAAGCTGCTATAGCGCAGCTTTTTTCCTACTTTCCATGCCACAATTGTTTCTTGTTTGTGTAAATCACGGTGTATCGTTGTGGTGAAATAAAATTTCAACTTCAACTTCAACTTCAACTATCATATCGTTATGGACATTAGGATTTATTTCAAGACGTTCACGACATGCACATCATACAAGTCATGTTATGACAGATCATTGAAGTTTTCTTGCGTTCGTATCGCGCCTTCGTTATGTAGGTTTATGAGCTTCAGGACGTTGGCGTATAGGGTGGGTAGACAGACACGACTAAAGTGCTTTTAACTCGGAAATAATGCATTATGTTCAAAAGACTGCTTTAGTTGAGGAAAGAAGGAAAATTCGGGTGCAATAAATGTTTAGAAACAGTATGTCACATGGAGCCTGGACTACAAGCTATATTACTCCTTAAGAAATGTAAGATGTAATTTTTTTTTCAGGGACTAGTAGATTCATTCACAGTTATACCATATCTTAAAACGCTGAATTGTGAGGGCCCAAGCAAAGCTTTGTGGATCGTCAAAGTGAAAAAAATTAGGTTTCATTTTCGACCGTGCTACATAAGGTAACGGGGAATCGCCTTCCAAGTCACCTAAGTCGCTTCGCTTCTTTGTGGGAACCTCAACCTTACCACGGGTAAAAGAATGGGTGTATGCATAGCCAGCCATTTAAAAGCTCTCGTAAAATGCCTACTACAAGTACTGTTCGGGTAGATATTAGTCGAGCGGTGATGACCGAGTCTCACGTTCGAGCACGTTCTCTGTCAGGCACGTTTTCCATTCTCGACAGGCACAACCTTTCAGTAGAAGCACGTTACCAAATCACATAAAACTTTAGCGAATTAAGTTTTTTTAGACGCAAGAGTAATCACACTAAACAAACAATGACGCCTAGGAAAGTATAGTGAATGTTTTTAGAAATAATTGAAATGTAATTATGAAGAAAAAAAGTGGACGAAAAAATAACTTGAAGCTCACAGAGATCGAACTTGCGACCTTCCAATAACGCGTCCCATGCACTTATTATCCGGTCGAGGCCCTTGAAAAGTAAGTGGATCCTGGTAAGCCAGGAAAACCTCACCACTGACCTTGTGAGCTGTTGGTAGTGGTTGACGCAACCAGTTTGTAGCCAATTCGTGCACACTTTGCAAAGTGTGTTCTGAAACAATATCAACCCACATTACACAGCATTACAATACTCATTACATTACTGTATTCATTAAGTGATTATTCAACACTATAGTTAACAACATACCTAGAGCAACAAATTTATTGCAGGTGCTGGCACACAGACTTTCTCTTGCTGATTCCGTGACATTAGACGGGTCTTTTTGGTGAACTTCCGCATCCAACCAACGCCACAACAATGTGTGAGATTCGCTGTCTTGTGACAGAAAGTCGCTTCAATATGTAAGAAGCCTGAGAGGAATGTGCTTCAATTCTTAGGCACGCCCTTTTCCTTCAATGCGAAAAAAAGCAATTCTGGGGAAAACAGGTGGAACATTGCTGTTCACATATTCGGCTGTTTGGTAGGACACTGCGTGTTTGTTTCCGAATGTTTACGTACACCAGTGTTGTGATGGGTATCTCAAGTTAAAATTGAAGTGCTTGGCAAGTTCATTTCTAGCCATTTCCACCGCATGCATTGTTCTCACATCTTGCCGCGAAGATGCTTCCGATTTCGTGCCGCCTTCTTCGGAGGTACATAATTATGTGAACTGCTAACCACCATAGAATGGCTTCCTCTTCTCGTTCTTTTCTTTGGCAACGGTTTCAAAATAAACTTCGGGAAGTTTTGAAACAGGGTCGGCACTGAATCGTCTCTTAATGCTGGAACGTTGCCTGTTACGAAGACGTCAACGCCGTTCACTAAGCAAAAAACAACCGAACGATTGTTTTGAACGCGCGATGATGTTTTACAACATTGTCTCGAGTATTGTTAACCAAGAATGTAATTTCATTCGCTCAATATTCCACTCGAACCGGCATTGCAGTGACTTTCTGTAATACGAGTAAGTTAAGCATGCATGCAACACGAAACCTCCCGATTATTACAACTCTCTTTATTGTTGTCTTGATTTGTTGTCTCTCACTCATATTGTCTTCGATTGACTTAATTCCTTTTTAGTGGCATATTTCTTCTAACCACTCTGCCCACAGACTTCTGTGTCATTTTAGTGCGCCCCGAATTATTCAACTCCTTTGAGGCAACATGGAACTGCGGTCCAATATTTATATGAGGCTACGTCGTAGTGAAGTCCCATTATATTAACAGCACGGCATGCAAAGACCCTTCAGAGTCTAGCATAACTATTTTGTCAAGTGCCTAAACACGTGCGATCGCATTCAGTGTAGTTTCTGAAATAAATTACCCATACAAAGAACCTTTGTTCTCCTGGTTTCTCATATGTAACGATGCCAATTATTGTGTGTGTATACCTAGAAGCAAGCGTCATCTGTGTTCTTCACTGCATTCTTAACAAAGACAAAAGCTTCAGTTAGAAACTTACTTTGACAAGGCGAAGCGACAAGATTGGTTGATTGATATGTGAACGTCCCAAAACCACCATGATTATGAGAGAAGTCATAGTGGAGGGCTCCGAAAATTTCAACCACCTGGGGCTGTTCAACGTGCTCCCAAATCTGAGCCCACGGGTCTACAGCATTTTCGCCTCCATAGAAAATGCAACCGCCGCAGCCGCGATTCTATCCCGCGACCTGCGGGTAATCAGACGAGATACCTTAGGCACTAGACCACCACTGTAGGGCGCGAAGCGACAAGATGTCGCCTTCCACAGCCAAGGTCAATACATGTCGGTCGTGGCACTTGAACCGAAACGTTGCTCGAAACCTATTGCCATAGACATAAACGCGCACCATATGATTTAAGGGTGACTATAAAAGAGGTGGAGACAATTAAAGCAAACCAAACACTCAATGTAACTTTCGTCCAACATTCATAATTGTAAATGTGCCAATGTAAACAATAAGTTTGCTTAACCGTTTATCTGGCACTTGGCTGACTATTTGAAAGCACTTTTTTGTCGAGCGTCAGAAATGGGTATGTATACGGGCAGTCGGCTATGCGGGCTATGCCGCCGGCACTCGTTGACGCGGTGGCCCTTCTTTGTACATGGATAGCACCGCTTAAATTTAGGAAGACTTCTTTTTTCAAGTATGACTAAGATAGCGCTGCGTGCCTCGGTATCGTGTTGTGCAGACTTGCGAAAGGAGCATTCGTGGCGCACTTGCTTCAATTCAGTCAATGCGTGTTGGACCGATGCCGCTGGCACACGTTTTCCGTGGTTCTCGTTGCCTTTCATAGAGGACGTCGATGTGACATCGATGGAGCACGCTGCTTTCTCGTTTCGAACTCTATATTTGTTTAACGTAAGATCTCCTAAAATTGCTCGCAATACGTTGTGGGTACCTCCACTGAGGCAGACGTTTCCAAGCTTTGCGCTTGATCCTGAAGACGTGTACGGCAGTGGAATGGGACGACGATATCTTCTGGCAAGGATTGAAGCACGATGTCGTAGAGAATCACCGAAAAACTGCTCGTTGGGACGTATCAAACGTTGAGACAGCGGACATACAGCAGGACTGCCTCACAAAGCTTGCACAGCTAGCCCTCTCGTATCCGATGAAGACGTCACCAGCGACAGTTCACAAAGTGCTCTGAAGTGTTACTGTATAACCCTGCTCTTGTCCACGAACCTCTGCTTCGACAGCTTGGTGGCACTCTCAAAGAACGCTTCCGTCGTTGGTAATCTGCGGCTTCACGTACAAGGTAGTTGCAGATGTTAACAAATTCATCAATCTTGGCCAGAATATGGTTTGGTCAGCTCCATTGAAACGCTCCCAAAACGATGTACATTGACACCCATCCCCGTCAATTGACTTGATCATCAGAGTTGGGAGACGCGGTCCAAAGTTCTGGGACGCAGCTGTGGTTGAGCAGGCAACGTGTTGATTGTCGTCGAATTAGAGGTCTGCTGTGCGCTGTAGAGGCTTTACTCTTCCTCCAGTTTCTCGACCGGAATCACGTCCTCTATTTCGGCATTGGTCTTCCGAAGCTGGTCACGACTTGCAACGAGCTTGTCTCTGACCTTGCTGAACGCCGTTCGGTGAATGCTGTCACTCTTCAACTGCGTTGTCGCCTTTTATTACTCTCGCTAATTGCATTCGTCGAGCCACGCCTATGGCTCTCAGGCTGTCCTTGAAAATATAGCGGCTTGCTCGTATTGTAGCCGGTTACGCTCGTTGCTTCCTGGGGTGCGGTTTCGATGAGCATGAGGTTGCTCAGGCTGTGGTTTCCAGTAGAAACTCCTAGTCGCCATCACTCTCTGTCGACATCGTTGGGAGCCGCTAGTTAACCCGTGAGTTTACGGGAACATTTGTAGCAAACGCCGGCAATTTGTTAGGTGAAGCTCCACCAGAAAGACAAAGCCACGAGACAACGATCAGAATGCCTTTTTAGCGATGATTGAGCACTGAACTGAACATGATAATGATAGTCCACGCGCACTCCATGGCGCTCACTGGCAAGCCAGCAGCCCACGATCACTTCGTAATCGTCTGCTGATCGGAGCCCATCGCCAGCAGCGCCAGCAGGCGCTTCTCTGAACGTGAGAGAAAAAAAAGCAAATATATCCCGCGCAGCCTAATGCTGCCCCAAGAGTACAATTTTAGGTTGTACAGATTTGTTTTTGAGCAAAATGGGTCTAACTGCCAGTATTTCTTGTGCTACCAGTAGGTTGACCACATCGCTGTAAGGTGACGCTAGCGGTAATACCTTGTCGACTTTCGGCACCAAGTTAAAATTGCAATTGATTTTTTTACGGAACCAAAGCATGCTCATCTCCATCGATGTGCAGAACAATCTTGTCATTTGCGTCACAATAGGAATTTTTCCGAGCGGTAGACAATCTCTATAAAACAAGTAGTTGCCCGCCATTCCAAGCAAAAAAGTTATATTAGAGCGAGGATAAACAAAAATAACTGCAGAAATGCAGCATTACAAAGTCTCATACACATTTGTTACATCATCTACTTCCATCGCGTGCACAAGGCATCGATGTATTTTATTGCATTGGCGCCAGATGTGATACTACACAGAAAACTCGATAAGAACATTTTTATCACATCAATTCGCGTGACTTCATAATGCCCACAGCATGCTTGTCATGTCTTACTGCACCAAAAGAAGCTTTTTGTCGCTCAAAGGAGAACTCTGACGCTTCTTGAACATACTGAACTTTTTCACTCTTCACTGCAGAAGATGTTGTTGCAGAAGCCTCCATGACGTAACTTCATTACATTATTTCATAAAGAATTTCGACAGCAGTTATTTGCTTTATAGAGTCGAGGCGAAGCATCTGGATAGCCTTGTGTCATGCGCCGTAAACTGACTGGGGAGTGAAGCGGTCTTGTCAAGGCGGCCTTCGCAGGCCTGGACTCAGGGGACGTGGTTGACGTGGTTCAATTTGAAGCTTTTCTTGAGAGGGGAACACGTTCGCAGCAGGCGGATTGCATTCCTGGCCGTCCTTGTGAAACTTGCGGCCTTTTGAAAAATGACCACGGCAATTTTCGCAATCCCCCTCCTCTTCATCGTCTTCCGAGTCCTCCCCGAATTTGGTCGGCTTGACGTAGATGCAGCAGCACTTGGAACTCATGCGGTTCAGGTTCTCGTTGTCGATGGTGTCGATCCTCCACGACACAACCCTGCGCACGAGTGGAGAAACATTATTCAACCGAAGACACGCCCACCCACCTGCACCCACGCACAGACACACATTCACACACTCGCGTATATATATCATCATCAGCCTGACTATGCCACAGGGCAGTTGTGCATCTGATGTCCCGCCATTAAACTCGGTCGTGTGCTTTTTGTTACCACGTGTGATACCCGGAACTTCTTGATATCATGGCCACAAAAAAGTTTATCTCACGCGTTTGCATGCTTGTGTGTGCAAATAAAAAAAGTGCAGGCACACGTGCAGAAAAAAATGCGATAGCTCTACTTAGGCGAAACCTGATAAAGTGCGTCGCACTAGACCAGGAGCGCAGCCATAAATTTTTTTTGGGTGGAGAAGGGGAGCACGGGCCCGATGTGCCATTTCCAGGCTACTCCTCTGCACGAGCCACCTTTTATTTCAATTCGTAAAGTTCCCACTACTTCGGTTACGAAAGCGTCAATAACGCCAATGTTTAAGATAAGCATGTAAGGCTTCTCTTACACGAGTAGGATTTTGCAAGGCAGATTCAAAATTTGGTGTACGACAAGTGGGCTACTTTTTCCTCCACTTCACGGAGCTCCTGGTTGTTACGGCAGTTGACATGCGCATCGTCTGCATCATCGAGTTCCATCGAATTGTTGTCCTAATCAAATGTAGACACGTACACTCCAAAAATATCGAGTGAAAAGGGTGTCTTTTTGTCCCAGAACAATAATCGTCATCAGGCTTGCGTGCGCTTCCTTTCTTGAAAACTCGGTGCTGGCCACTTTCCTACCGAGAATGCAATGTAACCCTGATAATGGGCATGTCGATCGTGACCGGAATGTACCGGGCGCGGGGCGATAGCGCAAGGATGGAACGGAATATAGATAACGATTATTGTTGTGGGACAAAAAGACACCCTTTTTACTCACTCTTTTCTTTAGAGTGTAGCGACTGAACATCGACACTGAGGTGGTGCAATGGGAGGGGCTTTCGTTCACGGATGGGTGGATGTATCCGGCTGTGCCCGTTAGGCCGGGTGGTGGCTCACGCCACCTAGCCATAAAGTTAAGTACTATCACTGTGTGTTTAAAGATTGAATTTCACTCGCGCCTCGATTGTAGTCACCAATTAGTTAGCCTCCTCCTGATTATTTCTACCCGTTTAATGTCTACTTTGCCTTCACTGTCCCTAAATCCCGTTGCTTTGGAAAATTCGGCGCCATTATCTGCGACTATAGGGTGGTGCCCTCTATAGAATATTATCAAATGTTCAGCCGTTTCCTCATCCTCCCCACACGCACTACATACCGTGCCTGTGCTTTCATATTTTTCCGCAATACTCCCGTCCTCACCTCAAACAGTAGAGAACTACCCCAAGTATTATCATAGATTCTTTCCTCGGCAATTTCCTGCTTGAAAATTCGGTAGGTTTCCAGTGATGATTTCTTAAGCATTCCAATCTTCCACATGTCCCTCTCTGTTTCCTTCACTTTCTTCTTAACCGATGTTTCCTTTTGGGTTGGTATTCTGCTGTTGTCTAAACACTTGCTTGACATTTTTCGTGTTCGTTTCCTCCATTTAGTATCGACATTCTTCATGTACAAGTAACTGAAAACTTTCCTACCCAAACGCTCCTCTCCCATTTTTCTCAATCGATCCTCAAACTTTATGTTTCTGCTAGCTTCCCTGCACTCGAACGATGTCTATCCCATGTCACCCTGTAGCCGCCGATTTTGAGTATTCGCGTGTGCTCCCAAAACAAGTCTACCCATGCCACGTTGTTTAATTTCCAATCTTGCTTGAACTTCTGAACTCATGCACAAGACCGCATTGCCGAACGTCAAACCCGGGACCATGCCACCTTTCCAAATCCCTCTCCCAACGTCATACCTATTGTAGTTACACAGTGCCCTATTTTTCATTACAGCTGCACTCCTGGTGTCCTTAGTCAATACGTATATTTCGCGCTCCCTTAGATACTCAGCCCCATTATTTATCCATTCGCCCAACTATTTGTGTTTATCCACTATTTCTAGCGTAACTTCCTGTATCTTATGCTCACTGCCTTTGTTATCATTGAAAATCATGATTGCCGATTTTTCCCAGCTCAACTTCAAATTTAATCTATCTTCCTCATTACCACAAATATCTATCAATCCCTGCAAATCTTCCTTGTTGTCGGCTATTAATACTATATCATCTGCATACATCAATGCTGGTATTGACTGTTCAATGTGTTTTTCTTGTCTGGTAAAAGAGAGGCTGAAGACGAGTCGACTCCCCTCTAATTTGGCTTCCTGTCCCTGGAGATACAGCATAAATAATAAAGGTGACAAGGGACATTCCTGTCGAAGACCGCGTTGTGTCTCTATAGGTTCAGATACCATTTCTTCCCATTTGATAACTACCTTGTTACTTTTATAGATATCCTTTAGAAGATTAGTTATTCCATCTTCAACATCTAGTGTGTCCAGTATTCCCCACAAGTCTTCTTGAATCGCACTATAGTAAGCTCCCTTGATATCTAGAAATGCCAGCCACGGGGGCCTGTGTTACTTTTTCGCTATTTCAATACACTGCACTAATGAAAACAGATTGTCCTCCAACCTCCTTCGTTTACGGAACCCATTTTGTAGTTCTCCCAGCGCCCCTTCATTTTACACTCATGTCTGTAGTCTTTCCTTTATTATCTGCATCACCAACCTGTAAACAACTGGTGTCACTTTATAGGACGGTAGTTGCTTATGTTGGCTTCGTCCCCCTTTTCTTTATAGATCATGCTCATCCTGCTTAGTTTCCATGCACCCATTGGGGGCTTCACCATTCATTATTGCTTTGCTCGCTGCCTCTCTTATTGTTTGCTTAGAATTTGGTCCTAGTTTATTTATTAGCATGATTGGGATGCCGCCAGGGCCTGTTGATGTGCTATTAAGAACCTTTTTTTCTACCTTTTCCCACTATCGTTTTCTCAGTGGAGCCACTGAGCTAATTGGTCCATCCTCTACAACGCATGCAGCGTTTTCTTGGTGTTTTAATTTTTCTGTCATCGTTTTTAGATGCGGAGCATCTTATACTCGCGCCTTGTAGTGCGCCGTCCGCGCCGTCCGCGCCGTCCACACCGCTTCTCGAACATTCGACAGCTGACGCGCGCGCATGCGCCGTCGCGCCGTCGCCCACTCTTCCACCATCTGTGCATCCCTTCCTCCTCTACACACCGCGCGCGCTTCACTCCTCCACCATCTGTGCACCCTTCCTCCTCTACACACCGCGTTCGACATCTACAATTCTCCTGATTCTCCAGTGGACGCGCATGTGGCGTCGCGCTTCGAGAACATTCAACAGCTGACAGTGCATGCGCCGTCGTGCTGTATATATACTCAAGGTCGGCGCTCGCTCGCTCAGTTGCCGCTCGTCGGTTGGTTTGTACGGCGCGTCGACGTCCAAGGTCGCGGTGAAATGAATTCCAACGAATCCACAAACACAATGATCGACGTCCCTTCGACCAGCGCCGCCCTTTCGCATACGTGTGTACGTGTTCACTCATTTAACACCCCCTCCTACAACCACGTTAACCAATTTAGCCATCGACCCAAGTAAGTCGCAATTTAACATCCCATTTCATAACCACGTTAACCAATTTAGCCATCGATCCAAGTAAGTCGCACTTTAACACCCCGTTAACCAATTATATGCTCCGCATCCTCCTCAGTGTTCCCCCGAGGGAAGCTGCGGGCAATTTTTATATATTCCATTGCCTCATCCCCTTCTAGTCTGGCCCTTTGAACTGTTGTTATAAACCTCTGTTTCATGCTTGTCGTATTACTCAGAGAGTTGAGATGGTTCCAAAACTTTGCAGCTGCCTTTCTATCCTTTTTATTTACTTCCGCCATTCATTGGGCCCCCTTTCTTCTAATCTTGTCACTGATCAAATTGGACGCTTCCCTTCTGCAGCTCAAACTGTTATTCCATTTTCTTTTTATATCAGCTTCTGGTTCACTCCTTTGTTTAGCATACCTGTGTTCCCTGGAGGCTTCCTGACGTCTTACTATGGCTCTCTTCACTTACTCATTCCACCAGCTCTAGGATATGTGTCTGCTTTTCCCGGTTGATTTGACTCGTACCTTAACAGTCTCTAACTAAAACAATCAAGTCAGACTCGTGTACGTCCACTCTGTTTTAGTATCCTCAGTGATTATTTTCTCAATCTCTTCTTTAGTTGCTATTTTTATCTTAGTTTCTGAATAAATATTACCGTGTTGTTGCTCGTAATGCCACCCTGCCAATTTCATTCCTCTTCCAAAACTCAGCTTGATAAGTTTGTGATCACTACCTAAGCTTCTGGACTCATATTCATCTATGTTCTTCACCCTTAGCTGTTCATACATCCTATGTGACATTATTGCGTAATCTATCATTAAGTGCAGCCTTCCCACTTTCCATGTTATCTGCCCTTCGTATTTCTCGGTGCTGTTGCAAAAGATTAAATTATGCCTTTCACAAATATTCATTACCATTCCGCCTGTTGGGTCTGCATATCCATCCATATCTTCTATGTGCGCAGTCATATCTCCTAATATAATTACCTAGCACTCTTTTCTTAGTTCGTCAATGTCATTTTCTATGCAATGCACCATTTGTTGGTTTTCCTCTCTGGATTTCGTTCTGTCTACAAGAATACAAAACTCAGGAGCGTCAATTGCCCTGCCACTTTCTCTTTTAGCCATAAATGTTCCTTGTACTCCTGCTTGACCCTTTGCCAATCTGAACTTTTATGAATGAATGCCCCAATACGACCACCATTTCTTCTGCCTTCTGTTTTATTACAATATTCCCATGCGTTGTCCGGATTGTTAGGTAATTTTTTCATGTTCCTAAGATGTGTTTCTACAAAACCGTATACCATCGCCATCTTCACCCTTAGCTGCTCAGCTGCTTCTATCTGTTCCCACTTCAGCCTGTTCCTACCATCCCGCATGTTAATATACCCTATGTCTGAATTGGCTCGGCCCTCGTGGCTACGTCTATTTCTGCCCCGGACTCTACCTATATTAGATACTGGAGCCACTTTGGAATCGTATCTGTCCGTACCACCTGTCGAAGAGTCTCCCTCGTTGTTTTCCTCGTTACTAGCTATTCTGCACCCCGAATGCCCCTGTGCCCCTCCCAAAAAGCTACTGCGCGTCCTGCAAGTCACCAACCCACGTTATGACCTAGCCGCCCATCGAAGTGAATTCTGTCTCGTTGAAAACCACCCCATCTATGCACCTTTCCGTTTATTTCCACCACCTCAAAGCCTTTCTCTCGACTCATCTGCCATATCTCTTGGTTTACGTTGACAACCGCTCTTTGCAGGTTGCCGTCACGCACCGGTACCTCCGGTATAGTGCATATCACTACCTGTACCTGAGGAGAAGTGGCGCGCATGTCATCGACGCCTTTCACCAGTGTGGTCACTAGTCCTGCCATATCTTCATTTAAGGCATCGTTTAAACCACCTGAAATCATCACGAGGTTTCATCTATCAGCTGTAGTTTTGAGTTTTGCGCTCGCTTGCGTCATGACGGCTTCCAGCTTGCGTCCTGGGAACGGCCCTACTGCAACCTTCTTGTCACCTCTTACTCTCTCTTTGATTGCTTCTGCGCATCGATTTAAATTCGAGTCCCGAGCAATTATCACACGCTGTGACTTTTCAGCTGGAGCATCCTGCACCTGGGGGTTACTTGCGCCTGTGACGCCGGCTGCTTTGTCCCCTACCAACCCCACCACTACTTCGCTGAAGCTGGGTCTTGCGACCATTGAACCGGCTAAACCTGTTTTTTTCCAAACTTGTTTGCCCTTTCTTATCCACCATTCCGGTTGCCGGTGCCCTACCGTTCTCTCCGTCGGCCGCCCCTTTGTTCACCTTCGCTAGTGCCTCCTCGGCGGACGTGAGCCTTTCTCCCACAGCCCTCATTTTTTGTTGCCCTGTCGCCAACGCAGTCTCGGTGATTCTCATGAGCAGTTCACTGTGGGCAATCATCATTTTCTCTATTTTTTCATCGACCTCACATTGCCTAAACTTGGCAGCAGCCTCCTCTCCATTCGCGTCTGCACTTGCGTCTATTCGCAATTTCACCCCGCATGCTGAACATTTTACAGCCCTTTTAACCATGTCTTTTCGACGCCAATCGTCCTTATGAATTGTGCCACTCGATAATTACAAAACACGACGTACGACGAACACTGCCCTACGAAAAAAAAGTCTGAGCTCTACTACTAAAATTTGCATGTTTGGTGTACGCGCACCTCCACCACGGGGTAGCAAGAGAAAAAACACAAATAAACAAAACACACAGAAACAAGTAAATACCTGGTGACTGACCCCCGAAAAAGCCGTACAATGTAATGAGTGCTACAAAAGTTTGAATGGCTGCCATAATAATCATAAAAGCAAGCTCGAAACATGCAAAGCCACTCATCTGCGCAGTCGATCGGGAGCGCTAAAAAACACGTCTATCCACCGTGCCAGTCCGAACTGAACTCCGACGAGGCAGTGGTGCTCTTTCTCGCGCCCCACCAGAGTCAGTATTACGTTTTCTGAGCATTTTAGCGATATTAGGTAAAAAATGCGACCACATTTGGGCTATTTATATTATATTCTATTATTTTTGGACCTTGGTCATTCATTTTACCCTGAGTTTGTGCAGTGCTAGACTTGTGGGCTGTATTGAGCGGCTCGCCGCGAGTGCGATCATGCGACATAAGATTTATAAATTAATGACAATCCGAGATACTGAAGTTATCCGCTTAAAGTACATTTAACATATCGACCGGGGAATTACTCGAATAACAGTAAGCCTATACATTCGTAAGCGTGTGTGTGTGTACTGATAGTAGTTTATTCTTTCGAAACGCTATTTCTGTTCATGTTGGAAAGCAGTACGAAGGTGGCGCATTTTCAAGAATATGCAGCGCAAATGCATCAGAGGCGAGGTGAAGAGATGCGCAAAAGTGCTCCAGTAATACTCAAATTGTTGAAAAATGAAATAAAAACAATACATAAATTCAATTTGGCTTGCTTCAGAACCAAACCTGCGTGTTACAACAGCGGGACGGCAGCATTTTAACTGTATACATTTTCCGTACATCAGCCATAGCTCCCTCTAAAGATAATCTGATATAATCTCAAGCTCAGGTTTTCTTTGGAATAAACTGCTGTTTTGCATATTAAAAAATTGTTTTTTTTTCACCAAAGACCATGAAAATCTGACGTGACCAGGAGCTAGAACGGAAGCTTGAAAAGAGAGGTAGCCTTTCGTTATTCGTGGACACGCTACAAGTGACCCAGTAAGATTTCTCGAACGCTGCGTTTTTCTATCGAAGGCATTCACGTTTCTAAGGGAGCGTAAACAGGTACAGTTACTTTCGCAGCTGTAGAAAATCTGAAAAGCATTTCAAGCTCATCAACGAACCCCGCTTTACGCTATATGTGAAATACTCGTTCACGTGTTAATTTGACGTCAGAATAAACTCAGCATTAATCTATTCCTGTCATAAAATTTTGTTGACGCCATTAACAGGGAAGTAGGCACAATTTTTCTCAGGGAAACGGGGTATCACCTTTTTGATTACGGAGGTCACCCCTTTGAAATCATTATTTTTCATTCTCTAAGCCATGGCAAGAAATCACCGGGGTGTGCTACTTCCTAGCTACGTCACTGGTTGTAACACAGTGCAGAGGTTTTTTCTCATACGTGCACGAATAATGACGTCGTACATATTATTACGTAGTACCACCGTACATGTAAACAAGGCCTTCTCATTATCAGATACTTACCACTCTCCATCACGACAGATTAATTTGGACTTGCTCATCTGATTGATATGTGGGGTTCAACGTCCCAAAACTATCACACGCTTATGAGAGACGCCGTAGGAAAAATTTCGACCACCTGGGGTTCTTTAACGTGCACCCGAATCTGAGCACACGGGCCTACAACATTTTCACCTCCATCGAAAATTCAGCCACCGCTGCCAAGATTCGATCCCGCGATCGACGGGTCAGCAGCCGAATACCTCAGCCACTAGACAACTACGGCGGGGCTATTTGGACGTGTGTTGAATATTATGACCAGAGGTGTGTTCAGTCCCAAAAGCGCGATATCACGCGAGATGCTGTACTGGTGGACTCCGGAAAATTTCGACCACCAGTGTCCGTTAACGTGCACCGACAGCGCACGGTACACGGGCCTCACGAATTTCGACGCCATCAAAATGTGACCGCTACCGCCGCCGGGATCCCGGTCTGCATTGTGTTAAAACAGAAAACGTCGCTCTTCAAAGCGTGTGTAAATCACCAATTCTCAATTTGAAATTCCGCGAAAATTGTAGTTCTATAGGCGCAACGCTGTTCGTCTCATCAGACGCAGCCAGGCCTGAAGAAATAGCGCAGAGGGGCAGTTTTGCTTAGCCTGCATACAAAGCCCAGAGAGCCATGTATATGAAACCACATGAGAAGGTAGGTGCAGTTGAAACAGGGAAAGTCAACGTGTCACTTTCTTCTCCTGTCCTGGTCATTTCATTCCTCCAACGTGTTGCTAGGTGACGTATGCTGTCTGTCATCGCTCGACCGAGTTTTGTTAAGACCACCACACGAAGCTCAAGCGAATCCGCTGCTTAAAAAGTAGGACGTTGGGGGAATCGGGACCTCGACTCCCTTACTGGATTTGCCATAGGCCTGAATAAACTTCTGCCCGATTGACTGCACGCAGCGTAACTACTGCGTACAATAATTAGAGACTAGCGCTGATTCTGATGACGTCAGATGAATGGCGCTCACCCACAGAGGAAGATTGGCCAAGAACCGGGCGGCAGGATACTCAAATGAAACTAAAATGAAATAGAAGCCAATCTGAAAAATTGGTTTAGAGATAATACTGCCAATAAACAAAAATGTTTGCTGAGCAAGCGGTCAAACCATCTCTTGATCCTGACAGACATCGCTATGAATTACAAACTAAAGATCTGAAAAGGTTAGGGTTCACTAGCACGGTAATCTTTTAGTTGTATTGATGTAATGAAACACAGTGGAACGTATATCCCTGTGGCAGTAACCAAATGAAGTGATGTCAAGTCATAAGAGTACGGGTAGATTTACTTGTATTCCTAGCTTTTGTAATGAGGTTACTAAAGATCTTCTTCGATAAGAATAACGATGGCAGAATAAAAAGAAATGTTCAATTGTTTCAATTTCGTTGCAAAAATTCACAGCGGTGACGCCTTGAGTCGAGCTTTGTTAAGGTAATAATGCAATAATTATCGTCTCACCTTCTTCGTCCTCGCTCGGACTTCCTCTTGGTGATCTTGAGCGGCTTCTCGGCCGGTGGCACCTGGTCAGGATTAAGCTGTTCGGTGGCGCTGCCCGATGCGGCTGCGGGCTTCGCAGTCGTATTTGCCATGGTTGAATTTACACGATCTGCCCGCTTTCTCCCCAGTCAGCAAGAGCGCGGAGCAAACCACGTCGCCACCACCATCGCGAAGCTGATGATGACAATAATGGCTCTGCCATGGCTCATACCCACTCAAGCTATAGCTTCTATAGGCTTCGTTTACTCCTTGCCCTCACATTTCGCGGCACAATGTCAATATATCTTATCAATCAAAATAAGCGGAGCACTTCACAGGACGTTGAACATATTTGAGCCAAGGACAGATATCTCAAAAAAATAATTTTCAAAACGTTTTCTGCAGCCTGCTGCATCAGTGCTTCTCTCTATGGTGGCATTGGCACTGCGCACCTGAAACATGGTCACACATGATACCATACCTACTCTGTCCTTCCTCCCTCCTTTATCCCCTGTGTAGAGTAGCAGGCTAGAGCAAATTAGCTCAGGCCGACCTCTCTGCCTTCTAATGATTTCTCACTCTCTCTGTCACGAACGTTCAGATGATGTTAAATGACTCTATTCTTCGGAACATTTTTTTGTAGACGTGAAGCCCCTGGTGGGGCAACGCTTGAGGCAGAGCATTTAGTGGAGGGTATACAAGCATCGGAACAAGTCCACTTTCGACTCTCATCGGGCAGTTTTTGACAATTGACATGTCACACTTTGTGCGAAGCAATACTTACTGCCTCCTCGTCGAGTAAGAAAATACGCACCAGTTCCCGGAACGGCGTTAGGTAACCAAGTTTCGTGTCAAATTGGGTAAAACCGGAGAGGATACTCTGAAAATGCAGGAAGAATTCTACGCTGACATGATAAAAAAAAGCCATGCTTTCATGTGGCGCGAAAATTCCGAAAGGTCGGGAGCTTCTCAACGACGACAACCACTCGGAACGCCCACCGAAATCACAAACGAACGACTCGGTGTGAATAGTGCCTCAAGTTTTCGACAAGCACCGGTGATTAGGTGTGGGATGATCGAAGTCAGGCGTGTGGAATACCCAAAACAATGGCTCATCGTTAGACGAAGGACGTTCAAATGTGTGCGCAGATGCTGCCAAAAGTCCTAACGAGTGAGATGGAGCAGCAGCCACACCGTGCTCACAGTCACTTAGTTGCTGGTCAACATGGCTGTGGGAGAACTGCTCCCGCCACCGTATAGACTATCTGGCACTAGCGCACTTTTTTGTTACAAAGATGAAAAGGACAGTGAAAGGAACCCGCATAGGACGCAGGAGACAGTGAAAGCATCTGCGACGATCTCACCGAGGGAAGTTCCCACTGCAAAGGTGCATCAAGCCAGGAAGTTTGTACCTTGAGTGGTTGTAAAAAGGTCACAGTCTGATATTGAATGTTTTTTTATAAAACGAAAATTTCGAAAACTTTTGAGACAGGCCCTGTGTTTAAGTTTACCAATAAATGGAACATACTGCTAATGCTGTACGTACCCTTTTTCAATTAGTTGTTTTGTATAGTTATTTATGTTTAAATTTGGCCCGCATGTGCGAAAACAAATTCCGCTCTAGCCAAGTGGCGTTGAGTTTATTGGTGTCTATTGTGGACCAACTAATGTTCCACTCTCTGACTCTCCCATTTTTAACACCCCACCAAGCTCTCCGCGTTACTAATTCTGTTTGTTTGCAGCATATTTTTCCACGTGAAAAGCACCAAACAATCGGCATTTCTGCAGCATTCCTCAAAATTGTATCGTCAATTTCAGACTTAAAACCCTACATGTTATCATTACAATAAAGCTTTTCTGCTTTCCTTTTTTATTTTAGTTTTCCTCTTTTTTCACGATTATACATATACGGTGGATGCGGGACTAGCACTGCTGCACCGTTTCGTGCTATCAACGTTTATTCCTCCTCTTCCTTGCACTGCGGCGCGATTCATGGCTGATGCCCCAAGGTGGTCTTGTGTCATTCAAGCTTTCACACATGGCTGGCTTTTTTGTGTAATGAGTAGCCTGCTTCCATGCGAGTGAGATGTTTCCTAACTTGCTGTGCATCCATTACGAGGTTTTAAGGGAATATGCACAGTAACATGTGTGCCTTTTTCGATGGGTGGCCAACTTCAACCACGACTTTCAACCCCCGATTGCTTGTACCACGCAAAATTACTGCGACATTGCTTGTCATATTCCGAAGCTTGTGAAGTTTGTACACAACTTCACGAACGTGTGTGTTCGTGAAGCAAGAAAGCGTTTTTCACTGCATTTCCCAGCATAGGCAGTTATTTTAACTATATTTCCAAGCAAACGCGTGTCCATGCGATAGAACAGCTGTTTGCGTGTCCACGCAAACCGCTTAGGTTCGATCCTCATTCGGACACTGAACCTAGATCGGAAGCAGCTTATGGCGAAGCTCCATGTAATGTGCGTAACCTTCCTTACTGCGCACGTGCAACAGCTGGCCCAAGCACTGCCAGAAAGCGCTCACGCGCTATCGCGTAAGGGGCCGGGTGAGACGCTGTGGCCTTTCCCCGTTACACTCTCTCAGCAACTATGTGATGGCGTCGGGAAACGAGATTCTGCAGAGGTGCCATGAACCAACGCGTTTGGCACGCACTAGGCTGTTTGGGTTCGGGCCTGCGTAAGTGGTTGTGTCCTCTCCCCCCTTACACTCTCTCAGCAATCACGTGATGGCGTCGGGGAACGGAAATCTCCAGACGCGCGATGAAACTGCAGTGAATTCATAATGTGGTTCATTAACATCGGACAAGATGCTCGTGATGAACAGAACTTGAAGTCGATCTATGCGCTGCTTCGCATGATATTGACGGTTTCCTTTAGTATAGGAGGCGAAATTTTTATTACTTATTTTTTTGGCATCCTGCTCGAAGTTTTGGAGAAAAGCCGGGCGTTATCCCAGTCTCCCTGCGGGTCGCTCTCACGTTGGAACAGCCATGGAACTGCTCACGGCATCATTGCCCCTTCGTTTGCCCGAAGCTGGCGGTGGCGATCAGTATACTTTTGATGGCGGAATAAAATCCCGGTCTTGGGAGGATTTGCGTCTTGATTTCCTTGGGTATGTGAGGGCCAACCCACATCATCGGCACAAATGTGCACACAGACACCCACATTCCGGGAAGTCACGAGATACATCCGTTTTAGACTTTAGCTATGCAGGGGCAAACCTCTGTATCACACGTCTGAGCGTGATTTTCTGTCCTCTGGTAAGATGCGAATGTGGTGCAGGAAAGGCCGTACGACACAAACGATAATGTGGAGTGCCTTTACTGTATGTAACGGTATCGTCCCGCAACCCTCGATGTCAGAGACAATTTAATGGGCGATGTCAAAGACGACGATGGGGTAAGGCGTCGCCCTGGTAAATTCGAGAACTCGTTAACACAGAACCTGAAACACTTTTTGAGTAACCATGGTAATAATTCACTGGAAAATCATATTGCCTCACAAATTCAACGCCACAAACTTTTAAGCATCCGTCCAGTACGAACGGAGTTACAAAGATCTGTCACACGCTGCAATCGCATTCTCTCTTCTCTCGTCCCGCGAAAGCACTGGAAGCTAATCAGAGAGGGATGGGAGGGGCAAACAAGACACGTCACACGTGCCTCGTGACCTTGATAGTTTTTTATTTTATTTTATCTTCAAATACGCGGCTTTGTCAGTGCGATCGTGCGCGCACGCGTGGACTAGGGACGGCCTCTTGTGGCGATCTCTGCAACAACCGAGCGCGTTATGTTCAAATCAGCCAATGGCCGACAGATGAGTAATTTGCGTGCGATATTTGAGCGTCTTTCGTCATTAGTCGAGGGTAGAGAAAGCAATTTTTGGTTGACTTTGATAATTTACTGTGAATTCCCGGTCACGTGCTGCGTTACAATATATAGCTCGCGTGTTGTAGGGAGCATCTAGTACCGATCCGCAACGTTTTCTGATCATGCTCAAAAAGTTTTGCAGGGCCCCTTTAAGTTGGTGATCAATGTGCCTGTTTGGAGTCAGCATAAACGGTTTGTTCAGCCTGCGAAAGCATTTTATGTGCTGCATGGGTGGGTAGATCTTGCGAGAATTGGGTCACTGTAATGCGATTTCATGGCCAGTGAGTAGGCGTTGCCACGTGATGTCAAAGGAACGCAGAACATTCACTGCTTTGTTGACGACTGCTCAGGCTTGTCATGGACGGCTGTATTTCCGGGATGTACACAATGCTTGGGAATCATAAAAATAGTGATCGGTCTTTCATGAGGAGAGCAAGAAATGGTTGCGTCGCACTATATAGGCGATCATAGTCTAGAGTGTTGCGTAACCTTCGCGAAGTGTAGATTTGGTGTTTGGAACATGTTGTAGCAGTAATTATTCACAGAGTATATTCTTACGGAACAACAGTAATGTATTACTGAGGAACTAAACATTTAGGAACAAAGCACATGGTTCAATGCGGAAACAGGAGGTGGGAGAAGGCAATCGCCGAGGAGGAGAGGGGACGAGCCGGAATGGCGTGTTTAAAATGTGACAGCGCACAAAGCGCTCGCTGGCACATTTAGCCTAGGCAGAGAAAAATAAAGTTCGTGAACCTCACGTGTTGGAGTCCTGTTGGTATCGAAGTGCACACTTTGGCCGACTAAATACCTGGAACGAAGACGTCATGAGCGGCAAGAGCCGCGACACATAATTCGTTGACGAGAAAATCAGTCGGCAACAACAGAAGCGCAGCAGGTATGGCCGCAGCTAGCCATCACCACATACTTGGGGTCCACGGCGGGAGCCAACGCTCTCACAGGAGGGGGCCAGGCGGTTGCAAAGTTCGTGGCGGGAGCCGGTGCACTCATTGGAGGGGGCATGGTGGTTGCTGAACGGGCGGCCCTTCTCGACCACCTCACCGCCCCGCTTTTCGGTGTTGTTGACAGCAGTCCTGGCGTGTTCCAGCGCTTGGCGGCACGTCACGGAGCCATCCGAAGAGGCGAACATGACGACGGCCTTGTGCTGGGCCTGCCAAGAAGGGCAGCGCCGTTTATTCATTGCGTTGTTACTGTTCCAGTCGAGGCAACGTGGGCGTTTCATGGTGCACGGTCCCTTCGGGTGGCTGCCACCACAACGGAGGCAGCTCACATCGCGCGAGCAGGCTGCAGGGGCTTGGCCGAAGCGACCGCAGCGCACACATCAATTGAAAGGCCTTAGTAAACGCAAGCGGACCAGCCTCCTATTATAGTAGCTCACTGGGCTTCTTTGAAAAAAAAAATGAACACACGACCACGGACAGGAAACGGGCGGGACAAGCGCTGACTTACAACTGCAATTTTATTGACGAGAAAGCTGTTATAGTAGCGGAATGAACAGTAATAAACACTAGAAAAACGAAAAAAGATCACGAAAACCGATGCAAAGATAGGAAACTACTAAACACATAAAACATCACTGCGGTCTGCTGTGATGAACCTCGCATCTCGAGAAGCAGAGCTATCTGCCTGCCAGTACTACTAATGGCAGTGCTTACGCACGCGCTCTTTTCACGCGCCATCTGAGCAGCCTCACACATTATGCGCACATGCTCTTCTTTAATCTTACCCAGGACTGTGGTCCTTTCAAACTGTGGTGTGCATCGACACGTGCTCACGTGTAACGCCAGGAAGACGTTTTTGTCATTACGAACGTCATTGGCGTGTTCCCGAAAGCGTTCGTTTAGGCTTCTGCCCGTCTAGCCACGCAACACGCAGCACAAGACAATACGACACTGTTCACCACACCCTGCACACAGTCGACAAACTGCACGTTGTGCTTGACCATTCACAGCTTACCGCGCCTCTTACGAGGAAGGTCATGTTAGCCAACTGGGACAACTTGTAAGGATCACTGAAAACCGCTTTCACGTTGGGGCGTCGTTCTATTTTCTTTAGGCAATGGGACAGATAGTGCATATCCGGAATAACCGCCACCCTGTCCTCTCTTTCCGCAGAGGTCTGTTCGGTCTCACCGTCCCTGCCCTTACGTTTCTTTTCTTCTGTGCATTGCCTCCGCCATAGAAACGAGCCAAGGTCACCGGCACCCTTCTCTTTCTGGGCCAATTTGCAGCTTTAACAGGAACACCTCCGATGGTTGGTGGATAACTCGAAGTTTACAATAAGGCATTTGCCTAGGTGGAAGCACGAGACGACAGGGACGGCTGACACGAGGTTGGTCGAGATGCCATCGGTGTGCCCTTGTCAACACCGTATATATTGTCGACGCAGATGTCATCTACTAAAAGCTTGGGTTTTCCGTGGATTTCGCGTAGATCGTGGCCACCTGAAGGAGCGTTGAGGGGTGCGCGCAGGGTCGGATATCGACTGCCACAAGGTTGTGTAGGTAGTTGGCGCAGACACACCGATCGAGTGAGAAAAAATACAAAAAGGGATGCCGTGATGGCATCGCGTGGACGCAGCAAGAAAGTTTGTATTCTTCCCCGCTGCATGGGTCAAAGAGTAGAGTGCCGCCCCGTTTTACCACTGTTGCAGGAGAGGCCAGGGGCTGAGCTTTGGGCACCGAGAGTTTGTATTGGCCGGATTGGTATACGGAGAAGAGAGGTAGAAAATTGGAACACGGGCGCTCCAGTTTTCTCCCACGTTGTTTTCGAAGGATTGAGAGATGACGACGGTCATGTGTGGTGTTTCCAGGAGAAACTGCAGAATAATTACGATTTGATCATCGGTGTTTTTTTTTCTGGAGAATGGGTGCCCAGAGCGCAGCTTTTCTTCTCGTGAGCGCCCGAGGCCCAGCTTTGTTGTTCAGCAGCAGTCGCGGGTCGTGCATGGCTGCTTGTCAGAGCATCGATGACGCATCGTGCATGCATGCAGTCTTTGCTGCTTCGGGTTTTTAGGTTCTTGATTGAAGCACAGGCAACCGAAGCACAGGCGAGACCACGCCTTTTGGTAGCCTTTAAAAATTGTGGGACTCTTAAGCTTCACCTTCAAGAGTTGAACGCGATAGCAATATCATACCTAGTGCGTACTTCAAACACTTGATGCATGAAATCTTTTCAACTTGCTATGCACCCACTGCGTGACCTTGAGGAAATAGGCAAAGTAATGCGTGTGCCTTTTATAGTGGGTGACCAGCTTTAAACCATGAAGTCATCATGATTATGACATGTTCTGACACCCGATGGCAATACGCTTGTACCACGCATTATTACTGCAATATTTCATGGTGGCAGTGGTGGTGAGGGTGCGGCGATGGCGTAGTGGTTAGAGCATCCGCCTCGCATGCAAGAGGTCCGTGGTTCAAATCCCGGTGCCGCGTAGTTCCAAACTGGATTAAAAAAATCCGCGTGTTGATGGAACTGCATTAAGAGGCCTGGGGTGCGGCCTCACCGGTAACCACCGCCGGGAACGCACTCCATCACCAGAGAAGGATTGGCCACCCTGGTGCAGTATCTGGCCACTACCTCCCACATGCATACGTCAAATAACTCACGGCCTTCAGTCCCCAGCAGCTGCAAAGCAACTGACCACGGCGGCGGTCAGATCTGCAACGCAGCAGAGGTTGCTAAGAATCTCTGGATCCGGACAGGCCGCCATTGGAACCTGAACTTGGAAACGTTTAACGCTAGAACCTTATTTAGTGTGGGAAGTCTAGCTGTACTATTACAGGAGCTATAGAGTGTTAAATGGGATATAATAGGCCTCAGTGAGGTTAAGAGGACAGATGAGGCATATACGGTGCTACAGAATGGGCACGTCCTTTGCTATCGGGGCTTGGCTGACGGAAGAGAACTGGGAGTGGGGTTCCTAATTCACAGAAATATAGCTGGCAACATAGAGGAATACTATATAGCATTACTGAAAGGGTGGTAGGTATCGTAATTAAACTGAATAAGAGATACAAGATGAAGGTGGTACAGGCTTACGCGCCTACATCCAGCTATGATGACGCTTCAGTTGAAAGCGTCTATGAAGACATGGAATCGGCAATGAGTAAGGTACAAACACAGTATACTATAGTGATGGGCGACTTTAATGCAAAGATAGGAAAGAAGCAGGCTGGAGACCAGGCAGTAGGAGATTACGGCATTGGTACTAAAAACGCCAGAGGAGAGCTACTAGTAGCATTCGCAGAACGCAATAATTTACGGATTTTGAATACCTTCCACCGAAAACGAGAAAACCGCAAGTGGACATGGAGGAGCTCTAATGGCGAAAATAAGAGCGAAATGAGTGCCCACCCAGGCATCGTGCAGGATGTGAAAGTGGTTGGCAAGGTACGATGCAGTGACCATAGAATGGTACGGTCTCGAATTCACCTAGACTTGAAGAAAGAACGACAGAAACTGATACGCAAGAAGCCAATCAATGAGCTAGCACTGAGAGGGGAAGTACAGGAATTCAGAGTGTCGCTGCAGAACAGGTACTCGGCTTTTAGTGAGGAAACCAATCTTAGCGTAGATACAATGAATGATAATCTGACGAGTATCATTAAGGAGTGTGCAGTGGAAGTTGGAGGCAGGGTATAGTTAGGCAGGACACTGGCAAGCTTTCCCAGGAAACGAAGAACCTAATTAAGAAGCGTCAAATCATGAAAGTGTCAAGTACAACAGACAAAATAGAACTGGCAGAGCTTTCGAAGCGAATTATTAGACGTAAGGTATGCGATGTAAGAAGGTATAACATGGAGAGAATTGAACATGCTTTGAAAAACGGAAGAAGCGTTAAAGCAGTGAAGAGGAAACTTGGGATAGGCAAAAGTTGGATGTATGCACTAAGGAACAAAGAGGGCAAAATACCTACCAATATGAATAGGATAGTTAAAATAGCGGAGGTGTTTTACAGAGATCTGTACAGTAGCCGAGACAACCACGACCTTAATAATATAAGACCTAGCAGTAACCCAGATGACACCCCACCAGTAATTATAGAAGAAGTCAGAAAAGCTTTGGAGAGCGTGCAAAGAGGCATAGCTGCTGGTGAGGATCAGGTAACATCAGATCTGCTGAAAGATGGAGGACAGATTGTGTTAGAAAAACTAGCCACCCTGTTTACGAGGTGTCTCCTGACGGGAAAAGTACCAGAGTCTTGGAAGAACGCTAACATCATCCTAATACATGGAAAGGAGATGACAAGGACTTGAAGAATTACAGGCCGATCAGCTTGCTCTCTATAGTATACAAGCTATTTACAAAGGTAATTGCTAACAGAGTAAAGAAAACACTAGAATTCAATCAACCAAAGGAACAAGCAGGATTTCGAACAGGCTACTCAACAATTGACCACATTCATACTATCAATCAGGTAATAGAGAAATGTTCAGAGTATAACCAACCACTATACATAGCCTTCATAGATTACGAGGAGTCGTTTGATTCAGTAGAAATATCAGCCGTCATGCAGACACTGCGGAATCAGGGCGTCGATGAAGTATATATGAATATCATGGAAGAAATCTACAGGGGATCAACTGCTACCATAGTGCTTCATAAAGAAAGCAACAGAATACCAATCAAGAAGGGTGTGAGGCAGGGGGACACAATCTCCCCAATGCTATTTACCGCGTGCTTACAGGAGGTTTTCAGAAGCCTAGAATGGGAACAGTTAGGGATAAGAGTTACTGGAGAATACTTTAGTAACGTGCGCTTTGCCGATGACATTGCATTGCTGAGTAACTCAGGAGACGAATTGCAACTCATGATTACGGAGTTAGACAAGGAGAGCAGAAAGGTTGGTCTTAAAATTAATCTGCAGAAAACTAAAGTAATGTACAACAACCTCGGAAAGGAGCAGCGCTTCGAGATAGGTAATAGTGCACTTGAAGTTGTGAAAGACTATGTCTACTTAGGGCAGGTAATAACCGCAGAGCCGAACCACGAGATTGAAGTAACTAGAAGAATAAGAATGGGGTGGAGCACATTCGGCAAGCACTCTCAAATTATGACAGGTAGATTGCCACTATCCCTCAAGAAGAAGGTATATAACAGCTGTATCTTGCCGTTACTTAGCTACGGAGCAGAAACCTGGAGATTTACAAAGAGGGTTCAGCTTAAATTGAGGACGACGCAGCGAGCAATGGAAAGAAAAATGGTAGGTGTAACCTTAAGAGACAAGAAGAGAGCAGAGTGGATTAGGGAACAAACGGGGGTTAACGATATCATAGCTGAAATAAAGAAGGGCAAATGGACATGGGCCGGGCATGTAGCACGTAGACAGGATAACCACTGATCATTAAGGGTAACTAACTGGATTCCCAGAGAAGGGAAGCGGGTTAGGGGGAGAGAGAAGGTTAGGTGGGCAGATGAGATTAAGAAGTTTGCGGGTATAAATTGGCAGCAGCAAGCACAGGACCAGGTTAACTGGCGGAACATGGGGGAGGCCTTAGACCTGCAGTGGACGTAGTCAGGCTGATGATGATGATGATGACGAAGATGATTTCATGGTGTATTGTGAAGTATGTATACAAGACGCGCGTGTTTGTGAAGCACGAAAGTTACTTTCATTGCATTTCCAAGCGGAGAAAGTTGGTGCGACCAACTGAGGAAGGACCTGAGCGATTGGCAGAGGACGTCATTTTGACTGTATTCACACGTAGACACACGGCTCAGAGGTATAGAACATTCACTGGTCACGCGAACGACCCTGGTTCGATCCACACTCTTTTTTTCTTTAGCGCAACGGAAAGCTTACCGGCCCGTGAGTTGGATACAGGAACGGTAAAGATGAAGACGCCGAAAATATTTGTAATCAATTTTTTTCAGCCTGCAGAGAACATAAAGTCACCCCACAGCGGTGGTCTAGTGGCTAAGGTACAAGGCTGCTGACCCGCAGGTCGCGGGATCGAATCCCGGCTGCGGTGGCTGCATTTACGATGGAGGCGGAAATGTTGTGGGCCCGTGTGCTCAGATTTGGATGCACGTTTTAAAACCCCAGGTGGTCGAAGTTTCGGGGGCCCTCCACTACGGCGTCTCTCATAATCATATGGAGGTTTTGACACGTTAAACCCCACATATCAATCAACATGAAGTCGTGCACTCGCATGCTGCAAACAGTGAGCGCAAAAGCGGTTCGTGTTCAAGCACGTAGGTCGATTGCGCATGCGTGCACTCCACGTTCATGCGCCGCGGCTCGACTTGGTCCACTGAACTCCGCAACGGCAGTGCCGCTTTTCAAAGTGCAGCTCATTTCACGTCGTAAACAGCGCAGAATTGAGCGGAGCTGGATAATAATAAACATTCTCTGATTCTCAGGACTGGCGCACATGACAGCATCAGACTACGCGATTATACGTATAGCAAAGTGATATACTCCATATTCGATTACCCAGCTTCAAGGCTTTCACGTTAGGCTGCGCGACATAAGGTTTTGTTACATTTAGGCAAGATTCCAAAAAATACATCCTAGCCCCAACGCAAAGAGAATGCTGTAATCTGTGACTACATTTCACGGTCTTCTCATTTCTACAATGTGATGTAACAACACGTTCTCGCCTGTTGTCGGTCCCTTTAAAGACATGGCTTGTTCAATAGCGCGCTGCCATTACAGCTGGCCCAGCTCAGCTAGAATGTTTAAAAATGCCGTGAAACAAATGTCGCGCGTTCCAAGCGGGAAATTATAATCCATGTATTAAACCGAGCATAGAAACATAACTCCAGATGTATTGCGGCCGGCAGAATGTCATCTACGTCTATTGCACCAACATGTGCTCTCGCGCGTGCAATGCATCAATCTGCTCCATTGCAGTGTCAGGTGCGGTACTCAAGGCATAGCAATATAGTAAAAAAAATTATCTTATCGAAACGCTCCACGCTACGTTCCTACGCCCACACTTCTGTGCGAGCCTTTGAGACTTGTTCGGGCACACAGAACACCAGTCATGTGCCGCTACACTCTAAGGCGCATTTCATCTGTGTTGCCACGCCCAGAGGGACGTGATGGCGCTTCGTCTAGGTGGCGACTTCTAAAACTCCTTGTACGGCAGAACATGTCGCTGCAGACACCTCCACAACACAATTTCACTACGGCTTCTCGCAAATTTAGGAGTTGCAGTTCATTTCCCCAAAGAGTCGAGGCAAAGCGTGCACCTGGAAAGTCTCGTGCCCTATGTCGTGAAATTACTGGGGAGCGAAGCGGTGTTGGGACGACCCTTACGAACTTGGGCTCGGGGGAAGTGGTTGGCCTTGAGGCTTTTCTTGAGAGGGGACCGCGTTCACAGCAGGCGGATCGCAATTCTGGTCATCCTTGCGAATTTTGCGGCCTTTCGGAAAGTGACCGCGGCAATTGTCGCAGTCCCCTTCCTCTTCATTGTCTTCCGAGTCCTCCCCGAATTTGGTGGGCTTGACGTAGATGCAGCAGCACTTCGAACTCATACGGTTGAGGTTTTCGTTGTCGATGGTGTCAGTCGTCCACGACACAGGCCTGCGTCCGAACGAGGGTTGTGTCAAAAGAAACACCATGCAACAACAACAACAATAACAACAACAACAACAACAACAACAACAACAACAACAAACAGGCACAATGGGTTAAACAGAGTCTTTGTAAACGGAACCTGTAGAGACCGGGAAAATGTGTTCCATTTAACAGTAGTTCAGTTTATTGAGAGCTCAACACGGGTGCAGAATACAAGCCCGAAACCAAACACTGCAGAGGCAATAGTTCCGTTTGGGCAATAGTTCCGTTCAACAGATTTCCTTTCATTGAGAGTCTACTGTAGAAGTCTGAGTGCCAATCTAAGACAGCAGAAAGAGTGAAGTCACGATGCGTTGGTAGCATATTTTTTAGCAACGTTGTCACAAATGTTATCTTTTCTATAACTGTACACTATAGTGCGTTAATACGGCACTAAAACACTTTTAAAGTAAAATAGATAGTTTGCACATGACGTCACTGTCACGGCATTATAACGTAGTGGTACACAAACATGGCGGCTTTGATGACGTAGAGGCAGCACAAACACATCGTGCTTTAACCTGTTTTGATATGATAACAATGAGGACAGAATTTTAATGGCCCCTCTGTGTCAATAAGAAGAGAACCTGCAAGTGGTGTTGATAAAATTACCACGCGACGCGACGAACCTTGCGTCTGCCAAGCGGTGCACCAACATGGCGTCCTTTGTGACGCCAGTGCACCCATTTCATGTTTGTAAACACAGGTAGGTCAATGTCAGCATTATTGGTAAAATTATAGTGACGTCCGCACGTAACTTCTGCCATACGCGATGAGGGCTGCGATGTGCGGCAACAAAACGACGTTGTGAGACGCCACAAGCGTTGTGAAAGCCATAAGCGCTGAAGGCTGCGATGTGCGCCAACAAACAAAACTAAGTTCTGAAACGCGACTCCCATCCAACCACGACGCAGTTCGTCGGCGTAACGTTTTTTTTTTCTCGTTGCTTGTCTGAGAACCACATGCATCATTGAAAGCCCAGCAGAAACTGCGGTAGGCAGAGCGTCTTTTGAATACCAAGACAGCGCCACCGCATTTTCGTGATGTAAGTCCGGTGTAATTTGTCTATACAACTACAAGATTGGCTTGTGAATATGAGAATACTCGTTTGTCAAACACACTGAAGGTACAATGCCGATAAAGAAAACACGAGGTAAGAACAAGGTTGGCTTCTGAATACGGGTTTTGTATCATTTTTCGTGAGGCATTTCTCTTGAGAACATACAGCGCAAACGCTGCAACCGCGGCTAGTCAAA
The DNA here is from genome assembly GCA_013436015.1 of Rhipicephalus annulatus. NCBI lineage: Eukaryota > Metazoa > Arthropoda > Arachnida > Ixodida > Ixodidae > Rhipicephalus > Rhipicephalus annulatus. The sequence goes on along the minus strand of WOVY01002735.1, from coordinate 432,205 downwards.
AGACAAAAAAAAAAGAACACGTAAGAGTGCTACAGTAAGTGCAATTTCTACAAAAAAGAAAATTAATATCAGCATTGTGTTCATTTTATCTCACGTCTAAATTGTACTCGCCTGTACCTCAGAGGAGCGGCTCTAGGAGAAAGGCAGTTGTTTCTTACTTCGGTGCCTGCAGCGAATTAAGACTTCTTGTACCTCCATTAGTTCTCCGATTTGTCCTCTAAGAATCTGCCACATTTATTCACCCATAAAAAACACTCAGGAGAGGTTGTTTAAGTATATACTGTACGTCACTTCAATCTGGGATGGTAACTTTAAAAGGCGCTGCCATTCGTCGTTCACGAGAAGGCTACCACTGACCTCACAATAAGGCCCCTCCTACCAGTTGCTGTCTTCTACTAAAAAACGTGCACTTTCTATATATACGACGGAACCGCTAAGAGGCACTGAATTATATAGGTGCAGTGCAGTGCAGGCACTGTACCTGTTATAATCCCTCTGGGATTGACAGTATGTATAAATAAATAAATTAGGTTACTACAAAAAATTAGAAAAATTATAAATGTGTGCCTAGACAATTAACGCATCACACTAGCCACTGCGCATTATTTGTAACAGGCGCATTCATGGTCATATGACATTAAATTTGGCTACGCAATAACATATAATCGTCATCGAACTTCGTAGACGTCATGACAAAGCAGAGTTTTCTCATGTTCTTCATTATGAAATGACCAGTGGTCTCAATGATCGACTGCATGCATCGCGAATGAACAACTCACTGCTGTAAGGAGAGACTGTAATAATTATCGTCTCACTTTCTTTGTGCTCGCTCGGACTTCTTCCTGGTGATCTTGAGCGGCCTCTCGGCCGGTGGCACCTGGTCAGGATTCAGCTGCTCGGTGGCGCTTCCCGAAGTGACTGCCGGCTTAGCAGTCTTATCTGCCATGGTTGGAATTTACACGATGCACCCGCTTCTTCCCCAGTCAGCGTGGGCACGCCGCGAACCAGGCCGCGACCACCGCTAAGATGATGATGATGATGATGCTCGTTGGTAGATTGGAACCTACCCGCTTAGAGGGATCGGCCAAGAGTCGGGCGGATGGTAACCGCTAAACTAGCTTCTAAGCTTCCTTTTCGTTCTCCCGTCAAATAGCACAGCGCAGTGTGATTATGAGTAATTAAGGAGAAGCTATATAGCACTTCACAGAAGGACATTCAAACCAGACGCAATTATTTCGGAAAACTTCTTTTAAAACGTTTCGACTGCAGCTTGCTATATCAATGTTTCTGTCCATGGTGGCGCCAGGACTACGAAGGTTACTGCTGCAGGCGCATGCATGGTCTCATGATTATTTAATGCTGAAATCCAACAGACCGCAGAACTAATGTTGCATCAACGAGTGGCATCCTTTCTCTGAAGGGCAACAAAAACACGCCTGAACAATGACAGGACCGGGCTATGAAGAACGCGTTGCCAATAAACCACAAAGCTCCTGGGAATGTCTCATAAATGTTTTAGTGTGACGTATTAGACCAACCATGGAACAACTTCACGGCGCCAGAGAAAGGTAACAAAAACGTTCTAGCAACAAGCAGTTTCCAATAAAGAGATTTTTTTTTTCCTGCGACCTCCCTGTAAAGTTTCTCGTTAATTTCACGGATCCTATCCATAGTGACGAATGCGATTTTATGTGTGTAGCATCTGGACATCTAAGTGCTCGTGCGAGCGAAGTTTCTATACACCTAAATCCGAGGTTAAGCCCATAAATAGGTACAATTCACCAATGCGCCACTGCCGCGCCTGGTTACACCACTGCAATCAAGTGCACGAAATTTGGCTTGTATGTGGATTCGCGCATCCAAACACTACAAACAAAAATCCGCTTCGTATTGCTCATGTACGTCTGTAAAATGTAGGCGAAGCAAACAAAGATTTACTTTGAAAACTTATTACCCTCCCAGTGAAAATATATTGTAATAAATGCCCAAGCACTTCGGGGTTGACATTACTAATGATGTCAACTCAAGAACGATTGATTTTCAGAACATCCCGTATAATCTGGTTCAAATAGAAGAACCTAAGCCGTAGGGACGCTCTTCCTTCTCCAGTTTTTCGGTATCCGGAGGAAAGTAGAACAACAAAAATAATAAAACAAAAAACATTACACGATCTCCTACTAAGGGGAATCATGAGTAGCACGCTAAGCAGCACATAGGTCGACTTGGATTTCGGTTCTTCGCGGGCACTTCGCCAGATGTTAATGTGTCCTTTCAAGTGGAGCACACCGTGAATTCACTGTAGTTTGTGTTGTTCTTCCCAACGCCATCTAGAAAAACTATGCCTGGAACGTCACTCTCTTTTCAATTGGGAGCCTCTCGCCGCACGCAATCTCGGAGGCCATGCCCCCGCCTTGCGTTGCGACCGGCCGCTGCGTGATACCGCTCGCCTCCGTACCTTCCACCATGTCCACACCACCCAGTCACGTGACATTACATGACCCTACCGCTCTGTCACGTGACATGACGGCTGCTCGGAGGCAACTGTGAGAGCATTGCTGTGTTCGCAGGGGGGCGGCCGTTGGAGACGCTCACCTTCGTACCGAAGGAGGAGGGTAAAATCAGAGGGCAGGGCAGCGCGTTCACGGCTCACGTTCCAGGCATAATTTTTTTAGAAGGCGTTGCTCTAACTCGTCCCGAACTGTTGTTGGTGCACGCCAGGCGGGAGCACGTGCGTTCATCGCGCGTCTGCAGGATCTGGTTCCCCGACGCCATTCATCACATAAATGGTGAGAGAGTGTAAGGTAGAGAGGCCACAGCGTCTTACTCATCCCCTTACACAGGCCCGCACGCGCTAGCACGATCTGGCAGTGCTTGGGCCAGCTTTTGCGCATGCGCAGTAAGAAAGGTTACGTACGCCGGATTGAGTTGGACCATAAGCTGCTTCGCATCTGAAAACCATGCAGCGGTCGGGCTTGGTCTGACTGTCCCGACGTGGGGGCGGTCCGCTGCACGTTGAATCGTACACCTCAAGAGCATCCATCTACATGCTGAGACACCTACAGCACAGTTAACTCTCGGTGCAACCTTCTGCACGGACTCTGCCCTCAGCCTTTTGGGCCCCCTGCCATGTACAAAGCCAACATGCATGTGAATGAGTACACCTTACGTGAAGTTTTTTGAGCGCGAGTACGGTTAAAAAAAAACGTAGCTGTGAAAATTCAATCCCTTAACGGATCAATATGATAATGAAGAACTTCCCGATCTATGAACACTGAAAATAATCCATAATAACTAAAATGCAAAGCTAAATGAGCTGCGTCATGCTTTTTTAAAGCGAACATTATTAATGCATCTGCCGCTTGGTCCCATGCAGGATTTGCCAAAAGGAGAATTAAGCACACAAACCAGCGGTGGCAAGGTACTATCAGCGTCAAATGAAACCCGAACAGTGGCAAGCCTTCGCGATGCTATAGTGCGCGCCGTCCACTACGAACAGGCATGAATATATGCGGAAAGCTGCCGAACAGGATTCACGCGCCTGTCAATCGTGATAAATGGAAGGCACGCACCACACTACCGCAAAGGCTTGCCGCTGTTTGGGTTTCATTTCGAAGTGGCTATTAAAAGAGAAAAGAAGAGAAAAGTGAGCCCCGTTATTGTCTGCTTCAATGAGCGACACCGCCACAGTAGCTCACAAGGGATGGGGGTGAGGAGGGATAAAAAGGATAGGAGTAAAGATGTGGGAAAGCCGAAGAAGGAGAAGAGGAGACGTGTGGTGGTAAGCCACAGCGAGCGAGGACAAACCGAGGGGATAGAAGAGATAGGAAAGATGGAGCACGGTCACTGGAGTCCGAGGACGGGGCGCACCTGCGAGAGCTCCTTTCGGCGTCGGTGGATGGCGTAGAACAAGTCCAGTAAGTCAGAGCTGCACTGTCGTCGGAGGTGGAAGGTCGTCGGCGGCAGGAGATGACGTAGGGCGAGCCCAGTCGGCCAGAGCCACGCTGACGCGGGAGATCGCAAGCGCGCGACCGGTCGGCCCGAAATCCAGCTAGCGCTATCAGCAAACACTGATAGTACATACGTGGAGACATGTATTTTAACACCACAGCTATTTTTTTTCCGCTGCCCCCCATTTTTTTTCTAAGTAGGGCAGATTTTTCTTAGCTTTGCTCAAGCCATGGCAAAGTGCATAGACATATTGGAATATGTAAAAAACAGCAGCTCCCATGGCACAGATTTTTTTTTTCCGTTTGTAGCTTATGTAAGGAAGCTTTAAGCAAACTGAAAACTTGGGCCAGTAGTTTAGCTATATGTCCCATGCAAAAAGAACAATTATTAACTGTTGGGGTGTGCCATCCAGAAACCCCGACATGATCAAGAGGGACACAGTAGTGAAAGGCCCGTCGAATTTCTACCTTCTGCTTTTTTTTTTAACGTGCACCAGTAACTTCGCCTCCATAAAAAAACACAGATGCCACGGGCAAGCTTTTATCTCATGACCTTTGCGTCAGCAGTCGAGCTCTGTGATCACTAGAACACAGCGGAGAATGTATGAAAAACACAAGACAAAAGGCAGTCAGTAATAAATTCACTTTAATTGCATAGTTCAGACTATGAACATGACCTTTTCTACAAACGATAATGCTGGCTCTTATAAAAAATAATAAATAAATGCAAAAGTTGCAATGAAAACATTAGCCATATAATAACACAACAGGTGGCCAGACCAACGGGGAGCAGATGCAAGTTGGCCGGAATTTCAAGGAAAGTCCAGCACCTAAACGATGAAAAGTAGAAAAAGAAGGAAACAAAAGCCAAACATGGCAATTACTAGAAACACTAGCGAGCACGATATGTATCGCAAACAGGACAAGACAAAATGCAACCTCCTAAAATTCACAATAACTACCATGGCCGTCATTCACTATTATCTGCCATGCAGTGCAACTTGCGGTTACGAGTGCCTTATTTTAACGCAACAGTGCCAAAGAATTCGTTCCATAGAAATTCCCACTTCCGTATCACTAGCTGGGAGCAAAAAATAACACGGGACCGAAAATTCGAGAAAGATGCAAATGAAAATAAGGAATAATACGAAAATTCCGGGTGCCAGTGAGGATCGAACCCGGGTCTTTGTGTGGCAAGCAGGTGGTCTACCACACAGCCACGCGTCTGCTAGGAAATACAGTGAAAATAACTTTCTCTGCTTGGAAATGCAGTGAACATAGCTTTGAAGCACATGCTTTAAAGCACATGTGTCCTATATGCAGGCCTCCCAATATAATACATAATAATGCACGGCAATAATGCCTCAGGTATCATAACATGACTATGCTAACTTCATGGTTTTAGGACGGCCACTCACTACAAAAGGCACACATGTTACTGCACCTGTACCCGTAAGGCCACTTAGTGGGTGTATAACAAATATGAAAAAATTTGACATGAATAACAGCTGAAGCTTTAATGCATGCTACCCATTACACAGTATAAAGCCATATGCAAAAGATTCACTGACACAAGCCACTTACAGCTTTTTTCCCCCAGCAGCTTTTCATTGTTCCCTAAAGTTTTCATGGCTCAGCACAAAGTTCAGCAGATGATTACGATTAGCAGAAATAAATCAGCCATTTGGGCTTTCTCAATTATCTCCTAGCAACTTCTCAAGCAAGTGGACACAACAGGAGCACACCAGGCCATTTAAAACACTTTGCTCTTGCATTACTTCTTCAGTACCTCCTGGTACGTTTTATTTTTTCTTGTAGTTACCCATCTCCCGAGTCCAATGATTTAGAAGTCTGAAACCGCTGAATGAAGTACACTCAAATCTCGATATAACAAACTTGGATATAATGAATAATCACTTGTAATGAAGTTAATAATGACATTATAATATATATTGTTACAAATAACTGTTTAAAACGAACTTCTGTATATAACGATGTATTTTTGAGGCAGATGAGACTTTGTTAAATTTAAACTTGAATGTAAGAGGAAGCAAAATCTTGAAGTATGATGCCAGTCCTCCATCAAAAGAGCATTGACACAAAAATATTGCATCTTATTTTTGCCGTTGCAATAGGGAGTTAACGACCCACTTATCACGGTGAGAGAGCTCGTTTGCTCAAGCACATGACGGTTCATTATTTGGAGACGGTTTTATAGTGCTCAGTCGCAGTATTGCTTTCAGAGAGCGCCGAGTGAAGATGGTTTTCGTGTAAGCATAGCCGGCTACATAAGCACACAAAATTGCAGGCACATGAGCACCGCGCAGAATACTCTTTTCAACGAAAGCTTCCTAGCTAGTCTTACAGAACGCCCTGAGGCACGGCAAATATGCATGACTCCCCCAAAAAGCATTGCCAAGGCAGGCACATCAGCTTTTGTAGTCGTTTGCAAATCTGCCCCCTCTTTCCATCTAAAAGATCTTCTAGAAGAGCTCCCAAGGAATGCCACAGCCAACAAAAACTTGTCAAACAGGGGGTGGTTGGTTGTTTACACAAATATTAAAAGTTCATTTTGCATGCAGTAGTTCAACATGCACTTGAATATTGATTGTAAATATGTTGCAGGCAATATTATACGCTGATATTTCGTCAATGATGCATATGTGCTCCCCCCCCCCCCCCCCACCACGGCGGCCTAGGGGCTAAGGCACTCGGCTGCTGACTCGCAGGCCGCAGGATCGAATGCCAGCCGCAGTGGCTGCATTTTCGAGGGATGTGAAAATGCTTGGAGCCCGTGCGCTCAGTTAGATTTAGGTGGACATTACCAACCCAGATGGTCAAAATTTCTGAAGCCCTCTACTTCGGCAATTCTCATAATAATATGTTGGTTAAGAGATATTCAAACTCAACAATTATTATCATTATTATTATGTGATTGTGTCAACAACAATCTATTCCAAAAGTTCTCTCGCCTTCAATACTTTGTGTCACTAGGCCTTTAAAATGAGGAAATTCAAAAACAATGCAAAAAGACCCTGCATTGACAACACTGGAGGCGTTATGCATAACAAGCTGACATAAACATCTTGCATGTCCCTTTGGATGCACTACACCATCTACCAGTGTTGCCAAAAACACCGCATTGGTCAAAAAGACTGTCTGATCATGTGTTTGTCATCTAAAATCATCACATACTGAGTACATCAGAGAAGTTTGTTGAGCCCCATAAGCTGGGCAATATCTTTAGGCATAAGGTGAAAACCACAGTACCAACAAAAAGAACAGACATATGGATCTCTACATGGCGTATCAGCAACAAGATTAAGCTGCCACATTTTTGCAAAAAACTGGAAAATAATTGCTTTCTTACAACAGTCGTAGGACTGTGACACTTAGGCACTGCTGCAGCAAAATAACAGTCTGCCGAGCTATGAAGTCGATTTACTTTTTCTTCAGAAAATACCCAAGTCAATTATATAACAGCATGACCCTTTTTGTCTATTGTATCATTTTACGAGTTATCGTTTGGGCAGCGCTAATCTTGGAGACGGTGCAAAAGTTTCTACAGTCAAAGCCATAGCCAAAGGGCCACTTCCCAGGAGAAAAAATGCACCACAACTAATCAATTTTTTAAACGACTGCTGGAGTAACAAAAATATATACTAACACTGGTCCATGATTTATTAATCATAAAAATAAAATTGCAAAAAGCTACGAGAGCCAATGTTAAGTTGGTAGTGATCCTACCGAAGTCAGCACACACTACACAAAAAATATTATGCCACCAAATTTTTTTAATGATTCCTTTTTCAAAACATCGAAACTGCCAGCACCGTAAACTGTAGCGTTCAAGAGTGCAATACTTTACAATCATTTTTTGAATAAAATGAAGTCATTACACTTATTTGCCACATAGACAAGTATTCCGTTCTAGAATATGATTTTGGGGCTGCTTTGAAACAACTTCAACCTAATTTCATGATTAACCTAGGTCATGCTCCCTAATTTGAAAACTAATTGTGTGTGAGAACCGTACTCACCAATTGTGGCAGAATTTTCTCCAGGTGCTCCGTTGTGACAACAGTGTCGCACTGGACCTGAAATGACGCCCGATTCACCAAAGAAGGTCTGGCATCTGAACGTGCTCTAATAGAGGGCTCTAGTTCGAATGATTGCCCATGACTTTAGTACACAGGCTGCACATAAAGAGAGCTCAAGTTATATGAGATACTTTTCAAAATGCAGCCATCTTAAGATGTTTTCTTCATGCACACTTTCATTACAAACTATAAGGTAAAAAAAGAAATTGTTTTGCCATCAAGAAACTTTTCAATAAATACGCAAACATGCAACAGAGATAGTATAATATTTTTCAAGCACATTGGTAATCTCACGAAATGTCGCTACAAAAGGAACTGCTCAGAGCAAAGTACATGCAAGAGCGAATTCATGAGACAGTATTGTAACAAAAGATGCTGCTTATAAACAATGCCACATAATTGTGGTAGCAATGTGACACAGGGGTCACAAAACAGCTTAATGATACAGTAATCAACTGTCCAGTGGGAATTAAAGAAAATGCAAGATAAGGCCTACAGGGGAAGCCAAGCATACTAAAGGGACATCATCGACAACCTACAGCGCAGATCAGATGAGGACAGAGGATCGCACCACAAAGGATTCCAGTTCTACACGAAAGATTCTTATAGTTGCAATACTATGGGAGTACAAGAGCAAAGACAGAAAACTCGTGGTACTATACACAGAACTGTAACACTTATGGTTAAAATGCAGAGGCTAGTTCAGTACAGCCAAATTTATTCTCATTTATAGACATATATAAAATGTATTATATACTGCTTTTACTTGTTCAAGCTAAACAAGGAACCACGCCAAAATACAGTGAGAACAGATGATTAGTTTATCATAAAAAAAAGTGTGCACTTGAAACTCTTACCTTTGCTTGCTCGGTGGCTCTGTGTACCGCTTCTGCATCAACAAAAGCAAACAGCATGTCAACGATAAAGTGTTTAACACATGATCACAACTGAACTTGAAAGATCTTATACACTCCGTGTGGGACCTATAAGAGGCGCCTTGAGAGGCGCGCGCAGCACTACTTGTGGTGTGGCGGGCGCGCAACGTTGAGAGTCGTAGCAGATAACAGGGCCTAATTGCTTACATAGCTATCTATGGTGGCACAAGCACCCGTGGCCGGCAGGTTAGCGCGTGCTTCGAGCAGAATTTAAAGATATCGCAGCGGGACAATCTTTCGTGATGCCACCATGAATAAATGGGAAAATCTTCAGGATAGGGGCCACGTTTTTTTTTTTTGTGTTAGTGAGTACTTTGCTGCCCGTCGCCATGAATGACGGCAAAACACGTGCGCCAGGTTTGCGTAATGCATGAGGGCAGCTGCATAACTATCGCGGCAAGCTGTCATTCTTTCGAACTTAGATTATTATCAGTGCTTGCCCACTGCCCGCGTACTTGCGAAATACTCGGAGCGTTTCGAAATATCGATGGCTCCACGGCCACTCGCCGTGGAAACTGCGTACTCATTTGTTGCGGCGTCGTGCCACGGCGATTTTCAGCCACCGAGTCTCGCAAAGTGCTTGGCTTGATATTGTTACGGCATCATCGTCGCTCATCATGATCATAGTCTTTACCTCGCCGCTCGCGCAGCTCATGCTAAGAACTTGAGACGGAGGCGAGAAAGAGAACGCGGGATTTAGTCCAGAGAGGACGGCGCGTGTCCCGTTCCGTCTTTCGCTTCACCTTGTAGAGTGCTGATAACGACGGCACGGTGACTTCGTCCACCGTCACGTGTCTCTCATTCACTATAACCTCTTGCATTGTTTATGTTTCTTTCTGAAACAAACACTGACATGCACATCCATCGCTACAGAAATCGCAAAGCATTGTTTCTTACCATGTATAGTTCTACTATACTCTACGCCCTGCATCATTTCTTCCTAACATGCAGATTGTTTATCAGTCAAAGAATAAGGCTTTTAAATGAACCAAATCTGAAAGATGGAATTCAATTTATTGTATCCGGCGGTTACTTCCTTTGGAGCTACAGCACTTGGTTTTAGACACAAGAGCGTCTGGGATGCCATATTCGATTTGCTACATGGGACAAAACGAATTGTAAGCTTATGTAAGTGAAACTTATTCTTCAATAACATTACGCTTTTTTTCGTGAATTAAGCTAATTAGTTATTTAGAAAGTGATCTATTGCTAAGGGTTTTGAGATTCATAAACAAAATCATTTATATATCAAGGCACTGCTCATTTTATGGACGATCCCCCATGGTGCCTTGCGCCAGTTTAATAAGGACCAACCAACTCACGTACCAGCTTGATACTATCGAGTGCGCATATGCTGCTGGATGGCTACTTGTGTTTAAGGTAAAATGCTACGTAATTTAGTTAGCCCCTTCACTGATGGACTCATCAATTCAGGAAAGCACTAATTGACCTCGCATTGCATTTCTCAAAACTTTGAGCGGTACACGGCGAGGCAGTAATTATTAAGGTCTATTAAAACGTTTCACCAACCTTGATTTGAAATAAATTTCTTGGATGCGTTTCTTTTCTCACCAGCTCAATGGCAGCAAAAACATCACGCAAGATCATTGCACATGTAGAGGGTGTCTCAGACCAATTCAAGCACGCATCGGCAGAATGCGAGACGGCAGCAAAAATGGAAACTAAACTTCTTTTACGTGCCACAGCCGTGATCCACTTATTTCCCTGCCCCATAAAGCAGGAACAAGTCAAGAAACTCTGAAACTTCGTTTCCGCAGGACATGGCGTGTACCTGTTAGTACAATTGACTGCGCAGCACTTCATGATTCAGATAAACTACGTGCTAGCGAACGTTGGGGTAGTGTTTCGTTCTGCTCAGGCTCTCAACGTTTTCTCTGACGGCCGCACGGCGGCGCGCCAGTCCCAGTGCATGGAGTCTATAGCATATTCTATAATGTCATAAAGAAAGGTGGCATATTACATCCGGCAAGCATGATATAATTTTGAGAGACACCGTAGCGTAGGGTTCCGGAAATTTTGACCATCCTGTGTTCTTTAACGTTCACTAACATGTACATGTACACTGTACATGAGCCTCTACTTTTCCACATGGTATAGGCTTGTTATATTTATATACGTGTTTGTTGCTAGGTTTGTTATTTGTTATTGTTTTTGTTATTTGTTTGTTTGTTATTTGAAAATTCAATATAAAGGTATGTTCCTAAAGGTATACTTATTGCAAGACTATTTTTCATTTACTTTATTATATTAGGGCTTCTTGTATCGAGGTTTAAATTACATTGTGCTCTGAGGGGGCCACAGATTTAGCATACCAAGTTACAGGAAATTTGCTTCAGTGAATGTCGCCGAAATAAAAAAACAACACACTGAAATACATGACGCTGTGGCGTGAAATATGCTCTGAAGTCTATGAAATCCATTGTGTCAAGAAATTAAAAATTAAATCACCTTAATTTTATTCTCTACTATTTTAACCCAGAATGATGAAATAAATTACATTTCAGTTCCTGCAGTATGACTTGCCAACACAATATGATTAATCGTTTAACTTTATTGTCCCTTGAACTGAAAATAAAACAGGAATTAAAACTCCCCGTCTACTGCAATCTTTCACACACATACACAAACACACAAATTAAAGCAGCATGCCATGTCATCTGCATGCAAGTACTACATAACCATTCAGAAAATGTTGAAATATGCATGACGATGCAGGCTTGTTATAAACCAAAAAGCGGTGACTGCTTGCTTGTGACAAGCTGGCATAGCGAAAACACCTTAAGAAGTTAAAATTATTATCACTACTCCTAGTACCTCTGTGGACACGTTCGAGCAACTACAAAACGCTGATCAAGATTTTGCATGCATCTACTGAATGAAATGGTGCAAAGGCAAATAAGGTTGCAAGTTGTGTTTTGCAAACAAAGAAGAGAAATACGACTGCACTGGCAGGTAAACGAAGAGTTGATTAAATATAGGGGTGTTCCATGGCAAAACAATTATTATTAAAATGATAATTATATCAGCACTTTTGACCGGTTTTTTGCTGTTCTTGTCGCCTCCCGCCTCCATCATGTGCAATATAAAGTTCAAGTTGATAATATGTCTCGACGCGTTGTATGTTCTACTCGCAGGTAAACACGCGCGAGTGAGGTTGAGGAACAGGGCTGAATGGCTGAAGGAGAGATCAGACGAGCCGGCCCTTCTCAGACATTAAGGGGGTGTATTTTGCTAATATTAACCTCTATTCTGCCACTAATAACCTGTATCTTACTGCTATTTAAATCCTTCTATCATACAAGTTGGCTTCTAAATGATTCTATGCCATTAATCATTCACTTCAAAGCAAAAAAACTACATTTGCGCAAGCTTACTGGTTAACGGTTACTACTTAAAATGTGCAGAGAAAGGAGCAATGCTCACCCATTGTAAGCACCCGGAAGAGCTCTGCAATCAGCTTCACTGCATCGGCACTAACTGTGATAATGGAGAGAAAAAAGCATTACTGATGGCAGTGCAGATGTGGGTGAAAACACATGCCGGGCTGCACACAAGGTGTTGACTTCTACTACCACTCGAACTGAACCTTAGCCATTGCGTTCAATGTTGAAACCCGTTGAAAATCAATAACAATGTAAAATACAAAAGCCTGGGTGAGATCAGAACCAATAAGAGTTGCACGAAATTAGAGAAACGGAACTGCTACTGATATTGCAATTTGTGAAATTAACGCACTGTGTCACTACTAAGGTTCAAATAATAGTCAGATTTCTTTGCAATTTCTTTTTGAAACGCAGATAGTAATCAGCATTGAGAAAAATTGCAGAGCACATGTGAAGCATTCAAATAAATTTCAGCTGCAATTGAATACCTATGTCTAGGTGACTCAATGCTTCCTTTGTGATGCACACAAGCATCAGCAACCTGTCACAAGAACACTGAAAATAGACTCTGTGAAATGAATAAGGAACAGGAACTTAAAAAAATAGTGACGCAGGATGTTCATGAAACAGATTCTGATCAATCGTTGGATATTTCATGAAAGCAGTGGGGATCCATGAACAAGACAGGCACTGTCAGAACTTGAAACAGGATTTACTGATGGTTCAAGCATTATATTTTTGTTGACATGAACTCAGTTGGTTTAACCCTGTTTCTAAATTCCAGTTATCTGGGTATAACTTTCCTTGTTGTAGTTTAAAGTTCTCAGCTGACAGATAGTGCTTGTGCTCTGTTCTTCCTGACACTTGTGTTTGAACAAATCATGTAACTAACTCTTCACGAATGCATTCCCTTAGCAAAAGGGGTACACAAGAATATCATGCCAGAAAAAGTAGTAGAAGGAAGCATTTCAGTCAAGCAATGTAAAGAAATAAACCGAGCACAAGATGCACGACTGTCTGTTTTATATGTTGTTGTCAAAGTGCCGTACACACGAAATACTTTAAAAAATATAAATTGGTGTGCAACTCACTCCTTATCTTGTCATCTTCAAAGTTCATCTTCATCAGCTCCTGGATTGTCTTCTGCATTACGATCCACAAATAGCCAGAAATTAGGTCAACTACAAGGCCAAACGTGGCACTTTTTAGCACAAACGGGAAAAAAGAAAGAACTAGCTGAGAAGAGCAGAAAATAATGTACAGGGCATTAATGCTTGCCCTGAGCACTGTCTCCTTCTTTTCTCAGCTAGTTATTTCTTTTCTTGTTTGTGCTAAAATTTATGTCTGGGATAAAACACTAGCTCGACAGGAAGTTTTATTGATACAAAGACAACTTCTTGTGCAACAACAAATCGATGCGTGCCATGTCCTGAGCGTCCTCCATGTCTATGGCAACGTGCTCCAATGCTTATCTGAAGGTCATGGTGTCAAATCCAGGCTATGACGACCACATATAAAGATGGAGGCGAAAATGTTCGAGGCTCGTGTACTCAAATTTAAATGCGCGCTGAAGAACCTCAGAAGGTGAAAATTTTTAGAGCCCTCCACTCTGGCGTCTCTCATAATCATATCATGTCTTTGAGATGTTGAACCCTAACAATTAGTATTATTACGTTACCCCTCTTTTCTCCCAGGCAATTCCTTGTTGACAAGGTAGAAGGTAGGCAAATGTAAATAAATAAATAAATAAGAGATAAATAAAATTAAGGAACACTGTGAAGGGACGTAAAGCAAAACGTAATGGTTTCTTGATGACTACTAGGTTTTCCCTTCTATTTCAGTGATAATGTACTAACAGAATATCGTAAAAAAACAATATTTAAACAAAGGACTGTAGACAGTTACTCAGTAGCAAGAACTTCTTCTTAATAACAGAATATTTGCTATGATTGCTACGACATCTGTTATATGCCAGTTTAACAAGAGCTACAGCTTTAAACGCCTTAATTACACTATACCTCATGATTCCCTGTCATTCTCTCCATTGCATTTGATTTGGCATCCATTCCCAAGCTGCATTAGACGGCTAGTACTCTGTCGCAATCAATAGATAACCTGCCTAGCCCTCATATCCTGTTGACCTCAAACATTATATTGGCCAGACTTGTTTACTTTTCTAACGCACACCACTACCTTCACATTTCTCTGTACTACATTTAGTATAAGCTCTTTTTAACTTTTACTATCAGGCTTCAAGTGTTCGCAGCGTATGTAGGGATCGGCAGATAATGGCGAGCTGCCATTCATTACGTGCTAATGCCTGCTGCTCGTGCTACAACCCATCCTTATCCCAACGTCTACTGTTAGCACACTCAAACTTTGATATAACGAACCCAGATATAACAAAATAATGGTTATAAAGAAGTAAGATAAAAGTAGTCTTGCTATAGATATAGTGTTAGTAATAAACCTTTAAACAAATTTCCTGATAATAACATAACACACTTATTTGTGTAAGATGCAACTCTGTCATAACGAGGTTTGAGTGTACTTAGATGAGTTGAGTGAGCAGTGGCCATATTCTGGCTACACTGCAAGAGTAAGTCGGGTGAGCTTGTTGCTTGCGTTGCCTAAAACTGTATTGCACATTGCTGAAATGCAAGAAGTTGTGACGTAAGCGAAGTTAAATGAACTCTACCACAGTCCTAATGTATAATGTTCAATACTACTACTTTTCATGCATTTCCTTGCTTTTAATTATCCGTCACTGTCATATAGTTAGGTTATGGTTATGGTGCTCGGCTGCTCACGCAAAGGTCGTGCGATGAAATCCTGGCTGTGAAGGTGGCATTTTCGACGGAGGCAAGAATGTTAATAGGGCCTTGTTCTTATATTTCGGTACACATCGGAGAACCTCTAGAGGTCGAAACTTCGGGAACCCTTCACAAACTACTGATAATGATGTCGTGGTTTTGGCACATTAAACCCTATAATTATACATTATTTGAGTCTTGAATTTAGGTACACTTCATAAAATTATTTTTTGAATACAAAAGTAAAGTAAAATCTATTTAGGTCATGTAGGTTTAGGTGACTATGTGTAACAGCTTTATAACAAAAAGGGATGCCATAAGGGTTTATAATCAACAGATAAATTTCAGAGATTCTAAAACAGTGTTTCCCAGTTGCGTATGCAACTTGCTGTCCTGTGATTTCCCCCCTTCCCCCCCTTTTTTTCTGACTGCAAGAAGTCTACATCTATTCCATCATTTTGCAAGGGTCCTTAGGAATTCATCGCTGATAAACAATGGTGGTAGCCATTTATGAGTCCTGTTCATTGCACGCATCACAGCTAAATCGTAGTTATCGCATGTAAAACAACACTGTTCATTGTGTGCATCACAGCTAAACTGTAGTTTTTATATGTAAAACAACAGGAATGGCTATTCTTTTGGTGGCAGTCACTAATTATCTGTAACAGTCCTAGGCTGCCAAAGGGGCACATGAAGCAAATGGGCATCCCGTACAGATAACTTGCATGTCACACCACAGACAGGTTCTCTCCGCTGGGTACCTGATGATGGCGGCCACCATCACTTTTCATTGCATTAGAGAGTGCCAGTGCAAGGGACGACAAAGAGTCGTTTACCCCTCACATTCTTTTGTGCTGTCCCTGCTTCCTTCTGTTTGCAATTCTCGCCAAGGAGAAACACAAAGAATTGGAAGAGACACTGGCACTAATCTGATGTCACCATTTCTTGCTCCACGTGGTCGAGCAAGAGTTCCCACAGCATCTCAACTAGCTGGTACCTGAATATGGCGACTACAGTGGATGGACTATTGTAAGGCATGCAGCGTTAACTATCTCAGAACTTCTTTAACTGCTCTTTTTGATTACATAATTCCATAAGGCCGCTTCTTTCGGCAAGGCAGTCACTGTGCAGTTGGTCGATATTCATTCTGATGACCAAATATTGCTGTAATTTGGAGTTTGCTGTTCACCTTCAAGTTACTGCGGCTTTTAGCCAAACAGGCTGGAGATACAACATTGAATATCTGAGATTTCTTAGGGCGATGAACATTAATGAAAAAGAAAGCAAGCATCTAAGCTGAAAAGTTTTCGTGAATGCTCCTGTTCACGAAAATTTTTTTTCCTGTTTAAACTCACTTTTTCACCTCATACACGAGTCTGAAATAATTAAATAATCAAACAACACAACAAATTTTCCCAGGAAGTCATACATACAATGACAATGAAGTCCTATGGCTAGCTGAACTTCTTCTATTCTTTATTATGATGTGTTGGCATAAGCGAGCGGCGAAAGTTTGTCGCAGCGACCCCCCTCCCCCCCCACGCACACACGGGGAAATTTTTGCTGCTCCCCCTTTACCTTAGTTGACTAGGTGGAGGAGGGGGCGCAGAGTCACTTCAGAGTTGCAAACGGGAGAAATGCCTGCGGGCCGTAAACCGATGAAAGTGAACAAAGCAGTGCGTTTCTGACCAAAACGACATAGCAACACTTGACAAAGAACGAATGCCACCCACCGCTTTAAACGTTGTCGTACGCATGACACTGTCATCGTGTTCCACTTCGGCGTTGTCGTCCAACAATTCGACGAGTTCGTCGTCCGCTTGGTCCTTCGATGTTTGCTTCGAAGAGCCCGCTTTTGCGCTGGCTGCCATGTTTTCAGTTGCCTAGTAGTCACGTGGCACGAAAGTGTATAAGAATGATAGAGCTCACGTAACGCATGAAAAACTAGAGGTGACGAATCTCTTACGGCTTTATAGCACAGTCAAGGCGCGTAATCACATATTCCTATTATAGACTTTGTAGTGTACTGGTTGGTGGGTGGTGGTAGTGGTTAGAAGATGAGAAAAGGCCATGACCTACTACACTCCTGACCTGCCCAGAGAGCACCTCTTCCAGCGCCCACGTTCTAGTTCATACCTTCTGCCGCTAGGGCCGTCACCTACGAGCGGCGTGGCGCTAGTCAGCACCTGCTCGCTGACGTCATCTTCACTCTTTGTGGTCAAATTTTGACCAACAAAGCACTCGTAGTGCGTATTTATGATCCAAAATTTAGAATTATTCAGAAATAATAATACTAAAAGACATTCAGAATTTTTTTGCAATAAAATGCACGCTACCACGCATAGGCTGCCCTACATCGTGTAAATCTACGGGTTCCCACGTTTGTCAACCAGTGTGCTATAAATACTCAAGCGCTCTGAACACCTTGCTTAACCAGCAATGTATGGGAAGAAATAGTCACATATATGCCGCCAGTTCACTACAGAATGCAGGCATTCTTATACCAGCGCCTACAAAACAACCGTAAAGAAACAGACGAACAGGTTATAGGTAGCGCCACCAATGGTGAGCGGTTGAACGAGAGCGGGGACACGCGCTCCCATAGGAACCCCGCTATCTGAACAGGTCAGGAGTGTAGTAGGTCATGGAAAAGGCACCTAATTTCTGCAACCCGGTCGGGAGCACGGCGCAGTGCACTACTAACTTTGGAAAGTACAATTGTAACTAAAAAAAGGTATGTCATTATAACTCATTACATAATTCGCTTTAAATTTAATTGGGTTTGTGTCAAACAACAAAAAAGAAGTCCTCAAAATGTTCTTCTTTCGTTCTAAAATACTAGTTTCGGTTTTGCCTTCAATAGAGAGATAATAGTCACTCTCTCCTGTGCCAGCGCCCCCCTTTTCTAAGCGGGGACGAGGCGAACACCTGCGCGTGCAAGCCAAGCGCGTGTGGCCAAGCGGCCGTGTGTTCCATGCTGACGGTCGCCGCTGCGCGAATGGTGTGGTAGTCTTCGAGAGGCTCCATCACTCGCGGTTTCTTCTCGACTCTTAACATCGGCGGCGCCTATTCGGAGTCCCGAAGCCATCGCAAACATGCTGGATCTTGAAGAGAACTGCTACTTCGAGGAGGACAAAATGTACGTAAAACGATCGAGTGTGCTTGCGCCACGACGTTTCCGCTCCGCGTCGTGTCACTTGGCGTACAGCTGCCGCTTTTCTCATCGAGGCAGCTGGTTTCACGTGTGGCTGCTGCTATGTCTGGGAATGTTTTCTCTTGCTTCTCTTTTTCGCTTCGAGCCTGCCTCGCACGTAAAGTTCAGATGTCAGCGGTGATGCTACGACCGCTGTCAGGCGCGCGCGTGTGTTGTTGCCACACGCGATCTATGTGTGTCGAGTTGGCACCTCGACTGCAGCGTACAGCGTTGTACGTTTGCGGGCGTGGCTCTTTTACACCCTAGATCGCCCGCACTCAGGTAGTGTATGTTTTGCTTCAGAAACTAGGGGAGTGCGTGTTCGAATATCGCGCAGTTGGTAGTTGTCAAAACCCAATGGCCGACTGTTGTTTCGCGTTCGGAAGTTGATATGCCCGCGCGCCATGCAACGAAACTGCGTACTTGTTAAACACCGGCTCGCAGGTAACCAACTTTTCTGCCTAGACGTAGAATAGAGCGCAAAAATGATTGGGTAGCTGTGTCTAAAGTCTTCTTTTTGGCACTTCTCGTGTGCACTGTTAGGAAGCCGACTTTTCGAACTTCTTAGCTTGCCTTTATTGTTTGTGGCATTTGTAGAAGCTTTTGTTGGCGTAGTGTCATTATGCCGTTATTTTACATATAACAAACTGTACTGAATCACCTGCTTCGATTTGAAAAATTGCACAGAACAAGGGCTTCATAAGGCCGTTTTTACATGGTCACAACAGGCCCACGAGGATGTATACCTCATATTCGCGTATGATGTGTATATAAGGTGCGCCGTACGTGAAAATTATAAGCAGAGGGCTCCAGCAGGCTTCAAACGCGAGCACGCGAAATAAAGAAACACACAAGACAAGGCTGGTGTTTTTGACAGGTCATTGAAAAATATGTGTGCCGGATTCTGAAGTCACAGCATCGGAGGCAAGTTAGACACTGCCATGACTGGCTCGGGGTTGTTTGTTCAGCCTTGTAGGGCGCGTTTCCTTTTTAAGTGCAAGTGCATTTCTTAGTCGGGCTATGTCAGGCGTCTGTCAGGATCCGCCCACTGCCCTCTCCCATAGCAACAGTGGCGGGAGCGCGCGTTACTAGCAACTGGAGCACCCACCATGTCACGTTTAGGTGTCGGCAGCTGTCAGCAACACCTTAACTTCGCACCTAGCAATCGGAGCCCCCACCTCCTTGACTTGAACCTGACTTGCCATCGCCTCATTGCAGTGTGTTTGTAGCATTTGTGTTGATAAGACGCTGACATTATGGCTGTAAGGTAGAATGACAGGTGCAGTGCTTCGCCGCTCCTTCTCTTGCCGTTCACTCTCTGTCTTCCCCGTACGCCACTCTCCCGTCCGCTCGCTTTATGTGGTGGTGGTAGTGGTCAGAAGAGGAAAAAGGCACATAATTTCTGCAGCCCGGTATGGAGCATGGCACAGTGCTTATTGTACGTATATACGCAGTGAAGCACGCGCCTCACTCTCGACCGTTTGCTGGCTGATGAATGTGTAAACCAATGCTTACGGTACAAATCCTCGTATCGTCATTAATACGCCATTAAAATTACTATGCCGGGTACTCTCGGCACAAGAAATACATTTGCATTTCCTCACGATTACCTTCGGGGAGGTGGGGGCAATTTTTTTCTCATCGTGCTTGCATTAGAAACTTGCTAAAACCCTTCACTTTTCATCATGTATCGGCTGGCCCAGAAAAGCACAACGAAAATTGTACTCTGCTTGTCTTAAAGCAAACAACTACATGTTAATATCATCAGATATCTTGTTACTAGATACTACCTGTCGTATATGTCACATTGATCTTCTTGTTTTGGCATAAAATCGGCACATAGTTAATTACATGTATCACTGGCGTGTTTGCAATGGCAAGCAATGTTTCGAAAACATTACTCTATGCTGTAATCAGATCTGACTTTAATCCTTATGGATGTGTGTTTTATTGCTTCAAGAGCATTGCATCACGATACTATCGTACATGGATGTATAGGCAATCTTCATGCTCTCTAACTCTTTAAGTGAGACTTACAATCTGACCATGCTGTGCAGCTTTCTTATGTCTCATTGGTTGACTGACCTCTTCCTGCCTGTTAGTTTTTCATTTAGCCATAGCACATAGCCTGTATTGTATCCATTCGTCTTGCTATTTGTGCTTTTGTTTTTACCGATTGCAAGCTCCTTGGGGTCATGTAAGCTGCTCATGCCTCCTTGTTGCGTGCACGGATATGTTTCGTGTCCTTGCCCCTCCACCCATCCCACCGCCCCACCTTTTCTGTTTTGTTACTTTTGTTTTTCTCTCGTTTTGCTGGCCCTAGTGGCGGCGCAGCGGCGGGCGCATGCTATGTCTGATGTGGCGTGTGGCTACCAGCTAGTACCCCAAGAGGATCCAGACGACTCGCCGGATACCTTCTACTTCACAATGGAGGACCGCATGTATGTGTGCTCGTGATCCCCTTTGCCTTGATTGTTATAGAAACATCACTTTTGTTATGTTTTCTGGCTGTCTTCTGAGGTTTGTTCTCTGTGGCTGCGGAACTTGGGTTTGGTTACATCTGTTCCTACCTTTTGTTCTCTACGGCTGCCCTCCCTTCCTTTGCATGTAATGCCCTGTTTTGGCTGTCAACACAATGTTCTACATATACAACTCAGTTTGAGTGGTCGAAACAGCGATGCTGTATGTGAAACACAACGAGCTTGCAGTCTCTTCTGTATCGAGTGACTCTGAAGAAATGCCATACCGTTTGCGCATTGATGTTACCCCAGTGGTGTTCATCAACGTTGAGGCAATGTTTATTTCTTATAAATGGTGACAGAATTTATTGTGGCTAGAATAGGGATTCGGTTTGTACACTCCTGTGAATTGTTTATGAGGAGTACTGCGCACATAATTGTTGAGGCTTGTCTTGCAGTCATAAGAAGGGCTGGATCGAAATCCTGTATGTCAAAAGTCGCTTAGCTTCTTGTTTGTGTCAATTTGTTTGTCTATTGCTTAATTAGGTTCCATTCGTTATCAGCTTACAGCCCTTCCCAGCCCCTCTCTTCAACCCAATTCTAAAAAAACATTCAATTCATATCGGTACTTGAATTAATGTGATAACGGTTTTCCAGCAAACCTTGTAAAAATTCTAATGTCCAGGCTGTGCCACATTTCTGTCTGTTATCATCATTCTGTCACTGTAGCTGAAATGGCATATTTCACAAACTTTCAAAGGATTGAGCAGCTGGTATTGATTCTTTGTTGATCTGTCGTTTACTTTAATAATTTAACTTCATGCAATGCTGCGGCACCATATAGTGCACAAATCGTGCAGTACTTCTCCGCTCTTCTACACAGTTCAAAGGTGGGGCATTGGACAAGTTCCTATAAATGCAGGTTTGCAGCAAGGAATAAAGGTGGAAATCTGTCATGCGCAGTTTTGTTTGGGAAGTGCAGACATGTCTACAATTTCGACAGATACTGTACCTCGCTGTTCTCATACTCCCTTTAATGAAGTCAAGTTAACAAGTAGCAGCTTCACAGCACGACATTGCATAACTGGCATGCACTGTCATCCTTTGCAGCATTCTTGAAATTTGGCTGTGGTGGTGGTTGCACATTATTTTGATTCATTTCTGTGTTGTAATTGTAAAGTAGTATGTGAAGGCCTGTGTGACTCATTTATTAGAGGAACATTATCTTTCGGTATTGAATGCACTAAGTCTTTGACAAGGGCCAAAACAATGTGACATATCCTGGCTTCGTACACATTCTTTGCTCATGCTCGCAGTATTGAGTAAAAGGTACCTCTGGCAGCTTGGATATATCATTTTGTTTTGCTTGTTCATGTAGTTTGTGAGCTCTCATCATTTTTAAAGGTGATTTAACTTGGTGTAAGATTGTTATAGAGGACTTTTGGACAAATGTTTCACTCCGTATACAGTGACTATGGCGTGATCTTCATAGCATTTATTGGAATTTACGTGAACTCTTGTCAAAGACCTCTGACCCCTAAATTTGCTAATGTGAGGTGTTAGTGTTGTTTAATTGTACTGCATGCATAGACAGTTCTGACCTATTAGCAACAAGTGTTGCCAATGAAGTATTTTGCTTTGGTTTTAAGATAAGCATGATTGCTTATCTGAGTCTGCAGCACATCATGAGTAGGTAGTTCAACATGAATAGGGATATCTCTGTGACATCGAATGAGTAAAATGAGTATTTTTGACCTCGTAGACGAGGTTTGTGATAAGTTGGGTTTTATGGAGATATGGTGGAATAGATCGACGAAAAAAAATTGATTTTTTTAATCTCATTATTCATAAATATTACACACTATTACAGAGAAAATATTTCTTTTCTGACGAAAAGTAGTGTTCGGAGAAAAATTCAATTAAAAGTCAAGTTGCCATGGGGCAGTCATGGGATGAGGCACGTTTGGGGTCATTTTCAAATGCTTTCCACTGTGCATAAATATACACCGCTTTGTGGAAGCACTTGCCAATAATGCTGGAGTATTGTGCCATGAAAATTGGAAAATCACATTTTCAGTCCGCTTTGCCCTCCACCCCCCCCTTAAGGGTTGTAACAAGGATTACTTCCCTTTTTTCTGAGGGTGCAAACTCTTGATAGTGAATTGGGTGTTTGGCAGGCATGCGTTGTTCGTCGTGTGCGATTGTGGGTAAAGATTTCGTCAGAACATTCCTGGTGCATTTTTCCATAACTGATACAACATCCACACCATTTCATTTTTTCCTGCATGCATGGATCCAGATAATGTAAAGCAGGAATCTCAGACACACGGGTCACATGCCCCTTCCTTGCAGCCTGTGGCCCATGCATGTTCATTTTATATATATTGTAGTGGGGAAGAGGGAGAGAGACAGTATCTAGTCGGAGCACCTAGAAGACGACGAAGAGCTGAGCTCGTGACAGTGCCTGACACCCTTTGAACCGGTCCCTGATCGGTCATCACCAGTTCCGCTCAGCCGGCCAATTGCGGCGTTTCCGAATCCGTGGCGCACCGCAGACAACGCCCGATTTGCTATTCTTGCGGTTACGCAGGACATGTGGCTTGCTTTTGCCACCGCCGCCCTCTCGTTCACAGCGACACCATGCAAAGATCGTCGCACGACTCTCGGCGTTTTAACAACACGGCACGTCAACAAGCATCTTTTTCACCCGACCGCCCTCCCTCAGTCAGTCACCGATCTCCATCTCCCCGACATCTCTCCCTGTCACCTAGGCGCCGTCGACCCTGCACTTCAGACGCGGAAAACTAGATGCCGCAGTTCCCGACGCACGAACTGCGTCGTCGACGAAAGAATCAAGTCCTCGCATTTCTCTGACAAACCTCATCAGCGTTTTTGTGGATGGTTACCGTACCCGTGTGCTTGTGGACACTGGTGCTGCCATTTCAGTAATTGATTTAAAACTTTGCCACCTGCTTCGGAATGTTACCACGACGCCAAAGGGATTGTCCCTCTGTACTGCCAGTGCTCACCATATTCGACCATCAGCTGCTTGTACCGCCTGCATTGTCATACAAGATGTTTTGTATACCGTTGAATT
Source organism: Rhipicephalus annulatus (assembly GCA_013436015.1). NCBI lineage: Eukaryota > Metazoa > Arthropoda > Arachnida > Ixodida > Ixodidae > Rhipicephalus > Rhipicephalus annulatus. The sequence goes on along the minus strand of WOVY01002735.1, from coordinate 408,257 downwards.
TCAAGTGCTACGTGTGTGTTCTCATGATGTGATCCTGGGCTGGGATTTTCTGTCTCGTAATCATGCGGTTATCGACTGTGCTCGTGCTGAAGTGGCCTTCTCTGCGTTGTGTGCCTCTCCTCCGGAACTTCTGTTGAACAAGCTATTTGTCGCCGACGACATCGACATACCACCGACCAGCGCAGCCTTTCTTCCCGTGTCTTGTGCCGATGTGTCTAAGCCTGCAGTGGTGTTTACGCCTTCCCAAACATTCCAAAGTCGCAAAAGCCTCACGTTGCCGTTTGCAGTTCTAGATGTTTCGGCGGGTGCTACCAATTTGTTTGTCACAAATCCCTTGCCATCTCCTACAACCTTCCGTCGCGGAGAATGTATTGGAACATTCCAAGACTTAGACGTTTTCTCCATCTTCGGCCTTGATGGTGAAAGTGATTTGCAGCTTAATGCACTGATGCCATCTGCCCGTCCACCTGTTCACAAAAACATTAATTTGTTTGGCCCCTCAATTGATGGCGAACTTGAAAAACTACACCCGGAGAAGCTTCTTGAACATCTTCACCAGTTTCGTGGCTCGTTCGATTGCCAGCAGACGTCCTTAGGCCGAACGCACATCATTGTCCATCACATTAACACCGGCTCCCAAGCGCCTCTGCGATAGCGTCCCTACCGTGTATCTCCTGTTGAGCGTCTTGTGATCACCGAGCAAGTGGCCGATATGCTTCAACATGGCGCCATTTGGCCATCCAGCAGTCCCTGGTCTTTACCGGTGCTATTTGTGTGAAAAAAAAAAAGGCTTGATTCGCTTTTGCGTCGATTACCGCCGTTTAAGCAAAGTCACGCTTAAACACGTATACCCTTTGACATGCATCGATGATGACCTGGACTGCTTGCAAGGCGCTGAATAATTCTCATCACTAGACCTACGGTTCGGTTGTTGGCCAATCCCCATGGCACCATTAGATCGTCCAAAAACTGCTTTTGTGATGCCCGATGGGCTATACGAATTTAATGTAATGCCCTTCAGCCTTTGTAATGCGCCAGCCACATTCGAAAGGATGATGGATAGTGTCTTGTGGGGGCTAAAATGGAAGACATGCCTATGTTACTTGGAAGATGTTGTTTTCTCTTCTGATTTTGACAGCCGTCTCCATTGTCTCAGCAAAGTCTTGAGCTGCCTCATGAGCGCAGGCCTTCAACTAAACATGAAGAAGTGCCATTTTGGAGCTCGGAAGCTCACAATACTTGGCCACGTTGTCTCAAAACACAGCATGCTCTCAGACCCAGAGAAGCTTCGTGCTGTCGCTGAGTTCCCGAAGCCTACGACCGTGAAAGCGCTTTTCAGCTTCGTCGGACTGTGTTCATACTTTCGCCGCTTTGTGAAGAACTTTGCTTTGATAATCGCAACACTGACACAGCTGATTACTGGCGATGGACACCTCTCTGATTGGTCTCCAGCATGCAATGATGGTTTTGCAACATTATGCCATCTTCTTACTTCACCACCTATTTTACGCCACTTCGACCCTACTGCTCCAACGGAGGTGCACACGGATGCCAGTGGCATAGGACTTGGCGCCGTCCTTGCTCAACGCAAGCCTGGCATCTTGGAGTATGTAGTTGTATATGCCAGTCGCACCCTAACCAAGGCAGAGCACAAATACTCAATTTCCGAAAGGAATGTTTGGCCATTGGGCATTAACAAAAATTTCGTCCTTACTTATATGGATGTCCATTTGATGTAGATACAGATCATCATTCACTCTGTTGGCTCGCTTCATGGAAGGATCTTTCGGGCCGGCTTGGACGTTGGGTGCTACGTTTACAGGTATTTGATATTCACGCCATTTACCGCTCAGACCGCAAGCATACCGACGCAGATGCTCTTTTTCGTTCGCCCCTTCCTTCAGCCGTTGCGCCTGTTTCCTTTGCCGAAGCTATCATCGACAGCATCGATACCGCTGACATGCCTTTGGAACAACGCAAGGACCCTTGGATAACCTCGCTCATCGACGTTCTCTCTTCGTCTTCGGTGACACCACACCAGTGTCTACCTTGTGCACTACGTCGGCAAATTCCCCATTATGCGATACGGGGTGCCATGTTGTACCGTCGCAACTATCAGCCGGATGGTAGGAAATGGCTTCTTGTCATACCTCGCCATTTGCGCTCCTACTTGTGCGTGTACTTCCACGCAGACCCTCAACACGTGCACGCTGGCGTTTTGAAAACATACAAATGGCTTTGCCAGCGATTTTTCTTGTGTGGAATGTACTCGTATGTTCGCAAGTACATATGCTTCTGCACTGAGTGTCAGCAACGGAAAACAACTTGTCATGCCTCTGGCGAATTACAACCATTGCCGTGTCCAGCTCGGCCGTTTGATAGAATCGGCATCGATCTCTACGGCCCACTACTTTGTACTCCTGGAAATCGCTGGATAATTGTGGCCATTGACCATCTAACCCGTTACGCTGAAACCGCCGCTTTGCCACCCGCTGCTGCTCATGATGTCGCCTTGTTTATTTTGCGTAGCTTTGTCCTTCGCCATGGCGCGCCACGTGAGCTGCTTAGCGACCGTGGTCATGCGTTTCTATCGCAAGTCATCCAAGAACTTTTCAGTGAGTGCAATATTATTCATCGCACCACTACAAACTATGACCCACAGACAAACGGTTTGACGGAGCGCTTTAACCGCACGTTCGGTGATATGCTCTCTATGTACATATCCTCCCACCATTCTGATGGGGACTTGGTGCTCTCTTTCGTGACGTATGCGTATAATACGGCCACGCAAGCAACTACTGGGTTTTCACCTTTTTTTCTACTGTATGGACGTGAGCCCTCTTCTACGCTTGACATGATACTTACTTACTGCCCAGGTGCTTCAGAATACCGCCCAGCCTCCGATCTTGTTCAGTGTGCCGAAGAGTGCTGCCAATTAGCGCGTTCATTTACGTCCGTCGCACAAGTTCTTCAGAAAGAACAACTTGACCTGGTCAAGACAAGCCTGCTCACAGCTTCCCCATAGGCTCATTTGTATGGCTTTCAGTTCCATTCCAGTTCCCCGGCCTTTCCTGAAAGTTTGCACCCAAGTACAGTGGTCCGTACCACATCGTTAAATGCACATCACCGGTCAACTACGTCGTCGAACCAGTGACACCTGCCGATGACAGACGACGCTGTGGTTGTGAAACAGTCGACATCAGCCGCTTAAAACCTTACTATGATCCCCTTGTGCTTGCTTCGACGTGAGTCGCCAGGATGGCTCCTCTTCACCACCGGGGCAAATGTAGTGGGGAAGAGGGGAGAAACAGTATCTAGTCTGAGCACCTAGAAGACGACTACGACGAAGAGCTGAGCTCGTGACAGTGACTGGCCACCACAGTCTTAAGTACACCATTTCATTAAAAGATTAGTTCGTTTTTGATGAGATCCTAAATAAGAATAAGTATGCATGCAAATGAGAAGCATGACAAATAAACTGGTTGAAATTTAGTTGAACACCAGATGTTTCCTTCAATTTGCGAGAACACACTGTAATCCTGTTTAATTTCGGTGAACTTTTACTTGAAAAAATATTCCCTGAGGTTCGTTTTAGGTCGCTCAAGTGAAGTTTCACAGGGATGGCTCAGCTTGTGAATGGCCTTCCTCACTTTTCCTCACACTTTCTTACATATAGTAAGTTTCTACGAACTCTTGCATGAGTTAATTGTTGCCTATGTCTGATGATCGTCCTTGTTTCATGTAACCTAGTGCTATTTGTGCATTCTACTTTCCTGTCCTTATTATGGTCCAAAAACTAGAGTGCGAGGATTCATCAAGGCTACTTGTTTACATCATTATTCATACCGCGTTTATGCTGTTAAACACACAGCATATGGCAAAATTTAAGCCTCTTAAAACAAGTAAAACAAAGCATTGACTGCCACACAGGTAGATATAAAAAATAAGGAGCTTTTTCTTGGTTTGGTCCTTGCACCTTGTGTCCTAAAATCTGGATGTCATCTGTAACAAGGCCCTAAGAAAAGCAAAATAATTACGTCTCACCTACATCTCACTCCTCAAAACGCTGTCTTTATAACATATAGAACCTTCATTGGACCGATCTTTGAATATAATTGTGTTGCATTGAGCCCATGTAGGCATTCTAACAGTAACGAACTAAAACCGGTGCAAAAGAAAACAGTTAATTTTATTTGTAGAAAATACGAGTGCGATATCTGACCATCTAATTATCTTTGCCAGCTCAGTCTTGCTGCTCTCGCTCTACATTGTCATCTATAGCATATAAAATTATTGTGCACGTTTATCAGTTTAGCTTCCCTTGCTTTTATAAACAGTTATCTCACATCTTTCCAAACCATCATTTACCAAGAGTCGACACCCCAGAATGTTCCATGTTTTGTGATAGTATCTAAATGGTCCTTGACAGGTAATGGCCCGAGTAGAGCGCCTACCGATTGAAAGGCAACAATTATGGGCTAAATAACACACATTGTCGGCTTCAAAATTTTGGAGACCAGCAGGTTGGGGAAAACTTGGAATTTCCCACCCATTTACAAAAGCATTCCGAAAATCTGGGTAACCCGTTTTAGAATAGGTTATAAATCTGAATTCAAGGTCATTTGCCGTAGCAGTAGAAATATAAATCTTTTTATTGTCGCGTGATTTCTAATCTTTTGATGGTGGCTGTACTTCGATTGTCACCGTCTTCAGTTCATGTCATATTGCTACACATTTGAGTTGGATGCTTCGACGATCCCAATGGTACCTTTAACAGTCAGGTTTTGACTAACGTGATGCGATCGTCTTGAGGAATGGTGCAGTCATTATAGCCAAGGTTTTGATGACCCCAATTGATTGCGAGAACTCAGTTCCAACATCAGAAACAAGCCAAGCACACTATGTGATCTGTTATTGCCTCATAAAATAAGGGAATAAATGTGTCATAAAGTGCCAGTAGCTGACATTTAATGCGCACATGCTTCACTGCACTCCTCAGGTGTTCTGTCAAAATTTTCTAGAGAAAAGCGAAAAAATTTGTCGCAGTTCAGAGCCTTCGAAGTCATTTTACGCTATTTGAAAACTGATATCAGATGCTTGGACGAATCCTTGATAACACTGCTAATTTAACCAGGATATAATGATGTTAAACTGAGTGCAAGGAATTAAATATTGAAGCTGTTTCATGATATCCATCATTTTTTAGGAAAACGATTTCTAAAAAATTTCTATAAATTTTCCCTGTTGGCTAAGATAAAGCTGAAAGCCAATTGCAAGCCTATGACCTCCTGCTTTCCGACAGCTGAGGTAGAAAGTGAACAGGTCTTAAGTGTCAACAGAAGACCCTTCACCCTTCATTGTACAAAAGAAAGTTTTTTTATGGGTACACAGAAAATCCTCTATGCAAAATCTGCCGCAACATTATTTTTTCCTCCTAGCATACTCCTAAATATGAAAACATTGAATTCTGAAATTTTTATCGAAACATTATCACTGTAGTCAATCATGTGGTAACTCGTGATAATTCACATCTTACTTATGTATTTTCTCAATGACCTCGGTGGCCAGTTTTTTCAATTAATTACATTTCTGTGTTTCGGTGTGAAAAAATCTGGCTGCACCCCTGTGTCCCATCCTTGATGACACCTAGCTATGCTCGTGCCTTAAAATCTGTACAACTTTTAAAAGATATTCACATAGAGTACTTAAATAGAAAGCCGTTCATATGAGAACGTGCCACATCTTGGGGTGTATTGCTGCGGAGTTATTATGAATTATTTCATATAGCTGAAGTGCTCTTTGTATACGACAACTACAACAGCTGCTTGTGCAATTTCGCAGCTGCTTGCAAGAGTCTAATGGCTCGCATGTTTACAAAAAAAAAAAGAAACCTCAAGCACTCGGGCATATCAGTAGATTGAAACTCCTCGGTTAGTTGATTACCTTGCCAAATCGGCTCTCGAAAGTGTTCAATATGGACCAGCTAATGGATACGATGGCTGCTTGGAAGCTGTGGTAATGCCTTGAATTTCACCTGGTGCTGCTTTATGTGGGAAGCTGTATATGATAGGGGACAAACGGGTGTTAAGGATATCATAGCTGCAATAAAGAAGAGGGAATGGACATGGGCCGGGCATGTAGCACGTAGACAGGATAACCACTGGTCATTAAGGGTCACCAACTGGATTCCCAGAGAAGGGAAGCGGGGTAAGGGGAGACAGAAGGTTAGGTGGGCAGATGAGATTAAGAAGTTTGCGGGTATAAATTGGCAACAGCAAGCACAGGACCGGGTTAACTGGCGGAACATGGGAGAGGCCTTTGTCCTGCAGTGGACGTAGACAGGCTGATGATGATGATGATGATGATGTATATGATGTTATTTATCTTAAGCATCCGGGCTTTCTTATCTGTTTGTGTGCTCTCTGAAAATTCGAAGTTTAGAAAGTTAATTTTTTAGAGATAAGCTTTATACAGACACCACAATAGCTCGTTATGGCTCCTCATGCATGCAAAAGGTGGTTGCCGGCAAGTATAGGTTTTGTTTTGAAGAACGCTTTTGGATCAGTTGTAAGTGCCAGCCTGTAGCATCGTTTTCTTTCTCTGTGCTTCATGTTTCTTAGTTTTTATCTGCTTCTTGGACAGAGCTGGATTTGAACTTGGGGCTCTACATTTCGAAAGCAAGTGTGTTAATATCTTTGCTATCTACTAATCTAAATATATGAATATGCGCTACTAATGGTACAAATCAAATGTATAGAAAAATGTTTTTTAAGGTTTTATGGATTTTCTGGGTGGCAGAGGCTGGCCCTCTGATAAACAGTGGAGAAATTGGACATTGTAGATGTCAGAAAAATTCTGGCTGTGGGAAAATTGTATGCCAAGCGCACATTTCACTGTGCACCTTGTAAGTGATTGCCAAAAATTCTGATGACCCCTAAAGGAAAGATGCCATGCCAACGCTGCTTAAAACAGCCTTCAGGGTATGGCCATAACTTACAGTGGATACGCTCACGCATAACGTAAACAACTCCGGAAGGAGAGTCTGCTCATGTGCCTTCACAAGTGAAATGACAGTTAAATTTCTGCTTACTCAGATTTTCAAATGTGTGTAAATTATCGCTGTTAACATAAGGTTTCTCTTTTTAGCATGTGTTTGTTATGGTCACTCTGAAAAATTTCTTAGCACAAGTCTGCCTGGTTCAGTTTATGTGACCTTGTGTAGCTATGCTTAGTTCTATTAACTTTAGGTTGGAGGCAGAATGTTAAAATAATCGTGTCCTATCTATGAACACATAGTAGAACTCGGAGGGTCAAGAGAAGTGTGGACCAACCACTCTATCTTCTTGATCTATCTGTCACCCTTTAATTAGTCCATTCCTTGAAGTCAATCTAGGTAGCATCCATGCCACATAGTTACTTGCTGGGAGCTGCATTTCATTTATGGGATTCAACACCTAACAAAGAGGAAAACTAGGTTTACTGCCTGTCTTATGGTTGTTGGTGCCTGGATGTACAGTGTCGTACACCGGCTTATTTATTTATGCACTGTGCAACCCAGGGGCATGACAGTGACCTCTGGTAGCGTGGTCATCCAGAAGGACGAAAGCAACCTCATCGGCATCAGTATTGGGGGAGGTGCCCCCCTATGTCCCTGCCTGTACGTCGTGCAGGTGAGCAGTTGTGTACAGCGACGATCGCCTCATGTACCTATAGCAAAACTATTTCTTATCCGTTTTTGATCCCATGGTCTGCTCACCCTATGGCGTAGAATGGCAAAATAAAATAGGTATTTGTTGCACAGGTATGCCTGTGTCATGAAGCTAATGAGTCAAGCTATTGTATTGGTTTACATTTAAAAAAAAAAACGTAACCATCATAAAGGAGAGACCATTTTACCCACGAACAACCAACAACTCGGTATATTTAAGCAACAGAAAGATAGATAGCTTTTGACAGCAAAAGGAGCAAAGCATGCCAAAGAAAAAGCTAACAGAAGTAGGAGAAGATTTAAAGATGCTAACAGCATAGAGTTTTCTAAAATTAACTAGAGGGGACTGTCGCTGCGATCGTTCAGCAGCTATGGGAATGATGGGTAGTACACACATTTGTCTAGTGTTCGTACTTGTGGGCAGCGAATCGTACTTACGGCTTGGTTTATTGCTTTGCTTCGGTTTTGTTTTGAAAGAAGGATTCAACCCTTTTGAACTTCCTGACACGATTTGGAAAGGCAAGTCTGAAAGAATAAGGTGGCGAAGTGCAACCGCTGAACGTTTGCTGATTTTTGTTTTGTGAGAAAACAGCTCCAAGCCACACAAACACACGCGGAGCCAAAAGCAGGCCAGAAGTATAAAGATTAGACAAATGTGCGTACTACCCATCATTCCCATACTCTCTGAAGTCTCGTGCGTTGCAGTTCCCATAGACACTAGCGCCAGAGTTCTTTGTAGTGTATATTAGGAAACTCTATGGCTAACAGTACCTTCGCCAGTTCAGGAGCAAAATACATTTCACCATTCAGCAGGCTTGAAGACTGCAGCGGGCACACACGAGCACTGACGGCAATAGCTGGAGATGCAGTATCTATGCTCGCATTGTAGACTTAGACAAGTAAGTGTCTGGTGAGTCGAGGTCAGCGGTCTCGTGGTGTTCCTCAGCGGGACGCTTGGTCACGGAGACATCTGCTTTCCTGGCCCACGCCAGGGGATCGAAAGTGGCTTGGATACATTCCCAAGAGGGAGCTGTGGAGATAGGTTTACTCAAAGAGCTTACCCTATGAAGCGACCGGAAAGGGATGCGGCAGTCTCCACTGCTGTTGCTAATGAAGACGCTACAGCCGGGTTTTTTTACATCAATAAAGACATTTATGAGAACATCTGCTTATCTTTTGTAAGTTGCAGATGTCTGACAGAATGTTAAAGTAAGCGCTGCACTCATGATTTCAGAACGAACTAGAAATACACAAATTTGTCCACTCTCAACGAGCTTTTATTGAGAAATTCACAATGAAAGAACGCAACACATAGTTATGATAGTAACGAAAAAAAAAAAAAAAACGAGAGGGTTTGCTGGTTTTAAAGCACACTATCAAGAGCGTTGCCATGACAGACAGCATCCACACATTCACTTTTATATAGCACTTCAGGAAACTGCAACTTCAGCAGCATTCATCTTCCTCCCTGCTCTATTGCATTGTCTTCAGTAGTGGCCTGTCGCTTGTCAATGAGGCAATGCGGGATTGAGCATGTCCAACAGCGAGATATTCTTTCGTGAGACGTTTTGTCGGTGAGAGAAACTCGGCCCACCTGATATCTCTTACTGTGCGCAGGTGTTCGACAACACGCCGGCTGCCCGAGATGGCACATTGCAGTCTGGTGACGAGATCGTGGGTGTCAACGGCAGTGCTGTCAAGGGCAAGACCAAGGTCGAGGTTGCCAAAATGATCCAGAGTGTCAAGGCAAGCTGAGGGCAGCACCGTTTTGGTGGGATGGCACGCTGTGCTTGTTCATTTAAAGAGGCACTTAAGAGAAAAATGTTTTTTCATGTATTAGTAAAGTACAAAAAATCACTCTTACTGCGAGCGGACGCTTAGTAAGCGAGAAAATGCACGACAAGAGAATGCGGGCAAAGACGCCACCTTGAGATTCCCGCACCAAGCACTGCGACGTCATAAATTGTGACGGCGTCTACTGGGTCGTACTTAGTTTTCAGTCGGTAAAAATGAAGTACATTGTCATCTGTCGGTGTCATGGACCTAATATACCGAGTTTCAGAAAATTTCATTAAACCCATGTCACGAAAATACGAAAAATACTTTCCGAAATTAATGATGCCACGTTCGGAAGTTCTGGCACGAAGTTTGAAAATTAAACTTCAACGTAGATTTTCTCTCCTAATAAGAAACTTATGATTGTGAAATTTGTAACATTAGAGTTCTCATAGTACATTTTATCAATCTAAACCAAGTAAATGTTTCACTTTAGTGTGCCTTTAAAGACCTCAGTTCGACAAAGTGCATATCTTCACCTCTCTTCGAAACTTGAGATCATGTACCAGTCTAGTTGCATTGTTTCTTCGTACAAAGGCTGTGCACTCGTCTAAACACTTTTGCACACTCGGAAATACATGGCATTATAGCACATGCAAGTCTGAGAGTACTGCTAAATTTCAACTAAGAGATATTACGGTGAAAGTTTCATCTAGTTAATTAGAAAAGCACTTGACTGTGTCTGGATTGTAGGGAATTGTCCTTCAGTTCTTTAATACACGAGTCTTGTTTTTAAAGTGAGTGCTTTGCAGTTTTGTGTAGAGTCTCTGAGTGGCATTCTTGTTCTTGCAGTTGTTGCATTGCATCAGGATCAAGGAGTGCAACATAGAATTGTCATGAATTGCATTCATTACTGGGTCTTGCGTGGTTCTGTAATGAATCCAAACAATTTGGCATTAGAAACATGGTTGACAAATATCTTTCAGTAATATATTATACAAATACTGCTTTTCGTGGCTTCACATTGTTACACTTAAGCTGCCAATAATAGTTACAGTAGTACTGCATTAGCACGAATTTAACACATCGTAGTACACTCAAACTTCATTGTAGCAGTTAGATCTGCCATGAGAATACTTTGTTATACCCTAATATTTGTTATAAATGTTAACACTGTATATGCAACAAAGCTATTTTTCACTTATTTCGTTATAACCGATAGTTTTTTACATCTGGGTTCGTTATATCAAGGTTTGAGTGAATTTAAATTAGCTGGGGGGGATCGCTTTATTCAGACAACCAACAAGGTTCACTGAGGTCATTTTAAAGGACATGGTGCGCAAACATAGACGCAAGAATGAAGTCAAGACGGCACAAACACAGACTTGAACTGCGATGGGTCGCAACGGCAGAAAAAAAAAGAAAGGCACGAAAAGTTATGTGCATGCTCATGCAATTTCAATACGCTTTTAGGCTTTCCACAGTGAACTGCTTGTTTGAAAAAAAAAACTTTTGAATTTATCATGGCCACTTCATGCTATATTCATGATTTTGTTTTATTTGTAAGAACTAATTGCATAATTGATTATTTTTTTACTGTCAGTAGGAATGCATTTAATGGCAATGCATCTACAACAAGGCATAGCACAGAATGACTCCCGAAAATGTCTGTAGACACACAACATTCAGACCTCTTTCCCTTATTATTTTTGTTCTCTTTAAGAACTGCACAGAGCTATCACTACATTCGCTTTCGATGTTAGCCAGGCAGCATTGTTATTCCAGACGGACTTCCTTCCCTGCTTGCATTTGCAGCCAAGAAACAGTGCACCAGATAATAAAAAAAAATGATATGGCGTAATGTCTTGATATGTAGCCATGCAGATTTGAATGCAGTTGTTTCCGTACGGCAACAAATGACTACTGCCTGCGCTCATGACAAAAACACAGCAGTTTCTAAATGTAACATTAGATCTATCTCTCTGTTCATTGCAAATGTGTATAAGCCATTTTCTGGAAAATTCTGTTGTAACCAACTCAACTTTTTGTCTGTATGCAACAGCACCAGTGTGTCCTGACTGCAACAAAGTTTTTGTAACTCTGCTTGGCCAATATGTGTTAGCTAATGTTATTCTTAATTACTATCATTTAGCCAACCTTTGCTGACATTCGACTATGGTGAGCAAATGCTAGCACTGATTTCGCCATGTAGCCCCGCCGCGGTGGTCTAGTGGCTAAGGTACTCGGCTGCTGACCCGCAGGTCGCGGGTTCGATTCCCGGCTGCGGCGGCTGCATTTCCGATGGAGGCGGAAATGTTGTAGGCCCGTGTACTCAGATTTGGGTGCACGTTAAAGAACCCCAGGTGGTCAAAATTTCCGGAGCCCTCCACTACGGCGTCTCTCATAATCATATGGTGGTTTTGGGACGTTAAACCCCACAAATCAATCAATCAATCAATCAATCGATTTAGCCATGTCTAATCAGCATTGGCCAATGCATACCGTCATTTGGTGAGCGCTAGTTGTTATTTCGCCAATATATGGCAGCAGTAAAGAGGGCTTGCCTAGTGACAAGGTTGGCAATCATTATTTACCAACGGCCATCACTTACCCAATACTGGCCAATGCGTTCGTAAATACACAGCCCAGAACAACATCATTTGCAGATTGTTGGTTTGCTTGTTAAGATATACTGTTTTTTGTATCACAGAATAAAAAGCAGCAGAGTTTGAGCACACAGTAAGATTTCTACGGTTCCAATGCTTGGGTATCAATGTCCACTAAGTGTCAAACAGAATATGGTATTCTGACGGACGATGATGATGATGATGCAATACAGTACGTGTATTCTGCAATGATTAAACTGGTCTTGTGCCCCACCTGCCCTACTTTGCCCTGCACTCCGTGCTCCTCCCGTTTTTTCCTTTTTCTTATTCTTTTCATCTCCGATGGGTATTATGGTCACATCCTTGGGGGGTGTTTCCTTCTCTCCTTCCCCTCCTTCTCTCCCCTGCACATTTATTGCAGCAGAAAGAAGTGACGATCAACTACAACAAGCTCCACGCGGACCCGAAGCAGGGCAAGACGCTCGACATAGGTGAGTCGACAGCGAGGGTGATAAATGTACGAATTGGCGCGCCTACATTCTCAATCTAAAAGAGCAGCTCTTAGTCTCACCAATTAAAAAAATATGAAATGCATGAATGCCATGATTAGCCTTCTGCTTTAGCAGTTTACCTTAGTTTAGAGAAGAAACTGAAGATTCCTATTCGTGAGTGTATTATTTTTGTTTATTGTTGCTGTGAGAAACGATAATTTATTTATTCGTGCGTATTTACATAAAAGCTTTCGAGATTCCATCTATAGCTAAGCAGTGATATTCTTGTTGATATTGCAGTGCTGAAAAAGGCCAAGCACCGCATTGTCGAGAACATGAGTTCTACCACGGCAGATGCTCTCGGTCTGAGTCGGGCCATCCTCTGCAATGGTGAGTGAATAATAGAGGAAACATTTAGTAATAATAACTTTGTTACACAAGGAGCAGAAAACAAAAATGTAGAGTACATGATTATAAAGGTAGGGCTTGTTCGTGTTTTTATAAAGCTGGCCTTTATAATTTATAATCAAGTGATTACCTAGAAAAAAATGAATGGTTAACTGTAGAATCAAATTTGCCTCTCCATTTGTGTTATGCTAATCATCAACAAAAGTATACTACGGCATTCCACTTGGAGAAATGCAGTGGTCGTATTTTATGTGCAGAGCTTCAACAAAGCCTGCATTTGAGATTGCTGGAGTGTTCAGTTGCCTGATTTTTAACTATCATGTGGAACGGGAACTTTTCTTTCAGTGTTTTATGATGGAACGAAGTTGCAAAAGATTGTTTAGTGGGCATGTGCGTTGTGGGCACGCACTTGTCCTCATCCTTTTTGTAACCTAATTCAGTCGTATGGCGAAGATGCTCAGAAATAAAGTACGGACCATCTCCTTGAAGGGAACCCTGATGGGATGTGAAGCAGCAACGGTGCGCACGTCGTTGACCCAGCTGAAGCAGGCGTTGACGCAGTTGCTCGAAGAACGGTTTAAAGCAAAACTCGGTGTAGCCTTTACTCGAGTGAGTGCTTCTTTGAAATGCAAAGACATGGGAGGCGGGTTGGGTACATGTAAGTTTCATCGCAGATAAACGAGCCGATAAACATTCGTGCTTGTATTGTATTTGTGATGCAAGGCACCTCGAAAATCTTGAATTTTTTTACATACTATATAAATACTGATAATGACTGGTATTGCCCATTTCTCATTTCTAATAAAAAATGTGCTAGGCACAAGCGTAAGTTTGAACAGTAGATAAAGGCTATTCGCTCAGACTCGCTGAGGAAAAGTAGGTTTTGATTTGACACTACTCGAACTCAGTCATCGAAATTATACTTGGCCAATCTCACTGGCACTCACACTTTCCAAAATTTTACTTTTTATCTGGAATCACTCATAGGCCCGCCTGAATGAGTAGACTTACGATTTAGTTCCTTCAATCATTGCCTGGAACCACAGTTACCATCGGTTTCTGTGAGCCCCTCATCAACTAGCCTTGTGCTAAAAGCCCATTTTGGCCCTCTTCGGCAGGATTGGCGTACTTTATAACTTAGCACGTTGATCTTGCCAAATTTATAGAACTAATTCTAGTTCCTCATTCCAGTTGTTCACACTTGGTAAACTTAGTGATAATATGTTTTTTCGAATCAACTCATGTATGCATCAGTCCTTATATTTTGGCTTTATTTTATACAATGTGACAAGCATATTGAAGCATGTATTTGACATATCTGTTACTGAAGATTTGTATTGTCGTGTTGTAGCATTCTGATCAGGTGCTTGATAGAGTTTATAGTGAGTGAGCGATGCTGATAATGTTATGCGAAACAGTTGTCTGTTGGCTGTGGCATTTTACTCATGAACTGAAAGTTGCGGCTTCGATTCCCAGCTGTGCCAACTGCATTTTAATGTGAAGAGAACGCAAAAATGCTAATCTATTATGTCCTGCGCTTAGCATGTGGAAGGGCATGTGGTCGGAAATATTTTCGAGCCTTTTGTGCAAGCTTTGGATGATCTACACCCATCGTGCTCTTTAGCTGAATTTAGTACCCTCTGTTAGCTGTATTTTATCATGCTGTTGTGCTGAAATCGGGCACTTCATTGTCGCGGCCAGAGAACTTTGAAAAAGTACATGGTCCGCTGCGCTCGATCAGTGGTTACGTTGCTCGGCTGCTGACTCGGAAGGTCAGGGCTTCGATTCCGACTGCAGCGGTTGCATTTCAGTGGAGGCACAGCGGTAAAAACCCATAAACTGTGCGGTATCACTGCACGTGTAAGTGCACCGGATGGTGGAAGTTTGCCAAGCCCTCCACCACAGTGACGCTCACAGTCATGTCGTGGTTTGCGACGTAAAATCTCAGATATAAAAAAAAAACAGCACGGCATGTATTATGTTCAAAGCATCTGTTTCACTAAATGTGAGCCTCTGTTTTGTGAAAGTGAGACCGTGTGATAGTGTATAAGAAGTCTTTGTGCGAGCTACAAGAGCGCAGTCAATAATATGTGCCTAAACGTGCTCATTTTTTTCCACAGGCGTGACAAAAAAACCAACAAACATATAGCATGAAATGTATCGAATAAGCTTAAGTCCATAATCTGCTTTTATGAATGAAGAAAGAGAAATGCTGAAAAAAGGGGAATCGATCGTTTCTGTTATAGAATCGACCGTAAGAGTGTACATGAACGAGAGCAAACGATGTAACTATTGTCTCCATGGCGCTCATGCAGACAGCCTGGTGAAGAAGCTGGAGGAGCTGTCGAGGAACGAGCAGATCTACAAGGGCCTCATGGAGCACACCCACAACATGCTCAAGGCCTACTTTGACATGTGCCACGTTTATCGCAGTGAGTGATGCTGAGATATCATGCTTGCTAGCCATCGTCTACATTGCAGGCTCTTACATAGTAGTTGGTCTGCCATGTTCTGTAATCGAGCACAGATTTAAATGTGTTTTTTTGTTTCGTATGCTGATCTCATATCGACTGAAATTGATGTCTTAAAGTTAGGTGTTTAGTTACCTTCTGTGTGCCAACCTGATATGTTGTTAAACAGATGTATAAATCGGTTTCCTGGCTATAAGTTTATGCGTGTAATTTTTGCATAGATCTATGCAAGCATGCCGATATGGGTCCAGATGCTTGTAAACACTTTTCTACATGACGGTATTGGGTTTAACAAAGTTAAATCCCGCATTTAATACAATCACGTTTGCTGTGGTGTTGGCTGTTGTGCTCAGTTGTGATACATGTCCATTCTTTTAAGTCTGCAGTTTAGTCAGTATCGCCCTTAAAAATGTGTTGGGCTTGTTGATGTAAAATTTTGCACTTACTGTATCCCTCCTCTTTAGGCCGTCAACTTCAACCTGCGCTGAATTAATCACGAGTGTGTAATGAATAACCAGTATTAGTATTTGAAACCTTCACTCATCTTCTCTAGCAGTGGATTAGTCTAAAGTTCACCTCGTTGGCTTTTTGCAGCATTCGGTGACGTTTTTGCCGAGATCGGAGTTCGTGAGCCCCAGCCCAGAGCCAGTGAAGCCTTCACGCGTTTTGGCGAGGCTCACCGAAGCATTGAGAAGTACGGCATCAAACTGCTCAAGACTGTGCGACCCGTGAGTGCTACTTCAACAGTTGTGTTGATGTCAGGATTTGTTTCGGGAGAAATCGATCCATAGCGGCTTCTTTAAGAAAGTGCAATAATAGGAATGCCTTTGGTGTCAACTATGGAAATACAGCTGACACTGAGGCATATGTAGTGAACTGTCTCCTTGAATTGAGGTTCTAGGAGAATGAAGAAATTAGTAGCTGAAGAAAGTACAACTTGCCGTTCGTTAGTGGTTCAAACCAGCATGACCCCGCAACATGTGTGATGCCCATTTAATAACACTAGGAGATGGCTATTTCACAATACGGTCAAATTCCGGCTATGGTGACTGCATTTCCGATGGAGGTGGAAATGTTGTAGGCCCGTGTGCTCAGATTTGGGTGCACGTTAAAGAACCCCAGGTGGTCGAAATTTCCGGAGCCCTCCATTACGGCGTCTCTCATTATCATATGGTGGTTTTGGGACGTTAAACCCCACATATCAATCAATCAGCATATTCATGTTATTATTATAGCTCTGTTGGTCATTCCGGAACCCACTTTTCCTTCTTTCACAGATGCTGAGTGACCTGAACACGTACCTGAACAAGGCTGTACCGGACACCAAATTGACCATCAAGAAGTATGCAGACGCGAAGTTTGAATACCTGGTCAGTGGCTGACACTGTTTGACCTCCTATAAAATACCTTATGTCTTGTGTACAGTGTTTACCCACAATGACGTTCCAGATATTTAGGAAAGCATAAATGGATCTACTGGTGGAGTATGATGATTGGGGAGTGGTTTATTGTCACAACATAGTTCGTTATCGCCTCCTATAGCCCTTCCCTATTACTAACCTACCGCATTTACTCGATTCTACTGCGCCCTCGATTGTAATGCGCACCCAATTTCCACGACGAAAAAAAAAAAATGAGACATCGATTGCAACGCGCACCCATTTTTCTCGCTGGCCCGCACGATCACACCACTCGAAAAAACGACTCCTTTCGGGAGCGTCTTCCATTTAAATATGAGGTACGGCGAAGCTTGTGCCCATCTGACAAGTAAAAGAGCATTGCCGTCACTGTAGCTTTACCGTGGACCGATGTCAGCACGCGAGCTTGCTTCGCCCCCTTCTTCTCGACGGTTGTGGTGCCAGGCATGTCGAAGTAAAGAGGCGTCTGATTGGCATTCCCGATTTGCCCAAGCAGGTAGCCGTTGTTGTGTCGCAAGTTTAGGACGAACCTCTGAAAACTGTGAAGCTTTTCATCGTACTCCTCCGCAAAACTTTTTGCATATGCCCGTTCCCCTTCGAAGAGAAAAGCCTTTCCTCTTCATAAAGTTAGTTAGCCAGCACCTGCTCGCTTTAAACTGGCTCCGCATTAGACCTTTTTCTAAAGCTAATTGCATAGCACGCACTTGGAGCAGTTCTGTCGTCACGGGCCGCCGTGCGGCTCACTGCTCAAGCACATACTCGCCGAGCAGCTCTTTAATTTGCGGAAACCGACCCTGCTGTGGTCCACTGAAGCCTTTGCGTTAAGCTTTGCTGTTGACAATCTTCTGCTTTTGTTTCCGCCAGTCCCGCACGCACGTTTCGGGAACTCCGAACGACCGCGATGCAGCTCGATTTACGTCCGTTTCGGCACACGCGATGACTTTTTTTTAAAAGCGGCACCGTGGTGCACTTGTCGAGTTTTGGGAGTCGGCTCTTCCATGCCGTCGATGCTAATGCACACCAAGATGACGAACTCCTCAGCACACGTACGAAGTGCCGCACATGGGAAACACATAGGCAGAAATGGCCGACGCGCCATGCCGACGGACGTAGGGGGCGGCCATTTTGGATTGTCGATGGCAATAGAACGACCGTATTCATTTTTTTTTCGTATTCGATTCTAACGCGCATGCGATTTATGAACTCGCTTAACCGGAAAAAAGGTGTGCGTTAGATTCGAGTAATTACGGTACTGCCTTATGTCGTGTTTCTTAGAGTGGCATGCTATAGGGTATATGGAAAAAGAAAATTGACAACCACCGACTTATAGCATAAACATACTGAAAGGCCCATACAAATTTCTCAGAAACCAAAGCTTTTTAGTTTAAGAAAAAATCTGTTCTAGTCAGGGATGGAAACTGGGACAAAACACTTATCCGGAGAGATCACTTGGCCGAGTGGAACCAACCAGGATGCCAGCAATCAATCAGCAGCATTGGGGGGAATCAGTAAACGTCACTAAAATTCGAGCATGCATCAGTCTGGTTGTCAGCTTATTTGGCCCCGATATCAGAATACGAGTCTAATGTACTGCGACATTACTTGTTTAATGAGCATGTTTCAGTGCTGAACAAATCTTCAACAGCTCAGGAGCAGACAATAGACAAAGAAGGGAACAAGGGCACGTGCTAACCTCCAGCTGAGGGTTTATTGAAAACACACTAATATATTTGCCCACTCTCATCACGTGCTAGTTCGCGGGAAATTTGTTAACAAATTAAGCAGAAAACCCTTATCGGATAGATGTAACAATAGTGACAATACATAAGTGCCGAAAGAAAAAATAGCAGTTGTTTTGCGTGTGAATACAAAAGCGAAGCTTTTTAGAAATAGGGCGCAAATGACTTTGCACCCGATTTCGCTGCTGGCTTTCATGATGGCAGTAGGGCGGGGCAGTGTCTTTATAAGCAGTTCAGTTTCCCAGCTCCGCTCGCAAGGCGGCACATGGGGCTGACACATGAACGTGAAGACAACGCTCGTGCTAGACCGAGCTGAGACGCACAAGGAGTAGCCGCTTGGAACACGTTGGGCATTTCTCTGTGTTCGCTTTCTCTGTGTGCGTGATTTGTGAACATGAGAGGTATGGTTAAATATGGAACTGCAGATTCGCTAGTTCTTGCATTAGCTGTCGCATCCACGATGAACCAGGGGGCGCTCATCCAGTGCGGATGTGCGAACACGTCGGCTCCCGTTTGTTCAAGCGTTCTGGCACGGATTTTTTGCCTCAACTAGCAAGAACTGTGCATCATTCGACGCCGTTTGTTGTAGTGAACCAGCAGATACCATCTTACCGGTGGGTGAAATTTTTGGACATCCCCAGGACTTTTACCCACGCCACGCAGACGTCTCGCGCGTCGACGCGTTTCTCGGGCGCTGCAACAGCGTCGCGACGACGCCTAACGCATCGTCGAGCTGAAGAATGGCCTCCAACCCCAATGTGTCGGTTGTAGAAGGCATGGACATCAATCCGGAAGAAGCGGAGTGCGCGGGATGGATTGAAGTAGCCAGCAAGAAGAAGAAACTTGCTGAGCGGGCGGATTGTAACGCTGGTAATGCGCCCACGTCAGCGACAGGAAGCGGTAAAGGCGGCTCCCGCACTGCCGCCTCACAGAACGTGTTGAGGCGTGTTGTGAAAGCTTCCAGGATCCCAAATCTTCCCAGGGATCACTTTAAGACCATTATACGGCCACGTGGAGGGATGGATGTCAAGAAGACAGACCTTCTTATCTTCAAGCGCTCGCTCGCAAAGGCAGCTTCCCTAACAGCAGAGCAGGTGTTCGACGACACGCTGTGCACGAACCCCTTCCAGAACATTTTCGTCGTTGCCACGCCGTTCGAGGCGAATGCGCGCGCCTACGCCAGGGTCCAAGAGATAAGTATGGGCTCGACTGTCATAGACTTGGCGGCTTACGAGGCTGCGTCTGACGACACATGTAAAGGAGTGATCCGTGGAATCAATGTGGATCTCAGTGACGCAGAACTGACAGAGATGATCGTCAACCGGAGGAACCCTGACGCTCTGAGGGTTCGAAGAATCAAGAAGACACCAACAGTGATCGTGTTGTTTGACGGACAAAAGGTCCCCCAGCACGTCGTGTGTGACGGTGTTCGATACCCTTGTTCCTTGTATCGCAGGCAAGTGGACGTGTGCTATGCATGTGGTGATTTGGGCCACAGGTCCGATGTTTGCCCCAAGGGCGATGAACAGAAGAAATGCCGCGGATGCGGCATGCAGTCACCATCACCGGATCATCAGTGTGATCCCACGTGTGCCATCTGTGGCGGAGCGCACCCAACGGCGGACCGCAAGTGCAGAAAGCGCTTCCAGGTGCCCTACATTGTGCGCCAAAGACGGCGGCGCCGCCGTAGGCGCGTGCGGCGTGGCTCCGACACAGCTGGAGGCGAAGAAGGACTGGCGGAAGAAGAATCATTCTCCAGCGCTCATCGCAGCAGATCGGCATCTAGAGGACGCTCCCGCTCCAGAGGACGCTGTCACACCGGTCCCGTTAATTAGGGAGGCGATCGCCGGGCTAATTCCAAGAGCCGAAGTATCGGCCCCCCGAACCGCACCACGAAAGCGTGGACAATTTAGAAGTGGTCCTTATTGGTGCGCCAGCGGACGCCGGCTGTGGCCCAAAGAACGAGTCAGAGCCGAGAGTTGATAAACAAACAAATTATATTCTCAATAATGGCAGATCGAAAACAAAACACAAAAATGCACACTCCACAATAGTTACATACAATACGTCACCAATCAAACAACGTACTACACGGTACAATCAGCCACACTCAAAACAACGGACACAGACAACGATACGCACTACAATGCAGTCGCATGCATTGAACGACCAAGACACTTAAAGACTAAAGAGATAGCAAACCTATCCAGTCCAAAGTTCTTGGAACAAAAGTCTGAATGATACTCGTCCGAGAATCACTCACTCAAAGTCCAGCGCCGTTGTCGTTCCGCAGCCCTCGAAGTTTCTCTTCCAGGAAACCTCCCGTCTTCAATTGGCCACTCTTCAAACTTCAACTTCTTCGCCGGAATACGTCGGCTTCACACCCGCAGCTGTTGCCACGGGTCTTCGCTCGATAGCGGTAAACACACGCTCTTGCCTGTAGCCCGAGCCTTCACCCCTCAGGTGGAAATCCTCTTCATCTCCGGCTTCGTTACTACGGACGAAACCTTCGCCGACTACACGGCGGAATCCCTACGCGCTCTGGCGCTCACTTCCGTCTCCTCCTGCTTTCTCGTCTCGGCTGCTCGATTAAATACGTTCCGCGCCACCTTCCAGAACGTTCTCCTCATTTCGTTGGCGCGACGCGCAGCGAAGGCTGGGGACAGGCACGAGACGGTTCGACTGCCCTCTCCGAAGGATGATTCACTCGGTCTGACCCCGCCTCCTTCGTTCTAGAAAAGTCGCGGCCTTGCTGGGCCGCCGATGTGGGGTGAGGAGGTTCGTCTGTGAAGCCATGCTTCTGCGGGGAGAGCGCGCGCCCGGGAGCCTTGGATGTTTGCTTTCTTTTTTTTTTCTTTTTTACCTCGCGGCGTTTCTACCGCCCGTTGTCGCAAGGATTTGGTGGCGCGCTCTTTTTTAGCGCTCGTTCTGTGACACTGCCCCCCACTTTAAGAATATTATCTCATAATATTCAAAACCACACAAACGAGCGCGAAAAGCCACCACACACTCTCACAGACTGTAACACCATCAGTCGCTCATAACACTTCACATTCACAATAGATCACTTAATACAATTGTACATTGTAATTCAATTACACCACACGCGAAAACACAACCACAAGCACATGAGTACAACACTGCACCACACATTCCCAATAATACAAATGTACAAAGTTCTCTCATTACAACAATGGTCCAATACTATACATCACATCACAGCACAACACTTTGACACTTGTGACACAGGATAACACAACGTTAACACAACATATGGCACTCAACACTGCCAAACACATTCTGATTCGACCTCAGCACTTATCCTGAGTACTTCGAACAGCGCTTGCGCCCCTTTTTGCGGTGCTCGCTCGATCTCTTCTTGTGCTTCCACGTTCTTTTTCGGCGAGCCCTTTCCAACGACGATATCTGAGGCGTCGTCTCAGCCATCGTTGTCTCTTCCGACACCGTTAATGCGTCATTACATTCGACGGGTCCTGCCTGTTTATTTACCCGCTTGATAATGCCTCTACATTTTGCCCGGCTGGCCAACACCGTCTCCTTTACACTGTCTGTCGGTTGAGGTCGTGCCGACGTAGGTCCGGTTGCTCGGCCCGTGAACTTATTCGACACGATCGTCTTCTCCTTCGCTGTCTCTTGCGCCGCAGCTTCACCTTGGGCTCTAATGAGATCCGTCACGAGATGCTCCTCCCTTGTATCTCGCGGCCGCTGTGTTGGCGAGGGCTCTATTTTCGGGTCTTCTCCCAAACACTCCGGATCATTCGGTCCTCGCGCCCCGTCGATGTTTCCGATGACAAGGTCGTACAGGGGGGTTGTCATGCATAAAGCAGTAACCTTCCCGCTGAAGTACGGGGTTTCAACCTCAATTTCTGCTTCGGGAAGCATCCGAACTGTACGGTCAATTAAGCAAACCGGTTTCGTTTTGCCTGTTAACTCACCTTCCCGTACCAAATTTCTCCGCACGATAACAGTGGAACTGCCGGTATCTCTTAACACCGTAACCTTTTTGCCCGCAACTTTTCCAGGCCGCGCTGGCATTCCCTTCGTAACACCGGTTGGCTGTTTTGACATTACGGCACCCACAATAGGAATTTTCTCCCCATTCTTCAACTCTACAAATCCATCGGTGACGGCATTATTATCAGATTTCGGTGCCGCTTGCACACAGGATACCTGGTGAGTTTGACTCACTCCGTTTCGACACGCGTCTGCTTTGTGCCCAGTCTGACTACACTTGAAACATTTTACTGCCGTAGGGCTCGTAAAGATCGTTCGACAGTTTTTTGCGCGATGACCCACTCGGTTGCACAGAAAACATCGCTGCATGCTCTCTGGTGCACGCTTCTTTTCTTCAGGAGCCAATTTCTTCGAATCATCGGGACAATCCTTCTTGACCTTGGCCAAATTAGTTCCACCTTGCGCTTCTAAGAATTGATCAGCCAATTCAAGCATTCCTTCAAATGACTCAGCCTTCCTCTCTTTCAAATACAGCGACAGGCTTGGGTGGCAACTAGTAAGAAATTGTTCTCTAATTAAAAGCTCTCTAAGTTCCTCGTACTCCTGCGCTGTCCCTGAAAGTTCAATCCATCTGTCGAAATAATGGCAAAGTCGGGCGGCATACTGCGTAGCTGTCTCACCATCAGCTGGCTTTCCTGTCCGAAATCTGTCCCGGAATCCTTCCACAGTGAATCTAAATCGCTTCAACAAAGCCGCTTTCACCTTTGCGTAGTTGGCTGCATCGGTCGGCGTCAGCCTTCCGTACACACTGAGCGCTTCACCACTCAAGCAAGTACTCAAAGCAGTTGCCCATTGCTGTTCCGGCCAATTCTGGCTCCTCGCAATCGTCTCAAATTTGTGGAGGTACGCGTCTAGGTCGTCCTTCCTTTCATCAAACGCTACGAGCAGCTTGCTTGGGTTCAAGCGGAAGCCGTGATCTTCCCGTTCGCTGCTCTCAACTCTAGCTTGGACGGGAGTTTCACTTCGCTGTTGCAAACGGAGCCGCTCGAGTTCCATCTCGTGCTGCCGCTGCCGTTCCCTTTCAGCCATCTCTGCTTCTCTTTCTTCTTTCCGCTGTCGCTCCCTCGCTTCTCTTTCTTCTCTCGCCCTTTCAGCTGCCAACCTCTCTCTCTCCAACTCAGCTGCTTTTTCTTCCTTGGCCCTCTCTTTTTCTTCTTTTTCCTTCTGGGTGACCCACTTCCGTAGTTCGGCGCCAAAAAGACCCATCTTCTCACCAAGAGCAACTAACTTTTCGAGATCCATTGTATCTCACAAATAAGACCTTGCCGCGTGCAAAAAGTATCTGCCTAAATCGGTCTACCGGAACACTCCCCTGCACTCGTTAACGAGAACACTGAATAACACTCAAAATTGTTCCGATAGCACTATCAACAACTCGAGGCTCTTTCTCACTACTTTGGACACACTGTGCACCAAAAGGTCCTATGTCGCGGACGCCAGATTAATTGTCACACCGGTCCCGTTAATTAGGGAGGCGATCGCCGGGCTAATTCCAAGAGCCGAAGTATCGGCCCCCCGAACCGCACCACGAAAGCGTGGACAATTTAGAAGTGGTCCTTATTGGTGCGCCAGCGGACGCCGGCTGTGGCCCAAAGAACGAGTCAGAGCCGAGAGTTGATAAACAAACAAATTATATTCTCAATAATGGCAGATCGAAAACAAAACACAAAAATGCACACTCCACAATAGTTACATACAATACGTCACCAATCAAACAACGTACTACACGGTACAATCAGCCACACTCAAAACAACGGACACAGACAACGATACGCACTACAATGCAGTCGCATGCATTGAACGACCAAGACACTTAAAGACTAAAGAGATAGCAAACCTATCCAGTCCAAAGTTCTTGGAACAAAAGTCTGAATGATACTCGTCCGAGAATCACTCACTCAAAGTCCAGCGCCGTTGTCGTTCCGCAGCCCTCGAAGTTTCTCTTCCAGGAAACCTCCCGTCTTCAATTGGCCACTCTTCAAACTTCAACTTCTTCGCCGGAATACGTCGGCTTCACACCCGCAGCTGTTGCCACGGGTCTTCGCTCGATAGCGGTAAACACACGCTCTTGCCTGTAGCCCGAGCCTTCACCCCTCAGGTGGAAATCCTCTTCATCTCCGGCTTCGTTACTACGGACGAAACCTTCGCCGACTACACGGTGGAATCCCTACGCGCTCTGGCGCTCACTTCCGTCTCCTCCTGCTTTCTCGTCTCGGCTGCTCGATTAAATACGTTCCGCGCCACCTTCCAGAACGTTCTCCACATTTCGTTGGCGCGACGCGCAGCGAAGGCTGGGGAGAGGCACGAGACGGTTCGACTGCCCTCTCCGAAGGATGATTCACTCGGTCTGACCCCGCCTCCTTCGTTCTAGAAAAGTCGCGGCCTTGCTGGGCCGCCGATGTGGGGTGAGGAGGTTCGTCTGTGAAGCCATGCTTCTGCGGGGAGAGCGCGCGCCCGGGAGCCTTGGATGTTTGCTTTCCTTTTTTTTTCTTCTTTACCTCGCGGCGTTTCTACCGCCCGTTGTCGCAAGGATTTGGCGGCGCGCTCTTTTTTAGCGCTCGTTCTGTGACAGACGCTCCGGCAGCAAATCGCGCTCTCGCTCCAGAGGGCGTGACAAGGGCAGCAGTCGCTTCCGTTCGAGAGGACGATCGGATTCCAAGGGCCGCGTTCAGAAGCAAATGTCTTGGGCGGACAAGGCCAGGATGAACATCCCAAGCGGCCAAGAGGTTACGCAGGGCATTTTACCAGAGCAAAAAAGAGAACAATCAGAGATTTTAATGCTTAAAAAAGAAAATGCAGAACTTAAAGAAGCACTACGAACGCTGAGGGCCGAGTTCGAGCTCTTCCGCAACTCGCGTGAACCCCGTGAAGTAGCCACACCCATACCGGTTCAAGCAGGAGGGTCGAGTAAGCGCAAGGCCGTTTCGCCCCCCGCGATCGCGGAAAGCGTGGCAATGCAAAGGGACGAGTCCCCCGCTCAGGTCCCTGAGAAAAATGTACTCGCGTCTTTAACGGCGATTGAGGAATCGCTCAAGCAGGTGAGAGAGGCCTTAGCCATTCAATCTAGCACAATCGAACGTATGGACGGGAGCGTCTCCCACCTGACACGTCGAGTAGGAATCCTCGAATCTAAAATGAAAATGATTGACTCTAGCAAACTCAAGACGACCAACACTGGTACGATTGCAAAAGGCAAGATAGTGCAGCAGGATTCGGACGCTACGAGTTCGCCGCAGGCTATGTTCCTTCAATAATATTCAAAATGGCGGGCCAAACCCGAAACATAATTATCTGGCAGTGGAATTGCGCAAGTTTCTTAAGGCGTAAAGCTGCTCTACTGCAGCTCATCAAAGCACAGGCGTCAAAGCCGCACGTCCTGCTCTTGCAGGAAACCCTTAGCGAGAAGGTAGTTCTCTCGGGCTACCGTTCGATTAGCCAAAAAGGCGCAAATGGCAGAGGTATCGCCACGTTGGTCAGGAAAGATACCTCCTTTGAGCAGCACAAAGTCAAAATTTGCGACTCGGATAAGAGATCCGGTCTCGAGGCACAATTAATTGAAATCATTCCCAACGGCAAAATCCGAAGCAACATATTCGTTTTTAACCTGTATAGCCCTCCTTCGGCTTATAAACATAATATCCGCTCACTCCTTCATAGGGTCGCAACTGCCGCCAGATCGCACCCTTTAATAGTAGCTGGGGATTTCAACGCTCCCCATCCGTCTTGGGGCTATGTTACAAGGACAAAGAAAGGGGCCAATCTAGTTGCAGCCAGTATAGACTTAAACCTAACGCTTATCTCCGACCCGCGTTTTCCCACGAGGCTGGGAAACTCGGTCGCCAGAGACACGATGCCTGATCTCAGCTTCACTAGAAATGCGGTGGTCGAGTGGTTCAACTTACAGGAGAACTTGGGAAGCGACCACAGCATCATAGAACTCCGGATGGAAATAAGAGCACCACCCCCAAGAACCTATAAATATACAGACTGGGACCTTTTTAGGCAAATCAGAGGCGAAGATGAGTCAGTACATGACACCTTCAGTGAACTTCTTGTACAAATCCAGAAGGATGTCGAGAAGGCCACCAAAGAAATAGTAACAGAATTTGATGCTCCGGGGATGGATGCAAGGTTAGCGCACCTCCTGGACGCCAAACGCTCTCTCATCGCGAGATGGAAAAAACAAAGGCTAAATCGCAGGCTACGGAAAAATATTGCGGAGCTCAATCGGCATATTGAGGAGCACTGCTCCGAACGCCATAAACAACAATGGAGGGACGCCTGCTCGGCTGCGGACGGGAAAATGCGCAAAGGAGGCAAATGGACCCTCTTCAAACACCTCCTAGATGATGGACAATCCAAAGGCAATCAGAAACTAGCCATAGACCGACTTATTAATAAGGAGAAAATGGCAGGCATCTCAGAAGCTTCCCAATTTCAGATACTTGCCAACAAGTACCTCCCGCTTAGCCAGAGCTCAACTTCTGTCCCCCACCGGTATGAGGGTGTGCCTTCCCCAGAGTTGGACGCTCCCTTCTCGGAAGCTGAGATCAGGGAAGTGCTCCATAGCCTAAACGGAAGGTCTGCCCCAGGTCCCGATGGAGTTAGGAATCGGCTCTTAAGAAATTTGGATGATAAAGCCATTCAGGCCTTAGTGAAGGAGATAAACAGGGTATGGGAGGAGGGCATCGTACCAGAAACTTGGAAGAGGGCCACAGTAGTCTTAATCCCCAAGCCAGGTAAATCACCCAGCTTAGATCACCTCCGCCCGATCTCCCTTACTTCTTGCCTTAGCAAAGTAGCAGAACATGCAGTACACAACAGGATATCGCGCTACATCGAGAGGCATGACCTATTTCCATATAATATGGTAGGTTTCAGGCCCTCACTTTCCACGCAAGATGTCATGCTCCTCCTCAAAACACACATAATTGACTTTCCAAGCAAAGATGTAAAAGGGGTCCTCGCACTGGACCTCACTAAAGCATTCGATACTGTCAAACACGACTATATTCTTAAGGAGATATCGGCTTTGAACCTGGGAGTTAAATTCTTCTCCTTCGTTGAATCTTTCCTCGAGAGTCGGACGGCGGCAACAAAATTGGGACAATCAGTCTCGGAGCCTTTCAAACTCGGACGAAGGGGTACTCCCCAAGGGGCAGTTATCTCCCCCCTTCTATTCAACATAGCCATGCGCAAGCTGTCGGCAAGCCTTTCTAAAGTTCCTAATGTCGGACACGCTTTATATGCTGACGACATTACAATCTGGTGTCCCGGAGGATCGGAGGCGACGGTTGAACAAGCTCTACAGGAGGCTCTGGACGTTACAGAGTCTTTCCTGGAAGGTACGGGACTGGCGCTTTCGCCGGAAAAGTCGGAACTCCTGCTGTACAGACAGGCTAGACGAGGTGTTAGGGGACTCACCCCTCTCGATCAGGTGCCCATTAGCGTTTGCACCAAGGATGGTAGCACAATTCCTAGAGTCAATTCTATGAAAATTCTGGGGCTTTTATTAGACTCTAAGGGATGCAACGCAAAGACTATAGCCCATCTCACCACAAAAACAGAGAACATTCTGAGATTAATTATGCGGGTGTCCAACAAGAAGGGCGGCATAGGCGAGGATATCCTCCTTAGGGCCCACCACGCTTTCCTCATGAGCCATATCATATACATAGTGGCGGCTCTCAATTGGACCAAAACGGAAAAGGATAAATTGGACACGCTCATGCGCAAAAGTGTCAAAAAGGTGCTCGGCGTCCCAATCACGACTAGCACAGAAAAACTCATGAAGTTGGGAGTGCACAACACCACCTCGGAATTAATTGAAGCGCAAAGGTCAGCACAAATAATTCGGTTATCGAGTTTCAAAACAGGAAGAAAACTGCTCGATGCGGCAGGCCTCCGTCCTATCTTCAATCAGGGAGAAACTACACAGCTTGATTATCAAACAAGGAATTCCTTTATTGTTGACCCTCTTCCACGAAACATCCATCCCCAACACAATAAAGGTCGTAGGTTGGCGAGGGCTAGGGCTTTCATAAAGAACCTCTCCGGAACAGAGACTTTTGTGGACGCGGCGCGCCACGCCGGCGGCAGCAAGTTTTCCGTGGCAGTCATCAATGACAGGGGAGAACTTGTCTCGGCAGCTTCAGTGAAGACCTCCTTGGTCGATGTAGCAGAACAGGCTGCTGTAGCGCTGGCATTACTGGACACGAAACGCACCACGGTGTACACCGATTCCCGAGCGGCCGTTAGGGCGTTCGCATTGGGATTGATAGCCACAGAGGCAGCCAGAATTCTCCACAGCAAACCCCCCTCAGACGTTATTCATCACATAGTCTGGTTTCCCGCTCACATGGGACCAGACGTACTGCCGGGTCACCTGAACCCAAACGAGATAGCCCACGACTGTGCGCGAGGCTTCACAAGTCGCGACGGGGTGGTCTCTCGGGTGAGTTCGGGAGAGCTCGTCCACAGTGATCCTCTCGTTACTTTTCACGAGATAACATCTCATTACAGAGGAGAGCGACAGACTTTTCCCTTTCCCCATCATAAGCTCCACAGATCACAAGCAAGCACGCTCCGCATGCTCCAGACGGGGTCTTACCCCTCTAGGGGCTTTCTGAGCATGCTTCATCCGGATATTGATCCACTTTGGCCAGATTGTGGTGAATTTTGCTCTTTGAGTCACATGCTCTGGCAGTGCCCTGCGTTACAGGATTTTAAAACAGAAGAAGACTGGACGACGGCAATCACAGACCCCAGACAAGACGTCCAGCTTCAGGCTGTCCAGAGGGCCCGTGAACGAGTGGAGAGGCATGGCCTCTCTGTTCCGACATGGGACTAGCCAACGGCTGGGTGGGGACCTACATAGTTGGCCCGCTGCCTTGCCTCTCAGGACCAAATAAAGTTGTTTGTCTGTCTGTCTGTCACATCCACTCCAGAGAGCAAGCATCTATTGCAAGTTGCGAAGCTAACTTGGTTCTAGAAATGTGAAGTGGGGAGTGATGATGTGGCGACGAGCATTGAGAGTGACAGCAGGGTGTGGGCTTAAGGAGCTTCGCTTTTAAGAAAAAAAGAATCACCAGGTTGGTCAATCCCCAGTGTTAGGTAAGCTCTTGTGTTTGTTCTCTCTATGTCTATTGTCTGCTTCTGCGCTATTCATCGAAGAGGGATTGCCAACTGGCCCAATCTTAAATTGAGCTGAACGTGATGTTGTTGTGTGGAGTCATTGATTCGTTTCTTTCTCCTCATTGCACTGTACACAGTCGTACTGCTTGAAGGTCAAGGAGATGGACGACGAAGAGTACGCCTACCAGGCGCTGCAGGAACCACTCTACCGGGTGGAGACGGGCAACTACGAGTACCGCCTGATTCTGCGCTGCCGTCAGGACGCCCGCGTGCGCTTTGCCAAGCTGCGCTCTGACGTACTTGTCAAGCTAGAGCTGCTTGACCAGAAGCATGGTAGGGAAATGCACCGATTCTGAAAAGATTTGTAAAGTTTGCGTAAATGTCTTTCTTTCATAACATTTGCTTGCTGTCTTGGATTCGCCCGCGGCGCTAGCTGCTTTGTTTTGCTGACATTTGCCCTGCCTCGAGGTGTTGGCGAACGTTAGCATGATTAAAAATTTGCACTCGTGTGACATTTAGAGGACAAGGGAACATTATGAAAAAAAAAAAGATGCTTACAGGATCCTACACCAGAACCACAATACTGGTCACAGGTTTGGTAGTTTCTGTAATACAAATGTAAGAGCATTTTCTGAGCAAGTTAGCTGATAAAAAAGGGAAATTAGAAAACCACCAGTCTGTGGCATGAAGCCACAAGGAAATCCATAGAGATTTAAAAAAAAAAAGCTTGTTTGTCACCGAAAAATTCGTCCTAATTTGGGGATCGAACCCTGGGCCAACTCTTTTCCGGGGAGTTGTCGCTGTACCGGTTGAGCTAACCAGGAAGGTAATCATTGGTAGCGCAAGGGCAAATTCTTCAATAACTCGAAGCACATGGACACAAGTAATGCAAATGAGTTCTGTGGAGACATGTAAGGTGGCGGATGGGTTAAAAACGGGGAAGGAGGCAAGCATTCCGTCATTTTGGGGGTCTCTGCAAAAACCATTTGCCTCAAGTTAGGTGATAGTTGAAAACAGAAACGTTACAGTTGCTGGAAACAGGAACATTACAAAGCATTTGGAGAGACTGTTTATGCCCGGCTTCAATGAATTCAGGTTTGACTGTATCAGAGTAAAAGCTGTTGCGGTCCCTCTTTCTCTACATCCACAGTGCAGGACATAGTGTTCCAACTGCAGAGGCTAATAGCCGCTCTGTCCCAGTACCACAACGACTGCCACGGGGTCATGAAGGACAGCTGCATCTTCCCCATAGAGGTGGACCTGTCGCGCTCGACGTTCCACTACCCGGACCCATCCGTCAGCCCCTACCAGGACGAAGAAGAAGAAGAGGAAGAGGACGATGAACTGCTTTCGGCCGGACCGGGGCCATCCACAGCCGATGACAATGGTGCCAGTGCCGCAGCCAGCTCGACGACCTTGGTCGCTGCTGCTGTTGAGAAGTCCCTGATTCTCAACGACTAGTTGGAGCTGCTCCAGTCCCAACCTGTCGGGGACCATGGTGGGCTTTTTATCATTAGCGTCCTGAATAGGGATGGTTGGTGCATACCAATTTTTAATGAATAAGTGTTGCAGCACAGGGCGAAGGTGTCTTGTTCTGGCAATTTTCTAGCGTCTTTGTCCTGCTCTAGCGCTTTTTTTAGCATGGGTGCTAGCTCAAAAAAAAAAAGCTACAAATCAGGACAATCGGTAGCCATTTATTAAAAGGTATCTGAAACAGTTTTTGGTAGTTATGACAGTGTCTAGGCTACACCGCCATCAAATCATTCACGTCGCAAGTTAAGCGACGTGCCGTGTACCAAGGCAGCTAGGGGCAATGCAAGTGGATTCTCATTAAATTGAACCTGAGAAGACCAGGAAAATGTTTTCTTTAAGAGGAACTCGATTTACTGAGAGGTAGATGAGGAAGGGGGCTCAGAATGCAAGTACATATCAGAGGCAGTTATACATGAATAGCACCTTCGTTTCAGAGATTTCTAATTTCTAGAAGTGCGTATATATTCTAGGCATCTATTCTGTACTTCTTCCTCATTTATGCATTATTGTAATTGTCAGGATCTCTTAGGCAACAATCAAACAAACAAACCTTTTTGTTATCGTCATCACTGACTTCAAATGTGTGCGCTTTGTCATCGTGTTTGTGGCGTCTGTGTGCTCCAGAGTTCTCAAGCAAATGACATTGTTATATCCGAGACGTCATAATATTTATACTCTCCTTTTTACCACTGCTTTGCCCCCTCAATTCATAGAAAATCCAGCTGTTGTTGGCAGCGTCAGCACACTCGATGAGTTTAGCTCTGTCGAGTGTGCCTAGTAGTGCACCGCAACGCAAAGAAGACAAAGCATACGGAGTGGTCGAGACCTGCTCCGCAGGTGCTACCAGGCTATTGGCTGTTCTTCTTTTATTTTTCTGTATGGCAAAGATCCGCAAAAACGTGCGTGCAAACAAAAACTATTTGAGAACAATCGAGGATAAGGGTAATTTCCGGGATTCAGTCATTAGGGTTGAAGTTACAGCCGCAGACTTGTGGATCCTGGCATTGATCGGATAGCGAAATCCCAGTGGACACAGCACCAACAAACTGTAGCAATTCTGCTCGCCGTTTGTCTCGGATTCCTTTCATGATGCTGCAGGAATATGTCACCAGTTACTAGATTTGCGACACACATAGGAGCTGGCAGCTTTAATGGTGTCCGAGAAAAGAAATCTCGATATAAAAGATGTCGCGCAGGTCATGTAAACATGGAGTAGGTTGTACCACATGTATATGATACTTACTGCCTGAAAGACTCAGGGACGTAGATTAGACATATTCGATTCAGTCTGTTATTATGTAACATGGAGCAATGGTACATATCAAGGGGGCGGGAAATTCAAAGCTTGTTCGATTGAGCCACTGGGATCTGTACCGATTTGTATGTTCGAAATTTTGTAATAAATTACATATTTGACTGAGAAAGCTTAAAACCATGAAGATTGTTTCAGGGTCTCTTTAAAAGAAAAGCCTTATGAGACATGAAAAGCAACTATTAGCATAGTTGCATTGGTGTCAACACGAATGATGCATAAAGTCGCATGATCATAGATGGCATAACAGATAGCCAAGATGTGTGCCATTATCACGTCATATGGACAGCGCATAACATGATGTCACATGTGTAGGTGAAATGCCCTAGGAGCAGCACACTTTTGAAGAATGCCAATGAAAGCAGAGATGGGAGTGCTCTTGTCAGCTAGACTAATCAACCCCTTTCATAGCGGAATGACTCAGATTTTTTTAGAAGGTTGACTGAATGTAATTATCTTCTCATTTTAAATCATGCGCTTGAATACAGCTTTATGTAGAGCCTCTTAGCACTTCAACTACTGTCAATTCAGGATATATCGATAGTTTGACATACAAAATATACATATTTAAGGCCTAAGTTAAAGCACTTCGGGCGTCTGAAATTGTTACAAGTGCCAACATATTGATTGGCTCACAGTTCAATGAAAAA
This sequence comes from Rhipicephalus annulatus, assembly GCA_013436015.1. Lineage (NCBI taxonomy): Eukaryota > Metazoa > Arthropoda > Arachnida > Ixodida > Ixodidae > Rhipicephalus > Rhipicephalus annulatus. Next base: position 374,976 of record WOVY01002735.1, on the reverse strand, counting down.
ACAAGGTGTGAACTGCAAGTTGCCGCACTTCATTATGCATAGAAATAGTCCGTAAACTTGTCTTGCTTGTTGCGCAGCGTCAAGTTCCAATCATCCTCGATATCATTGAAGCTTTTCAAATAAATGAATTCAGCTCCTTCGGCCACAACGGCGTTGATTGATGCAGAAGGCTGATGCAAGCTTTGTAGCACAGCAAGAGGTTGGTTAGCGGCGGCAGCGAAGTAATTAGCGTATTCATAACTACACGAGTACACTTCCGTGGCACCAGCAGCGGCAGCCATGATCTTCACGTCGATACAGTCAGAAATAGCTACGTTGTCATCTGCACCAATGAAGTTGCTCACTGTCTGAGATGGTGCGGGGAAACGGTGATAGGTCACAGAATTCACTCAGGCACTGCACGTCGTTGTCAGCTGTCATGACGCACCCGAAGTCGTCACCTGGCCTGCAAGGAAAGTTTACGACGGTGCTTTACTTGACGTCGCTCTTAGCACCAGACATAATTTTTATTGCTACAGGCGGCTCAACGTTCTGTTGAAATCCTGAATAACGATTTATCAGGAACGAAGTGAGAGGTGCACAAGCCTACAAGGCTGAAAATAATGCCGAGCCATGACGCTGTTTTCCCACCATCGACATGCTGGCGATATCGATGTCACTTGTAACTCTGTAGCTGGCAGCCGCTGCTTTCATTTGCGTTGATGCAAAAAGCTAGAAAAAGCGTAGCCTCCGAGACAGGCGTTTTAGAACAGAAAATGCTAAAAGTACGTCACGAGGTTGCACATCACGAATGCCATGCTTTCCAGACTCGCATGCTATTGTGCGCCAACAAACAAGGAACAGAATGTGAACATTGCAACGATATCGCCGAGTCACTTCCCATTCTAATTTTGGTGTCCCCAGCAATCGGTCTTTTGAAAAACACTATGCCCGCCCGTTAGGACCTGAAGATCGCGCATCAATTGTACTAATGCACTCGCAAGCGCCGCTCACAAATCAGGTCAGCGCGATGGAATGACACCGCTTTTTTGTCACCTGCATGCAAAAAGGGATCAGAACTTCTTAGAATGCGACCGAAAATTGATCAACATGTGCAAGGGAAAATGCTCTTTTTGGGCTTCGGCGCGACGCAGCGTTCAATATAGGTAATGTCCTGCTGTGCAGTAGTTCGAAATACAGGTGCACCGGTCCTATAATTTTGCGTGGTAAATTCAATAAAATTTTTCAACTGCTTGATATAGGCAATAATTTGATATATCTGAGTTTGATATGTTTGGGAACGACTGTAGCTGAGTGTGTGCAAATAAATACCTGCATGCAGTTTTGCATGTTTCTTATTTCATAAGCAAAATGTCCTGTAAGCTTATATCACTGACTCGCATGACTGCTCTTGGCACAGGGTGTGTGACATTTGATGACAATTGTTGTGACATCAAAGAATTTCTTGTTTGAAATATTGCAGGTGTCCGGAAGCCACCATCTTGGCCCAACTGACCGGAGCACCTTGAACCTCAAGTGGCTAGTCATTTTTTTTCTTGCAGCCTTCTGCGCTGTCTAGTCAGGACTTTCAAACAGGTGCCTGAAGAGGTGTTTTTATAAATTTTTGCCACTGCAACAAATTCTCAACTGGTGCAGTGGTTTCTGGTGCATTCCACAGCCACACAGGCCTACCCTCCTGCTTTGGTGTCCTATGCCAAGTAATTCCAGCAGCAGTTAAGCATCTGTCAGTTTAACCATACGTTGGCCCTTACACATTTTGAATTACTTTGTTTATTGTAGATATTTTGTGCATTGTGGAGATGTTTAAAGAAATTGATTAGCTTTCAGGATATATTCTTGGCCTCCTGGCTTTCATCCCATGAGAATATCACGCAAAGCTGATGAGATGTACACAGGTATTTTTCTGTGTCTAGTCATATTTGCTGAGGTGATGTGTGTGCTAAATGGTGTGATGTTGATTCAAAGTATTAAAGGATTACAGAAAAAATGAGCATTAGTATAGTAAGTACATACAATGTGCCAGCAAGAACCTTTTATTTTATAATTGTGTCATCAAAGCACACGTATACATGTAAAATCCGTTCAACTGCAACTTATTAAGTAAAAGCTCGTTTATCCGGATCTTATCAACTCAGGAATTCGGTTAACTTGGACATGCGGCGCAGTATCGGCAGAACTGTGTGTATTTTAATGCTGTCAAATGCTCGTTAATTCGGAAAGATTTAGACGCGCACCGGTTAACTCCGACGATTCTAAAGAGGGCTATCGGGGCTTCATGCTTTCAGTAATTGATTCCGGTTACTGAAAGCATGGAGTCCCGGCTCCGCTGGGAATCCAGTGTCTGCAAAATGCGCCACACATGGCACCGCATGCTCGGACGACAGGACTGTGCATAGCCGCCGCTACCCCAGTTGTCTGCGATGCCTATGCTGCTGATTTCTTCGCGTTGTGACTTTGGGCATAGCGTGGGCAGCTCCGGTACATCAAAAGAGTTGACTGTTGGGTGAGTTGGCGCTATGACATATAATCGTCGTTACGTTTTCGGGTTGTGTTTGTGCGTGTTGATGATGGTGGGGGCGTTGCTAGTGTGCTGACTGATGAATAACGCACTGCGAGCCCTTGTGGTGCGGTCGCTGCCACTGCGCATGCGTCGTAATGCGAGCTGCCGTTTGCGTTCGCGGCCCGCCTGCAGAAAATACGAAATAGCGTGCGGCGATCGTGGGCCGTGAGGCCCGCAAAGTGCTGTGTGTAGCTTTTGCGCATTTGGGGTTGCGTTCGGAGTTAAAATTTCTAGGCTTTTCCCTAGGGAGAGCAAACGCTATTCTAAAACTCATATGGCGCCCGCAACTAAAGCATTGCCCGCCAAACCTGCGAACGTTATTCTAAACCTCCCTAAAAGTGCTTGAAGAGGATCAGAATGACTATTTCATTGATGACGTTCAAGATTAGCCGACGCGACATCGCACCGTGCAGGAGGCCGCCGAAGCCTTCGCTGTCCTCGCGAAATTGAGCATCAGTTCTCAATACAGCGAGCGGGCACGCCACCACCACATGGTATTGAAGAAGATCGTTCTGGCACTAATTTTGATGAGAAGGCAGACTAAGTCGGCTCAGTTTTTCATTAAGTGAAGGTTTGTATGTGCCGAGTACATTTTCCTTTTGTTTTGATGGTTCATTCGAATTTCGGTTTTTCGGACATTTTCACCGCTCCCGTGAGATCAGGGTTAACGAGCTTTTGCTGTAATACATACAGCATTGAACACTACTGTCAAGCTTTCTATGTTGCAACACTTGTGAGAGTTTTAGCTTTTCGCGCATTGCTTCGTGGAACTTGATTGCTCTATTGACTTGCACATCACACTTACTTAATGAAAGAATTGGGCATTCTTTCATTACACGCATATCGTGATACGACATGCTCCCATTATTTAGCTTTCCGAATCTTAGGCGCTCTTTGCCTCATGGGGCCTTTTGGGTTTTTCGAAATGCTTTGTTTTAGTATTGCTTTTTGCATTTACTTTTGCTGAATCGTGGTCGAACTATAATATAACAAAACATAGATGTACCAAGTTAATCATGAACTGTTTCTGTTTTGAGCGTCTGAAAAATAAAAGGCGCAGTTTTGCCGCAAGGGTGAAGCGATGAATGTGATAGCAGCAACAAATTGGAATTTTTTATGAAAAAAAGGCTAGAGAGCTCACACCCTTAGCAAACACGGCCGCTGCAGCACGGGAAGTGATCTTCATGCAGTCTATGGCTTCAGTGCAAATATCACAAAAAGAGCTAACAAGGTGGCGATAGTGGCTAGTTAGTGCGTCTTCATGCTTGCGATGCGCTGCAAGGTAACACACGGACCAGACATAACTAGAAACAACATAAGGGGATGCGCCAACAACTACTTTATTTCAATCATGGACAGTCTTCAGTACGAAAAAGAAAAAAAACACATGAAAATGAGGGGGGGGGAAGATTCAGCGATAAAATAGACTAGAACAGAAATAAGAAAAGGAAAACATAGCAGGGAATCAAGCAATGTCGCTGAAGGTTAAAAGAATTTTAATGCCGTGATACGGTTTTCTTGGAAAAGCCAATTTCTTTTTGAGAGAAGATGATTGAGGCACTGTTAATGCACCGTTCACTGATACGCGTGTAATGTGCTTCCGTAATTTCTTTTTCTGTCTCATCTAAAGATCGCACCAAAACGTTTGTGTAAGGAAACATGTCCGTGCGCGTACATTCTGCGCAGTGGGAAGCCAAATGATTGGGGTGAGTTAACACTGATGCAGCATAATGATGCTCCTTTAGTCTCATTAATACACTTTTGGTTTGGCCTGTATACTTCCTATTGCAAGAGTGGGGGATGCTGTAAACAACGTCTTATGAGAATTTGACACATTTGTTTTTGTGCTTAACACTACAGCCCATTTCCTTCCTTTGAAAAGAGCATGGCATTTGCCAAGGTATGAGCCGCCTGTTGAACCATCCTTAAGATGCAAGCATGTGAGCATGGACAAGCACGCGCTGTAAATCCAAGGTACGGGGCTGAAGGCAGTTGTCGAACTTTTACGAAATACAAGCAAGTGACACCCTTTAAAGCACGTAATTTATCTATTTACAACGTCTTGCAAGTGATAGTGAACAGGCCTCTGCCATGCTGAAACACCTGGACATCTTTGTACCACCATGGCAAACAGTGCATATAAATTCATTATAAAGATACATGCCTAGCACTACATTTATTGCAACATTACTCTTCATTTACTTCATTGTAACTGACGTTTCATTGTATCTAGGTTCGTTATATCAAGATTTGAGTGTATACAAAATGGCTATTGTAGACAGAAGGTGCTATTGCATAAAGAAGTAAAATGTGGGTGCAGAATGCACGTCTGAAACCAATTTTGTCACAGCCACTGGTTTCATTGAAACAGCGGTTTCCATTTGAAAGATCTCTGTTTGCACAAAGTCTTCTGTAAAAGCAGGTGGCTCATTTTGTAACGGCTAAATTCAGTATAGCAGATTAAGAAGTCTGTGGGTGTAATGTGGCAGCAGGGAGGACAGGATCATGTTGATGGGCAAAACATTGGAGAGGCTTTTGCTCTGCTGTGGGTATAGTTAGGTTGATGATGATGATGGTGATAGCCTATCATTAGTTTTATCTATGCAGACTGGAAGCAATAAATTGATAGAAGCTTCCTATATAACCTTTTGATCTAGCTAAATATTAATGAGAAGTAATTGACTTTCCCAGAAAAAAAAAGGCCAGGTCTTAAGAAGTTTTAAATTAAGTAAACTTTGTGCAAAATAAGAGGGGCAGTATACTAGGCAAGGTGTGAGTATGTCTGCCTTCAAGTGCAAATGCTGTATTTCTACACTTTATTTCATAGTCATTGACTTTTAACTTAGAAACAAATTTTCCCTTGCACAATTGTTTTTCACAAAGTAAGCTTACATATTATTTTCACTTCTGAAAAAGCATATATGATACACTGCTCAGCAAGAGAGGCTTTTGCTGAATGCTGGTGTAATTGCTAAATGCTTCTGTACATAATAGTGATTGAAAAATATGTGAATTGGAAATTGTTTCGTATAATCACAAGAATGTGTCTGTCCTTTCTGAACACATTCAGTAGCATGAATCATTTAATGCATGCAGTGCAAAAAACTGGCACTTCAATGAGGAAACTTGTATTTCCTGCCATGAACGCTACTAGTTGGGAGTGAGACGGCATGGGCTTGGCACTCTATAGGTTAAATGGTATAACTTTCGAGGTGCCGTGCACCTTGCCACTTGCCAAGGGTACCTGCTGTAAAAAATAAATCCCTGCAATAAACTCATTTGTTATGTTTAAGACTTGTGATTTCTTAGTAAACCACTCATTTCTTATGTGCACATGGTTTGATTGAAAGTAGGGTTCGAATTGATTGCATGAAAATGCATGGACAGATGGTCACAAAAGAATAGTGACAAACACAGGGTGATAGACTCAAGTCATTAGCGCGTCGTTTTCTGTTATTGCCTTCATTTTGTGCCCATCTTTCTATGCATTTTCATGCAAAAACATGTGGTTACTGTGCATTTTCGCATTGCACCGAACACCTATTCATTTTTTTAGGTTATTGCTGCTGCTACATGACAAGCAACAGACATTTATGTGCATCACTAGTACTTTTTGACAACAAATTACAAAACTTAAATTAGTTCCTTGCTTTGTTAAATAGCTAATGCAAAATATTGTTTTTAAGGGGAAGTGAAGCATGTTTAAAAATTTTAGAAGACAAACATGGCAGATTGTGTCATGACAATTGTATTACGTGCACATACACACTCGAGTAATCCGTGCTCTCATTTTACGGAAAATTAAACAAGAAATGCAGGCTAATGAAGTGTTGCATTGAACAACGAGGACAGAAAGCTGTGTATTCATATCACTTTTTTTTTGCAAGTTAATTTGTGCACTAAAAAGTGAGCAAAAAATGTGCTTGTTTTGAAGATTCTATTGACTTAAAGACTAGTCAGCAGAAGCCAACATTGATTGTGGAGTGTCCATTAACATTGTTGCACATGAACTAAAGTTCTGTATGTTGCCTTCAGGTTGAATGCATTGCCGTGAAATGTAAATATAACCTCAAAACTGAATGCTGTGTATTCTGCCTTTTCCATGTTGCTCTTTTTGTAGGTTTCGTGCTGTGCCAATGTGCAATTCACTTTTGCTGCCAATGCTTCACTAATAAACAGTTCTGTATGTTTCATATTTCATGTATATTTTGCACAATATTATTGTTGCATTCGTTGGTAGCATTCTTTTGTTATACTTATCATTGCAGACCTCTTAGAGGCGCCTCTGTGCATACACAGTTTAAGGCTGAACCAAAATATGCAACATTGTGATGTCTTGAATTACTCCAAGGGATTCCATTGTAGCCACATGTTGTTCTCTGAAGAGCCATTCCACTCATGTATGCTGTATGGTTTGGTACTGTTTTACTGGGTGCAGTGTTTGCACGTGAATTTTCATAAGAATAAACTAGTCTGATGTTGCTTTGGGCCTTCTGTGTACAATGAATTGGTGTACTTAAAAAGCACCTGTTTAAAACTTTTCTATTCCAATAAAAAAATTGTAAAAGTAACTACTTCATTGCCAAGATACAAAGTAAACATAGGTAATTCTTGTTGACTGCATACAAGTTGTACTTAATGCTGCTTTTAACAAGTATGTTATGTAATGCTTTTCTTAACGTGATCACGTTAACATCATAACATTGAACAGTAGATCCATATTACTGATATTTTTATGCAATAATAGACCTCTTAGATTGTAAGTGCCGAGAGGATGATAGGCAGCATAGCAATATTTTATTTTATGCATTTATTTACAGTTACTGCAGTCACAAAAGACCATACAAGTGGGAAATTATACCAATGTAAGGTAACAAGCACAAGTGTAGCCAAAGGGAACGCAATATGTTAAATCTTGCCAAGATAGCATTACCTTGGCTGGAATCTGTTTGATATCTACCGTTGTCATGTTAAATGCTACACCAAGAAAAATTTCAACATAATATCATGTATAGAACATACTTGTCTGCCTTGTGAACAGTTTGTGATCGTGAAACAGCTAGCATGACCAGGGTATGTTAATGATGCTCTGGGGATCTGATTGTTGTATGATTGCTTTCATGTGATTCATATAATTAATCTGGTCTCCTCAACTATTCTATAGCACTTCAGTAAGCAGTAAGATTGACTACAGTCTTCCATTTTCTTCAGTGTAAGAAAATGCAAATTCATTGTGTAATTTGAGCATGCTTTATGTGGACAGAGAACATGCACTGATATGTGTGACAGTGCCCCTGATGTGGAGTACTCTCGGAAACGCATCAATTTAGGGCCAAGTAACGCGCCTATAGTTTCATTTCCACAGACTCCAGTTACCATCGCACTGCCATGTACACTTACGTCAGAGGTAAAATTATCTTTACGGTAAGAGTCATGGCAACATGACAAGGTTACTTTAAGCAGTTGCAAATTCCAGTACCTATTCAGAAAGTGTTGATGTTAGGTTTCATACTATATAAGCATAGTACATTACTTATGGAATGGGATGCTTCAATTTGTGGTGAAGTCAATGCACATAAATATGTTCACGCTGTATTTAGTTGATATCACATTGGTGTAATGTTGGCAATTACACTTATATTACAGCCAGCACCACATTACTGGGCTGTGTTTAGATGATGTCACATTGGTGTAATGTTGGCTACTACACTTACATTTGAGCCAGCACTACATTACTGGTCATATTTGTTGCAACACTGTCGGTATTCTTGAGCCTTTTTTACATAGCTGTTATGCCTTAAATTGTGATGTCTGGTTTCATTCCATGGGCACTGTACAGTGAAATCTCGTAGATACGATGTCGGTTAATGCAATTTTTGGCACAACACTTTCATTTCTGTTCCTGGACGATGTGCCATAGGGGTAATGCACACGTGCAACTAGAACTATTATATCTCTGTGTAAGATTGGATAATACTGCGGCAGAAGCGAGATGGTGATTTAATGCATATTGATATAAGTGTAGCGGCAGCCAAGCAAGACGGGTGAAGAGCCCTACGCGCAATTGTTTCGCGCCCACTCATATGCTTCTTCATAGAGCACTGTATAGCTCATGTCCATGATGCCTCGTAATGTACGAATGCAAAAACGTCTGAAATACTCGCGGGGTTTGAAACCTTGTGCCAAGAGACCCTAAGCCTGCTTGGCACCGGCCCCGTCGAGGCACCATGGTGTGCACGGTAGTGGGATGACAATAAAGAGGTATTAGGATGCACTGACAATCGTGAGCCAGTCTATTGACTATGCATTTTACAGGTGTTTAATGAGCAGGGGAGTTTTGTCATAAAACTACGAATGATTTCAACGAGTTCAAAAACCTTCCTGCGGGACATTGAAAAAGAAAACATTCAGCACGGAGGGGTTTTAAAGTTTTGTAAATAAAACAAGTGTTGTCTTAAGAATGTACCGTTTCCAACTTTACGGCTCTCTTTTAGATAATGCTGTTTTCTGATTATGCATCTCTATACGTATTGCCCTTGAGAATTGTATCAATGAGATCTGTACATGGTAGCGACATCGGCGTCGCAATTGTGTGGGCAGTCTGGCAGCGACAAAATGAACTAGCTTCTAAAGGTACGCGGGGCTGGTTCCGGTCGTGCTTCATCTCTGGTCGCAGTGATCTGAAGCTCTATTTAGGTTTGTCCCGTTAGTCAAGCGTTGCACCTTCTTTGGGACAATCGCAAAAGCCTTACGATCAGAATTTTGTTGGGCCACGTTTTCGGCTCTAAGTATTGCATACCTCTAACCACTCGAAGCTTAAAGGGGCCCTCTAATGCTTCAAAATATCGGTGCTGACTGCATCAACTCGTAGTGGTGCTTGCCAGAACTATTGCGAGCGGACATGACGACGGAGGGCGCAGGCCTCTGATTGGATAAATGTTACGGCTGATGTAATTGTGGCACTGTATCAAAATAGTGATTGCTATTGGTTTTATTTCTCTTTAACGTGGGAGAAAATGAAGCTTTCAGACTTTTTAGCTTGAAAACTGCGGAGCAAGTCAAAGAATGCGTCGAACGCCGTGGTGCTGAAGTAAACTTTTACTCCGGGTCCCGCTGATTGAAAAAAAAAAAAACTTGCGGAAAAGGGTCAGAGCGTTGATATGTGAGACATCGTCGCAAAAAGAAAGAGCAGTAAAGCTAGAAAACATTATAGAGGCGTTCGCGAGCTGCCTCGTTTCGCCCGTGCCGGCCACTATTCAAGAACACCATTATTTATCGCAACGCCGTCCTCAATATGTTGGAAATAAGGGGCAACATGGCGCGCACGCTTTTCGTGTGGCAGCTGCTTTCAGCTCACAGGACAAGGGAAACATGGTCACGTGATCCCGGGAAGCCGAGTTTGAGGGTATCCGTTCATTTTACTGTATTTTGATTTTTCTGCGCTGAATAACTTGTAACTAACTCGCCCCTATCGCTGCCGTTTTTGTGGCACTTATAAGCCTTCTGTGTACGCAACCAGTGAAAAAAGCACGGAAAAAAATCAGGTCGTGAAAAGTGTTAGAGGGCCCCATGCTTCAAATGAGCAAGGCAAACTTGTATCTAGAGCGCATCGCAGTAGCTCAGCAGCTATAACCTGTGGTACTGCTAAGATCCGGGTTCGGTTTCTGGCGATTGCAACCTAAGTTGAGTGCAGGTGAAACACCGTCGCTGATTGTGGTGTGTCTTGAGTCTCATTAGCATAGTTTCACCACGACCTAATTTTGGGGATAAAGGTATTTTAACAATGGTATTATGTTTATGAAACGAGTCATGCATAAAGTTTTCGTGTGCTACGAAAACGTATGACCCATAGCCAGGGGCGTAGGTAGAAATTTTTTTCAGGGGGTGCACCTCCCGGATTTTAAGGAGGGCGAAAAAAACTTTGGAAAGGGGGGAGGGTAGGGGCCTTATGTGCCACACCTTGGCTTCGCCACTGCCCATAACTTTACTAATAAAGTTGCGCAGCAGCGGAAGCGGAAACAGCACGAATATCCCCTGTAGCTCAAAGTGTGAGCGTACATGTAAGAACGACAAAAATCTTGACAGCATCGGTGACTTGAGAGAGAGGCGCTTGACCGAGGCAAAACCAAGAGTCCCAAACATTGTTCATTGCTGGCGGGAACGCAATGAAGGAAATGTTCACAATGACAAGGCAGCTTGACAAGCCATCGGAATTTATAACTTTGTCTACCCCTGAAGTTCGCTGAGACCGCCTAATTAAGCTGCTCGAATGCAACATGCACGGTACTCGGTACAACACCCAACGCCATTCTGTGCAGAAGATGGCGTTTCTCGAACGCGTCAAACTTTGGGGCAATGACCCTGCGGTATGTGCTATGTGTATTTAACGAGCTCTTGGACGTCATCTTCATGTTCAAAAACCTGCAGATTTCACTGTTTTTAAACTTGTACAAACCGGTAAGAAGGAATTCAATACACCGTCGGGATTATCTCGCCGCTTAACTGTGGGCCGCTTGTTTCAGCTTCGTCGGTTAACCATCTGCACAGCGTTCTTGGCCGGGGATATTTTTTGATAACCTGCTAAGCTCAGATAACTTATCAGCTTTGGTAAACCAACTAGAGCCAGAACGCTCAGGTTGTGCGTGGTTTAAGAAAAGGGGGGCTTTGCTGTTGGTTCTTAAACCTGGTCATTTGCACTCAGTCTATAAGCAAAAAAGAAAATGTGTAGGGCACTGAATATTAAGAAAGGTATTATCATGCTAAAAAGCAATAAACCAAATTTGAAGATCTGAAATTGTTCTCTACCCTTCGCGGCCGAATGCATCACCAAGCATATAGAATTTGGCCACAAATGATCGGATTTGTGCCTTCTTCAACTTAACTAAACGAACTTGGCAGGCCCTAAGATAAACATTTTAAAAAATTTCCACAATCAATCTTAGGTATTTACTATTTCAAGCGCAATATGAATTATACCTGAACGAGCGCCAGATGACGGTAAACCATACGTCATCAGATTCTTTGGTTAGGTTCGACACTTTTTTTAAAATTTCATTCTTTCTATGTGAAACCGTCTGAATATACCTGCAGAGCAGCCTGGTATATACGTGCAGCCTGTATACATCTTCACCATATTTTGCGGTCGATACCCTCTTCCACAAGGATAGGCAGCCCTTTACGTGGGATAAAACAGTAGTGATCCTTACGTCCGCGGAGCAAAATAAAAGGTGGGTAATCTAACCTAACCTAACCTAACCTAAGACTTCTGCGTGCGGAGTGGCATGGTGGGCCACATACCTCAGGAATGCCACTTCACTCGCTGCAACGGCCGCGTTTATCAGCGGAGCGAGTTGCTATAGTCTCACTTCTCATTATTTTGAAACATTTATTGAGCACCACGTCACGTAAGAGTGAGGGTAGCCCGAAGACAGGAGACCGGGAGGCTCGTAACAACTTTGAAGGCAATCCGTTTATTTGGCGGACAAGGAAATCCGTTTATTTGGCGGACTTGCGCCCACTAAAGGAAAGTACATCGGCTGAGCGGGTGGTGAACAGCATGTGCGACGGCCGTCGGGGAACAGAATGCCCCACTGGATTGCAAGGCGTGTTCACCATCCGAGATACAGTCGTCGTAGAATCTAGGGCTATCTCGTAATCAACGAATGGTCGACGTGCGGGCCACGATCTTCGCAGATGAATCGCGGTGCATCCTGGACCACGATAAAACCGCGTGCCGGCGGTATCGGCATGCATAACACTATCCACAATACGCTTCGCGGAAATATGTGGGTTATAACGTCCCAAAACCACCATATGAATATGAGACATGCTGTAGTGGAGGGCTCCAGCAATTTCGACCACCTGGGGTTCTTTAACGTGCACCCAAATCTGAGCATATAGGCTCACAACATTTCCGCCTCTATCAAAATGTAGCCCCCGTAGCCGGTATTCGATCCCGCGACCGGCGGGTCAGTAGCCGAATACCTTAGCCACTAGACCACCGCGGTGGGGTGGGCCACATATCCGCAGGAATGCCACTTCACTAGCTGCAACGGCCGCGTTTATCAGCGGAGCGAGGTGCTAAAGTCTCACTTCTCATTATTTCGAAACATGTATTGAGCACCATATGGAGTTGAAGTCAAGTCATCTTCAAGAAACTTGACTTGACTTGATGTTCAGTGGGCGAGAATCCACTGTTGGTCAGGCGGCCAGGAGAGCTTGGTCCCTGGCGGCTCACTCAGGCCACTTTGCGACCCATATACTAGTGTTTACGGGTGAAGCTCTGTGTATTTGGAGAGTCGGGCCCAGAAACACCGAATGCTACAGCTTCGGGCTTCATTCTGTGATGTATTGGTGTCAATTTCAAGTAACGCGGAACGCTCACCTTTTTTTTTTCCTGTAACATGAATACGAGTAAAGCAGGCATGCGGCTTGGTGGAATGGGCTCTTATCTCGAGACGGTGGTCTCCCCTTCCGCTCGTGCCTCTCTTGATTTCCTTGGAAAGTTATAATATGTAAAAATGAACTCTGTTTCACACGGTGTTTTGACCAGTCTATTTTTTTTGTCCGGGTGTCACTGCGAGAAAATCGTGAATGGTATACAGGAAGACTCCTGATGATGATGTTTTATGGCGCAAGGGCCATTTCACGGCCAAAGAGCGCCAGTTCAGCTTACTAAAAATATGGACAATGATTGTGATAAGCGGCTGTATAAGGGCCATAAAATTCCTCGCAGTAAGGCGGGTAAAAACATACAAGCATTAAAATCATGACCATGCCGTGAAAGGTGTGTGTGGTGTGAATAGATGACAAAAGTTGGTGATAATAAAAGATGATGGTGGATATGTATGGCATTAGCACAAGTGCCTCACTCGTTCATACCCTTGCGTCCAAGGGTCGTGAGGCACGTGCTTTCTTGTGTAACCACCGCAGCAAAAACCTCTCTGGGGAGGTCATCCTACGGGATGCCCGGGTATATGATATGAAAACTATGAATTTCTTTAAAAAAACGCTAACAATGATTTGTGACTAAAAAGCGGTTCCCTACCGACGAACATTGCAGGGTGTAAAGGTATATGTTGTCGGTAGGGTAATGGAAAGTGTTGTTTTCTTACAGTGTCCAATTGTTTGCACTGAATTAAAATGTGAAGGACTGTTAATGCTTCACCACATCTGTCACACAATGGTGGATCGCCACCGGACAAAAGGTGTGTGTGTGTCGTGTATGTGTGTCCTATCCTGAGTCTCGTTAGTATTACCTCTGTATGACGTGATTTCGATACGGGCAGCCAATGACCAAGGTGTGGCTTAATAACGTGTAGTTGGTTTAGTGTGTGTGTATCCCACTTGCTCTGCCAGTAGTCCCTGAGGTTTCGTTTGAGAGACGGCTTAAGATCAAGGGCCGGGATTGATATGGATGTAATGGCGGTGCTCTCATGAACAGATGCAGCGAGCTGATCCGCCCTCACGTTGCCTTGGATCTCACGGTGCCCTGGCACCTAGCACACTACAACATGTTGTTTGAGAGTGTAGAGTGTGCACAAAATGGAGTAAAGTGAGACAAGGACCGGGTTTTTTTGTTTTTTAAGACTGTGCAGAGCCGTTGCCACACTGAGGGAGTCTGTATAAATTACTGCTTTTTGTATTTGTAATTGTTTGACGTGTTTAGCTGCCACAAGTATCGCGTAAGCTTCCGCTGTGAAGATACTTGTGCGTGGATGTAGAGGGCCAGCATCCGAAAAGGATGGGCCGACAGCAGCGTAGGACACAGAGGAGTTAGTCTTGGAGGCATCTGTGAAGAACTCAGGACTTGTGTATTTGTGTTGAAGTTCCAAAAAGTATGTTTGGATATGGGCAATAGGTGCATGTTTTGTAACTTCAAGGAAAGACACATCGCAGTCTATAGTCTGCCACTGCCACGGTGGCGGGTATGCTACAGGAGCCATTAAACTGTGTTCAAGTGACACTGCAGTTTCTTCAGCTAGACACTTTAGGCGAACTGAGAAGGGCTGCCTCATCGAAGGCCTGTTTTGAAACAGAGTTGAGCTCGACAAATCATTAATTGTAGAGTATGAGGGGTGCTCCTTGTCTGCTTTCACCTTAAGAAAATAAACAAAGGACATGTAAGTTCTTTGCAGATGAAGCGACCACTCATTTGACTCAACGTAAAGGCTTTCTACGGGGCTGGTGCGAAAAGCACCCGTAGAAAGGCGGATGCCCAAATGGTGCACGGGGTCCAGCATCTTCAAGGCACTTTGAGTAGCAGACTGATAGACAACGACCCCATAATCTAAGCGGGTGCGAATGAGGCTTCTATAGAGGTTCATGAGGCATTGCCTATCACTACCCCACGTAGCACGTGACAACACTTTTATAACATTCATGGCTTTTAAACATTTTGTTTTTAAATACTTGATGTACGACACGAAGGTCAACTTGTTGTCCAAGATTAGGCCTAAGAATTTATGCTCGGCTTTGACGGACAGACGTTGCCCGTTCAGTCGAATGTCAGGTTCCGAGTGCATGCCTCTCTTTCGAGAGAACAAAACACACGTGCTTTTTTGTGGGTTAAGTCGAAATCCATTTTCATCTGCCCATTTGGAGACCTTATTTAAACCCAGCTGAACCTGCCACTCACACATGGCCAAGTTGCATGACTTGAAGCCAAGCTGAACGTCGTCGACATATGTACAATAGAACATATTGCGGGGAATGGACAAGTGCAAAGAATTCATTTTGATAATAAAAAGTGTGCAACTAAGCACGCCACCTTGTGGCACGCCTGTTTCCTGGACAAATGTTTGGGAGAGCACACTGCCCAGACGGACACGGAATGTCCGGTTTGACAGGTAACTTTCAATTACATGAAACATTCTTCCGCGCACACCAAGGTGGGACAGGTCTCTTAGAATTCCGAAACGCCATGTTGTATCATACGCCTTTTCGATATCGAGGAACACAGAGAGAAAATATTGTTTATGGACGAAGGCGTCTCTGATCTGTGCCTCGATACGAACAAGGTGGTCTGTGGTGGATCTACTTTCTCGAAACCCGCACTGAAATGGGTCGAGCAAATTGTTTGTTTCAAGGATATGTACAAGTCGGCAGTTTATCATTTTTTCGAATACTTTGCACAAGCAGCTTGTAAGTGCAATAGGCCTATAACTTGAAGCTAAAGAAGGGTCCTTGCCCTCTTTCAAAATGGGAATAATAATAGCCTCTTTCCAGGAGGTAGGGATAGTGCCAGAAAACCAGATAGCATTGTACAAGCAACGTAGGGTTTTTCGTGTTTCGGCTGGTAGGTTTTTAAACATTTCATACACCACACGGTCAGAACCTGGGGCAGAAGTACTGCAGGAGTTTCGGGATGTTCGGAGCTCCGCTAGACTGAAAGCTTGGTTATATGCCTCGTATCTAGTGGATTTGTGTTCGAGTGTCTGCTTTTCTATTCTTGTTCTGTATTTTTCGAAAGTGTCAGTATAGTGGGACGGGCTGGATACCTGTTCATAATGTGCCCCGAGGATGTTTGCCTGATCTTCCAAGGTATCACCTTGAGTGTTTACGAGTGGAAGTGTGTGTACTTGTTTCCCTGCTATCCTACCGACCATGTTCCAGACTTTGGCCTCTTGTGTGTATGAATTGATCCCTGACAAAAACTTCTGCCAGCTTTCTCTTCTTGCCTGCCGACGCGTTCTCCTAGCTTGAGACTTTATTTTCTTGAAGGTGTCAAGATTTTCGGCTGTCGGTGAGTTCCGAAGCAGCCTCCAAGCTCTGTTTTGCTGTTTGCGCGCGTTTCGGCATTCAGAGTTCCACCATGGCACACGCCGTTTTCCAGGGTGTTCATTTGTTTGTGGGATGCATTTTGTTGCAGCATCAATCAAAAACGCTGTGAAGAAGTTGACAGCAACATCAATGTTCAAAGTACATATGTCATTCCAACCTAGACGAGCGATGGTATAAAACTGTTCCCAATCGGCTCTGTTTATGAGCCACTTGGGAACACGTGGTGGACACTCAGTTACTGTATTTGTGCTCAAAACTACGGGGAAGTGGTCGCTTCCGTACAAATTACTGACGACTTTCCACTGCAGTAGAGACACAAGGGATGAAGATACTATGCTTAGGTCTATGGAGGAGTAGGTGTTATTGGCGAGATTATAATAGGTTGGTTCTTTTCGGTTTAGGAGACACGCGCTCGACGGGAGAAGGAACTGTTCGATCAGTCGACCTCGCGCGTCATACCGAGAGTCACCCCATAGCCTGCTATGCGCATTAAAGTCCCCAAGGAGAACATAAGGTTCCGGAAGTTCATCAATTAAAGAGTGTAAATCTCGTTTTTGCAGCTGATAGCTAGGAGGAATGTAAATAGTGCAGATTGTGATCAGTTTATCAAAAATAACCGCTCGAACAGCCACTGCCTCAAGGGATGTTTGGAGTTGTAAGTGTGTGCATGCAATTCCTTGATTCACTTGATGGCAACACCTCCGGATGATGTCATGGCATCATCACGGTCCTTTCGCAAAATAGCGTATTTACGAAGAAAATTTCTGTGTTTTGAATTAAGGTGTGTTTCTTGTACACACAGCAATTTTGGTGAGTGTTCGTGTAAGAGTTCTTGGATGTCGTCAAGGTTTCTGAGAAGGCCCCTGACGTTCCATTGTATAATTTGAGTCTTCATGTGAATGTAAAATAATGCTGTGTGTACGAAAAGCGAGTGGCTGTTTAGACGGGTAGTTTGAGTTCACTTAACAGGGCCGTCACCAGGCCCTGTTATTTGCTTTTTTTGTTTTCTTGGCGCGCTCCAAGGAGCTACGCCGCTCTTTCGGCACCAAGGGTGCCGACGTATCCATTGCCTCCTCGGAGGCACTGGATGCCCGCACGTGCGGGCGGTTCAAATTTTTGGCCTCGCCTGGTCAGAGGAGGCCTTGAGACCCGAAGACTCTGGAGTCTCCGGTCTCTGTTTGGGAGTAGGCGGTGTAGCCTAGGCTACAGCCGCCTTGGGGGCAGGTGCCACAGCCGACGGCTCGCTCTGCGCGGGCCGAAGGGGTGGCGAGGGCTGGTGCGGTGGTGCCCCCTAACGCGCCGCATCAGCGTATGTAGTTCCATAGAATGGAGCGACTCTTCGCCGTGCTTCCTTAAACGTAATGTTCTCCTTCACCTTCAATGTAATTATTTCTTTTTCTTTTTTCCAGTATGTGCAGGAGCGTGAATATGCGGCATGGTTTCCTTCGCAGTTTACACAGTGTGGCGGTTCTTTGCAGTTCTCAGACACGTGGCCTAGGACTCCACATTGTGCACAAGTCGGGCGACCACGACAGGTTTTAGAGCCATGGCCATACCTCTGGTATTGGAAGCAACGACGAGGGTTTGGTATATACGGCCTTATAGATGTCTTTGTGTACCCTGTTTGAATGGAATCTGGTAGTTTACTGGATGCAAACGTGAGTATCAAGTGTTTCGTTGGTATTTCCTTATTATCTCTTCTGATGATAATTCTCTGTACATTATTGACATTTTGGCTCTTCCACCCTTCCAAAAGTTCAGTCTTGGTGAGCTCAAGAAAGTCTGCATCAGATACCACTCCGCGAGTGATGTTCATGGATCGGTGTGGTGTTACGGTGATCGGTACGTCACCAAACGTTGAGAGGCTGTTTAGCTTTACAAATTGTGCTTTGTCCCGTATTTCTAGAAGAAGGTCTCCGCTCGCCATTTTGGTTACTTGGTATTCAGCCCCGAGAGTTTCCGTAAGACACCTGGCAACTACGAAAGGAGATATGGTCCTGGCTTGCTTTCCGGTTTTTTTCACAGTGAATGACGTGGAAGTGGGGAAAAGTTTCTATTGGCTGGTCTAAGAGATTTATGTCGTCGGTGCGTACCTGCTTTAGGCCGGTACGATCAGATAGTAGAGGGAATGCGCCATGCATGCCGGTCTTATTTTTGTTCAGCAGCGTTGGCGACCACCCACCACGGAGCCCAACAAGGGGACGCTGCAAGTTTACAGGTGCTGAAAGCTTGCAGACGTCAGCCGTACAACACTGCCATAACCCAATGCGCCTAGACCAAGGTAGGCTATTTGCACAGGGTTAACCCTTGCCGCCAGGAAAATTGGAAGCAAACAGAAGAGAGTAGAAGACAGTACAGATAGATGGTGAGAGATAAAGACGAAGATATAGGCAGAGAGAGATAGGAAAAGGCGACTGTCGATTTCCCCTGGGTGGGTCAGCCCAGGGGTGCCGTCTACGTGAAGCCGGGGCCAAAGAGGTGTGTTGCCTCTGCCAGGGGGCCTTAAAGGTCCAATCACCCAGCGTCGGCTCAACCCCCAGGATCCCCTTTTCCCCGGACACGGCGAAGCCACGCACGGCTAGGCGTGGGAGGGAGTAGAAACTCGCCCGTTAGCTCGAGGTCCGTGTTGTCGCTACACACCAAACGCCTACTTGCGCAGGCGCCCCTGCGGGGCAGGGACGACTCCTTACTAGCATAGTAGTCACAACCTTACTTGAGCGCCAACTGCATCTCCTCACATCGTAGAAATTAAAAAAAATGAGATACAAATAAAAATAGTGTTTCAGATGAAATTCCTGCAGTTAGCGCTGTCGAAGCAAAAAATGAAACTGAAATCGAAAAATGAAAGTTGTGGCTGCTTGGCACTTTTGCATTGCAAGTCTGAAGGAAGATTGCAGCGTGGTGGCCTTCCTCGTTTTTCCATATTTTTTTCAGTCCTCTTTCTATTTCTCTTTGTCTTGCAACTGCTTTTTGTATTCCTGTCACTTTTTATGTATTTCTTCCCAATACTTTGTGCATTTCTCATCACTTTTCATATCCCTTTTTGTTTCAGTTTTTTTCCTCCCCCTTTCTCTTGATCTCTCTTTTGATTTCTTCCTCTCTTCGTTCTGTGCTTGTTTCTCTGTATTTCTCTGTCACATGGTTGATCCATCCGGCAAAAGTTTTAAGCACTTGCTGAACGCTCAGCCATCTCGAAGTGCTGGCTGCGTTCATACTCGCGAAACGCAAACAGCATTTGCATGTCTGAGGTGCAACATCAATACGTAAGTATTAGGTGCTGGGTTTCCTTTACTAGAATATGCATGAATACGTAATTCATAAAATCACAGTGTTTCCTAAGCTGCGCTCAAATTGAGACGCTATGCACGAAGAGGTCCTCTGTCGACGATATTACTCTGCCACATGGCAGGACGAAAACGGCACGCGATCAGCAGTACGGGTGCCCGCTGATGAGGACTCGTGGTACGGCTGGCAGAAGAATTCCGTCTTTCGGTGACATTTGCAGAGCAGCACGCAGTTAGGCGGTCAAGTTTTTGTTTATTTATTAGTGTGGTTGTGGTCTTGGATGCGTTTGTTTGTTGCCCTGAGGATTTTACTGTGCGGTACTTTGTGTTACCGCTCGCAGGCACGATAGCGAGGAACAAGCGGCCCTGCGGTGGTAGTTTAAATAGGGGCAGATATGAGGCGCTGACGTACGCCGTTCAGTGCACATGGCTCCAATTCTCCTTTCGTTTCCTGTGTGCCAGGCGTGCACACTGCGTTGTTGCAGAAAAAAACGGCCCAGCTTCTGACGCCGGGCGGCGGATCTCGGAAAACTAGCAGTTTTTCCATTCCCAAAATGTACTCTACACAAAAGAAATCGCTAGGTCTGGTTAAAGACAGTTGCATTGGGTGTAAGTGAAACAGGGGCATAACATTATTTAAGGCCCTTAAAGCTAACTCGCCCTAAGTAAGGGCGAGTTAGCTTTAAGAAAATTACTGGAAAGTAATTTATTGAGTGCATTGAAGGAGGTTGAAGAATAAACTCATTTAACGTTTAATGTAGAGAAATTGGAGGACTCTGAGCAGCTGAGGTTGTTGCGACACCTGGTTGAACAACAGATCTCCAGGAGGCTTTTCTTTCGACGTGCCCATTCGTATAGAACTTTTCACCCACTTTTCTTTCTTCACATTTACATTAAAATTCGGTATAATAACTTTCCCTATACTTTCTTTGGCATTATTGTATGTTATATCAATGGCTGCCTGGACATATTGGTATTACCGGAAATCAATTAGCCGATGATGCAGCCCGCTCAGCCCATGAAGAAACCCGTGTAGCCCCGATTCCTCTATCAAGGAATGATGCAGCAAGACAACTTTATCTGCTGGCTCGAGATCTCACACGCACGTTCTGGTCGTCTACCAGCTTCCAAAGGTGTCAATTTTATGAACTGGATTCTTCGCTCAAGCTAAAGCTACCATCGCAACTTTCCCGCTCCGATGCGACACTGTTATGCCGCCTTTGGTTGGGTGTTGCATTTACAAAGGTGTACTCTTTTCGCATTGGTATGGCAGACACTCCTACATGCGACTACTGGGGAGCTGAAGAGACCATCGAACAACACGTCCTGTGCAGTTGCGCTTGCTACGACACACAGCGATGCCAGCTCCGGATGGTTTTGAATCGACTTGACCCCGTACCATTTTGTGTGCAGAAGATACTAGGACCTTGGGCATCTGCCTCAGTTGCGCAGAAAGCAACAAAAGCACTGCTACTTTACCTCAAGTCAACAAACCTGAGCGACCGCCTGTAGACTGTGTGCTCCCCGAGTGTGCTCGTGATTGTGTGTACCTTCTCATCTTTCTGCAACCTCTTTTCTCCCCTTTATCCCTTCCCCAGTCAGGGTAGCAAACCGGATGTGCGTCTGGTTAACCCCCCTGCCTTTCCTTGCATCTTTATCTCTCTCTTGTATGTTAGACCTCATCATTTGTGTCAAAAACACTGAAAAACGAGCCCTTAAGTATACATCTTACACACACACACACACACACACACACACACACACACACACACACACACACATATATATATATATATATATATATATATATATATATATAATGAATGGAATCTGGTAGTTTACGGGATGCAAACGTGAGTATCAAGTGTTTCGTTGGTATTTCCTTATTATCTCTTCTGATGATAATTCTCTGTACATTATTGACATTTTGGCATTACATTATTGACATATACATTATTGACATATATTATTGACATATATATATATATATATATATATATATATATATATATATATATATATGGATTGTAAATGGAAGAAATGGAATGTAAATAAGAAGAAAGAAAAGTGGATGAAAAAATAACTTACTGTGAGCAACTTGTAGTTGGTTATTTTTTCATCCACTTTTCTTTCTTCTTATTTACATTCCATTGGTTTCAATAACTTCCCCTGTACATTCCTTGGCATTACTGTCTGTTATATCTCCTTAATATTGTGTTAAAACACGGAAAAACGAGCCCATAGGTATACACTTCTTTCCCTTATATATATATATATATATATATATATATATATATATATATATATATATATAGGAGAAATAAAATACGCTTCTAAAAAGCTGTTTATTGAACAAATGGATTGGATAGTAAGGTCCAATCAATTGTGCCGAGCATGACATGCCCAACAGCAACCCTGTGCACAATCGGGAGGCCCCTGTAATCCAGAAGCAGCCAAGAATTGACATTGAACCAGCTTGCCAGCCTCTGTGGCAATACGCGGCGCCCCTCTTTCAACGACGAGATGTCGACGAGGCGCCGAGTAGTTAAAGGCTTAAACTTCTTAAAAAAATCTCTTTTTCTTCCACACCGAACCGCCAGAGCCAGGCGGCGCCGTTTATTAAAGGACTTTGGTGAAAAGAAGGCTACATAGACAGCAGACATCCTAAAGGTGAAAAGGAGAAAAGGGAGAGAGAGAGGGAGGGGGAAGGAAGAGTGAAAGGGGCGCCCGGGAGAGTCCACGTTATATTCTCTTGTTTTCTTCTTTTTTTTCTTTTTTCCTCTTTTTCTTTCTCCTCTCTGATTTAAGATTGTACAAAGCTGAGCACCAACAAACTGTACCCTCAACCTGATGATGAAGGCCTCTGGCGGAAACGTCGAAATAAACCACGTTGTGAATGCTCACGGAGAATCTACTTGACTACTTGCAACGCTATGGCCACTCAACCACCATGCCTACACACACACACACACACACACACACACACACACACACACACACACACACACACACACACACACACACACACACACACACACACACACACACGCACGCACACACACACACACACACACACACACACACACACACACACACACACATATATATATATATATATATATATATATATATATATA
This sequence comes from Rhipicephalus annulatus, assembly GCA_013436015.1. NCBI lineage: Eukaryota > Metazoa > Arthropoda > Arachnida > Ixodida > Ixodidae > Rhipicephalus > Rhipicephalus annulatus. Next base: position 352,213 of record WOVY01002735.1, on the reverse strand, counting down.
TATATATATATATTGGAGCACAACGCTTAGCAACGCTACTTAGAAAGAAGGCCAATTGGCCAATTGACTTGGCTATTAGAATAATTCATGAACGATGGTTCACTGCTTTCGTTGAAAGATTATCGCGGCACCTGGTGGAGCAGATATCTCAACCACGTGCTTATTTCTACGTCACCTCTGAGATGCGCTTGATAAGCGCACGAACCAAAGTTCTCTGAAGAAGTACATCAGGACACAACAACGCTGGCGTATTCCCCTACGAGACTTGCAAGTCAAGAGTTAGGGTCACCTGTAGGAGTTTATTTTCAAGGGACATTTTTAAACAAATTACGAAACATTATTGTGTCAACATTGACCACTCATGCTCAGTTAATCACATTTATCTCTCTTTATTTTCTAGAATATTTTTTTCTTAGCGTTATCTCCCAGGCACTTCCAAAAGAGCTAGCGTCTCGAGTAACATGATTATAAGGTTGTTTTTAGCAGCGAATGCAACCGCATAAACGACCATGAAGTCTCATTTGTGGGCTGCTGGCAGCGGCGGTGTGCCATTCACCTTGGAATGCCTGCTGTGGTCACTTGTTCGTCTGAGCCTCTTCGTCAGCGGGCCCATCACAGAACCCTTTCAACAAGGACTTGATAGAAGCTAGGATGGCGTTGAGCGCAGATCCTTCTGCCTGAGTGGCGCAGGTCAGCAGGGTCACTGCATTAAACGCAATTGACTAAGAAACAAGAATGACAAAAAATTGTAGAGAAGGTGTAAGTATTGAAGGAGAGTTCCTCTATTGCGGTAAGTCGTGACTCGTGACTATTCATGTTGGAAGGTGTGGTGGTATGGTTTGCCGACAAACATATCTGAAAAAAGTTCATATGCAATATGGCCTCTTGCTCGACGATACAACCTTAGTCCTTCCGCGCGTACCAGCCACGGTGGTGGATGGCACTTGGCTGCTCAGCCGGAGCTCTCGGGATGGAATACAGGCTGTGGCGGCTCCATTTTCGAGAGAGGTGAAAATGCTTGAAGCCTAAACTAGTACTTAGGTTTAGGCGCAGGTTAAAAATGCTAGCTGTTCTAAATTTTCGGAGCCGTCTACTACGGCGTCACTCATACTATGTCGGGGTTTCGTATTAAATAAACGTGAACATTTATTAGCCTCATGGGCGTGTTGAAACTGCCACAACGGTGAGAGAGATAGGGATAGAAATGTTTATTGTAGCAAAAAAGCCGAGGTTGGCCTCAATCCATTTTCTGGCTTGCTACTCAGCGTTAGGGTGGTATGGTATAGTATTGAGAGGGTGGAAAAGACAGGAGAGAGTAAGTGTTGGTAATGATGATGAGGAAGGTGGCGATGAAGCAAAACAATTCATTAATTTAGAGTCTCTTGTCGAGTTCTGTCACGCATGAAAACTTGTCCGATGCTTTCGGAATATTGGGCTGATGACGAGGTGGTGATCCTAGCAGAACTCCCTCAGAAACTTGCTCCTTCGTAGGTTTCAACAAGATGTTGGTCATCAAGTTTTCTTGTTTTTTGTTTGCTCGGTATATCGTGGGCAGGCGCACGTGGTACGTTCACTTGTCTCAAGGGTGCGAATCCACCAAGACACAAGGAAGCAAATAGCACCACAAATTGTGACGATGATGTTTCAGTGGCCAGGGGCTAGCTTTGTGTACGTGGCAAACAAATTGCCATTAGAAGCTACACGGTGAGCGCTTTGACGCTCTGTAGGGATGAATTGAAGATAGAGTACTGCTGAAATCATATGGTACTGTAGAAGAAAACAGACAAGAAGCGAGAACTTTGCACAGGCCTCACTTCAGGGGACCTCAAAAGATTCGTTCCAAGCCAACCCACGACTTACCCAGAGTGACCAGGAAGAAGAAGAAAAGACCCGAGAACTGCATCTTCGCAGTTTAGCTCTGTAAATGCAAAGAAAAGAGAAAAAAATTCAAAGCAAACATCACCCTTCCACCCCCATACATTAGGAGCAGAAATAAAAGCATATTTATGTGCTGCGACACAAAGATACGGTAATGAATGCTGTATCCAGGAAAATAGAAGATGTTATTAAAGACTAAAACGACTATGAATGAGGATGTTTATTTACCACTTGTATAATTTCTCCTATTCATGAGTTCTGAAAGCATGGTCGCAATGTTACATACATACATACATACATACATACATACATACATACATACATACATACATACATACATACATACATATATACATACATTGATGCATGCCTGCAGTGACACACTGTAGCGTGAACGAAGCTTTATCCAAAATAATCTTCGTTTAACAAACACTATCCGCATTTGTTTTCTCTATGAACAAGAAGATGGAAATATTAATAAGGAATGCTTTAGGCGGTTTACGCGTTTATATATTCAGGATATCAAATAATGCAGATTTATCAGCTGCACTACACATTTACTTAAATGTACTGACGCCAGAGCAGCAGAGTACGTTTTCAGTTTTAGGCGCGAAACCTCGTACGAATGTGAGCCCACGAAGCCTTAGTTTCTGACTTTTAGGGTGTATTTTAGGGTGTATTTTAGGCGTATTTTGCGACCACTATTCGTAAGGTTCGACTTTACCTATAGGATAATAACAAAGTTGCTCAGTGCTAAACTCTCGTGAATCGGAAATATTTTGTCCATATCTGAAAAATATGAGCAAGACGTATCTTCGTATCGAATGCGGAAGACGGGGACTTGTGTGATGCTTTCGACACTATTGAATTTACCGAGACACCTCGTTTGTTCCTTATCTAATAGGTGGAATCGTGATAGACTGATACGTATGTGTGAGAAAATCGAACTTTAAGGGAAGGTGCGATGTACAGAGTGATGAACAACTTAGGATTAAGGAACGTCGTTCAAGACAATGTTTTGACAATTCAACTTGGCCACACTCTTGCTTAGCTCAGATTGGCTTAAATTACCTATTAATTTTTTGTCCAATGAGTAGGAATGTATAAATTTTGTAGTATATAAGAAATTCATCTCGTTTAAACTGACCGTCGTAGATACCGGACGTGAATGAAATCTTTCCTGCTGGATTAACGCTACATTTCCTGCACCCTACATCAAAGCCACAAATATTTGTGAAACAATAAAGGACGCTGAGAATATTTAAAAACACTTTGAAGTTCTGGTGACAACGTTTAATAACACAAGACGTATGTAACGATCGTTTGGAAAGTGTAAGATTTACGCTAATTTTAGTATGTACTATACACGTACCTCCTTAGTCTTGGGGCTGCGCAGCGGCCTTGTTGACTCTATGAATTCTCTCTTGCAAGGGAACGAGCCGAACAGGGAAGTTCCAGAGCAGATGCCTCTGGTTGTGCCCGTTTGAGTGCATTATACTTATACAGTGCTAACCACCTGCACTCGGATGACGTAATGAGCGCCTTTGTGGTGCTGGCGTGACTGTTAGCTCTCATCATTGCGCAAGGGCAGAGCCATGTGATGTTCACATAACTCTGCTTTCTTGGCACTTGCATTACTCCGTTGGCCATTTTGCCGCGTCATCCACTAACATTTGAGGCGGATGTGCCTGCTTGTGGTCCGCAATTAATTTGGAGGAGCACGCGGACCCGTTAATGCGTCACGCTGGGGCGACATGCGGCATACGTGATCACATGACGAGGTGTTTGATGTGAGGTTTGCATCATGCGGGATGTCGATGAGTAAACTTTCATCATCATGAAAAAAAAACTTTTTCCCATAAAATGTGCTTTTGTAATATTTCATTGGGACATTTAGCCGCGCTCACTTTATTTTTTACCTAAGTCTGGAAACAATTACCAACAATGACAGATTATGTAGAATGTAGCACGGCTTCTAGAAAAATTAAGATGTCAATGAGCTTCTCTAGGAACGCTATAGCTAACCATTGTGCGCACACGGAACGCTAATGTGAGATGCTGCTATGGTAAAAATAGTTTAGGTGCTCACGTACTTGCTCGTGTACAATTGCCTAAGCACAGGAGGTCTTTTATAGTTGTGGGTATAACGATGCTTCATTTATATATGTTTCCTTTGCAAAGTGTGGCTTCTGCATATAGAGGTAGTCAGGTCACTCCATAGATCGGCAGCTTCTCTTCTTCTACCTCGTTTGGCAACACCAAAGAGGCGCAAAAAAAGGGGGGGGGGAGAAATTTATTACAAGGTTTACCTAATTATTTAAACATTTGTTTATTTTAATATTCAAAACGTGTAGAGGTGGACGCAGAAGCGAAGGAAAGATCGTTGAATTACACGTGAGCGAATATTTACCATTCATCATCGCACGTTGGCATGTCTGTAGTCAAACATTGCAGTTTGTCTGATTCGTGACATTGATAAGAGCTAGCGAAACTTCCTAAGCTGATTTTTTTTTTCAGACAAAGCTAGCAAAGACCTTGCTTGCGCAGAAAGCTGGAATGCACGTCTGCTCGAGGCACACTTGTGAATACAGCCTTGCTGAAGCACTGGTACAGGAAATTAGCGTTGTTTTTTTTATTTTATTATTTTACGCACCTACTATGTGCGCGTGAGCGAGAGTCTGCTTTTCCAACGCAATAGCTGCATGATCCGTTTAATGCTATGGTGATCCGCAGATAACGCAGCAGTGCTGCGTCGTGCTGCGAAACATGCGCTCATAACCGCAGCTGCACTGATGGAATAGGGCTGTCAAGCTGCAGTTAAAACTTCAGAATAAGTTCTGTCGCAAAAAAAAGGTTATCAGTTTTTTTCAGTTTGAGGTGTTTTTCCTCGTTGTCCCATATATAAACCAGCCACGACAAGGCCCATAGAATATTATATTTGATATCTTGGCGGCTACTACACGAGACAGCCTAGAGTGAGGTAATGGTAAAAGGCTCGCTGCTTCTATGTTGTGAGTATGGCGGTTGCGCCAAGCTAGGAGTCGAGATAACGTTTTGAAACGGAAAAAGAGATTGTGACAGCGTGCCACGAATACAGGCAGTCCTAGTTAAGGTATTTCAGGGTTGTCTGTCGAAACATGGCTTTAGCAGGACTGAAGTTTAAGTGATGGCAGGCTTTTTGCGAAAGTTAGTTCAAGTACGAACACCAAATGGTCGTAATCTCTGGAGCGCTCCACGACGGCGCTCATAATCCCTCATAATCATATCGCTGCTGTGGAACATGGAATTCCTGATAATAATAATAATAATAATAATAATAATAATAATAATAATAATAATAATAATAATAATAATAATAATAATAATAATAATAATAATAATAATAATAATAATAATAATAATAATAATATAAAAACAATGCCACAAATGCTTTCCGATTCGCTGGCACGAGAACTATATACATATTCATGTACTAGTACTACCACGGAGAAAAATTTCCTTTTTTTATGGTACTAGCCTTTATTTCTCCGGTGGTTGGATGGAGGCCGCACCACAGTTTCCCCTAGAGAGCTTAAAGTATCACAAGACAAGCTGAATTTATGAAGGTCAAGAACGTCCGGATCGATGGGCCACCGTGTTCGGATGACCCTAATATTTGTCCTCTTCTCATGTGCAGTGTCATAGGGGGAGGAGGAGCTGCGGAGCCATTTGAAATCCTCCTCATCAACGGTGAATTTTGCCTATTGAAAAGATGGCACTCAATAGTATTTACCAAGAAATCATAATGTAATTTTATTTACTCTTCACTTTTGCTCTTATGGTCCTTGCGGGGGACGTATGTGAACTTGCCACTAAACAGACAGTAGGATTCGGCGTGTTGGTATGACATGATGAGAAGTTCTTAGCATCGCATATCACAGGAGAGGATAGAAGAAACTCGTTTCTTCCATCCCCATCTGTCACACGCTCTGCTAAGCCACTAAAGCCAGAAGAGAAGCTTTGATAGCGAATGGTAATCATGGTGCAGGAACCCGAAATAATTATTCAATTTCGCTAAAAGCAATCTACATCAATTTTCTGTTTATTAGTGCGAAAGATGCAAGGAACTTCGCCTTTCACGAAAATAATTTCGGAAGGCTATCTTGCCTTGACACCGGGTATAGAAAGGAAGAGACAGAGTTTATCAAAGTGCACAGGAAGGACATGCATGCTTGGTGGCATCTCAGTTTCGCTTTTGTACAAAGGGCTTTTAAGAAGTGGTCTGTGACATTCTCATTAACTCAGTTGGCCCAAAATATTTCCAGCAAGTCAGAAGACTTGGAATCCACGTTGGTCTGCGTTAGACGTGAACTCAGCACGTGGCGCTGCCAAAAGAAGATATATGGATTCTAAAAAAAATAATTCGCGTGTCAAGAAAACTACACAATACTGTCAGCTAGCATCGCAGTGACATTCGTATATTTCTGGTATCAGAGAAGCAATACGACGTGTCCTGCTTAAATACATGCAAGTTGTCTATGTTCCTAGCCGCAGGTTGCACCTCCAGCTTTTTAATGTGAAACACAACCTAAGAAAAAAGGTTCACTCGCGTTTTAAAGAAAAAACCTTCTGCGGACTACAATTATGTTCACATTGGCGAAATCCGCAAATATTGAGCGGCACCTGAAAGAGCCCAGTGTAATGTGAAGGAAAGAAAAGTTTGCTTCCACAAAAACACTGACATTCAGGAGTCATAGATGATCGGTGTTTCAACTGGAGCCAAGCTTAGGTTCTTGTTAGAAGAAATAAGTGGATGAATCAACAGTTTATTAAAAAAACACATAGGCAGAGTTCACATACCCTGGAAATCGACGGTATGGAAGGCATGCGGAGGGAATGATTGATTGATTGATATGTGGGGTTTAACGTCCCAAAACCACCATTTGATTATGAGAGACGCCCGTAGTGGAGGGCTCCGGAAATTTCGACCACCTGGGGTTCTTTAACGTGCACCCAAATCTGAGCACACGGGCCTACAACATTTCCGCCTCCACCGGAAATGCAGCCGCCGCAAGGCATGCGGAGGGAAGGTGACAGTGTTGTAATATTTCATATTGCTATACTTTATGAAATGACGCTAAATTTCGCACGCACATATATGTTGAATGGTTGCAGATGTTCTATAACCAGTTGTTCGCACTTGCACAACGATTACAACTGGAGCATGAGTATTATAATAATTGATAAGCTGACATAAAGCGCTGAAGCTCGTGCGGATGGTGGCGCTGGACACTGCTACATAAATTAACTTCAGCGGACGACACCTAACTATACATAGCTGATGAACCTTAATACGCGCGGGTGAGTATTCGCTACTGTTTGACGGAAAGTTTTTGACGACGTATTTACCGACGGGATTGCGACATTATTCATGTCTCGACCAGCGCGCCATATTTGTCATCGCATCTCACCTTCCCTTACTCATTTTGCTTCACGCCAAGTTAAGGTGGGTGGGGGCACGACACCGCATCGAGAATGGGTCGCTTACCACTACTGTATTTTCAGGTTGTACTGCTCATGGGCTTCAGCTCGTGGTTTCCTGATTCTTGGCAGCAGTACCAATCAGAACCAGCTCCGTTCCGGTCGACATCGTTCTGTGCACAGCTACGTCTGGACGGAAACAGTTTATCGTCTGGCTACCGGGATCGTCAACTGATATCGTCACCGCCGCCGGTTATAAGCGCCCGCCTACAACTGTTTCCTTTGGGCACGACGCCGCATCGAGAACGGGTCACTTACCACTACTGTATTTTCAGGTTAGTTACCTTGAGTGCGCTGTTTGTGTGAAGAGCGACAATTGTTTTTTGATTGCGGTGTCGTGCCCAGCGACATTGTTCGATTCTGTGAGGCGAGCATGCTGTCTTCCGGCACGCCTGTGCCATGCTTTGATTGAACTGTTGCTCATCATTGGTGGCGATGTCGAGACGAACCCTGGGCCTACCTTGAAAAACAAGGTCGCCACAGTTTTGGAGGTTGTCGGCAGGCTTGAAGCTGGGCAGGCCAGAATACTCAGTGAATTGAAAAGTGTTCGGGAAAGGCAAGATGTGGCTGACCAGCAGATTAAACAATTGACGGAAAGAGTTACTGCCTTGGAAACCGCAAAGAATGCAGTTGATTCCACTGTACTCGATTCTGTGCCTAATGAGTCTTTGCGCAATATTACTGATAGGCTACAGTCTATAACGATGAGATGTGATGACGCGGAAAACAGGCAACGGCGGGACAATCTGCTCTTTTTTGGTATAGATGACGAAGACAAAGAAGATTGGGCAACATCCTAGGAAAACATACTAACTTTCTGTTCTCAAAAACTTGGCATCCCACTAACAAATGACCACTTTGAACGGGTACATAGACTAGGAAAGTACAAGACTGATAAGCAGCGGTCAATCATAGCTAAAATGAGTTCCTTTAAAAACAAACAAAAAGTTCTTTCTGCCGCGCATAAACTAAAGGGTACCGACTTTTCGATTGGTGAGGACTTCTCGCCATCTGCACGTTATTATAGGAAAAAATTATTTGAATTCGCCAAACGCTTAAAGAAGCCAATAAAGTTGTCAGTGGACAAACTGCGCATTGATAACGAGACCTACATGTATGATCACGCAACGGATTCCATTGTACTTCACAAAACAAAGCATAGAAAGCATGCACACGCAACGGAACCTAAGTGTTCAGATTACTATAACAAGTCACCATTCATGCAGTTATGTTTTACTAACATACGCAGCCTTATACCCAAGCGCGATCAGCTTTGCTCGTTCTTAGAAGATAGTAACCCTGACATTTTAGCAATAACAGAGACTTGGCTTCATTCTGATATACCCGATCACGAGCTTCTCCCCGATAACAGCGCCTACAACATATTTAGGCATGACCGCTATAAAAAAAGATTGGTGGCGTTCTACTAGCTATTAAAAAAACACTGTCATCCTTTTGCGTCAATATAGACTCCACTATTGAAATTGTATGGACTGCGTGCATCACATCAGCAACAAAAATATTGATAGGTGTCTGTTATCGCCCTCCCGACTCGGATAACTCGTTTGTAAAAGAGCTGCGCAAAAGCGTTGATTCCGCAATTCGGCAATGCTCTCCTGATAATATATACTTACTCGGCGACATTAATTTTCCCCAGATTGATTGGTCTCCCCTAACTTCTATCTGCCACGAAGCAATGGAATTTGTAAGTCTAACCCTAGATTATAACCTGTTTCAAGTTGTCAAGGAACCGACTCGTGGTACAAACATTTTAGACTTAATTTTAACTAACGCTCATGAGACTGTTAGTTCTATTCTGCACGTAGATGGTTTCAGTGACCATAAGATACTTCAAATAACACTTATCCTCCCAACCCACGTATTACATAGCACTGTAAAAAAAATTCGGGAGTATAACAGAGGTAATTACGAAGGTATAAATGATGAATTGGAAACTTTTTACGATCAGCTTTTTCTTCCATCTTTCCCGTACCAATCAGTCAACGAAAACTGGATTCTCTTCAAAAACAAGATCATTACTTTGGTTGATAAATATATTCCCCTAATTTCTATCTCTAACGACAATAAAAATCCCTGGTTTAACAAAACGCTTAAGTCTCATAGATCAAGGAAGAAGCGGCTCTACAAAATTGCAAAACGCACTTCGAGCCCTTCAGATTGGGAAAAGTACAAGGGTTCTTTGAAAGAGTACTGCTCTCTTCTAAGCAAAGCGAAATCTAAATATTTTACACACGATTTGCCTTCCATGTTAAATACTAATCCGAAAAAATCCTGGCAAGTAATTTCCCCTCACAATGCTACCACATCTGTCAGTATACAAGATGCTAACCATATGCCTCTATCAGATGTAGACAGCGCTTCAGTGTTGATCTCATTTTTTTCATCTGTGTTCACGTGTGAAGATCATTCCAGAGTGCCAGAAGTTCCCGAGCTTGATTATACATTCATGGAACCTATTGCCGTCAGCACTGAAGGGATTGCGAATCTTATTGGAAAACTTAAATTATCAACTTCTTCAGGCATGGACAACATTATTTCTAAGGTGCTCAAAAACACGTCATTATGCTCAAGTAAAATCCTGTACCACATCTTCACGCAATCTTTATCAATAGGACAACTGCCGGCTGATTGGAAAATAGGTAAAGTAGTTCCCTTATTTAAAAGTGGCGATACTCACCAGAAAATTATCGCCCCATATCACTAACATGCATTTGCTGCAAGATGCTTGAGCATATCATTTCTTCGCACATTTATTGTCATTTAGAAACCAATAACTTCTTTTTTGAGAATCAGCATGGATTTAGGCAAGGTTTTTCTTGCGACACTCAATTACTGGAATTCACCACTGATCTTCACTTCAATATGGATAATAATTTACAAACTGACTGCATTTTCCTAGATTTTTCTAAAGCATTCGACCGCGTACCTCATTCCCGTCTGATTTCAAAATTAACAGAACTTCGTTTAGAATCGCTAACTTTATCGTGGATCCGTAACTTTTTGTCTTTTCGAAAGCAGTTCACTCTGGTTAATACCTCTTCCTCTCCAATTTCCGATGTCACCTCCGGAGTGCCTCAGGGTAGCGTCTTGGGGCCACTACTTTTTCTAATCTACATTAATAATCTTCCAACTAATATTTATTTGTCAATACGGCTTTTTGCTGACGATTGTATTCTATACCTTTCTATAACTAGTACCGATGACCACCTTGCTCTCCAAAAAGACCTTAATCTCATTAACAACTAGTGTGGTGCATGGCAAATGACTTTAAATTTATCAAAATGTAATGTAATATCCTTTAGTGGAAAAAAATTAACTGTTGAATTTGATTACTCCATAAATAATTCCAACGTGTCACGGTCGTCTTCGTATAAGTACCTCGGCGTTCATTTCACTTCTAATCTTACTTGGGCGGCACATGTAACCTACATATCTGCAAATGCATCAAGAACACTGGGATACTTACGTCGAAACCTACGAAACGCGCCAAATAACGTCCGCAAACAAGCTTACTTAACCTTTGTATGCCCACAGCTGGAATTTGCATCACCCATATGGTCCCCCTTCTAAGCCTATCTCATTAACCAGCTAGAAGCTGTGCAAAACAGGGCGGCACGGTTCATTCCATGTATTTACAGTCGCCCCTCGAGCGTCACACAAATAAAACATGATATTTCATTACAGCATCTAGACATACGACGCACAGTTGCCCTCCTGTCTTTGCTTCATAAATATATTCACGCACCCAGGTCACCACCCTTCCCACCACGGAGGAAGGAAAGGTAAGGAGCGGCCCTGACGTCACTCGCTGTGAAGCCGCGATGAAGCCGGAAGTCGGCCATATTGAGTAGGCAAATTCTGCTCTCTTGTTTACATATGAATGCGAAGCAGAAGGCGCGACTCCCTCCCCGTCTCGGAAAGCACGTGGGCTGCGCAGCGCGTGTGTCGTGACGATCCGAAACTAATGGAACTGGGCTCATCACTCTGAGCCAGCGGGACACCTTCAGCGAAATCGCTTCATCCGAGTAATAACAGGGAGTAACAGCTCACCAACAACGAAGCAACTACGAGAGAACGCGCGCTAGATGCACTGACAACGGCGAGTGCTTTCACGTCATTAATTCAGCAACTGTACAGACAACACGATCGGTCGTGCGCCTTCTACGGTTGCATTCCGCCACGCGGCCGACGCAGCGTCCTGCCCCTGTGTCCGTGTTCCGCGTGAAACTCACCGGCGTCAGCATTCTGCGACCGTGGTGACTTTGAGCACGGTGCAAGTGACACTTGAACGCGGTTGCTGTTACGTTGAGATTACATGCAATGCTGGTGGAGAGTGTACCAAGCGGAACAGAAAAGGTGTTTTAATACGCACATGCAAGTTGTTACTGTACGCACTCAATACGAAACTACGTATGTGCACATGGTCCTCACGGCGCGTCTTGCTGGGCTCAAACGCGTCGTCCGTTGTCACAAGCAGGAGCACTGCTCAACCGTCACTGACCTGCAAGGCGTTCGTCGTCATTCAGCTTCGTTATGGTGCCCAACGCAATTTCACTGAACACTAACTGCTTCATCCGCGTCATCCGCCGCAGGACACAAAAGAAAACGAGACCCTAGATGCCCCTTTTCTTCTACATGATATGAAGGCGGCAATGGCTAAAATGCGTAGAGGAACAGCCCCTGGTAAGGATAAAATCACGGTCAAGACGCTGGCAAATTTGGCCGATCCTGCGCTGGCACACCTCTTGGAATACATCAACGCCATCTGGAGTGGTCGGATATCGGTCCCTTCAGAGTGGAAGACATCACTGGTTACATTCATTCCCAAACCGGGGAAGCCAGTAAACATAGACAACCTTCGCCCCATCTCTCTAACGTCTTGCGTTGGCAAGTTGATGGAGACGATGGTGCGGGACAGACTTTCGGAATATCTTGAACAGAAAGGGGCTTTCGCCCCTACCATGTTCGGATTCCGTCCTCACAAATCGGCACAGGATGTACTCCTGCAACTACACCGAGAGGTCATCCAACCGGTGGCGATGAAACATAACGACAGGGTCATCCTCGCCTTAGATCTGAAGGGGGCCTTTGACAATGTTAAACACAGCGTCATACTCGAACACCTAAGCCTCACTAACTGTGGTCAGAACACATTTAATTACGTCAAGGACTTTTTATCGGACAGAGCCGCCCTGCTCCGCATTGAAGACTCCGAATTCGGGCCGTATCAAATGGGTACCAGAGGGACACCGCAAGGGGCTGTTCTCTCCCCCATTCTATTTAACGTCGCAATGATGCACCTGCCACGTCAGCTGGCGGCCATAGAGGGCATTCATCATGCCCTCTATGCCGATGACATTACGGTATGGGCAACTCAAGGGAACTTAGGTGCCATTGAGACCAGTCTGCAACAGGCTGCCGAAATTGTACACACCTACGCGGCGCGTTGCGGACTCGAATGCGCACCCAACAAATCCGAATTCCTTCACATTAGAGGCATGCCTAAAGACAACACAGATATCTCCATCACTCTTCCTGCGGGCCCAATCAGACGAGCGGAGGAGATCAGGGTCCTGGGCCTATACATTCACCAGCAGCTCCGGATTGACACAACATTGACGAAATTAAGGAAGATAGGAGACCAGGTGGGTCGCATGATCCGCAGGGTCTCCAACAAGAGGGGGGGACTTCGGTGCACAGATGCGTTGCGGCTAGCGCACGCTTTTGTCACCAGCAGGGTCATGTACTCCGTCCCTTACCTCTCCCTCCGCAAACATGAGGAAGAACGAATCGAGGCAATCATTAAAAAGACAATAAAGCGGGCTCTTGATCTTCCGATCTCTACATCCAACAGCCGTCTCAAGGCATTGGGTGTGATTAATTCATACCAAGAGCTGAGGAAGCCCATCTTTTAAAACCAGTACACACGGCTAGCCCAAACCAACTCTGGCCAACGCCTGCTTGCACGTCTGCACATAAGACATGATTTCGAACAACAGGAACGGGTCAAAGTGCCAGAACTGTGGCGCACAGCCCTTCTGGTCCGACCTCTACCCACTAAAATGGACAGAGATGAACACACAGCGCGACGTGACGCACGCGCTCGGGCGCTGGAACGACAATTTGGACAGAAGCCAGGTGTGTACTACGTGGACGTTGCTGGCCCCACCTCCAAGGGGTGGTACACGGCGGCTGCTATTCACGAGGGCACACAGGTGGATGGGCTAACCTTTAGGGCGTATTCTGTAACACAGGCTGAGGAGGTCGCCATTGCCCTTGCGGCCTCTCACAGTAATTCCCGGTATATTATCACGGATTCGCGCCGAGCGTGTCGTAATTATACAGCCGGGTACATATCACCGTTAGCCGAGACAATACTGCGCAACTGCATAAGAGACACGGACCCTCATCCGAAACGCATTATATGGACACCGGGCCATCAGGGATTGCGGGGAAATGAGGCTGCAGATGCGGCTGCCCGAGCGCTCATTTCCGGGCTACCTTCGTCAATGCCGATGGAGACCGATGAGGAGGGTTACCCTCTCCTCCGATATAAGGAAATTCTTTATTATTATCGGGAAAGTCATCGCCGCTACCCTCCCCCCGCACGGGGGTTGAAGAAAGCAGAGGAGCGCATTTTGCTTCGCCTCCAGACGAATACATTGCTATGTCCTGCCATAGTCAAACATTTCGACCCTACGGTCACAGGACAGTGCCAGCACTGTGGGGAGGTGGCAGACACCTACCACATGGTGTGGGCCTGCCAAGCTAACGCAGCCATTACTCCTAACCCAAACCCTAGGCGAGAGGACTGGGAGGCGGCCCTGCTCGGCTGCTCAGACCTTCAGGCCCAGCAGGCCTTGGTCCAGAGAGCCAAGACGGCGGCTTTAACCAATGGGGTCCCGGAATAGAGACTCCACCTAGTCTGTAGGGGCCTCTACAGAGGTCCTACACCTCTCTTTTGTAAATAAATGTTTTTCACCACCACCAGGACACATGGATATGCACTTGTTCTACGTACTGTTGAAACCCCGTGATGGACAAGGATTTGTAAACGTTGCTAAGAGTACAGTAACTGCCAAGAGAACACTGCGTAACCAATAACGTTGCGCAGAGCACAGATATTGTCCGCCACGGCTCAGAACGAGACCTGGGAGGCACACATTCCGCCGCCAGCCGCGGCCGCTCACTGCTAGACCAGCTCCACTGCGCAACACGTAACCATAGCAATGCCGCCATTGTGCCTACTGAATATGGCCGCCATGATGTCATTTCCGCCACATTTTTTACGCCCTGCGCCGGCTGGGCATGCGCTCTCCTTACCTTTTTCCTTCCTCCGTGCTTCTCACTATAACAGCACCATTGCGCATGTCTAAACGACTTCACAATCAGCGAAGCATCACACGCATCTTCGGAAAAACAAAATCATTCAATTCATTGGCTTTGCCTCGTGCCATAGCACTCTGGAATGACCTACCCGACGTCATTGTCAATTTAACTAATCATGAAAATTTTCGCGAGCAATTAATGATGCATCTATCTCAATAGCATTGTATAACCTCCTTGAATTCTGTTTTTGTTCTTTGTGCTTTTTTGCGGCTGGGAAATTCTTGTTGTTGCTTGAAGCCCCTCTTTGTCATTTGTGCAACCACTGTTATTAGTTCCAATGTTATTACTTGCTTCGTATTTTTATTAGTTATTAGTTGCTCTGTAGTTGCTTTGCTTTGTAGTTGCTTTGTATTGTGACAGAAGTATCACCCACTAGCATTCTTTCCTATGTACCCCCCTTACTCTATGCTCTGTAAGAGAGCCTGTAAGGTATTTTTAAATAAATAAATAAATAAAGGATCGTCAGACCTCCCAGATGTAAGCGGCTACACAGACAGATAGACAGACGGACGGATGGATGGACATGCCAGAAGTGCTTGCAGTAGGCGGAGAAATCCTCGCATTTATTATTTGTCTTCAGATTCAACAGGAAGAACGCTTAAATGAGGCAACGACAGCTACTTTTTAGTGGCTTTCAGCACAAGTTTTGTCTTCCTCTCGACAACATGCTCGGGATGCCTGAAGCGACTATTGACACTTACTTAAGCTGACGGTTTCGACATCTCAGCTCAGTGAATATATGTTTACTTGTAGGAAATGAAACGTGAAAACTTATTTCGGAACCATTTTAGTCGACATTCTGTTTTCTTTTCTAATATGCAGCCAATGTAACTTGCTTGCACTTGCGCACGAAATCAAAATATCTTAAATGATTGAAATATTTAGAATGTTTCTTTTGTAATTATCTTATCAGTCCTAATTATTCCTTATAAAGATCCTTTATTACCTGTTTGACTGTTTTAGACAAACCGCTCTGAATGCTTTATCAGTGTCCTGAATAGCAGTAGTTGTAAGATTATTTTGGTGGGATGAGACCAGTTTTCTTATATGGCGAATTGTTGAGGTTAGGTTGGCACTGTAATCACAGCTTTTCGAGCGGTGCCATAGAATTTCGTCTCGCGTGTACTTGCTCGTATTGACGCTATTATGGCTTCAATTGGACAAAAATGAAGTTCCAAAACATTGTTCGTGTGTCAAAAAGTCGCAGGTCTCCGTTTACAGCAAGAGCGGAAGGCTTCTACTGCTAGTGTCCAAGCCAGTACTCTCAAAACAAAAAGAACAAGACATGCGCGACAGAAGCATTTTATAGCCCCATTTTCAAACCAAACAGCTGTTTGTTTTATTCGCATTTGCTTAACTGCCGTCAATGCAGTGAATAGGCGCTACTCACGCTATATCCAGGTTATCGTACTCATTTTTATTCTGTAACATATCTTCTAGTGCGCTATCTCCAGAGGTGCTTCTAGTGTAGGACATGACACGTGTGACGAGGCTATATGCTTGGTATGAGCAGGGAACGAAGCCGCTGAATGGGCGATGAAGTCTGCTAGGCGGGCTGCTGGTGCCAGTTGCGCTCCCTTTATCTTGGAATGTCACGCGTGGTCACTTCTTCATCGGTGGCTCTTCATCGGAGTGACTGCTGCCACAGAAGTTTTTTGCTAATGCAATCAACTTGCTCAAGTATTCCGAGCCTTCGACACCAGTGGTGCAGGTCAAAAGGGTCACTGCATTAGGTGACAAAAAGCAGAAATAAGCAAACAAATGATGCAAGTGCCATAGGAGTGCTCGTCAACTGCTACATCTGTGATTGATATTGATTGATATGTTCGATTTAACGGTCCAAAACCACCTTATGAATATAAGAGACGCCGCAGTGGAGTGCTCTGGAAATTTCGACCACCTGGGGTTCTTTAACGGGCACCCAAATCTGAGCACACAGGCCTACAGCATTTTCGCCTCCATCGGAAATACAGCCGCCGCCACCGGGATTCAATGCTGTGACTTGCGGGTCAGCAGCCGAGTAACTTACCCATTAGATCACCGCGGCGCCGACCGCTACATCTCTTGAGATTACTTGATTGGCAGTGCGGCGATATGTTGTCGATAGGACATAACCGTGAATGTTTATAGGACATATACAGCGTCTTGTTCGGTAAATATTTCTTATGCGAAGCGGAATTCAGAGGGGCGGTTCGAATGAAATCTTCCTCCCTTAGAATGTATACGCCCCAGACAAGGTCCTCTAATAACTTTCCCGCTTCTCCCCTCTCCCCAGTAGCAATTAAATGACACTCATTTCCACCTCTAAAAATGGAAACGTCTAGCCTTCTTTATACGCAACTTCGAACACCTATATCAGAAGAAGAAGAAGCTGTTTGATGAGAAAAAGGATGAGAGGTCGGCCTGGAAAGCGGGTTTCTAGCCTGCTACTCCTCATGGGGTTACGAACATAGACAATCGGCGTAGAAATAGGTATGAATATATGAAAAGAAGAGGCGCTAGGAATGGGCCAGTAAGTGTGATTGCCAGGCGAACATAGTACTGAACTCTGCTTTAAACTTAATACGGCCAGTGCCTTCACGCCACTTGGTACGAATTAAAGAGAGAGTCTTACTGAAGTGACACTGCAATGCTTGAAAAAATGGAGGACGCTAAGGCTTCGCCTTCAAGAGCTGATTGCGATAGCGTAATAGGGCTTCGTTCGCATCGCCTTCTCAATCGCTGACCTGCTTCGGTTCTCGGTGCACGCCTCAACGATGCCGTAAGGGCACGTACACATGCTACGCACACAGCCACACCACACGTGGCGGGACACCTGCCGCACGAAAGCGGAGAGAGAAAGGGCGTCGCAGGTTTGATCTTTCGCCCTACGCTTGCTTGCGGCTGGTGTCCCGCCACGTGCGGTGTGGCTTTGCGGGTAACTCGTGTAGAGGCCCCTAAGGAAATAAACGATGTACGCGCAACACTGGCCATTTCAAAGTATCATGGAATGCCTATTGCAAGCAAGCCCACTACGCTATAATTATTTATTTTGCGTATCAGCGTGTTGCCCTACGCGTCCGTAGGACAACACGCGAACTACGCAGCTGTTCACTTTGTCGATTGTACCGCTGGTGATGGTGATTGAATGTGTCTGAGTGCTTTGTAACTGGCGAGCTTTTAGAACATCGGCTTGTGGCTCGATTCACACTTTTGATGCCTGGCACAATTCTGCACGTATGTCCCACAATATATTATGCGTTATGGAGACTTCTTCCACTGCATGACATTCGTGTAGTGTTTGCCATTTTTTCAGTGGCAGTTCGAACAAATCTGCTAAGTCTGTGGTAGAACACCAGTTTGCCACTCAGACGACTTAGGTTCGATTTTCACTCAGACCCATAAATTTTTATCATATCATATTTGCATCTTCCTCGATTGTATTGGTCACGGACAAGACGACGGTTTGACGATGCCAAACGACACGAA
The DNA here is from genome assembly GCA_013436015.1 of Rhipicephalus annulatus. Taxonomy (NCBI): domain Eukaryota; kingdom Metazoa; phylum Arthropoda; class Arachnida; order Ixodida; family Ixodidae; genus Rhipicephalus; species Rhipicephalus annulatus. The sequence continues at coordinate 333,937 of WOVY01002735.1, read as the reverse complement.
CGCCAAAATTTTTACGATCACGAAACGAGCTGTTTAGCGCTCTTACGTTAAATTATAGACAAGGAGCAAAAACACTGCACAGGTCTTACTCGAGGTGATCGTAAGGAACTGCTTCAAAACCAATTCGCTCAAAACTTACCAAAAGCGACCAGAAAAAACAGCAAAAATCCAGAGAACTGCATCTTGGCTCTTTAATTCTGTAAATGAAAAGAAATACAAACGCAGCGCTTGCATAAGACACCAACTTGAAATAAAAAATTTGTAGCATGAAAAAGTGCTGCAGAGGGGTGCCAGACGAAGGATTATCATGAGCTTAAACATTGAACATGACACTAAAGCATGAGAACGAGTTTAAAGAAGGGATTCTATTACACTCTCAAGCACTTTCTTTTATTCATGAGTTCTAAAGTACATACATACACACATACATACATACATACATACATACATACATACATACATACATACATACATACATACATACATACATACATACATACATACATACATACATACATACATACATACATACATACATAATACACACACACATACATACATACTCCTACAAACATAGATATACATACGTACATTGGTGCCAGCTTGATGGCGCCGCGAAAAATCGGCACTATAGGCATGCGCACGATGACGGCAAGAGGGCGGCCACTCCTTCTAGTCACACCAGAGGTGGCACACAAAGTCAGCCAAATATATTGGCATAATAGGAAAGGGGGCGCTGTGACTCACCACAATAGATATTCATTCTGCATGCCAAACGCAAGGCTCGTGAACTTTCTTCAAGGAGAAAGTAGGGAGAGGGCAGGCTAATGCCTCGCGCAAATATGCCCTAAAAACTGCACGTGATGCAGCCTTGCTACTCTATTTTTTGCAACTGAGAGTGTGGATACAGTTCTGGTTGCCACAGCAAGTTCTCTTTTAGTTGTAAGCGTGAAGACCCGTTGAAACATCACCTTGGAAGACCTCAGTTCCACACCTTTAGTGGATAAAAGTAGGAACCTGCTACAACAATGTATTCAGATAGATGTTCTTCAATTCGTACTTTTGTAGACATAGCGGTGACTTCCAAGTGCATTGCAACAGATCTGTGTGATTGGACCGTCTAAACCTTCTGATGGAAAGCACTGACATTAATTCTGGCTACACTATCGCCTTAATTATTATTTAACAATTTTGTGCCATGTGTTTGATAGTGTGCGAAACACGCGTATTTCAAACAGACGAATCAGACCCTTTATCAGTGTTGTAGATGATTCAATGGAAGGTTTACTGTTTGCAGCAGAGCGTTCCGCTAAAATTGGAAATCGAAAAGAAAATGAACGTCGCTGGAAACGAGGGCTCACAGCTAAAGATGCTTCTAGCACGAACTATTCAGCGCACACTATAGCAGCCATTTTGTTGCCGTCGTTGTCAGTTCACTCTAGTTTACTTAAAGAGTAATATATTTGTGACCTCTCAGTCTAAAAGTGCATTCACTTCTCTATCGATACTCTTAATTTTTTTGTTGACTTGCACAATGATAAATCTCCAACCCAAACATAGCCTAATGCATGAACTTTTTCGCCATTATGAAAGGCCCACCCCAGTTTCGTAGTAACTTTATTTCGCCTTGCGAGGCTTGTACCATACCAGCCCAATAGATTATTACCCTTGAAAACATGCTTGAGCCTTATAAGCAGTCATTTCAAAGTTCCCACCAACTCAACATTTAAAATCAGTTTGTGCAAGGAGTGGTTATAGGTACAATAACATATAAAATATGCATTAGACTTGAGCACAATGGCCCCAAAGATATAGAAATGATACTGACTTAATGTCTGGATGCTTTCGCAATCAATACTGGTAATAAATGCCTCGACAAATCTGCTTAACCAAATTGTTGACTCCTGCCACTTTTTATGGCCAACAAATTTTCATCTCAGGCCTGCACCATCACTGGCACAGTTTTGTTGAACATGACCTCAGTCGATTGAAAGCTCATTTCACAATTGTCGGCTCAAGCAGCACTCCCTGTTCAAGAACTCTTCATGGACGCGGTGAAAAGGTATAAATTGAAGCAAGTTATTGTACCCAGAGTGGCGTGTAATAAGACATAAAACGCCTGAGCATTAATCTTTGTATAGCTACTCATGCTTTTTCTTTAACCAAGATGAGGTCAACAATAATTTCTTAGGCACAAAACGACACCGTCAACACCTTTCCACCTTGTCATGCATGTCCAACAATAATACCATTAACATTTGCAGCTAAGGGAACAACGTTTACTCGAGTGATACTGAAGTCACGAGCACTTGTAAACTAGGCTGCAGCTCATTTCTGTAAGGTCTAGACGTACCACTTTCTCGGGCTTCACAACTACCCAGTCACCTGTACGGATTTTCTTTCGGCAAGCGAGGGAGTAGAACAACCAGGTTCCAACGCTGTAATCTCTTGCCGCGTCTGCACCAGTTCCTTTACTTATACAGTACTGATTTCACCCGATTGAATGACGTCACAGACGCGCCTTTCCGGCGCTGGTTCAACACTTCGAGCACATGATTGCACAAGGGAACGGCAACATGACCTTCGCATAACCATGTGTTGCTGACTTTAACGTGGTTTTGCTGGCTTGTTAGCCGCGTCACCTGTTATCCGTGGCTATTTAGAGCGGATGTGGCTGTTCATCGGGTGCATGGAACTTGGAGGAGCACGTGGATTACTATGTGTATGCGTCACGCAGCTGCTGCAGCATGTGCAGTAACTTAACGAGGCATTAGATGTGAACTTTTCAACCCATGGAATGCCGATGAGTAAAAAAAGCACTTCTGGGCAAACTTTTTCCTAAACGTTGACCTCGTCAGGCTGTAAAGAAACTCTGTGCCATACTATTGCTTCGATCGAAGCCAGAAGATAATAAAACCAATAAATTTCGAGACCATTGACATACTTTTAGACAATAAAGAACGAGGTTTGAAGCAAGCATCTTATTTAAAAAAATTGCAAATGAACGGCAAATGTAACACGTGCCGTATTCATTCTAAAAGAGCCTTGAGCTCTTTAAATGACACTGAAAAAAAACGCACTCGTTTGGCACTATTTGGTCTATTGTGAACAATTTTTTTAGTGTGGTCCTGTCACCAAAATACTTCAAACCTATATTGCGGCTAAAATCTATGTAGCTAACTATCACCAGTATAGTGAAGTGAAATTGCATTTGGCTCTCAATATAACATTTAACTTGGACTTGAATTGACTACTTCAAGTCAAAGTGATCGCGAATGAACAATATTAGCAATATTTTGCAACAAAATAGCGCTACCTTCTCCTTTCATCTGTGTCATATTTTGTTTCATGAGCGTAGTGGCTATAACAGGACTTGAGGAGCACGTCTTCATTTTTCCTGGAAGTCGGTACTCTTTCCTCTTCTGTCGGTGGAGTTGTCTTGTTTCCGGAGTCTCTTGCGGCCTCTGAAAATGTATAAGTTCTCCTTTTGAGGGTCTTAGGCAGTAAGGGTCCTAGGCTTCGTAATTTGCAGTCGCTTGCTTTCCAATGTGCCCAGTAACTTTATTTTCGATGTCTTCCACTTCAAATATGCGACCTTGGAGCGAAAGAAGGTACATAATACTTTAGCAGGAAACTCAAAAAGAAACACTGATAGACACCCAGGAGTAGGAATGTGGGCATTGTACTCTTTTCATTTATTCGCCCTGCCAGGTCATGCTCTTGAGCACCAACTCGCTGAAGACAAAGCTATTTTGGAGCGAAAACATTATAGAAATGCAAGTGGGTCTCAAAGGAAGAAGATTAGATGCGGCCACGTTGGTTGTTTTGATTCCGCTTGTTGACGCAGCGCTGATTTAATGAACTTGGCTCATTCACACAAATGCATAACTACATTCATTTTAATTCAAGACTGAATTTGACCTACATAATACAACCAAGGATCACCACATTTTTATTGGAAGGGTTTTAAGTGCAAACTGAGGCATTCTATGCGTTCCGAGGAAATTTCGCTCAGCTTGTGTTTCTGAATTAACTTCTTTTAGAGAGAAAAAAACATCGCATATTCCGCGGTATCCATGAAATTCGTGTTCTCATTCTTATTTTTGTACCACAACGAATGTACAGGGGATGTTAATTGAAGTAGTTTTAATGTATATGTGAAGAAAAAAAAGTGCGCGAAAAGATAACTTGCCTCTGACAGGCGCCGAACCTGTGTCTTTTGGACAATGCATCTAATGCTCAACGAACTGAGCTACTGCGACGGTCATCCCTCCGTTAACTTTATAGGGTACTCAACAGTTTCAGTCAGCACTGCCAATAACCATTGGGATGTGTGTGGAACATTTTCTTTTTGCCCGTTGGCGTCACATATAATGTGACCTTATGACGTGCTGGCAGCTGAACAATATTTTCTTGCACAAAACCTGAAGGCATCAAGTCTACCAGAACGAGACCCTCACTATGAATGAATGAAATAAGTGTAAATTTAAGAGATAGTTTTCTTTATCAGACAAAACATTTAGAACTAACAGACAATGATGCCAAGGATGTTATAGGGAATGTTATCTTTCCTGCCTGTCAGTTTCTTGCAATGCTTCATACAAGTCTTACTTCCTGTCAATGTTTCCTTCAATGTTTTCTACACCTGGAACAGGTGAGATGTCCTCGACAAGAAAGAGGTGGAGGAGAAAAGGAAGAAAAGGCATGGAGGCCAAACAGGCACACGTTTGGTTTACTACCCTACATTAGTGAAAAAAGAATAATGAATAAAAAAATCAGGAAGATGGGAGCTATTACGGTGGAACACTCCCGAAGTGCGGAACACGCATGTGGTCGATCAATTAAGCTGGTAAATTTTATAAATAATAGTGGTGATGCGCACGTTTATCCAATTATTGTTTTTTTTCCTAAGAAGCACGGGTAATCGAGCGTATCATATTTTTCTCACAGAAACACCTCCGTCCCCTGTGATGATGTGGGACAGGGGTCAGATATCAGGAATAACATGAGGGGCGTTACAACAAACATTTTAAAGAAAAAAAACATGAAAAGAAACGTCTATAAATATTTTGCCAATGAGTGTGTTGATCGGGCGGTCATGTGCATTCATATATGCCATAGCACGGAAAAGGTCAGACCTGCGCCAGCGTATCAGATTGTATACTGCTAATCTCTCAGACGACGCGGACAACATTCTGATACGTTAGGTACCATATTCGAAGAAAAGCGGTGGCGTTTATCGGGGGGGGGGGGGGGGCATCGAAGCTGTACGCCATAGCGTTTGCCGTACGCATAGGTAAGTGAACTCACTCGTGAGTGAACTCACTCGGACTCACTCAGACTCAAATTGAGCCTTAAGTCTTAGTCTGAGCGAGTTCAGGTGAGCAATAATTTGGTAAGCTTGATTCCGAGTGAGTGTGGTTAAAGAAAATTTTGGTGAGTGCGAGTCCGAGTCAGTCCGGCTCAGGAAATGTTTGGCGAGTCTGAGTCCGAGCGTGCCCAAAGCACAATATATGTTTCTGGAGTGAATATGAGTGAGTTCCACTTTTATTAGCCTACCTTTGGTCCTATGTAATCATAATCAGCATTACTATCAACCTTATTCCTAAGCGCACTCATATGAAAGCCGTGACAATGTGGGCAGTGGGCAGTGAGCCATTTATTGAAGTGCAAATAAATTTCTCAGAAACAGTCACCATTGTAGAATACCTATTAAGGAGTCACACTGCTGAGCTCAACAACGCGGCTTCGATTTCCATCGACGGACACACTATTTCGATGGGAGACGTATGTAAATGTATCATTGTACCTGCATCTGAGTGCACGTTAAGGAATTCCAGGACGTCAAATTTAGTCCTGAGTCTCATAATAAAGACTACCTCATAATGTCATGTCGGTGTTGTCCCGTAAAACCCCTAAAACTTTGAGGTCAGCTGAATGACAACCTAATGAATGTAATCTATGAGGCAGGTTTGGAACGAAACATATTCAAAAGTTCAGGAGCTCTTTCATTTCGTAAAGTTGAAGGACCAGCCATGCTGTTCAGCCCACGACATTGAGGTTGATTTTCTTTAGGAAACGTGCAAACTTATTCATATTCTAGTCCTGCATGGAGGTTACGCCCAGGCTGAAGAGGCGTGAAGAATATCCTTCTACTGCACCCCACTAGATTGCATTCGTGCTTGGGCATGATGGGTTCATTTAGGTGCGCAGCGCTTTAGGAGGCCGGGATGTCGTATGCTGTTGTCATCGCTTGGCGTAAGGCAGTAAAAAAATGTATAAAATTGAAAGGAAAGGAAGCAACCTGAAAATAGAAAGACACAAAAGAAAAATTGCAACCAAACTATAAATAAACAGTAATAAAAAAAAGACAGAACAGACGGGGAAACGACCAGAAATTAAGAGGGGAGGAGAGGAAGAGAAAGCCAAGAACAAAACAAAAAAAAAGATCGCTGCCCAGCTCCAGATTTCATTCGCACCACTAGTTCCAAGCTTCCTAAATTCTTTAACAGGCAAGTGTTGCATACCAAGATCGACCAAGACTTTACTGACGTGTTTCCGTCTCTGATATGACGTTGTAAAATGTATACCAACAGATCCTCACGACGAAAACTGGAAAAAAAATTCCGCCTCTGGAAACCGAACCCACAAGTCATCCTTCCGCTGCACGTGGCACGAAAAGATTCGGCCGCAAAAGCTACGTTGTGCATCGTACTAACGTTGACCTATTGATATGCATCATTTACTGCTTGCAGCAAGCATGCCTCGAATGCTCTTGTTTCTGTTATCACTAGCGATATGGTGCCAAGAACATGAAGTGTGTTAATTAAAGGCCTGACCAAGTGTACCCGTTGCAGCGCGTTGACGCGTGTCTTTTTGACGTGCGCCGAGGCTGTGACGGATGCGTGGGGTCTGGCCTTAAAGGTCGTCGCCCGCTCGTTGATATATGCTTGTGCGTCGCCACCCGTCTTTGCCCTATACGACGGCGTAGCCCATGCGCATGCGGTTATGTCACCTTAGAAGCGGTGTGGACCTCTTGTGCTTTCACAACAAGTTTACGTTGAAGATACAGAGTGCGCGCAGGTGACTTCCCTCGCTGCAGCGGCTGCATTTACTAACTGCATGAGCACACTGTTCAAACACTAAGGAGCAACTTAGTGTCTGACAACTGACAACTCCGACAGTTGTCAGTGCGTGCTCGTCCTGTGCGTGTTGGTTCCACGCATTCTTTTGTGCTTGAGCAGCTTGAGCTGCTTAGAATATTCGCGTGACATTCAAATTCGTAGTTGTCGCGTTCATTGCATCACTCTTTGGCAAAAACAAACGAAATAGACCCTCAACTAGCTCTGTCGATCCACGTTTCACTTTCGTGTTATACCTATCCGTATGAAAAAGGGATCAACAATGTTTTTTAGTAGCATTCGACAGCTTCTTGTCGCTGCGTATTCATCGAAAAGCATGTTTGGTAACCGATTTTCGCAAAGCTAGAATCGCCCTGTGGAGCAGAATTGTCCATATGAGCCTTAGATATTCAACAGAGGGCTTTTATTCCACCACTTCTAATGTTGATGATGCCTTCGTAGAAAGTATTCCTTTCTCGTGTATATTTTGTAGTGGGGGCAAAAAAAAAAAAACATTCACAGGATTCATGTTTGTTCGCATTTTGCATGCATGGGTTCTTGACATGTCAAAATCAGGAAATAAATATCGTAAAAAAGGGTGCTTACAGCCTAATGGTTAAAATATTTGCCATCGGAGCGCGTGGGCCCAGGTTCCAATCCAGTTCGAGTAAAATTTTCTTACTGAGTTTTATTTCTTCTTCTCGGTGAAAAACAGAAAAAATGCGTGGAAGTCCAGGCGTGTAAAGCTTCATGGTAACATAAATTTTTGGGCATCGCTACAGAAGGCCCGAGATGACTGTTTTCGGCCCAATACACGTAGTAAGATGTTGATATCTCATATGCATCAAAAGCTTGCCCGCTAATACTGGGTTAGCAAATGTTTGGACGCTACATCTTGAATAAGATTTGTGTGAGCATTGCTTCAGACACAGAAAGTCAATAAAACAGCCTGGTACAATTTTTCTTTTTTTTTCTCAACACGTATTGTAGAAAATTTCCTGACAAACCTCTCTGACTTTTACTTAACCTTTCTCTCTCTCTCTTATCACTTCAAAGCCCGTTGGCGAGGTAAAAGAGACGAGCACGACACCGTTCTGCCTGTCTTGATACCATGCTAAGCACCAGTATTTACTCTCCGTATACTGGGACTTGACCAAACCCGGAGGCACATGCTGATTGAAGCAAAAGATCATTAGTGGAAATGTTATGTATGTTGTCTAGAGCAAGTCTATGGGTAAACAGAAATTTATACTGCCTGAACTCAATTCTTTTCTCCTGATTGAGAGCGTCTGATGGCAACAGTGCATTCCGACAGGAAGCTCTGCAGGACATCGTTAGCTTAATCCGTTATCACTCTTTATTTCGGTATTATATCTTTCATGCAACGGATTCTCTTGTACAGCAGTAAATAGAAGCGGCTTTGCAAGCTCTATAGTTTTGAATGAAGTGTGTTGAATATGAATGATTTCGTTTTGTCATCGTAAACTCACACACTACCACTTGGACATTCCGGTGATTCAGTGCAGGTCTGCATGGCTGCATTTTGCTAGTGAAGAATGAAAATGACGCTTGGGCTGATGTATTTCAAAACCGTGCTTATTTCGCTTCATCTCCAGCCTACCCCCTCTTCCAACCTGAACAGTGCTGTTATGGCGCTGTATCTTTCACTGCAAGAATCATAACGACACGTGTGTAAAACTGTCACTCCGGCACAAGCGCTGAAACGACATACAAGGAAGGAAGTCGACAAGGTTGTCGTTCTGGGTTGAACTCGTGCTTCCCATACTGGCCGGCAATACTGTGTGCTCTTCACGGCGTTAGCAAGATCCGCTATCACCGAACAAAACTTCCCCGTAACAATATTCCGTAAATCAGTAAGCCAACAGACACGAAGAATCAAGCTACACGAAAAGATGCACCCCACAGCAGAGTACAGCTTTCGAAATGTTTCTTGGTGGAGAATAGCGGAAAACAATTCTAACGGCAAATATTGGACAAAAGACAAACGTGGCATTTTCACAATGCTTAGCGTAGTAAGCGTCAGGGCCGTGGTTGTCTTCCTTTGTCACTTCCTGCCTAGATTGTTTTGTGCTATTTTCAAGGAACTCGCACAAAAGAAGAATCACGAACTGGGTCGGCCAACCATTCTTCTGTTTTTAGTAGGAACACGCTATAATCTTGTAGCTGCTGACTGTAGATTATTGCTGAAATTCCCAGTAAGCATAAATGCACAGGCGCGCGTCAATGAAGTGGTTTTCGGTATTTTTTGTGCTTACAATATATATCCATGGCTCGCAATGCTCTTTCGGATTATTTCATCGTCATAAGTCAAATGATGCTACAAATGCACATGATGGTAAGATTCCTAAGAAAACAGGTAGGTTTGATTGTTATTCGTCGCTAAGAAAAATTTCATCTTTCTCTCTCTCTACGTCATGCCGAAATATTAAAAAGATTAACACATGCATGTGAGGGCACTTGTTGGGATAATGCTATAACAGTGAGATGTCTTATGAAAGTGACCGCTTCTGCTGAAACAACATAGACAACCATGTATATGAGTACCTTGGTGAAAGAAATATAACTTCAAAAGTACTGATCTGCACTAACGGGCAATCATCGGCAGGGGGTGCCATATCAACCACACGCGAAAACAATAGGAATTCGACAGGTCAGAGATTATTGGGACTGGTACCTCAGCAACGTAAAATGTATTTCTAATAATTGCTGTAGTTTAACGTCCCGTACCACGATGTGTTATGAGAGACGCCCTGGAGGGCTTCAGAACTCAAGACCACCTGGGGCTCTTCAACATGCACCCAAATCTAAGTACACAGGCCTGAAGCTATTTCGCCATTATCGAAAATGTAGCTGCTGCCACCGGGATTAGATACCGTGACCTGCGGGTCATCACTCAAGCCCCATAACCACTAGACTATTTTGGTGGATAAAGAGCCTATTAAGGTGTCCAATAGCAATATTTTTCATGTGGCTTGCTCCCGTTTCCTTCCTTGAAAACTGTAGGCATCCTGTTAGCAATATTACAACTCACTGATATCTGACGCGCCGTTTATGAGCGGAATACGCTGCATGGCATGCAGTCGGCGGGTATTACTGTGGGACACAAAAAAGCTTCCAGTACAGGCTTTGTTTTAGGGATGAAGCGTCGCATAACAGCCTGGGCACTGGTCCATATTTTCACAGTACTTGCAGCATTCGAAATCATTAACTTATATAACCACAGCCTGACAAGAATACGACGTTGTAACAGTTGCCTAGTTAATAGGATTATTATATCTTTGACAATTCACTGCCCTAAAGCATAGATCAGTATAGAGCGGTGGTCAACTTTAGAAGTTTATTTTTAGCTAGCGACGCCTGCGTGACGCAACTTTAAAACATACACACTTATCGCCAGCTGCTCTTGCATAATAGATCTATATAAATTGGCGGGAGAAAGCCTCCGGCAAAAATGGAATGGTTACTGCTGTGCACGTATTATTCACATCGACTACACTGTCGAGGTACATAATCCATTCAACAATGGACAGTCGCAGTGTTGAAATAAATGGCAGCATACTGAAGTCACGAGGAGCATATTTTTAACCATATTTTTAATATTGCGATGCAAAAGTGTTGTGCACCAGTGCAAGACATCCTGGGTCATGTAGTTCAGAATAGCGCTAAGAAAAAAGCCGAATTAACTACACCGCACAGGTGAGAATGGATGAATATGGAAGCATCATGTGATATTCAGATGGAACTACATCGGCGGTGCCTCAGTATAATCAGCGTCTCAGTCTCCAAAGAGTTAGTCAGGGACGTCCAAGCACTTGGCATCACTGTCAGTAATTTTAATCTTCAGGAAGAAACTGGAGGAAAAAATCACAACATATCCACGTAGTGAATGATGATGAGTGAGGCGAAGCGTCCTTCTATCCATCCGTCCGTGTGCCCATCCTTCCGTGCATGCGTCCGTTCGCGTTCGAGAATATAGACGGCGCGCGGGTAACACTGACGAGACACGAGCCAAGGAAGCCGAGCGCAAGTGTCTTCAACGCACCCACTGCTCTGCTTCGTTCATGCCCCATCAACCAACGATCTGCCACGTACAGCAAACTATCCAGGAGGCTGAGAGTGGCACTCGTTCTTTTCGTACCCAGGCACAGCCCTCGCCGCAGCCAGTTGGAGATTAGCGGTACAGGGCCATCTAGAATATGCTCGCTCAGCTGCAGTTTCTATGTGCTTCTATGAGGCAGCTCTGTCTATTATAGGGTAAGAGATATACTGCCTTCTTTTTTTTTCTCGTCTCTCCTCATCTCGGTTACACGTGACACATGACAAAATCAGACTAAAAGGAGCTTCGCCCCTAAAAATTGGGGGATCCGTAAGCTTCGTCGTTAAGAGTTGAATGCGACAACAATATCCGGTCTCTATAGTGCATAATTCAACCACTTAGTGCATATTTTATTCCACGTTACTTGAGAAGTTTCAAAAGCGGCGGCTGCATTTCCGATGAGGGCGGAAATGTTGTAGGCCCGTGTGCTCAGATTTAGCTGCACGTTAAAGAACCCCAGGTGGTCTAAATTTCCGGAGCCCTCCAATACGGCGTCTCTCATAATCATATAGTGGTTTTGGGACGTTAAACCCCACATATCAATCAATTGAGAAGTTTTCAACTGAGAATAGCTACAATGTAATCAATAATTGAAAGTGACTCGTGTTAGGGAAGCTTTCGCATCGCATATGGCTCGATTCTGCGTAATGTGTAGCATGCCTCGAAAACCCTAAAATTATACGCGTGAAATGTTTTTCAACCTGCCATGAGCCCACTGCGCAGTCGTAAGCTAATACGCAATGTATCGCGTGAGCCTTTTGCGGTGAATGGTCGCCTTTGAATTACGAGGTAGTTACGATAACCGAAGCACGTATTATAGATATGGAATTGACGATAACTAAAAGAGCGCCCGTAGCACAGCCGAACCAGCCGCTAACAGATAAAACCCAATGTTGAAATGCGCTTCCAAAGATAAACTAAAATCCTGCGCAATGTTTATCCAATATTAAGCACCAACGAGCGCCTCCGAAAGTCAATTGACAAAGTTCCAAAGGTCGTATATCGCCCCCATAAGAAACTTCAAGGACATGTTAGTGCATGTTACTGCAAAGTAAACAATAACTCTACAAGTAACATAATACCTTGTTCTTTTTCAAGCTGTAATTACGTCTTGCAAGCAGCTTCAAGGGGACGTTATAGTTAAAAGTGTCGAAAATGATTACGTAGACCACATAATATTCAGCATTACCTGCACTTGCCCAAACGTTGTTGGCATGATCGAATGTTCATATCGTCATAACAGGTACAGTGCCGAGGCATGACAGTGTGTTCATATTAGAATAAAAAGGCACAATGCGCACATGGCAAACCAATAAAGCAATCAGTCGTACAAATTTTCATCTAACAGGTCACAACTTCGACAACCTTCAACTATACATCTGAATAATGCAAAGTTTGAAGTACATCTAAGGATGTATGTAAAGTACACCTGAAGGATATAAAGCAGGCAGGTAGAAAAAGTTTTCAAGGTGCTCTTGAGGCCTTGCGATATGATACACACCCAACGGGAACCACAAGTGTTAAGCCCTTCTTCAAAAAATTTGTAAATTACCATTGCTCAGTGCTGCTTTCTTCTGACAACCACATTTGAGTGAAAAGTGTACGACCCCCTGCCCAAATTATTTTTTTTTTGCGGAATATCATCTTCCTTCGTACTCGACCAATTCGTCATGGCGGCCTTTTATTGTCGCGGGTCCCCTCCCCCACTTTCACATGTTGTCCTCTCCTGCTCCTTTGGGTTGGAGGAGACGGTATCAAAAAAAAAACCCCTAAAAATCAGTTGCAGCCTCAAAAAAAAAAAACAGAAAATTGGCAGATACCACGCGCAGTACGAATGAATGGTACGCGAAGCACGAATAAGGAAGGTATATGTCCATTTGAAATCAGCACAATGTTACGAGGAGGACGTAAATTATGCCGTACATGACACGCATATCATCATTATCATGTTCGGACGTGTCATTTAACTTCGTAGTCTATTCGTCAGGTGATAACGAATTTCGTATATGTAAAGCAAGTGAAACGGCCGTGAGCGCGCTACGAGCGTAGTGTGTAGCCATGTTTTGCGTGACATGCATACCATGATTATCATGTTTGAACATGCCATTTACCTTCGTCGTCAATTCACGTCACCTATTACCAAATTAGGTATATGTCAAGCTAGTGAAATGGCCGCGAGCGCATCGTGAGCGTAGTATGTTGACATGTTGCTACATGACACGCGTATCATGATTATAAAGTTTGAACCAGTCACATACCTTCATCATTCATTCACGCAATGTAACACCAAAATTGGTATATGTGAAGATAGCGAAAGGAATGCGACATCGTGTTTGGGCCTGTCATTTACCTTCGTCATCCGTTCGCGTCTCGTAATAGCAAATTTAGATATGTGAAGCTAGCGAAACAGCCGCAAGCGCATCATGAGCGTGACATGTAGTCATGTTGCTACATGACGCGCATGCCAGAATATCTACGTTAGGGTCTGTCACTTGTGTTCGTCACGTAGACATGTCATACCATACTAGTTTTGCAACATGTATTTTGAGTGAAACCACCGCAAGAGCAGTAAGACCATGAAATCTAAATCATGACATTCATGACTTACATGTCATAATTTTCATGTTATGACTAGTCACTTATGCTCGCAATATAGTCATGTTATGTCATGTCAACTTTGGTGTCGATACCATTATTAAACGACCAGGAGAGCTGAAAGTCATAGATGGCTTTATAGATAGATAGATAGATAGATAAATAGATAGATAGATAGATATCCGATGGAGGCGGAAATGTTGTAGGCCCGTGTGCTCAGATTTGGGTGCACGTTAAAGAACCCCAGGTGGTCTAAATTTCCGGAGCCCTCCACTACGGCGTCTCTCATAATCATATAGTGGTTTTGGGACGTTAAACCCCACATATCAATCAATTATCAGATAGATAGATAGATAGATAGATAGATAGATAGACTGATAGATAGATAGATCGATATGATCTAGGTCCCCGAAGTTCGCTACGAAATGCTTTAAATTAAAAAAAAACCATAAAAACAACTCTACATGTCCAAACGTGGGCTCCTGCACCCCCTCTCTGTTCGCGAATTTCTTATCGCAATCCTCAATCTCCCCAATCTTGCCATTCTTTTCGACCTTTACTTCATGTGTTCAGTCCTCTTTGCATTAGTATTGCTGTGAGCAGCAGACTACGTACGGGGCAGAGTGCAGAAAGTTACAAGTAAAATGTGTGCATACAAGATACATGTGCCTTTGGGCTATGCAATAATTACATTTGGAGCACTCTAAGCTATATAAAGTATGCAATATTAAGCGGAGTGTTTAGATTTCAATGTTTTCAGGTCTATTGATGCTGCTTCGAGCTGAAGTATGTTGCGAAGTAAATAAATATTATAGAATATGTGTTTAGCGGCATTTGTTTACCTAGTAGCAGTTAGAAAAAGACTTTTCGTCAGTTGGCACCATGTTTATTATTGCTGTGCGTTTCCTTTTACAGTATCCTGCGTTTTCAATCAATCAAAAGTTCCAAGCGGAAGACCTAGAAGTTTTTCTCAACCTTGTGTGAGAGTGTCATGTACTGGTGGAAAGATATTCACTATCGGGTACGAAGAAAAAGTCACTACGGTACACATTTGCGTTCTTCTTCAATTGGTGACTACGGCGCGTGTATGCAACGTCGATAGCGATAAACTGAACCTGCGACATTCGTATAACGTGAAAGTTGTCGGTTCTGTTCATACCAATGGCAGTTTCTTTTCGTGAATTTTATTTCCTTCACACTTCAGTGATTATTAGGCCACCATAGTGGACAACAAATATAATTTCGTATGCTATCTGTACTGCTCCATTCTCGGCTAGTTTCATTTTGTAAAGGCTAGTAATATACTAATCGGCAATCTGACTTTTCCTAAGGACTGATTGTCAGAGACATGTCCCCAGGTGTGACACATATTTCGGTGAAAGTTGCCGGAAGTTGGAATGACTGATTATTGTAGCGCAGTTGATAAACACCACGCCCGTCATTCATGAAGTGTCACACTTGTGTCATGATATGCATTTAGATAAGTGAGAGTTAACTTGACGGTTGACAGCTTACAGCCAGTCAACTTGGATGTGTAATTAGATTTTGAATATACTGGCAGCAGCAGAGAATGAGGAACGGAGCATTGTTTTTTTTTTTCGTGGAAAGTTTTTTCTCCATCCATGAGAAGTGCAGGGCACGCTTAGGAGCCCTTGCACAAAAATAAACACTTTCCACGTAAAGCCTATTAGAGAGCTTGATAGTTCTCCGGCAACATGATGAACGCACCATTAAATGTACATGTAGTTTAATGCAAGGTAAAGCCTTATATATGAATTGTGATGCACTTGTAATGATGTGTTATGAAAATTGATATATTAGCGCCCCATACGAGCAGGCTTCAGTTTAAAAGAAGTGTACGGGCACAAAATTGTGTGAAATAAGTATTTCCTTTTAAAGAATAATTTAGAGACTGAATAGCAGCCGCCAACTTTAATGTAATTGATCTTGAAGGTAGCACTACAAAAAGAGTGCATTGAATCATATCGACAAGAAGTAGCAAAGTACTCTTTGTTATCTTTCAGGCAATCATTGAAAAGTAAAGTTTTGTCTCTCAGAACGAATAAGTGCTAGTTATTCGCTCAATAGGTCCTAGCCCCCGCGATAACTGCCAGTGGTCTAAGTTATGCGTGGGCTAGGACCTATTGTGAGTTTTCTCCTAGTAGCTGTAAATGCGTAAATGTTATTGTCAAATTGTTATACAACAGAACTACATTACTTAAACAACTTTGTTTCGTTTGGTTGCAGATGCACGAACAATACCGCACCTAATAAAAGGTGTACCCAACCTATAAAAAAGCCCTGGCCCTATTGTTGCTATTGTGAACAGTGGGTTTAAATAACGCAAATATAAATTTAGGGGCATCAAGCAAATTTCAATTGTGTATTACTTCAGATAGTTAGCTACGAAGGAGCCATTTTCAAACAGATTCCAGATGTGTAGTTCAGAATAAAGAGTCTTTGTTGTGTCTTTTGTGCCTACAACGTACCCAAATGCTTTTTGATTCATCAACTTTCTCGACACAAGCTATACATAGACAAGAAAATTCGAATGCGCCACCTCTTAGCACACCATTCACGTACTTTTGTGATAAAAGTGAGCGTTGTTTTGTGTCGCATTTATTTAAACACAAAAACATGCCTCTCTTGGCGAAATAATTGTGAAGTAGCATTCACGAAACGCAGCGACTCTTTCAGTGGAGGAGCACGCCTCGCCTTGACTTTGTCAAGTCGAGGAGAGCCCTTCAGTGAATGATTTTTGTGAATACGGGGTTGAGTCCCAGTAAACCCGCGTGAGAAAAATGTTTGTTAGTCGAGCTCTTGTTGGACGGGTCTGCGTATAAGGGGCATTTATTAAACGCATCGATTACTATGAAAAGTCAGACCATATGTCACAGATTGTCTATGTGTATGAAAGGACGCGCAGAGAGTTTGAAGCGCGAAGTTTGATGCACATTTGATGCACTGCATTTTAAACTTGCCAAGAGGGCCATTTCTATTTTCATGGAGAGAGCACTTGTAAAATCCTGACTTCATAAAATGAAAGAGAGTTTCATTAATTAAGTCACGCGGCTGCGTTAAGCTGGCTACCTTGGTTCTGTCGTTGTTGCAGTGTCAGAAACCTTCCTTCAAAAACTGAAGAGATCGAGAAGAAATAGACAGCCAGTGAAAAAAAAAGGCTCATGGTTATGCCGTATACATGCACAAAGTTGCTTACAACCTTAAAAACGTGGGTAACCTCCGGTGTTCACGGTGCCCCACAAGATGCCTAGCCTGTGCCCAAGGCGTTCTACTGCACCGAGGCCCTCCCTGTGTGTGAAGAGGCACGCAAGGCCGTATGTCGCCTGCTCTGTTGGTGCGGTGTAGGAGACCCCGCTTAGCTGTAGTATGGTATACGTCAGCCGAACAAGCTGGCGTATTAACGATAGAATTGGGGAGCATGAATTTTCAATGAAAATATACTTTCGGCACATTTGCAAGTGCCTTACTGTTCCTGCAAGTGTGACCCCGAATTTTCGAGTATTCATTCTTGGAAAGAGTGGTGATACCTTTATCTTTTTATTCAATTTCCTTTTTTTCACTTTTACTATTACAATTATCTCCAAAAGCGTCACCTATACTTACCCTGACGTTATTGTATGTTAGTTTTTATTAATATTGTGTGTCTAACGAAGAAAGCAAGCCTTTACATTTACACTTCTCTTCTTTGATAGTGAGGATATGGCCGTGGCAGACTTGTGTCCTTGAGGTGGCATGATATTGATAATTGGTCAGCTGCCAAGTTGTAATAAAATCGCGTACTACGTAACGCCAAACAGAAAAAACAGTGTTCTACACTCGCTGTAGTGACACCATGTGGCGCGGACTGTCGCTGCTACGTTTAAACGCACATATATAGCCTATCAAAAGGGCTGAGGGATGACCGGCACTCTAGCTCAGTGGTAGAAAATCGGACGCATTATTCGAAGATGGCAGGTTTGGATCCAGCCGGTGGCAAGTTATTTTCGTCCAGTTTTCTGCTTTCCCATTTTCATGAGAGTTCATTCCAATAAAACCCCTTATACTTTTCCTCGTATTGTTGCCCATTAGTTTTTATTAATATTGTTTCAAACAATGGAAACAAGCCTACAATTATACGCACTTGCTCACACCAAAAAGCAGCGAGATTTGTGTGTTAGCGATACATCTGTTGCTCTGCATGGTGGCGAAGTAAATGTCTTCGAACTTTTTTCCCTTTAGTGGCTTTATTTTCAACACATTTTATTTTGTGAGTCTTATCGCGTGTTTTCAGACGAGCATGGGATGGTGTGCCAGTGCGTTGTTGCTACGGTTATATCTGTCGCCGATGTTTTGAGAATAAACTTAGCTGCGAGTGACACCCTTTCTCTTCTTTCCATAGTATTTCTTCCTTGATAGTAGGCGTATATTTGTATTGCAGTAAACAAAGTTTAGAGTTGTTTTGATTATGCAACCTCTTTTTTTGCAGTAGGATGAGTGATGGGCAACTTACTCACAAGCTATCATATTTTCAAATGTGATACAGTTCGACAATCTCTGTCGCTAGGTGCGAGTGGTGGATGCTTATTAACTGCAAGAAAGGCATGCAGTCTCAGTCAAGCCTTGCCAGACGGTGTCATGGTGGCCTTGACCTGTGTTGCACTCATTGTTGGGGTGGTCTCTTAAAGGGTTCGTATAACATTTTGTTAACACGATCGGAAAACGCTGCCGATCAGTTGCAGAAACTTTTGAGGACAGTAGAGCCAAACATTTCATTGCTGCAGGCAGCCTGAAATTCAAAAGTAATTCAATTACAAATAAGTCAGCTAGGAATCGTTCTCTCTTCACTCGACAATTGATGCTATAAACCCACATGGTCACACCGTTAACACAATGTCTGTGGCTATTGGCTTATTTGAGCACCTTAGGCTGCATGGCTACTGTGACCTCCATGGGGTGTGCCCACGTGCCTGCGGTCGTAATTACGCTGACAGTAAACGGCATGTTCGAAGAAAAGTAAAAACAAACTAATCAAGAAAAATGCTCAATATCAAGATGCAGGCTTCTTTCCTCTCTCACCACCCCTTCCCTGTGTAGCTTTTAGCGCGCTCAGTCATATGAAAGTATACAGAAAGCGTCTGAAGAGTGCGACAAATCCCAGTAACTCCGCTCGTACTCGACAGATTCTAAAAAATGGCGGTGGTCAACTTGTGAGGCAACAATCACTTTTAATGTAGCCATTCTGCTATTATTCGACAAGTGTTGCAAGGTAAATTTAACCGATTGTTCCAGCACTGTCCTGTTTTTCATATATATATTACTTCATACGACAGTGCAAAAAAACATCAGTGGTAGTACTGGGCATGAGAAAGGGCGTTCGGAGTCTCACAGAGCAGGGAAGATATTTAGTAACTGGTGTTCAGAAGAATACAGTTGTCGAGGCATGCTGGTATCACAATCATATTATTTTGTAGGGACGAAGCTCCCTAAAGCACGGGTCTGTACATCCTCCGATGTATGTAGTAGTAATAGGTAGCCACCGGTGGCACATACCTACTCTAGAGCGGGTACGTGCCACAGGGAATGCGAGATGGGAGATGGGGGGTACTTAGAGTCTTCACTAGATGGACGCACGGATGGACGCATGGACGGAAGGACAGACAGACTAGCAGATGGACGGACGGATGGACGGATGCATGGACTGACGGACGGATGCATGGATGGGCGCACGAATGGTCGCGTGGACGGACGGAAGCGAGAATGAACGGAAGCACGGACGGGCTGATGGACGCTTCGCCCAACTCACCATCATTCACTCTGTGGATATGCTGTGATTTTTTAAAGACGATAGTCTTTCTTGGAGACCTTCGACGCAAAAATTTTGGTCTGTCTGTCTGTACACTTGTCTGTTTGTTCACTATTAACGACATAGGGTATTTGAAACGGCCGACCACGGAGGAAGGAAAAAAGTAAGGAGAGGGCATGCCCGGCCGGCGCAGGGCGTAAAAAGTGTGGCGGAAATGACATCATGGCGGCCATATTCACTAGGCACAACGGCGGCGTTGTTATGGTTACGTGTTGCCCTGTGGAGCTGGTCTAGCAGTGAGCGGCCGCGGCTGGCGGCGGAATGTGTGCCTCCCCAGGTCTCGTGCTGAGCCGTGGCGGACAATATCTGTGCTCTGCGCCGCGTTATTGGTTACGCAGTGTTCTCCTGGCTGTTACATTACTCTTAGCAACGTTTACAAATCCCTTTTTCCATCCCGGGTTTCAACAGTGCGTAGAACAAGTGCATATCCATGTGTCGTGTGGCGGATGACGCGGATGAAGCAGTTAGTGTTCAGCGAAATTGCGTTGGGAAACATGACGAAGCTGAATGACGACGAACGCCTTGCAGGTCAGTGACGGTTGAGCAGTGCTCCTGCTTGTGACAACGAACGGCGCTGTTGAGCCAGCAAGACGCCGTGAGGACCATGTGCACATACGTAGTTTCGTGTTGTGTGTGTACAGTAACAACTTGCATGTGCGTATTAAAACACCTTTTCTGTTCCGCTTGGTACACTCTCCACCAGCATTGCATGTAATCTCAACGTAACAGCAACCACGTTCAACTGTCACTAGCACCGTGCTCAGTCACCACGGTCGCAGAATGCTGACGCCGGTGATTTTCACGCGGAACACGGACACAGTGGCAGGACGCTGCATCGGCCGCGTGGCGGAATGCAACAGTAGAAGGCGCACGACCGATCGTGTTGTCTGTACAGTTGCTGAATTAATGACGTGAAAGCACTCGCCGTTGTCAGTGCATCTAGCGCGCGTTCTCTCGTAGTTGCTTCGTTGTCGGCGAGCTGTTACTTCCTGTTATTACTCGGATGAAGCGATTTCGCTGAAGGTGTCCCGATGGCTCAGAGTGATGAGCCCAGTTCCATTAGTTTCGGATTGTCACGACACACGCGCTGCGCAGCCCACGTGCTTTCCGAGCCGGAGAGGGAGTCGCGCCTTCTGCTTCGTATTCATATGTAAACAAGAGAGGAGAATTTGCCTAGTCAATATGGCTGACTTCCGGCTTCATCGCGGCTTCACAACAAGTGACGTCAGGGCCTCTCCTTACCTTTCCTTCCTCCATGCGGCCGACCGTCACCCCCGGAAAATCTTTTCAGGCCTGCGCCCAGCAATCTGACGTCATTTCCGGCCGGCCGACTCTCGGGGAAGCCGCAGCGGCAGCGAGCGCAGCGCGGGCGGCGGTGGTGACGGTTCGGCGGCGTGGTGTTGACGGTGTTTCGCGTTTGTTGCTTTCCGTTGTTGTTTTGCGGCAATTTCGTTTCCGTGCGTGATGCTGGAGTGATGCGACAATGCCGAATAAGTGTTGTGTACCCGGATGCACCGGCAACTACAAAACAGGAAAGAAGATAGAAGTGTTTTCCTTCCCTAAAGACGCCGACGCTCTCAAACAATGGCTACGCGCCATTCCTAGGAAGGACTTCGTGCCGACTTCGTGCACTAAGGTAAGAATTTGAGATGCTCCTGTTCTTAGCTTGTCGTTGCTTGTTCGGGTAGAAATCACCTATGATGGGAAATACTTGAGCGTGTGGCCGCCGGGCCTCGCGAAGCGCTGACGCCAGCAGTTGATGAGAATCGCCCAGAAAGGCACGTTCGCAGCAAGGATGGTCAGCTGCGCTTTGTTCACTAACAGTTGCGTGGTGTCGTCCATTCTTGCAAGCTCTCGGTGGAAGCGCTTCGTGGAGGCTTGAGGACATAGATACGTGTGAAAACGGGCACACCTACGAGCTCCTCATCACATTGGTTGCAAACTGTGCAGCAAATATAATGCTCAACAACTTGTGCAAGCAAAGGAACGATCTTTTACGCATTGAAAAAGATCAGAAGGCGAAAAATAGAAAGGCCCAAATTTTTCTTGGAAAGTAATTTTCCAAGCGTCGCGTCTTTCTCTTCACATTTATTCTTGTGAAACTGCACAGAGTGTATTTGATTGCATGCCATGACTTGATTTCCTTGGTATACTTCTGCCTTATGTAAAATGAGCCTTGTTTCCAGTTTTGTATCTCTTTACAAGTTGTTAGCTTTTAAAAGTGCTGTACTTTTTTCTTTTTTTAACTCGAACTGCCTCGGTGCCTACTGTAGCAGTTGTACAGTCCGTTTTGGTACCTAAGCTGTGTACACTTTCCTTGTGCACTCTGTGTACAGACATGTTGTGCACTGTGATTTGTTTTTTCTTAGATTTTTGTTTGATTTTTTCCCTAGGACCTGCACCTACCTGTGGCAGTACAATTACTTTTCTTTCTGTCATTTATCATGCTGTGGACCACAATTTAGTCACCAGTGTTCTTATGTATTGTATTTTTTTGGCAAGTGTTTGAACCTGATACCTTGTGTTGCTACTGCTACTATGATAAACGAATGGTATGTTTTCCTCTAACCTACAATTTAAATGAAAGTGTGCTTTTTCTGTTCCAAAGCTCGGGGATGTTTTTGCTGTTACAATCTGTTTTGTTTTGAGTTTTATGTGGCAAGATATTGTGTTTTGTACTTTTGGCATATTTTCAGCATTAAGGGCAACATCTTGTGTTGCCTGTCGTCTGCCTGGACCGAGAACAATGCGCACTGTGATATTTGTACAGACGGCGTCTGGCTGTGATAAATAAATATGCATTATTCCATTCACGATATTCATTATTTCTTGATACCTTGATAAGTTCCCCAACCGCGGTGGCTCAGTGGCTAAGGCGTAGCGCTGCTGAGCACTAGGGCGCGGTTTCGATACCCGGCTGCGGCGGCCGCATTTCTGATGGAGGCGAAAAGCAAAAACGCCCGTGTGTACGAGATTTCGGCACACAATAAAGATTCCCAGGTAGTCAAACTTGATCATGAGCCCTCCACTACGGCGCGCTTCATCGCTTGCGTTGCGTCGGCGCGTTAAACCATACAATCAATCGATACCTTGATAAATCGTGCGGACATGGTGTCAAGGCACCTCGCCCGAGTCGGTAGGCGTGAAGGGCGCTCGCGGCAAGCGCACGCGGCTGGCGCAGCCACCCAGCGAAGGGCGGCCGGCCGGCCGGCGCGATGTGACGTCGTCGACGTCACGTCACGTGACGCGCAGGCCTGAAAAGCTTCCGGGGGTGACGGGCCGACCCTCCGTGGCCGACCCCGTCCGCAGCGCCACCAGTGTTGCTGAAACTTCAGTGCTTACACTTGTGCAATTGTCAAATAAAAGCCATTATTGCCCATATCTGAGGCACAACAACAACATGTATATATTCTGCATGTGCGTCTTTTACTAGAAACTGCGTACATAAGTAATTTTAAGGACCATAGCACTTATCACGCTGCGCTGACCATGCAACGCTTGCTCGAAAAGGATGGTGTTTCCAACGCTTCGCTAAGACGAGACGGTGGTGGCACGTACCCGTCGCCTTGTGTTCTACACCGTATCACCTCTGAGACGGGAGACGGGCGCGCACACCCGTCTCAGAGCCATGCGCTTCGTTTTCCAAGAAAACTGCCAGATGGCGCTCATGCCTCACGTGTGACGTGACTTGATGCGCTCGTTCGCCTCCGCTACACGCTCGAGGCACTCTAACGTGGCACTTCCAGAATACCATTCACCGATTTTCTTGCGCAGAACATCAAACAAATGTTTTGTTCACTCTCTCCACACGTAAGACTATCGTCTTTCGACGACATTCGCAGATTACCATGCAGATACAGGGTCAATTTTTAGTTTCTTTTATTCTCTTTTATTGCCCTGCTCTTCCTAGGGCATTTCTGTCTTAAATTCTCTTCCCCTATGTAGAGTAGCATGTAGGCATTTTATGTAGGCCAGTGGAATTCTCTGTTTTTTATCAAAGAGCTCTCTCTCTCTCTTTTAGATAGCTTCGTGGAGTGTCAAGAAAGAGATCGCTTCATCATCGACACAGGGTGGCTGGGACAGAGGTTAATGCACTCTTCCTCCCGCATCGCCCGAAGGGCACTGCTGGACTCACTTTAATTAAATGTTTTTCATTGCTTCATTCATTGGTTAGTTCATTCACTTTAGTGTCGTATATTGATCCTGTTAGCGGTGCTGTGGTCCTATTTCAATAAAATCCCGAGCGAACACCCCCGCCTGTGGCGAACGAGTCTTACAATGTGTGAAATGGGGCACTTAATAGGTCATGGACCAAAATTCAACACGGAAATGGAAGTGCCTCTATAAGGAATGCACAGATGCGCTTCTAGTGAAATGCTCTAGGGAATACAGACATATTTGCTATTTTTACACGAAGGAAAACTCATGTATTCGGTAATATGACGTATATGTTCAAGCACTTATCAACATTTCTAGAAGAAAACAAACTTATTGACCCCAGGCAACACGGTTTCCGAAAAGGTCTATCTACCGTAACACAACTATTAAAAACAGTACATGAACTCGCCAAAACCCTTGACAGGCAAGGTCAAACAGATATTATTTTTCTAGATTTTGAGAAAGCGTACGATCGCGTGTCGCACCAAAAGCTGCTCTTAAAACTTCAACCCATACTGAAGAACGATACACTTCTGTCATGGATAAAATATTACTTAAATTTAAGACGACAATGTGTAACAATTGATGGTACGTGCTCTCCAGCAGAGACAGTTATATCCGGTATACCTCAAGGTTCGGTGCTTGGGCCACTTTTCTTTCTTGTGTTCATTAATGACATAGTACAGGATATACCAGTTAAAATTAGACTATTCGCAGATGACTGCATCCTCTATCATGAAGTTCAAAGCCGCTGCGACCAAGTTCTTTTGAATTCTTCTTTAGCGAAAATACAAACGTGGTGTTCAACGTGGCAAATGAGTGTTAACAAGGCTAAAACGGTAGCCATGTCAATAACG
Organism: Rhipicephalus annulatus; assembly: GCA_013436015.1. Lineage (NCBI taxonomy): Eukaryota > Metazoa > Arthropoda > Arachnida > Ixodida > Ixodidae > Rhipicephalus > Rhipicephalus annulatus. Next base: position 309,226 of record WOVY01002735.1, on the reverse strand, counting down.
CGTAAACAGCATCCCCTAAGCTTTACATATTCCATAGATAATCACACTCTTTCCGTTGTAGAAAGGTACAAATATTTAGGCGTAATTATTACCTCGGACCTTAGATGGAATGAACATATTTCGTATATTACAAATAAAGCCATGCGTAAACTTGGATACCTTCGAAGGTCATTGCGAAAATCAACCAAGGAAATAAAGTTACTGGCTTACAAAACTTTCATTAGGCCCTCCCTCGAATATGCATCAGTTATATGGGATCCGTACACAAAAAACAACATAGATAAACTAGAACTCGTTCAAAGGAAGGGCATCAGGTTTGTTCATAATTGCTATCGCTGGCAAGTATCTGTAACTTCAATCTTGGCAGAATCAGAGCTGGATACATTGCAAAAGAGACGTCAGCTTGAACGGCTCAAGTTTTTGTACTCCCTTTATCATGATAAGCTGGCTATAGACAAGAGTAATTTTATCGACCTGGTTGGTAAGCGCTCGACGCGATCACACCACACGAAAAAGATAAAGGATTTTAGCTGTAAAACAGACACATTCAAAAACTCCTTTTTTCCGAGAACAACGCGTGAATGGAATCGACTTCCATCCAATGTAATTGATTGTAATACACTAAATTCTTTTGCTAAAGCATTGTCAGATTATCTGTAATTTTTTCGGTATCTTGGTCGTCACTCCGCTTTCCTAGTATCGCGACTTCTGCAAACTGATATGTGATTGTGAAACAATAATGTTGTTCTGATGTTTTTTTTTTCTTTTTTTGTTGTTGATGTTGAGTGTGTCACATTGTAGCTCTGTTTTGTTTAGCGGTGCACCTCGGTCCAGATTTCTCCTGCTCTTTCCAGCCATGTCTTGTATATTATTAATAGTTTCTATCAGTGTAGGTGTGGCTTGGTACCAAACAAGTTGTTAATAGTACATGCTGTCACTTTGTTCATTGCGTAATTGTATATTTTTATTTTTATTTTGTTCCCGCTCATTGTTGCGGTTGTTTTGTGGACGTATTTGCGTATGTTCTCGCATTCTTTTATTTGTTCTGCCCGCTCCTGCCAAAGGCCTTTTTCAAAGGCTGGCAGTAAATCTGAAAATAAATAATAAAATAAAAATATAAAGAAATCGTGGCATATCCATACGGTGAATGATAATAAGAGGACGATGCAAGGCGATCGTTCTCTATTACCAAAAATCATCCGTGAAATTGACCACTAGTGCATGTCAGTGAGTGCCAAATGGTGTGCAACTATATATAACATTTATTGCTGACAACTGGTATGTTGTGTTGAGTTGTGAATTTTGTTTTGCCTTTATGATTGCTGCTTTGTGGTATTGAATCTAGCCTGAAGTTGGCGAATACGAGGTCTGGGCACGTTCCCCTGGTGGTGGTTGTTTTTATTTTTGCTGTCATAGAAAATGCATCGTAGAGCATATTGATACGTCATCTATTGCACAAGCCAGTCGTTGACCGTGATTATTATCGTCATCAGCGTCATCGTCATGGTGTATAGTGGGTACCTAGCGTGTGCTGTGCTGTGATGGCAGAAAGGAAATGTCTGGTCTTGAACGCACTTGTTCTTCATTGTCATTAGCGTCATCGTCATCGTCAGCAACGGTTACGGTGCATAACGCCGACGCCAACGGACAAGGCTCGACCATAAGAAGATTCACCCCCTAAAAAACGTTCTCGAAATCTTCTGGCAGTTCGTTACAGCTGAACATGCATCGCCAATGCACCAAATTGTAATGGTATTAAGGCATCGTGTTTATATCCAATGATTGATTGATTGATTGATATGTGGGGTTTAACGTCCCAAAACCACTATATGATTATGAGAGACGCCGTAGTGGAGGGCTCCGGAAATTTAGACCACCCGGGGTTCTTTAACGTGCACCCAAATCTGAGCACACGGGCCTACAACATTTCCGCCTCCATCGGAAATGCAGCCGCCGCAGCCGGGATTCGAACCCGCGCCCTGCGGGTCAGCAGCCGAATACCTTAGCCACTAGACCACCGCGGCGGTGCGTGTTTATATCCAAAGGCTCTCGCAACTTGGGTTCCTTGAAGCAACTGTTACAGGATTCTGCAGTGGAGAGCAACAGAAAAAAAAAAAGAATGGTGTGAGGAGAGGGAGTGCTTGCTCGGTCATTGCCGCTAATTTCAATTCTCCCGAAGAGGGCAGTGGCGCGAGCTGGGTATTTTAGGGTAATACAAAACTTTATAGGAAAACAGTATTGAAAGCGTCGATGCTGCTCTCCGCATGGCTCAATATAGTGGAATGCTGTGAGACTGTTGCGTTCGCTGAAATGTAAATGATTTCCGCGTGGCAGACAGCGCTTGTTAAGTGGTGGTGATTGGGAGCAACACGTGTGAAGCCGATGCACACACCGTCCCCCTTTCTGCAGTTGGCGGCAGCGGATGTGTGGTGCCAGTTGTTTTTGCTATTTTGAAGCACGATGGTCGTCGCGTCCGAGCATTCACCTTTTTGAAAAATGGTAGCGATAAATCTGTGTAGACGGCTTCTTATGGCATCGGCGTGGGCTGCTGGTATCATTATTTCTTGTCAGTGCTTTGTTCTAACGACGGTTAGCCTGGGTTCGTCAACCTGAGAAACCAGCTCCCAACTCCACTGAACTGCTGGTCCTTAGCAACATGCAGTGCGCGGATGAGTAAACTGCAATGCATTTTTTTAGCTTAACAGGCGGTAGATTGTGAAGCTAGAATCGGCTGCGATATCACTAGCCACCTTCTCTCTTCCTCCACACACTCCTTTAGGCACCGCATCTTCCTTTAGAGCCCACACTGTTGCATATTCTGAAGTCTTATGTGCTCAATTTTTTACGCTGTGGTTGTTCCTGTGCGAAACAAATATTGAGATTTCACATTTTCAATGCTTTCCTTGCTATGAAATGATCCGTTCCTTAACAATGCGCCACTTTATTATACGAGGTGTTGGTAGGGGTTATTAAGGGGTTGGTAGGGGAGTGCTGTCCATCATATTCACCATAATTTCGTGTAGCAGGAACCTTAGTCGTCCTTGATATTTTGTGGAGCATGTTAGCGGTGACACCACTTCTACTTAAGCATTGTGGTATTTCCTAATGTTCATCTTCAAAGCAACATGTCTTAATTATCTCCTCCTAACGGGGATGTTTTCTAATGGCCAAGTGTAGTACTTCAGGAATAAATTGAAGCTTTTCAGGTAGGCGAAAGTTACACAGTGCATGCGTTATTCTTGCAAAGTTCACCATAATCTTGCCATTATTGTAGTCACCATTATTCTGACTACGTCCACTGCAGTGCAGTTTCTTTTCCCATCTTTCGCAACTGCCCCGCCGCGGTGGTCTAGTGGCTAGGGCACTCGGCTACTGACCCATCGGTCGCGGGCTAAAATCCCGGCTTCAGCGGCAGAATTTTCGATGGAAGTGATAGGTAACTGCTGGGCTGCGCAGCATGCACTTATCATATTGCAACATTATGCCTCTCTCTCGAAACCACTCCAAAACACTTTTTTGCTTTTTTCCACTGTCGTTTGATTTGGCGAATGTCGGTGCAACATTTGTAAACGGTGCTGATAGCTGTGACCGCCTTTTCTAGACACAAGGAATCAGAAAGAACGGTGAAATCACCTCCCTTATCTGACGGCACGACCCAATGTTAATTGTCTCTCAGAAACTTGGTCATCTTCCGAACCGGAAGGTGACCGAGTACTGCGACCGAATCGAACACACTGCAAACAGCTTGTGGTCACATGAGCTCACTAGCCTTCGTGCGTAGTGCCCAACCAAGCCCTGGCAATTAGGTGTGGTCCACTCATGCAGTGACGTCGTCCTCTCAGACTACGTTCACAATACCCTCGCCCTAGGTTCGAAGTTCGCCGTCGACCGAGAGAGGTCCACACCCGAGCTTCTTTCAATGGTGCGCTCTGTTGCTGGCCGCGCTTCACCAGAGGATTCGGACAGATGCATCTCAGAAGGCGTCGACGTGCTCCTACGGGGTAAGCCAACCAGCAACAGCCTTCTGGTTCGGAAGACGACCAAGTTTCTGAGAAACAATGAACTTTGTGTCGTGCCGTCAGATAAGGAGGGTGGTTTGGCCGTTCTTCATAATTTTTTTTGTACCAAAAAGGTGGTCACAGCTATCAGCTCTGTTTTCAAATGTTGTACTGACATTCGTCTAGATAGAGTAAAAACGCAAGCCAAGAAAATGTGTCGTAAACTAGAGTTGAAACAGTTAGCACAGCATATTAGCAAAAGAGACAAAATTGAGCTCAGTATGTTTTTTTGCTGCCAGAACACATAAGGTTGACTTGCCCTTCCGTTTCATTGTGACAGAAAGTGGTCCGTGGCAAAATCAACTCGGCTTGTTTATTCAGACCCATCTATAGTGTCTAATGATTGATGACCCATTTTTGACCAAAAACTCGCAGGCACCGAGGGAATTTTTCCTACAGTCAAATCAATCTAATCTTTTCGGTTCTTCAATTGACATAAAGGACCTATACTACTCCCTGCCTCACGATGAGGTAATAGAATGTATAAGGGATAACATAGAAATCTTCGGGGAATTAAACTTCCAATTTAAAACTGGCATCATTGCGCGAGGTTTTCTTAACCTGGTTTTGCTGCACCTTACCTCTACTTTCGTTCAATGGAATGATTGCATTTATCTACAGTAAAAGGGTGTCTCAATCGGCTCATGTATAGCACCTCTACTCAGTGATCTTCTATTGGCAAAAATGGGCAAAAAACTGCAGAAAATGTTAGAAGGCTCGCAAGTCGTTAAAGTATTCAGATACGTAGATAAATTTTTGGTTCTTCTATATTGTAACCCTTCTATGTCCCACTCGGTTGCGACTCAAACGATAGGTGTGTTTGAAGATTGTTTAAAGCCTCTTGTGTTGACACATATGAATTGCCCGAGAATGACAAGTTACGTTTTTTGGATTTAAGACTGTCTTTTAGCTCACAACACATCTGTTGGTGTTATGAACCACGTGCGCAGAAACCTTTACTTCGCTTTTCTTCCGCTCACAGCAAGTTAGTTAAGCGAGGCATAGCACGAACCTGTCTTGAGAATGCCTTAAATAATTTAGGTCGTGCGCCCACAATATCTCTGCGAGCTTTAAAGCTTAAGTTTCCAGGTTTAAGGCTTCAGGTTTCTCGGAGGCGTTTATCGCTTCCGTTGCTGAAACAATCTTGCGGACTAATAAGGCAGAGCAGAGGCAGTGACAAAATCCGAGCAACACGGATACAGAGCGTGAAAGGATAGCCGTGATTCCACACAAACACCAGATATCACACAGGCTAAAAAAAAATCAGAAAACGAGTTGGAGTTCGTGTCCTGTTCTCGGCACCGTTCAAATTAATCAGCCTCACTGAATCTACAAACTCCCTGAAAACGCAGTCATCAACAAAATGCAGAGTTCAACATAGAAACAGAAATGAGGCATGCTCCCAGGAAGTTGTTTATAGGACCCCCCCCCCCCCCCTTTATGCGGTGCTTTTTATGTCGGAACGACTGGAAGGTTTCTGAACGATCGACTTAGAGAACACGCTAACAGTGTTAAAAACGGGAAAGATAGTTTTCTTGCTCAGCACTGCACGGAGTGCCACTGTGTGCCCCTTTTTAAGGACACAGCGACGCTGCAAAAGCACAAAGGTGAGCGCACCCGAGTAATTGTCGAGGCTGCGCAGATGGCGTGCGAACAGGTGTCTTGCATCAGCAAGCCCTCCGTGTCTCGGTCCGAGAAGGAACGAAGGTTCCTCGAAGGTTTCGGGGCACGCAAGTAGTTTTTCTGTTTCATTTCCCTTTCCTGTGCTTTTTTTCTGTGCTTTTGTTTGTTGTTTTTGCTTTCTCTTACTCATGTTTTGCTCTTTGTGCCATATGGTTTTGGTCACATATGGTTACTGTCTCCTCTATATATTTTCGCGCTCTGTGCAATAAACTCAGTTGGAAGTTAGCGCTCATGTCCTTCGTGTCCTTGACTCTGTGTCGTCGTTTTGTTCTCGCGCTATAACTATCGTCATGTTCTCTAGGCTCCGAGTCTTCAACGCGAACCACCGGAACACCAGCGCCGTTCAACAGCTGGAGTAAATCACGACCGCAAAGGCTCGGTCCCGCACAGCCAAACACGGTCAGTGCGCACTCCACTATCGCTACTTTATGGGAAACTCCAATTGCCAGCTCCCCAAGCACCGGCAGTCGTCCTGTGTAGCAGGATAGTTTCACACTGGATAATCTCACTTTCAGCCATTGGTCGCGGTGCTTCTCGTACAGTTTGCGTGGGATGACATAAACGGGCGACCCAGTATCGACTTCCATGGTAAGCTGTACACCACACCAAAAGAACGCTCGGCGGATCGATAGCTCTAGACAGGTATTTCGTTCTGAAGCCAAGGTCCAGATGTGTGCTGCTTCCTGTTCGTCGTCTGTCGATCCCTCCGTTCCCGTGAGAATGTTGGTTTGTGCTTTTTTTGCTGTTCCTCGCTCACAATCACCGTGGCTTCGGCATTTTCTTGCAATGTGACCCCGTCCTCCACAGCGGTAACAAAGAGCGTTAGACCAGGTGCAACTGGTTTCATTATGCTTAGCACTACCGCACCTTGAGCATTCTCGGTGTTCAGCATCCCACCACTCGTCTTGCAGTGTTTCCCGCTGGTCCGCTTGTACTTTGAACACTGGTGTTAAGGGCAATCCGTTCATATTTTTCACCCCCATATCTGCAGCTTCAGCTAAAAGGACCATCACTTCAGCTTTTTCTAAGGTGAAGTCCTTCTTCGCAAGTAGCTGCTTCGGCAGTGCACTTGAGGGCACCACATACTATGCGATCTCGTAAGCATGCACCTCATTCTCCGCTTGAAAACGACTGAAAAACTTGTCACTCTCGGCAATTTAATGTCACTTGGGATCCTAGTTCTCGCTCAAAACTGCAGCGACTTCTTCATAGGCCAACTCATTCGGCTTGCGTGGAGCTACCTTCCCTGCCAGTATTTGGATTGTTTGTGTGCAGAAAGCAGCAACCAGCAATGCTCTTTTTATAGTCGAGTTCTCAATGGCATTCGCTTCGAAGTATGCTTAGGCGTGAATAATCTATGGCCTCTAGTTATCTTTGCCTTTTTCGGATTCCGGAAGCAGGTGGTGAGCCTTGATCACCTTGGTTACTCGGTTTTTCGTAGCCTCAGGTTCAGGGTCGTTTTTCAATGCATGGGTGGTGTTCATCCTCTTCGCCATTGTAGCACAGCCATGGCGTGCGCATAGCAGTGCTGGACCAGCAAGTCACCAATGCAATCAGCAGAACGAAAGAAAGTTTATTCAGAAGGGTAGAACGCAAAATAGGCAGCTTAGCGGCAGACCAATAACGATGAGCACGTGGTAGTAGCAATAATCCGACGAGGTGCAGGCTGGCAGCTGTTGTGAGTGAAGTGCGCGAGTCAAGTGACTTTCAAATTTGGCGCGTAAGATGAACTACTGACAATGTGTGCAAGATGGCGTATTGCGCCAGTGCGGCGAACACTGGCGATTGGAAAAAGAAGAAAAATTCAAGGAAATGGGAGAAAAATCCAGAGCCAGGGCATCGAAGAACGAGGAAGAGGAGATTCGGGCGCGTGCTTGGAAGAAGACGGCTAGGGTGCGGCGTGCGAGCTCGTCGGGTGCGAGTACCACCTGGGCGTCAGGGCATCCACCTAGCTGGCGACTGTTTCCATGGGGTCCTGGTGACCATTCAACCGCAGCGGCTATTGGCGAGCCCTTGGCAAGACCTTGGTCTGATGTTCGAGCTGAAGACAGCGCAGCAGATGACGTCTACCGGGAGCGGGAGCAAGCCGTCGGGCTACGGGCCCGAGCTTATGCACTCTCACCACGGCAGCTTCCCCACTGGACTATTGAAGGGCGTGAACCGCTGGTGAGCCGTATCCGTCTTCTTTCGCGTCCGGACTCAAACACGAGGACTTTAACGAAAAGGACTGTTTAGACTCTTAGAGGTTTCCGCTCGCTAACGAAACTGACAGTGCTAATTAGTTAACATTTTTCTGATCTTAGTATTTTCCTTTTTGTGTTTTTTTGTGAGTTTGTGAAAGTATAATTTTTTTTGCAAATCAAACGCTCACTTCCTTTTCTCGTGAGAGAATAACGTTTCACAGCTAGCTCGACTGGCTTTATTTACTGAACCTGTCACAAATTGGCGTCCGCTACGACAGGACGTGAGTGTTTGCCACTAAAAAGTAGATTTGAGTAAGGCTAACTAAAAAGTAAAATGGGCTCGCGAGAGTTGATGGCGCTGGCAGAACGCATGGGGTTGGAGGGAGCAGAATTGCAGGCTTGGTTTGACGCACGAGAAGCGCGTGAGCGCGATGAACGAGCCGCGGAGAGAGACGCGAAGAAAGAACAGTTGGAGCTGGAAGGCCGCAATTTACAGCTACGTCTTGAAGTAGCAAAAATGGAGAACCAAACCCGAGAAGCAAGCCAGCGACACTTGGAAGTAGAAGAGAGGACGCTGCAACTGCGCCTGAGAGTAGCTGAGGCCGGTGTCGGTCAGCCTACGGTGGCTGACACGGGCAACCAAAGGAACGCGCCTATGGTAGTGAACCCGCATAACTTTATACCCGTTTTCAACGAGGACAGAGACGACCTTGACGCCTACCTGAAAAGGTTTGAGAGAGTGGCGACAGGTCAAGATTGGCCACGGGAAAAGTGGGCCACGGCTCTTAGTTTGTGCCTTGGCGGAGAGGCTCTGAAGGTATTTGGACGGTTGTCACCGAACGATTCCCTGTCATACGACGAAGTCAAATTGGCACTGCTCCAGCGTTTTCGCTTCACGGCTGATGGCTACCGTGAGAAATTCCGGAAAAGCAAGCCTGAAGACGGCGAAACTGGAAAACAGTATGCCACGAGACTCCAAAGTTTCTTTGACAGGTGGATAGAAATGTCTCAGACAGAGAGGAATTTCGATTCAGTCCGTGACTTGATTGTAGCCGAACAATTCATGGCGAACTGCAGTAGTCAGCTGGCGCTCTTCTTACGGGAGAAGAACTGTAAGACTCTGGAAGCCATGGCAGAGGCAGCTGATATATATATAGAGGCAAAGAGATTGAAGAACTTATTAATGGTTCAGAATAAGAGTGAGGACACAACTGGGAAGGCTAAATTGATTTCAAGCCCAAGAGCAGAGATGCAATGTTTTGTTTGTGGCCGTAAGGGGCACAAGGCTTCTGACTGTCGAAGTAAACCTAAACAAGTATTTTGTACAAACTGCCGTAAGTGGGGGCATGATGTGAAGGGCTGTCAGAAAATGACTGGCACTTCGAAATCAACTACATCTTGTTTAATGCTACCCAAAGAAGAGACCGGTCCACAACAATCCATGATTGATGGCGACGACTCGGACCGAGATGACAATGTTATGGGCACGGTGAAGACGCAAGCGCAATGTAAGAAACGTCCCATGCCAGTGTTACCAGGGGAAGTGAATGGACAAATTGTTCGAGTCCTAAGGGACACCGGAAGCAACACGTTGGTAGTACGCCGGTCATTAGTACCTGATGAAGCACTAACTGGCACTACCGCGACGTTGTGGTTGGCTGATGGCAGCACCATCGTAGCCCCTGAGGCGGAGATACGTATCAGATCTCCATACTTTTCCGGCATGGCCATCGTCAAGTGTATGCCGTCGCCACTGTATGACGTCATAGTTGGGAACGTACCGGGGGCCCGTGACGCCAATGACCCCGACGTTTCGCGGAAACTTTCTCAAGATCAATTCATTAAGAAAAAAGTTCATTCTGCGGACGAAGGTAACCACCCAAATTCTCAACTGGTTGGTGCCGCACGTCTCAATAGTTCGCGAAGGGCCATCTCTGTTGGGCTCCCTGGCCAGATGTCTCGCAAAATGTTTCGCGAAGAACAAGAAAAAGACCAGACGCTTGACATCTGCAGAGCCAGAGTGGGTAAGAAGTTTGTTAGAAAGGGCTCGACATCTTTTTCTTTCGTAGCCAAGAATGGTATTCTTTACCGACAATACTTCCTGTCCCCTGGTAAGATCATTGAACAAGCCATAGTCCCGAAGTCCCTGAGAGGCCAAGTGTTACGTTTGGCTCATGAAAATGTCATGTCAGGTCATCAGGGTGTCAAAAAAACAATAGATCGAGTTCTGGACGCATTCTACTGGCCTGGGGTACAAGAAGATATCCGCAGATATGTCCGATCATGTGACGCCTGTCAAAGGACTTTACCGAAAGGCAAGGTGGGCAAGGTGCCTCTAGGGCGTATGCCGTTGATCGACACCCCTTTTGAACGTGTGGCGGTCGACATCATTGGACCGATAACTCCAGCCTCGGCAAAAGGCCATCGGTATATTTTGACTCTTGTGGATTTCGCCACTCGCTACCCTGATGCAGTGCCTTTGACAGCAATTGACTCAGCTACAGTGGCCGAGGGACTTGTCGAGATGTTTTCTCGCATTGGTTTTCCACGAGAAGTCTTGGCTGATCAGGCATCGTGCTTTACCTCAGATCTAATGAAGGAGGTGAATGAACTACTGGCAGTCAAGCATCTTAGCTGCACTCCATACCATCCTATGTGCAACGGGATGGTAGAGAGGTTTAATGGAACACTCAAGCAAATGCTCCGCAAAATGGTTCAAGAACAGCCTAAATGTTGGGATCGCTTGCTAGCACCTCTTTTGTTTGCTTATCGTGAAGCCCCACAAGCAAGCTCCGGGTTCTCACCATTTGAACTTATTTATGGCCGACATATTCGAGGACCTCTGAGCATCCTGAAAGAGCTATGGACTCATGATCAGGAGAACGAAGAACTTAAGACGACGTACGGATATGTCCTGGATTTAAGAGAGCGAATTGAGAAGACACTGGAGCTGGTACGACAAAACCTGAGCCGAGCACAGGTGTCGCAGAAAAGGTATTACGACCGCCACAGCAAGCAACGGGACCTGAAAGCTGGTGACCGTGCATTGATCTTGCTTCCCACAAGCAACAACAAGTTATTGATGCATTGGAAAGGGCCGTTTCCAGTCATAGAAAAGAAAAACGACTATGACTACTGGCTGGACCTTGGACACAGCAAAAAACTTTTCCACATAAACATGCTGAAAAAGTATGAAGAACGCCGTGAAGAACAGCTTCCTCAGACATCATCTTTTGTCGTTCTGGAGGAAGAGGAGTCTGAGAAACCACTACCAACTTTCAAAGTACAGGGTAGCTGCGGTATTGACTCCATAAAGCTTGGAGATGAAATCGGGGAGCGACAGCGGGTGGAGATACGGGACATCTTAAGTACATACGAAGACGTATTCTCGGAGATCCCAGGTAAAACAAACCTTGTGGAGTGTCGGTTACAAACGACCAGTTCAGAACCAGTTAACACCCCACAATACCCATTGCCATTCTCTATGAAGGAAGTCGTTGAAAAGGAAGTGCAAGACATGTTGCAACTTGGCATTATAGAACCTTCAGAGTCACCATATAATTCTCCTTTGGTACTAGTCAAAAAGCCAGACAATAGCTACAGGGCCTGTATAGACTTTCGCCGTATAAACAATGTTCTGGTATCTGATGCAGAACCTATACCCAGAACTGATCACTTGTTTGCCGAAGTGGGAACAAAGAAATGGTTCTCGAAGTTTGATTTAACTAAAGGATATTGGCAGGTTCCTCTCGCAAAAGACTCGCAGCAAAAGACCGCCTTTTCAAGCCAATCAGGGCATTATCATTTCCTGTATATGCCTTTTGGCATCAAGACCGCATCCGCGGTCTTCACTCGTCTGATGAGAAAGTTATTGCTTGGAATACCCAACGTCGTTCATTACATAGACGACGTACTGGTGGCTACCACTACGTGGGAAGAACATCTAACAACTTTGAAGCAATTTTTTGCCAGGATACGACAAGCCGGACTAAGGATCAAGCCACAGAAATGTGAAGTGGCTATGAGCACAGTCACCTTTTTGGGACATCGATTGGGAGACGGCAACATACGGCCAGTCGAAAGCACGATACAGAAGATCACCTGTGCTTCTAAGCCTGAAACAAAGAAGCAACTCCGGTCATTCCTTGGACTGGCTGGCTACTACCGTGACCTGATACCTCGGTACGCCGAGAAAGCACAGCCGCTCACTGAGATGACGAGGAAGATGGAGAAAAACAAGACTACGTGGACCACGGATAGAGAAGAAGCGTTTGAATCACTCAAAAAGGCTTTGTCTTCTGGGCCAATCGTCAAAGCACCCGATCTGAAAAGAGAATTCGTGCTTCGGTCTGACGCCTCTGATTCTTGTATAGGCGCTATCCTTATGCAAGAGCATGATGGCATCCTCCACCCTGTGTCATATGCCAGTCGTCAACTTCAGCCTCGCGAAAAGAGATACTCAGCAATCGAGAGGGAATGCTTAGCGTTGGTCTGGGCGATAGAAAAGTATCATGTTTTTCTGTACGGAACGTCATTTGTCGTACAGACCGATCACCAACCACTGCAGTATCTCTTAAGGGCAAAACACCTGAACAGTAGGGTATTACGGTGGAGCCTCGCGTTACAAGAATATTCATTCCGAGTCGAGCACATTAGAGGCTCTGAAAATGTCGGCGCAGATTATATGAGCCGGTTGTGAATTTTTACGTTTTCTCGAGACAAGCGACTACTTCAAGTTGTTTGTTTGTTAAGGACATCTTGTGAATGGACGACGCGTGGTGACTTCTCGCGCACTGAACTGCAGTTTATTTTTCTTCGCAAAAGAAACTTTTCAAAGGGGGGACTCTTGTTGTGAGTGAAGTGCGCGAGTCAAGTGACTTTCAAATTTGGCGCGTAAGATGAACTACTGACAATGTGTGCAAGATGGCGTATTGCGCCAGTGCGGCGAACACTGGCGATTGGAAAAAGAAGAAAAATTCAAGGAAATGGGAGAAAAATCCAGAGCCAGGGCATCGAAGAACGAGGAAGAGGAGATTCGGGCGCGTGCTTGGAAGAAGACGGCTAGGGTGCGGCGTGCGAGCTCGTCGGGTGCGAGTACCACCTGGGCGTCAGGGCATCCACCTAGCTGGCGACTGTTTCCATGGGGTCCTGGTGACCATTCAACCGCAGCGGCTATTGGCGAGCCCTTGGCAAGACCTTGGTCTGATGTTCGAGCTGAAGACAGCGCAGCAGATGACGTCTACCGGGAGCGGGAGCAAGCCGTCGGGCTACGGGCCCGAGCTTATGCACTCTCACCACGGCAGCTTCCCCACTGGACTATTGAAGGGCGTGAACCGCTGGTGAGCCGTATCCGTCTTCTTTCGCGTCCGGACTCAAACACGAGGACTTTAACGAAAAGGACTGTTTAGACTCTTAGAGGTTTCCGCTCGCTAACGAAACTGACAGTGCTAATTAGTTAACATTTTTCTGATCTTAGTATTTTCCTTTTTGTGTTTTTTTGTGAGTTTGTGAAAGTATAATTTTTTTTGCAAATCAAACGCTCACTTCCTTTTCTCGTGAGAGAATAACGTTTCACAGCTAGCTCGACTGGCTTTATTTACTGAACCTGTCACACAGCTGAAGCGTCAATGAGTGCGCGCGCACTCGCACAACAACACGTGAAGACACAAAAAGGTGAAAAACTCAGTGGGAGTTTTTTATTGTTTGCAGCGAAAGCTGTTATAAGATCACTTTTTGGTTCACGCGCAGTTGTTGATTGTAACTTGTCAAACATGACTTAAGCAGGCATGACCTAGCACCAATGGCACAGTGGGGCTCGAACCCGGGTCAGCTGAGTGCCAGCCCAGTATTCTACCACTGAGCTACACCGGTGCTTGTGACTTGTTCTCAAACTTGCCTTAGGCAGGCTTGATGTCGGGAAGGCAACTGCAGTAATATACTATTTGTAAAGCGATTTACAACAGCGAAAGAACGACCGTCGTCGCACAATGGGAATCGCGTAAGGAGTGGGCCTTACAGTGCTCCAAACTATCATAAAGTGTTGTTCATTTTTCCCAATTCACTGTGGCGCTACCCTATTTCAGCCATAATTCCTCATCGTCACCAGTCACTGCATGGACAATTGGCACAAAATTCCTTGCAAGTGTTTAGCGGATACCACGCTTTTCAGATGAATGACAAAAAATAGCATAGCGAATGCGGGCCTACTACCCAAAAGTTTATTATTAGTACCCTAGTGGGTACCAAGGAAGTGTGCTTGCAGTAGTTACCCAATGAGTGTTTTGAAAAGGCTCTGAAAGGCCACTCTTCTAGCTTTCGCCGTGACTGTGCTGCGCTTACCACGCAAGCCTGGCGCTAATTTTTTTTTTGTAAAATGTCGGACTGTAACTCGTTGTGATATTTATTGCATATTCCTGTGGTAATGCCATTTTTGAAGCTGAGATCACCAATACAGAAACAAGCAACAACGCGGAAAAGAAGCACTATTTTGCAATAGATGTCACACAGTACTTTTTACATTCATTTTGGCAACAACCGAAAACAGCTTCTACAAATTGCAAGTGGGTAAAAGTCTGCCCTTTGAGGCAGCAGGTGCGAAATGAACGTCAGCAATTTCCTTTCTAGGGGAAAAAGTAGTGTCTGCACACCATCTGACATTTCCGGCTTACTCACTTTGCAAATATTTGTAACCTTCTTTATGCAGCACCAGCTGCTCTTGAGGTCATTGGTACAAAGGTGACATCAGATGTGTAGCACTATAAAGACTGCAAACACCTCAATAATATTAACCCATTGCACGTACAGCTGTGTGGTATTATTCGTATTTATCGGCCAGTATTTTTTCATATGTGGTTGGCGCAGTGTTTTCTTTAGTTGTGACTGCTAAAGTGCCAAATGCTACAGGTGAAAGCGTTGTGGTTATGCGTAGCAACGTTGGCTCACAAAAACAAAGCATTGGTTACTGGCAAATGAGTCGCAGTTTGTTTGTGTCCGAGCAACATGGCTGCAGTGAAGCACAGAATTCTGAAACTCTATAGAAGCAACGGCGTGTGCCATCCGCTTTATTTTGTCACTAAACTCTGCACATAAAACAATCATTGCAGTGATAGTGTACTAGATTATGTTTTTCACCCATACTATCTGTATCTAATGGCAGCGTTGTCCCGCTTTCCTGTTGCAAAATTTTTAAGGCCCAGTCAGAGTGAAAGACGTATTTGGCGGAGAGGGGTTCGACCATTTTTAAATGCAAATGCAATTATTAGTCGCGCTATGTCAGGAATCCAGCGTTGTCCGCAGCAGTGTCCGCGCGCCGGCAGGTGTTATCTTTCCGCTCTCACTTCCTCGCCCATAGCATCAGCCGCGGGTGCCCACGCTTATGCTCATCCCTAGGAATCGGAGCGTGTGGTGCGAAAGAATGTAGGAGAATGTAGGTGCTTCGGCGCTCTTTCTCTCACCGTTCCCTCCCTCTCCTCCTTGCACCCCACTCTGCGGACCAATCGTGCCTCACTCTGGACCATTCGCTGGCTGAGTGCCTCTCATGACGCCGCTGTGAAACGACGAGCCGAGAACGCAGGTGCTCCACACTGACGTCCGCTCACTTCACACTCTCGACCGTTCACTGGCTGGGCGCCTCTCCAGGTGATGGCAGAAGTCGGTGAAGGTGAATGTCTGACGGCGATGGTACCCTAATTCGGCGCAAGATATGCATTTGCATTTCTTTACGATTCCCTTCAGGGAGGTGGGGGCATTTTTTTTCTGTGCTTGCTTGACAGTCTCGGTGCGCTTTAGGACTTGTGATTGATATGCTTTACATTCACTGTTAACTTCCTCCTTTTTCTGTAAAGAAGACACCTTTTAACAAAACCAAAAGGATTTCTCGCACGTTGGTTGTGACTGGTCAAATACAGCATGCTCGTGGTCTGCTGACCTATGACATTATCGAATTTTTCACGTTTCGCACTCTCGTTTTTTAGTATTATGACATATATTGAAATAATTTTTATTCCTTTTTCATTGCAGGCGGTGCTTGCCCTAGATGTCTAGAATCAAAGGCCCCACCAACTAAATTATGATTTTTTTGAAGGGTTACTGGCAGAGTTTCGTGCGAATGAAAGTTGATGTCGAAATACGATTGGTTTAGTTGGGCTCTTTGTTGTATGTCGCTGTAATTTACAGCGATCATGCCTGCTGCTAACTGTACCAGACATCTAGTCAACTAGTGTTATGCTCTCTAGAAATGCGAGACCACAACTCTTGTCTTATTTTCTAAGGTCTGTCCGCTGCCTTTCTAAACCTGAAACTAATGCTTATTTAATGGACCCAGCTTGAAACATGGATGCTTTATCTACAAATATTTT
The DNA here is from genome assembly GCA_013436015.1 of Rhipicephalus annulatus. Taxonomy (NCBI): domain Eukaryota; kingdom Metazoa; phylum Arthropoda; class Arachnida; order Ixodida; family Ixodidae; genus Rhipicephalus; species Rhipicephalus annulatus. The sequence continues at coordinate 292,945 of WOVY01002735.1, read as the reverse complement.
TCATCCTCTTCATCATCATCATAATCATTATGACTAGGTCCACTGCAGACCAAAGGCCTCTCCCATGATCCGCCAAACAACCTGGTCTCGTGCTTTCTGCTGCTAGGTTATACCTGCTAACCATTTTTTCTGATCGGATCACCTAACTTTTTTTCTCTCCTTCATGCATTTGCCTTCTCTGGAAACTAAGCCGGTAATCCATAATGACCAGTGGTTATCCTGCTTACATGCAACGTGCCCGGCCCATGCGCATTTATTCTTCTTGATTTCAACTCTTTGTTCCCTGATCCACTCTGCTCTCTTCTTGCCTCTCAAAATTACGCCTATCAGTTTCCTTTGCATCGCTCGCTGCGTCAAGCTAAATTTAAGCTGAGCTCTTTTTGTAAGCTTCCAGGTTTCTGCTCCGTAGGTAAGTACCCACAAGATACAGCTGTTGTATACCTTATTCTTGAGGGTCAATGGCAGATGAGCATTCGTGATTTGAAAATGCTTGCCAAAAGTGATCCACCCCATTCTGATTTTTTAAAGTATATTCAACTCTCATAGGTAGGCTCCGCGGTTACTACGTGTCCTAGGAAGGCATGTTATTTAAAAACTTCCAGCCACTCTCCATCTATCGCAAAGTGCTGTTTTCTGCCGAGACTGTTGCACGTTACGGTAGTTTTATGCTTAATAATTTTCATATTCACCTTTCTGCTTGCTGTGTCCAGTTGAGTAATCATGAGCTGTAGTTCTTCTCCCGAGTTCCTTATGAAGGCAATGTCACCCTCGAATCGTAGGTTACGAAGATGCTCTCCATTAATTCTTATCTGTGACTCTTCCCTATCTAGGGTTTTGAAAACCATCTGCAAACCCACGGTGAATAGCATTGGAGAGAACATGTCTCTTTACCTTACATCCTTCTTTATTGGGATTTTGTCGCTTTCCCTTATATAGAACTATGGTGGCTGTGAATCCACTGTATATTTCTTTCAGTATAGTTAAGTAGGGTTTGTCGATGCTCTGATTCCGCAGTTAGTTGGCTGGTTCCTCTAAGTCCTGACGCAACCCACCACGGGGGATCGGCTATGTCTGCATTACTGCGTGTCTCGGCTGAGTCAAACGCTTTCTCTGAATCTTTGAAAGTCATGTAGAAGGGTTGGTTGTATTGCACGCATTTATTCATTACCTGATTGATAGTATAAATATGATCTAATGTAGAGTAGTCTGTACGAAATACTGTTAGATTCTTTGGTTGATTGAACTGTAATATACCTCAATTAGGTCAGCTACAACTTTTGTAAATAGTTTGCAGAGAACGGACAGTGTACGCGATATGAAAAGAGCTTTCAAAAGCTACGAAGTGGGATCATCGCACGGCACTTCAGTGGGTTATCAGTCACTGCGGAACCAAGGAAATGAAAACAGGTGTTTTGGCGAAAACGGCTCATCAATACTTGCAAATAGGTCTGATTCCTCTGTCTAAATGCTATATAAACTGAATTTTAGGAACAAAACATGAATTATGGTTCTACACCCGCTTCTCAGACAAAACAAATCAATTGTTTCTATTGCTGTTTAACATAATCATGAGAGCCATTTTTTAAAGTCCGTGAGCTCCCCAAGGGCATGCCCACCCTCATACATCGTTTAAGACTGGGAACTGATTACAGAAAACAATTCTTACTTCGGGTGCTTGAGGTTTGATTTTCGATATATTTTGTTATCCTCGTATGAATCATCCTTTCCATTAGTTTGCATATAGTCTGTGTAAGTGATATGGGTTGTGATTGGCTGTGATCATGGAAACCTTTCCTGGTTTTGGTATAGGATGGATGACAGACAGGCCCATATGTTCAGGAACTACTCCATGAGACCATTGCTTGTTGATGACCTCTAAGAGGGCTGTTTTGGGCTCTTCGGACAGATTGCGTAGCATTTTCTTAGTGATGCTGCCGTGTCCTTGTGCAGAATCATATCTGCCGTGTTTTATGGCTGCATGACGCTCTCCCAACGTGAAATCAGCATCTAGGTCTGGGTGTGGTCTAGTGGCTAAAGTACTCGGCTGCTGACCCGCGATTCGCGGGATTGAATCCCGGCTGCGGTGGCTGCATTTTCGGTGGAGGTGAAAATGCTGTAGGTCCGTGTGCTCAGATTCTGGTGCACGTTACCAGAAGCCCATGTGGTCAAAATTTCCGGAGCCCTCCACTACGGTATCTCTCACAATGAAACGGTGATTTTGGCACGTTAAACTCCACATACGTATCAATATCGGAGTGCAAGTGTCTCGAGAGGTGAGGATGCATTGCTTTTGCCAAACATTTTGCGAATAATTCCATAAAGCTGCTTCACGGCTTTAGTTTTTTCGGGTCGCTAGCAAGTGGAGAACCACTGGGCTTGACTCAGCTCCTGCTCCTGTTGTGTATTAAGCTTGAATATTTCTCTAATGCGACGGAGAGTCTGGTAGCGTCGGCCGTTGGTCTTGTACTGTTGTGTAAGCTTGCTGACTTTTCTACATGAAGCAATCATACGCGACTCGGCGATTTCATCACTTTCCTAACGAAAGGATTGTTCTGTGACCGAGCTAAGTTTGATGCACAAAAGTTCGGCGAATTTTTCAATGTTTTCGAATTTCGCTTCGAAACCATCACGAAAGTGGGACAAGTTAATAGACCAGATATGTGCGTGCGCTCGAAAGTTTTCTTTTTAATATAAAAATAATGGGCTTATGATCGCTGCCACATGTGGTAAAGTGAGTCTTCCAACTCTTGACTGCTTTAGGAGTGGTGTTGGTTAAGTCTAGAATAATATGTATCTGCTTTGCATGTAGCCAAGCACTGGTGCGAACTCCAATTTGGCTGCGAATATGAAGGAGTAGTGATTCTAGTTGATCAGCTTGAAGGCGTCCTCTGGAATCATCAGTAGCATACTCCCATATATCCCTTTTGACATTGAAGTCTCCGCCTATTGTGATGTGAGTGCCCTTGACCTTGTGCAAAATCTGCTGTATCCACACACAATTATGCGGTAAAGTGGCGTCGCGACAAGGGTTATAGTACACCGAAGCGACCACCAGTGCGCGACCACCAGCGTTAGTTATTTGCTGTGTGCGCAAGCAGGTTCTTTAGTGTTCCTATTGCTTGTGTTTTTCAGTTCTAACAAGAAATTACGCCTAGTCAACGCGAAAAAATTGCCGTTTCAGTTTTATTCAATGGTCAAAATAGATCGATTTGTTTCGCTGTGCACTATGAGCACAAAGTGCAGTAATAAGTACCAACAGATTGTGGACAGTACACCTACTTTGGTTTTTTCTCCTACTCTCCAATTAATTACCATTACATATGCGAATGCAGGTATGTGAATCGTAGCGATAGATGGCTAAGCGATTCACCCATAATTAACACGAATAACGTAGGCACTGCGTCTTCAAGAAGAAAACCGAGCCACAGTAATACTGACACAGTAAGCACAGTACCCCTAACAAGACATGGTTTGCCAGGCATACGTGTGTTGCTATTGCACTCTTGCACAGTCCGTTAAGGCATGTACTGAGGCAAGCACTCGGCGTTAGATGTTGTGCCCACCGTCCCGTGGCCCGTTAGACACTGTACTCAGGACCACTGTACACGTACTAATGATGACACACACCTCACAAGTTCATGCACAGCACAAGTTATTTTCACAAAAAATATTTGAGAGAACGCAAGCAAGTGTGGAAGACTAAAACATGTGAGGGGTTGTGTCATTGCAGACGAATTTCACGAACCCACATTTCATGAAACGCACGGGTTTCCCTGAGTAAAAATCGTGAGCGAAAAACTCTTGGAAAGTATTTTTTGTAATATTAAAGCACTGTCATGTATTCTGTCCTCAGTGCACCTATATAATATTGTTAAAGAAATAAATGTGGTTTGTAAAGCATAACAATTGTTTCAGCTTTGAATAAAACTTTAGAGCGAAGAAACACTGATACTGAAAAACAAACATTATCGCGCTTCAATTGCACGTCCTACATCTCTATATTCTCACGTCGCTAGCCGTAACATCTGAAAACTTTTCACTCGAAGTTTAGTGACCTATTCGAATATATCTTGGATTTTTGACGTGCAAAGGCGAGCTGAAAGAGCTTCAAGATCGCCTATTCCCTTCATGGTTTCGCGCTGCTTCATAACATTGCTTTTATAGGCTTCTAAGGGACCTATAGAAAAACTTCTCGAGAAATAATGTTCGTTATTGGAAGTTCAACGATTTCCGGCGTGTAACGAAAATTCATAATGCCTCTTAGTGAGGGGCTTTTAATGATAGAGGACTACTGAGCATGGAGCCAGCATTGCGAGGCGGCACCCCGTGGCTAGAAGCTTATGTGATCCAAGTACTGCTGTTTATGTCGGCTATTAGAAAATAGCATGCTATGCGCAGTTTGGTGTCAAGCACCAGGCGTTGACAGCTACGAAGAAAGGTAACATACAACTGTGCATGACAAGAGGACACCTGTGAAAGTAGCTTCTATGCGCTCTGCTTGTAATATCTCGTTGCTGTGCACGACTGTAAAAACTCACGAACCCACTAATGTGAGAGATACTTTAATTGTGTCTTATGGTTTCGGGATCAGCGGCCCACATAGGCCACGGCTAGTACCAGTCTGCCCTTGTGTTGTATTCAGCCAAGTTGTACAGACTAGACATGATATTCTGGATCTGCTGCTCAGCAGCTATTTTGTGGCCTTGTCCAGACATCTAAGGGCAAGCCCACTGGGTGGCTTTCAGATCCTCCTGTTACATGCATAACTTATTGTTGCTATCATACCGCTCTGGGTAGTAACCGAATGCTATAGGCAACCGACGCAAGCTGCGTTGAACTCGGTGCCGCAAATGTGCAGAGAATGGGCGGACCGTCATCGCCTACGCTAGGTGGTAACCATGGAAAGCTGAAGAACACCATTTGATCATTGAAAAAGAGTGTCTTGCCATAATTTGTAATTGGCACACCGAGATGACAGATGTGTGCAAGACAAATGAGTACGTTTGGAAAAAGGCATTTGCATTTACACCCTCGTCACGACAACGCCAAAGTTCGTATAATAAACCACAGATTCTCTTTCATAGCGAACGGAGAACGACACTTTGCGGTTAGCCTCGGACAAACACAATAACAAAGCTGTGCACAACTGTGAAGTCCGTAAAATAATTCTGTTTTCAATGTGTCCAGTAGGTAGCTGGTAACTCATAATCATTTTTGCTTTCCATAAAATAAACGTTTATCGACAGCAGAAGTTTGCGGGCAGCATTAGTCAGCTTTAGTGGCATTACCATCTTCGAAGACGTAGATAAAGCGTCTGATGAAAATCGCAAAATGCTATTTGAATTAGAAAAATGTTATTGAACCTTGTAAGCTAGTGACATCGTGGGTGCCCTTTAAACTTAGAATGCTATGCGCACTGTGGTATCCCAGATAGCTTACACAAGAATGTCGATGAAGAACCTTTTGCTTCTACAGCTGCTGGGTTTACTGACACACTTCCACGTGACGGTTGACGATGCCAAAAGCAAGTATGTCGCATCATGGGCTCAATGAAAAGGGGAGCAAGTTACTACACTAATGCACACGCTAGCGCTCGAGACAATGTTGCAGAAAAAAGTTCACTAATAAAGAAATTCTTGTCGAGATGCAGGTGCTTCCAATTGCTGCCTAATCTATACGAGGTACAAAAATCCTGCGAAAACAATTGCGGCCGGGACGTGTTTCGGGTGCTAACAGTTTCTTCTAGTATACTGAGTAAAAAATATGATTACACCAAAAAAGCCGCAGCTGGCAGTGTGAATGAACAGGTCATACTCCTTTTTTCCCCAGTTTCACTTAGTTTTAGCGTGTATCAGCTGCTGATGTCAGCACCAGAATCAAAACAGAAATAAAGTAGCCAAGTGGCCAAGGTGTTTTTTTGTCGCCGCAGCTTTTTAAAAGTAGCCAATCTGGCGTAAAGTAGCCACATCCAGCAACTTTTGTTTTGATGGCATCATTCGAACGGTTTGGCTATAGTGAGCTAGAACCTCCACTTCACTATAGGTCTGGCATCTGAGCTCAGAGCAGCCGACCAATGCCGCCTTGGCGGCATTGGCTATAATTAAACAAATTGTAGGGTTGCCTCCGTAATCAACTTTGACGATGGGCTGACATCACAGGCCATAAACGCAGTCTGCGATTGCGATGCACTGTACACGATTTGACTCTGTGACGACGCAGTTACGTGCCTCGTGTTTCGCATTGTGCTAGCGTGTACAGTTTAGTGTAGCTTCTACATGCAACAATGGTGTATCTCCGTCTACTGGAATCAGTGCGACGGTACTGACTACAATAACTGTTGCGTTAGGCGCCACTGAAATACAATGAAATCAATGACTGAATGTCATGTATGTGAGTATGGTGCAGCGATGGACACGCCAGGGCTGAGCGGGAGGTTTTAGCGCATTTACGGCACAAGTTCAGAACTCTGTATTTCGCGTTTGTGGGGTTGAGCATGCATCGCGACCCAACCAACCGCCGTCGAAGTGACTTTGAAAAGGGAAAAAGAAAAAAATAAGCGCAGTTCCACTACTTCCTCTCTTAAACGAGGGCACCTCCGCAGTTCTGCGCAGAGGATGGGGGAATCGGAATTAAAAGGAGAGGAGAAAAGAGGCAAGAAAAAGGTGGAGGAAAAAAAGCGCATTCAAGCTGTGAGTCGCGCGTGCGAGATGCCCCCGTGTGCCACACGCAGTCGACTGAGATTACCACCAAGAAGGCCGGGGGTACAGTAATGTGCACGTTTTAAAACGGGCCAGAGAAGAACTCACGAAATGCAGTCGGTTCGTCCAGAGAGAGACCAAACCGTTCAGCTATGGACTAGAAGGGGAGAAGGGGCACAACTCAGAAATTCCGCTCGTGGGAGCCAACTGGGAGAGCCCTCAGCGCCATGTGAAGTCCCGAAGAAAGCCCAGTGAGGATGTTATTCCTGGTTTTGATGTCAGGTTGGTGCGAGGTCTAGGTGGCGGGCTCAGTCATCGTGCTTCTGATGACGGTTTCAGAAACCGGCGGTTGTGAAAAAGCGCGGTGTCTGCGTCACAGTCAAGCGCTTTTGGACGATGGTAGGGGCCGGCTGAGCGGTGCATGAGGGCGGGGCCGTAGTTGTTGTAGTGGGGATGACGGGCGCACTCGTTGTAGGACGAAGGGTGACCTCCGAGGTCGCGTCGGCGGTACCGGCTAGCGCATCTCGGAAGGAGCGTCCCTTGATGACGGAGGCGTTACTGCCAGGAGTCCTAGCATGCTGCAGGGCTTGGTGGTGAGTCACAATACCGTCGGTTGAGGCCATGATGACCACGGCCTTGCGATGGAGCTGCCAGGATGGACAGCGCGGCTCAGCCCCAAGATGTTTCCCGCGACATTTTATGCAGCGAGGATGTACTGCACATGATCCTGGGGCATGCTTGATGCCGCAGGATCGCAGGCACCGTTCGTCTCGATAGCAAGTGGTGGTTGCGTGCCCGAAGAGGCCACAACGGGAGCACTGCAGGGGCCGGGGCTGACGGGGTCGAACAGGGCGCCTTTGCTTGTAAAGCAGTATATCCGGCGGGACGGTAGTCCCAGTGAAGGTGATGGTGAGGCAGTTGCCTCAGCGTACACCGGACACGAGGGACACATGTGAAGCAATGTTGTCGGCGAGGTCCTTGAGGGAGATCGTTGGGTCCACTCCGAAAACCATGCCAACACAGGTGTTCAGGTCGAGTTGTATGGCTTGAACCTTATTCTCGCAGATCGTCCCAACCTGAAGTAGGGCGGTCAGATCTGCGGTAGGGTGAGAGTCGACAGCAACAAGGTCACGCCGGAAATTGACCCGCGCTCTCTGGGTGGCTGGAAACCCCAAAAGGAAGGCGGCGATCGCATCCCTCAACGCAGCCGGAAAGTTAGCCTTCTTCCCAACGGGCCGAAAGACGATGGTGGTGGCACATTTACTCGGAGAAAGGTCGCCAACAACGTGAAAATCGTCAGAACGCGGAAGCGTGCTTGGGGGCACGCCGCGCTCACTGGAGGCGGACGCCGTTTCCACGGTGGCTGCATGTAGTTGAAGGACGAGATGAGGAGGTGTTGCTGCCAGGGGGGTATCCTTCGCCGATAGCCACGGCTGTGGCAGGAGGCGAGGAAACTCCGGTGTGCACCTTCACTTTGCTCGAAGCCGGGGAAAGGGCGGCGTTGTGATGGCTGCTGACTTTCTGCGGCTGAGTTTTCTTAGAGCGTGCTGGCTTGAAATGTGCCTGCTGCTGCTGTGTTGGCACTGAAGATGATACCGAGGCATCCGCGACGGCATCCTGCTGTGGTGTTTTCTTCCGGTTGCCTTGCTGAGGCGCCATATGTAGCCCTTATATTGGCTGGCTGTGCGCTAAGAGCGCGGAGGAAAGATCAGGGTAAGGATGGGAGTGAAAAAAAAAACACGTTCTTCTTAGTTGAAATCTCATCTCTACTGACTGCCGTCAGAAACCGATTCAGAACCGAAATGATGCACTTCAAGGCAAAAGGGTGTTAAAAGAATGTGTGGTTTGTCTTTTTGGGGACTAATGGTGCTGCCACAACCATTAATCCCTTTAAGGACTAACGGCACGGGGACAAACAGTTAGTCTCCCCAAGGGACTAACATTTAGTCCTTACATTTACACCTTAGTGAGAAACCGTTAGTCCCACAGTTCACCCCAAAGGACTAACATTTAGTCCTCATATTTGCACCATATAGAGCAACTGTTAATCCCCACATTTACACCTTGCCAGGCAACCGTGAATCCTCACATTTGCACCTTGCCGGACGAATGGTTGATCCACTCAAATACTCCAATCGGATGAGCTTTTTGTCCCCAGTTAAAACGTTTTTTGTTTATTTTCTGCCAGGCCTAATACTTCTTTCGCCTGTTTTTCTGCGCAGTGAGCAACAAATTCCGCAGAAAAGAACATGCGAAAAAGTAGTTAGCCACTTATGTGTAACTGCTATAACAGTCACGGCAACAACGAAAAACAAAAGTGAGACATCGAAATCTTTTATTTTTCTACATACACATGAAGCTTCCCCATCTTTTAAGTGAATTCGTGGTGAAGTGTACAACTCCAGTCTCGTTGTCAAATCTTGTTCACTCCTTGGGGAGCTCCTCCGACGGAAGCGATAGATGACAAGCATTGCAGACGCCAGCGCATGCAGCCTTCTGCCTGTTGTGTTCCCACGGCTGCACGCACATCAATATATTAAAGATAGTTAGTCACACGTCACAGAAGATGAAGATGCACGCATATGACAAGTACGTGCACGTGAATATAAAACAAGCGTTAAAATATGACACACAAATAGCTTTACCTTCACATCTCGCACAGTCCTTCTGAAGCTGCTCTGATAATAGAGATGGATGACGGGCATCGCAGACCCCAGCGCACAGTCTTCAGCACATTGTGTTGCCACGGCTGCACAATAAGTATGTAAAATAGTGAGTCACACGTGACAGAGGATGAATACAAATACATATGAGAAATACGTGCAAGGTAAAATTAAAACATATGTGAGATATGACATGCCAATAATTTCACCGTGATATCACACATCGTCAAAGACTCATGTTGATCCCCGTAGCTCAACAGCCGCTAACAAGTCGGCGAGTCCTAAGCGAGCGAGGTCGTTCAGCTCCAGCAAGCGAAGGCGAGACCAAACACGGCGCTGCACGCGGATTGTCTGCCGCCAGGGAACTTCGAACGGGAGAGCGAGCGTACACTTGGCCGCCGCCGCGAACAGCGCCGAGCTAGTTTGGAGCTAGCGCCGAAGAAATCGACGGTAATGCGGCTATTTTCCACAAACTCGAGCGAGTGCAGCGCACAAACGCGAGTCCGCCGCCACGGCCAGCGGACGGGGCCGAGCTTCTTGGGACGACTGGCGGGAAAGCCAACTGTAATGGCGACCAATTTTCAGTGAGTTCCGACGCTAGCAAAAGCCCCGCCAGCCCGTGGTGGTTCACTTGCAGCGCGCGACATACTACAACCAAGCTCTTTACGAGAACCCGTAACGTGTTTTAGATGACTCCCAACACAGCGACGAGGTCTCAGCCCAATATCGTCAGCCCGAAGCTCATAGCGGCGGCGAAGACAGGCGAGCACTCGATGAGTGAGCGTACGGGAGGCCGGCGGCAATGGCGGCCAATTTCCAGGTGGTCGAAAAACACAGGTGAACTGCAGACACCGAAGCTGACCTTCGCGATGCATTTCGTGAGTGCGATTACAACACGACCGAGCCCGTTGCCGGCAAGCGCGATCCGTATCGCACACGCGACAAGTAGAGTAGAATAAAGAATGATAACCTACTTGCCTTAGAATCCAGCGCTGTTTTCTGCCCCGAGTCGGACTGAAGTATATATCCGATAGGCCTGTTCTTCTCGGCTGCCATATTGACCTTCCGACCTATTGCTGTCCTGTGTTGGTCGTGACTATCTTGAAGCCAGAGATATACAGCGCGGCGTGGTGACTTGTCGAGACTTGCTCCAGACTTCATGAGTGCAGTGAAACACAAAAGCATCAGCCCACGCTCATCCAAGCGTACACACAAGCACCACGTCGTAATTTTTAGATCGTCAAATCCAGGCGGCCGTGGTCGAGCACTCCGAGCGCGACGCAAGGCGGACCGTTGCCGGCAAAATACGGGGAAAGACTGAGCCAGCAGAGGAGGAGAGGGAGGCCTGGTCACCTCTGCAACGCTTTTCGAGCTGCCAGCAATGCCCGCGCGGTTCATCCCTTGGTTTCGCGCTCCACGCTTCCCTCTGTGGTTGCTCCTCAAGGGTCTATCTGTTAATCGCGCGCTCCTGTTGGGCTCCATTACTCATTTTTCGGGTAATTTTGCCTTAGAGTGTGGTATCTTCACCGAAACAACCTGCCAGTGGGATGCTACTCGGCTACACATGGCTGCCTCATAGAGGTTTAAAAAATCACTGCATACCAAGCTTATATTCTTAGGACGGCCTCCGACCCACAGACCACGTTTCTTCGCAGCAGCAGACCGTGACCTAAAACAATAGAGGTAAATCCCGTTTGGTATCGCTTGCGCGGTTTGCGAATGCCCGTGGCTCATGTGCGATTTGCGCGATGCTTTGGTGTGCGCAGTGTCTCCGGATAATGTATGCCGGTCGCGAGTGGTTGGTTTTTGTGTAGGAGATAGCAGAAGAGCATGAAAGCTCAAAACACAACTGACAAAGTAGAACTGACAGAATTTTAGGAGATAATCGACCACCCTAAGTTAGCCGTCATCGAAAAATATAAAAAGGAGTGAATTAGGCATGCTTTCAAGACCAGACGAAGCTTCAAAACTGTGCAGAGAAAGCTGGGAGTAGGCAAAAACCAGATGTATGCAGTAAGGGAAAAAGAAGGTTGCGTCAGAACCAATATATACAGGATAGTCTAAATAGCGCAGGAGATATACAGTGATTAATGAGGGCTACATAGATCTCTAAAGTAGCCGAGACAACCGGGACGCTAGCTTAGGTAAAAGTAGAGGCCCAAAGGTGACGACATCTTACCAGTAATGGCAGAAGAAGTAGGGAAGTGCTTGTAGAGAATAGAAAAATGCAGACTCACTGCTGAGGACCAAGTATCACCAAATCTTTCAAAAGAAGGCGGTCAGATTGTGTCAGAAAAGATGTTCAATATCTATACGAAGGGTTTGTTTACTGAAAGGGTACTATAAACTTAGAAAAGACTAAAAGCATGCTGTTCATAAAAAAGAGGACGCCAATGACATAGAAAATTGTAGGCTAGTCAGCTCACCGTCGATTGGCTGTAAGCTTTTTACAAAAATAATAGCTAATACAATTAGTACATTCAAGTTCAATCAACCAAAGGAGCAAGCCATATTCTGTACAGGCTCATCAACAGTAGACCACATCATTATAATAATTAGGTGATCGCGAAATGCGCGGAATAACACCAACCCCAATACATAACCTTAATCGACTTCTTGGAGGCATTCCATTCGACCGAGATATTAGCAGGCTGGAGATCATGCAGAGGCATATATTAGCAAGGATATAATAGCAGTCAGGCTGGCACTGCAGAATAAGTGCATCGAGGAAGAATATATAGATACTACGAGAAATCTGGAATGAATCTTACAATTACCATATATAGTCCTTGGGTCTGAGACAAAGCAGACACAACCTTCCTGATGCTATTCTCCTTCTGTTTACAGGAACCTTGCAGGGCTCTAGACTGCGAGGTGGTCTTAGTAACCTGGGATTGGTCGGTGGCATTGCGTTGAAAATCAACGCAGGGGACAAATTGCGACTCTTCATCACAGAATTGGCAAAGCAAAGCGGACGATGAAGTCTTGAATATAAAAGGCATAATGCTGGAGCAATGTGCAACAGTCTCGGGAGAGAACCACATTTTTAGAAATGCAGCGACACACTTCAAGTTGTAAAGGAACTCGTGTATCTAGGAGAGGTTTTATAACCACGAAGCCTAAACCTGAGAATGAAATAACTAGTTGAATAAGGATGGGGTGGAGTGGGTTCAGCAAGCATTCTTATACTATGAGTGGTAGTTTTTCAATATTTCTTGAGAGCAACATATTGAAACGCTGCATCTTACCGGTACTTACCTTCGGGGCAAAAAACCGGAGGCTTACAAAAACAGTTCAAGTTCACTTGAGGACGAAGGAGTGATCAACGAAAAGGAAAATTGAATTGAATTGAGTTTATTGCACAACAAGGTTGTGAGGAGACCAGGCGAAAAAGCTCCACCGAACAGCTTGAGGGGAACTTGGCCACCTCCCACACTGAGTGGTAACAACGGTTGAAAGCATGCCCTATACCTAATGCATGAACAGAACAGCAAATACAGTAAGCAAGCACGGTCAAAAATAATGAACAAGGATACTGCGTTAACATTTGAAAAACCAAGAAAAAAATATAGAATACCCACAGTGATGAAGACAGAAAAACAACAACAGAATAAACAATGGCAACACATGCAATCATACAAATAAGTTACGTAGGCTTTTTAGGGACATAGTCAACACAGAGACCATTTTCTTTGTGTAACCAATTTAATATAGTAGGTAAACAATACTGTAGCATTTGGTTACCGCATGTAGTTTTGTTTTTGTTGACAATTCATGGTTCTAAATGACAAAATTTATAAAAATAAGTATGTTGCTAAAAGAATGCCAGTTGTATTACAGAGTCATCTTTTTTCATTTTGCGAAGTCTATACATGCGACAAAGCATATATGCGCACAAACAGTCAATTTTTACTGTACTAAACTTTATGGACAAAGGAGCAGTGTGCCAAAAATATGGCACTCTGGAAACGAGGCGTAGGGCTCTTTGTTTAAGCATAGAGTTTCCCAAAATTGACTAGAGGGCACTCTGGCACTGCGATCACTCCGCAACCATGGGAATGATGGTCAGTATACACATTTGCCTAGTCTTCGTACTTGCGGGCGGCAAATCGTACTTGCGGCTTTGTTTATTGCTGGTTACGGTTTGGTTTTGAAAGAAAGAACGAACCCTTTTGAACTTAGTGACTTGATTTGAAAAGGTAAGCCTAAAAAAGTAAGGTTGTGAAGCGCAAACGGCGAACATTTGCTAATTTGTGTTTTCGTGAAAAAACAGCTCCAAGTCACACGAACACACACGGAGCGAGAAGCATGCCAGAAGTACGAAAATAAACAAATGTGTGCACTGCCCATCATTCTCATGCTCGGTGAAGTGCCGTGTGTTGCAGCTTTCACAGACACTAGCGACAGAGTTCCCTCTAGTGTATATTAAGAAACTTTATGGTTTGGAGTACCACAAGTCGGTGAACATTTTTGGTTGTAGCAATCGCCCAGACTAGAATTCCGTATTAGAGAAAAAAAAGACACATTACATATATAAAATTTGTTAATGGATGTGAAAAAATAACTGCAATGACGACGCATAGTACCCATTGCTCTAGATAGTTTATTGACTAAGTGATTCACTTGGCAATCCCATGACATAGTTTCATAGAAATATACTCCAAGTGATTTAAAAGATGCCAGTATTTTTATTTAGGTATTATTTATTTCAATTGCGCTTAGTTCAGATAATTGATTACGTGGATGAAACACTACTGCTTTTGTTTTTCCTACAATAATTTTCATGGATGAAACATTACTGCTTTTGTTTTTTCTACGTTAATTTTAAGATAATTGCTCGTCGCCCACTTGTGTAAGCTTGCAAGCGTCTATTGGCTCGATTTGACATTTAAGAACCTAAGACACCCTCAAAAACATGATTGTATTGTCTGCATAAATTTACGCGCTTTGGCGATGGCAGGTGTATAGGGCCATTCACCAGGCTCCAAAAATACAAAAAAAAGAGCGCTATGCTCTTTTCTGATTTTTCTCGTCGTTCTTGGCGCACTACTGTAACGCAGACAGCAATTCACGTGACGTCTACAGCGTACATGCAATTGATTCGTTGATATACGCGAAATATCACATTTGATCTGTCTCCTGCACTGCTTTGCCATGCAGCCGCCTAACCTTTCTTTTTTGTCTCGCATAAATATCTTCCACAATAAACCAATCAAACTTCAATTTTTTGTGTTTACAACTGTGCCAGCGGCGATAACAGCGTGCAGCCGGGAAGCGCTTAGTGCTGATAATATTCACGTGCCTTCAACAACTAAGGAGCGGGGAGGATGCATCGTGTGTGTGAAGGAGAGAAGAAAATCAACCCCTCGTCGTTAAACGCGGGGTGGTCAGTGGCCCTTTAAACGGCTACGGAACGATAACATAAGGGTCCGCAGTTTGTAGCAAAACAAGAGTGGGACTGCTAAAAATGACGATTGCAACAACATAGCTTGAAAAAAAAAACAACAATGATTTTTTCGACAATTTTTGGTTGTAGCTAGCTTCTTAGCGGCCAGCCGCCGCAACACTTTGTGAGACCCCACACGTGCGTCGCAACAGCCACCGTCGTGTCCACTTGCGGGAGTAGCAGTGCCCGTTTATCGCCGTTGCCGCTACTCACTTGGATCTGTGGTACGTCTGAAACGTCGGGGGAACATGAGCATATAGGCCGCTTGCTTGGTTTGGGAGATTATTCGCCCACTGGATTTCGTGCCGACCGTTTGTGCCCTCATGACGTCCTCCGACAGCGTAGCTCTGGCTGACTGGCTCGCCCTACGCCATCTCCTGGTGCCGACAAGAGCTCTCGCCGTGTAATGCCCCATCCTCGGACTTCTGCGACCGTGTCCATCTTACCCATCTTCTCCTTAATTCTGCGTGTCACTGTCCCTGCGCCTCGCACTTTTATTCCGCTTCTTCTCTCTATATACATTTTAATCCTATCCTTTTAATTCTTCCTTACCCCCACCCCTCGTGAGCTACTGTTGAGTTGTCCTTCCCCTGAGAGACACTTACTCGGCTCACTTTTCTCTTCTTTTCATTTAAAATCCCCCCCCCCCCGCTTGTTCTCCCACGTCAGTTTTCGGTTTTAAAGCGTTCGTTGCGGTGGATTAAAATGCTGTAGCGCTGATGAATCAGGTAGCACTATCACATAGATTTGCCAGAGATTACAAGCTGCATAGGTATTTTAGATCGTTGCTGCTCAGCCGTCACGCCAAAGCTGGAAAAAGTTTTAAAATGGGGTCAGTAGCTCACTCGGAACATGTTATCACTGCGTTATTTGAGGCCCTCCCTTTTTTACCTATATATTATAAAGCAGGTGTTGAAACTTTTGTAAAGCACCGGCTACTACTTCAACGAATGGCAAAAGCACGGTAATGAAAAAAAATCATTAAAGAAGAATAGCTAGGCAGACTTCCTATAGGTATATTGTCATAATAACACGACCTCAGACACAATATATCATCCTGCCAAATAACACAGTAACAACACTGCACAACGTCCAGGCACATAGTATTACTAAAATTGCAAAACGTCCAATAATAGGGACGCAGAATGGGTTCTGGCAACAAATGACAGGAGCAATACACGGTAAGGTCCAATCATACATATAATGCGTTGAAACAGGTTTTCTCAATGGTTTGTTTTCAAGTGTACCACCCTCGTCTAAAAATTTCATGATGTCTAGTAGGACGCGTTCTTATAAGACACACGCCTGCCATGGACGTAGGGTCTTTTGAGACTGAAGGGCCTATGGTCGAACACCACTAAATCACTTACTAGCTGTTTTCGTTTGTACCCATATTACGGAAATTCTAGCAAAATGTAGAAGGTGCATCAGCTTTGCTTTCACGAGCAAATCACGACAGCTTAATCAGTAATCCTGCACATCGCCTCCCGAACTACTAGATTTCGCTTTTCGGTTGATGCCTCAGCTGGAGTTCTTCGATATATTTACTGTTCCTGAAGCTCCGGCATAACTCTATGGAAGAGCTTTGTGTGCTCCAAGCGGAGCCGCGAGGCTGTGCTGCATCCTCGCGTGAGGTAATGGTCCTAGGGTTTATTTTTGGGAATTTGAGAACTCAGTGGTGTGCATGAAGTCAGATATGCAATCAGGAATTCATGTGAACCAAATGACTGTGTAATGCCTCGCGTTGGGTTCTCACGGGAAGGCGACGAATGAGACCGTAAAGGGGGATATAGGATGGACCGGCTTTGAAGTAGAAGAAACTTAGAGCGAAACAAGATTCGAAGAGAGGCTTAGAAAAATGAAGGAAAGTAGATGGGCCGGAGAAAGTGTTCAGGTATTTGTATAGGAAGAGCGTGAATACAAAGTGCAGAAAAGGAACTTAAAGGCTCACCAGTAAATACACGGCTGGTAATGTGGGCGATATGACAACGAGGACAATTAACGAAAAGTCAGAGAGAAGGAGAAGACTTATTGGATAACAGCGATGGGAAAGAAGCTGTGGACGTGCGCGCATTACAACAACTTGCAGTTCCTCTTGCGTGCCTCCGAGCCAGAAGACCAACGCCGGCTCATCGAGCGTGTGGTGGAGGCTGCGGTATCCGAAAGTATCCCCGCCAACATCCTCTGAAATATTTCAACCAGTCTCTGTGCTGGTCCCCTCTATTTTTCATTTTTTTAAAAAATAGATACCACCACCACCACCATGACTCTCAGTAACTACTGCAAAGGCAAGAATGAAATAAGACGGAGGAGGTTTTATGATACTTTAAGGGGAAGCGCTTTACTGTTCGAAGCGAGGTCGGGTTGCCTTAGAACGCGTATATATAAAGCCAGCTTCAATAAAGAAGAGGAACAATGTTCATGCTGTGGGGGAGCTAAGGAAACAATGGAACGTGTTCTGATTGAATTCAGCGATATCCACCTAGATATACGTGTGGGTACAAGCCTACATGAGGCTTTTAGTTTTAGGAACAAAAATGGAAAGCTGAACACTCCGCGGTAGAAGCAAGAGAAGGTTACAGTATTGGTGGCGGAAATGTAGAGATAAAAAACAGAAATGGTGGGAGAATGAGGCCATTCTGCCTGAACAGGCACAATGATGGAACATTCTTTAAAATTGCTTTCTTTGCTATAATAACATTGATTTATTCGAAGTAGAAAAGACATTGCACCAACATAAAATGAAAATTTTTTCATTTTTCTTTCTTGCGAGCCTGGTGGCACACATGTCACCGCCCCATTACAAAGGGTATGCCCACAGCATCATCCATCCATCCATCCATCCATCCATCCATCCATCCATCCATCCATCCATCCATCCATCCATACATCCTTCCTTCCGTCGGTCCGTCGGTCCGTCCGTCCGCCCGCCCGCCCGCCCGCCCGCTCGCCCGCCCGCCCGTCCATCCATCCATCCATCCATCCATCCATCCATCCATCCATCCATCCATCCATCCGTCCGTCCGTCCGTCCGTCCGTCCATCCATCCATCCGTCCGTCCGTCCGTCCGTCCGTCCGTCCGTCTGTCCGTCCGTCCCTCCATCCATCCATCCATCCATCCATCCATCCATCCATCCATCCATCCATCCATCCATCCATCCATCCGTCCGTCCGTCCGTCCGCCCGCCCGCCCGTCCGCCAACCCACCCGTCCGTCCGTCCGTCCGCCCGCCCGTCCGTCCGTCCATCCATCCATCCATCCATCCATCCATCCATCCATCCATCCATCCATCCATCCATCCATCCATCCATCCATCCATCCATCCATCCATCCATCCATAAGGGCCAATGGCGGCCGCACACCTTGACATGCCCCTGCACGTTTGAAAGACGATAATCTTACTTGAGATGCTTCAATGCAAAAATTTTGGTCTTTCTGTCTGTATGTCGGTTGACATGCCTGTTTGTCCCCCGAAACGGCTAAAATACAACTACATGTGCAGCGCCCACTAATATTTCTGTGGCTTCTGCATTCATGCTTGTGCGTATCATCTATTAAAAAGCAAATATTGTACATACCTGAGGCAGAATATCAACACGTCAACGTACTGTGGCGTGGTTTTTCGTACTCTAAATGACATATGTAAGTAATTGTAAGGATAGTAGCGTTTATTACGCGACGCTGCCAATGGAACGCCATGCACGAAAAAACGGGTGTTTGTTACGCTTTGCTAAGACGATATGGTGGTAGCACCTAACCATCGCCTTGTATTCTACGTATTCTGGCATCTGAAATTGCCCAAGCACGCCACGCGCTTGCTACACCAGAAGCTATCGTGTCGTTTTCCAAGATTACTGCAAGATGGTGCTCGTGTCTGACACAGCGGAGAAAGACTACATCATGTAGGCTGACTAACACAGCGTAGAGTGCCTCGAATACTCGATGCGCTCGTTCGCCTGTGCCGCAGACGTCGAGGCACTGTAACACAGCGCCTCCAGTATCCCATTAACCGATTTTCGCACGCAGAAATCAAATAAACGTCTTTTCACGCTACACAGATGAAAGACTACCGTTTTTTGACGATATTTGCAGTGAAACATACAGACACGGGGCTAATATTTTGGGGTGAACCTCCTTATGCCATGATCGTATGTCCCGTGTCGTAGCCATCGCAGCTGCCAGTTGCATCAACAAAAATGGCGCCGCAGTATACCCGCGGAGTGAATGAAGATGAGTGGGCGAAGCGTCTGTCATTCTGTTCGTGCTTCTGAGCGTCCGCCTGTCCATCCGTCCGTGCGTTTGTCCATCTGTCCATCCATCCATGCTTCGCCCACCTCATCGTCATTCACGTCGTGGATATGCTGTTGTGGCAAGCCGTCAGCGTCTCGAAGAAGACTAATAAATTGTGCCGCAGATGCTCCACGTGTTCGAGCCAGCACGAGAAGAAGACGCCATCAAGAACGACAGCGTCTGCGGACGTCCATGCAGAAGCAAGGATAAATAAAATATGTAGGAAACCAAACGCCCCATGTCTGTAGGAAGTCAGAGCTTCCTACAAATAAGCTCTGGCTAACGCAACGCTCCTCGCGCATCCAAAGAGCGCCGCCATCACGTCACTCACAGTGGTTGCCCCAAACGTCACCATAGGAGCAGTTTTGCAGCAGTTGGTCGACGAAGTTTGGTAGACAGTTGCTTTCTTCTCACAGAAGCTCTCACTGACCGAGCGTTGTTATAGCACATTCGGTCGCGAACTGCTCACGGCCTATTTGGGGGGGGGGGGAGTGGTTATAAAAGGGAAACGAAGAAAAAAGTGAGCCCCGTAACTGTCTGCATCGGGGTGCGACACCTCAACAGTAGCTTACAAGGGATGGGGGTGAGGAGGGATAAAAATTATAGCAATAAAGGTATGAAGAGAGAGAGAGAGATGTGCTGGGACAGCGAGCGAGGACATATGAAGGATAGGAGAGATAGGAAAGATTGAAACACGGTCGCAGGAGTCCGAGGATGGGGCACCACTTGCGAAAGCTCTTATCGGCATCAGGAGATGGCGTCAGTAGGTCAGATCTACGCTGTCGTCAGAGATCGGTGCCAGGAGATGACATAGGGCCAGCCCAGCCGGCCAGAGCTACGCTGACGTCGGAGATCGTGAAGGCACAACCGGTCGGCATGGAATACAGTGAGCGAGTCTGGCCTATTTGGCTGCGAAATACTTTCGACACTTCCTAGAAGGTAGGCAGTTTCAAATCCTCACCGATCACAGCCGCTTACGTGTCAATAGACCACTACCAACTCTTCTCACACCCCAGGTGAGATTCGCTACCTTGCCTTGATATCCGAGTTCACGAGTGATATCCGGCACATCAGCGGCAAAGACAATGCCGTTGCTGACGCACTTTCCCGAATATAAATCAACAGAACTATGAATGAGCACTCACCTGTCAATTTTGCAGCTATGGCTACTGCACAGCAGGACGACAGCGAGCTTCAGGCATTGTGACTCCAAGAGAATTTCCTCAAGTTCGAGGATGTCCAACTTCCAGGCTGCAAGATTTTCCTCATTTGCGACATCTCTACTGGTTGTCCTTACCCTTACGTTCCAGCACCATTTCGTCGCAGAGCCTTCGACGCCTTGCATTCTTTTTCATACCCCGGTATACGTGCGACTCAGTACCTCATCACAAGGCGATATCTTATGGCTTCGAATGAACATCGACATCCACCGCTGGACACGTGCTTGCCTCAAGTGCCAGCTAATCAAAGCCCAGCACAACACGGTCAGCCCACTGGGTTCCTTGACGCCTCCTGACTCGCGGTTCAGTCACGTGCACCTGAATTTCATAGGCCCTTTGCCCCCATCGCAAAACAGCCGGTATATGCTAACCTGCGTAGACCGCTTCACACGGTAGCCTGAGGCACTGCCCCTCACCTGCATCGCAGCAAGGTCAGTCACCCGCGCACTCGTCACCGTGTGGATAAGCCACTATGGAGTTCCCAAGACCATCACAACGGATCGTGGTCGTCAATATGACTCCGCGCTCTTCCGCATCTTGGTCCAAATGGTTGGTGTCAACCACATCAACACGACGGCCTAACACCTGGTGCTGAATGGCATGGTTGAGCGATTTCACCGCCAACTCAAAGCTTCGCTCATTGCCTCCCAATCATTGATGTCCTGAGATGGAGCGACTACCAATCGTACTCCTCGTCCTGCGCAGCACGCTACGTACGGACGCGTCCTGCTCTTCAGCTGAGGTCGTATTTGGCACCACCCTAAGGCTTCCTGTACAGTTTTTCGACACGTCACCGGTACCACCATTGGACGTAGCTGATTATCTCAGTCACCTCAGGAATTCCATGAGAGATGTGACACCTATTCGTGCACGTTAACACTCACGCCCAACTTTCGTCAGTCGTGTGCTGCAGGACTGCACCCATATCTTCGTACGACATGATGCAAGCAGACTACCACTGGAACCTCCTTACGGCGGACCCATTAGGGTTGTCAAGCGTTGCCTAACGCATTTCGTTCTGCTGCTTAATGGACGCAAAGACAGTGTCTCTATTGACCGCATAAAGCCGGCTTTCCTCGACACTGCCACCGTCATCGAAACCTACAGGCCATCTGTGAAAACCAGATGAACACGCTTCGCAATGGCAGAACCTAAAACCTGCTCATAGGGGTCGCTCCTTCGCGCACTGGCTACTTCGCTAGAAAGGGGGCTCTATGTCAATCCGTCAGTGTTTCAAAGAAGACGAAGAAATTGTGCCGCAGATGGTCCGCGTGTTCGAGTCAGTGCAAGAAGAAGAAAATGCCAGCTTGAACGACAGAGTATCCTGCCTCCGGTTCTTGGCCGATCCCTCTTTGTGGGTGTGCACCAGAATAACAAAGATCATCATTATCATCTTCATCTTCATCTCTGTGGACGTCCGTGCCAGAGCAAGGATAAATAAAATATGTAGGAAACCAGACGCCCCCCGTCTTCCTACACTGATTTTTTTCATCGTATGTTTGGGGCGGTGCTTATTGTGCCTTAAGATTGAAATGCACGCCGCGTTCATGCTGAATGCGTCGGTGTTGGTCTGGTTGCAATAGAAATGACAAAATAATGCACGTTCGCGTTGCATACACAGCGAACGGCGGGTCCGTGACAAGAAAGTGGTGGGCTCCCATTTCATCCTCCGCAATTTCGGGTGCGTGAAATGTACTTCGTTGACAGTGAGATTTCTTGCGGGAGCCAGTGGCTAATAGAATGAGTTGTGAAGACGCCACGCGGTGTTCCGAAACTTTGATGGACGCTACGCCTACTATTTTCCACAGCCGCCTGGCATATTTGACTAGTGCAAAAAGCTCCGAGCTCACCCACCCACCAGCTTTCGCCCGGAACCATCAGCTGAGCTCGATACTGTCGAAGCTGCTCAGAAACTGTGCATGAGCTCCTTTGACGCAGCTGCCATGAATAATGACAACAGTTAATGAAAGTGGGCCTATTTATCGGCTCTCTCTCGTTGCATTTGAGTAATAAAAGAGCTCGATGAGTGAAACGCTCGCTGTTTTCTTTTATAGAGGCCCTGAGATAACCGAAAGTGTACAGGTAAAATGCCAAATTGACGAAGCTACATGCAGCTCCTCACAGCTTGCAAAATTCAAAGCACACATCCGTTGCTAGAAACAGACTTCAGTGCTACCAATGAAAGCTTGCTGTGTGACGGCGCAAAAACAGATGCACGGACAGGAAAAAAAGTACACTCAACTTGTGCAAGCTGTAAAAGCATGCGACGTTAATTTTCTATGACAACACACTATCAGCACAAGAAGTTATTTGTTTGCGTCACATGTTGCCGCGACCTGGGCGGGATGCAGTTGGCCAATTTTCACGTTTGGCAAGGCCTTACCAGTATAGACAATAAAAAAGGTAAGGTAAAACACAACACGAGTAAACTACACAGCACAGGAAATGAATGCGAAGCTACATTGCATAAACTCTCAAACTTTCGACAAGCTTCGACACCGTTGTAATAAATTAACAACAAAAACATGAAAACGAGGCGAAATCCGTATGAAGTATTTTTTCATCCTCGTTAACTGCTAAATTCTGGGGACTGATTTGTTAAATTTGATTTTGGTTCGATAAACACGAGTCTATCTTAACTGTATGATTGTATATAAGCACTGAATTTTTATAGCCAGAAATATAAGTATGCGTTGTCAAGAGCTGCAACCAATACAATTCCTCGACGCGTTAAGACCCACCAGATTTTTTGAAGAACTCTGGATCGTCTAAAAATTTCGAATAGATGCTTCATAAAATAATAAGCGTGCTTTTAAAGCGGTGGCATATCTCGGATTTGGAGCAGGAAGCAGTTCATATCATAGAATTTCTTACTTCAAGACCCCATTCTACACTAAATTTCACTTTACTAGAGCTTTCCGAATTTTCTTGAAATTACCATTACCCTGAAGATGTAATCAGTCTTCACGAGTTGTCACAAACCAGTGCTCAAGAAAACGCCCACCTCCGAATCACGGCGACAGCGGCAAGAGCAGGCACCATTCGAACGCGGCATAAGCCGGCGTAGAGAAGAAAACAAGCGTCAAAGGACTCCTCGGGTGCACCACCACCAGCCGACTAACCTCCTCGCATCTGTCACCGAGTGAGTTCTGGAAAGATCACGAAGGAAACCGGTGTGGTGATGCCGAGTTGCGTCACGCTACGAGAGGGATCCCGCCCATTCCACAGCCTTCAATATGCCGTGCACCGACTAAACCGCTAGAACCTTGCAGAACTCGGGACGAACGTATATAAACAAGCGGCGGATGGTGGTGATCAGGAGGGGAATAATGTTTTGCGCCAGCGTGCGCGGAGTAGGAGATGACAGTTTTTCCGCCATCGGGCAAAAGCTTACATCTTCAGTGACAAAGCGGTTGAGATGAAGAGGTTTCCCACCTGTGAGTGAAGGCTTGTATTGCAAGCAGGAAAAGAGTTTGTGTTTACCGCCAGTGGGCGAATACGCGTTCTGCAGCAGCAGCGCGTGAGAGGCTGACGTGTTACCGGCGAAGAAGTTTGGTGATTGGAGTGTGGACATCTGACGACGCGAGGTTTCCTGGCAGAGAAACTTCGGGTGCAGCGGAATGACAGCAGCGCTGGATTTCGAGTGAGTGGTTCCTGGAAATGAATAATTCTAGCTTTGTCTCAAGAACTTTTAACTGATTAAGTTTGACGAACATTTAGTCTTTAAGTGTCCTGGTTGGTTAATGCATGAGATTGCATTGTAGCGCGTGTTGTTGTGTGTGCGCGTTCTTTTGAGTGTATCTTGCTGTGTTGTGTACCCGTCGTTGTGCTTGGAGACGTATTGTATTTAATTATTGCCGAGTGCACACGTCTGTATATTGCTTGATCTGTCATAGTCGAGAATATATTTTTGTTTGTTATCAACTCTCGGTTCTGATTCGTTCTTTAGACCTCAACTGGCGTTTGCAGGCGCGCTAATTAGGATCACACTAAATTGTCCTTGCTTTCGTGGTGCAGTTCGGGTGGCCGATGCTTAGGCCCTTGGAATTAGCCCGTCGATTGCCTCCCAAATTAACTGGACAAGTGACACGGGTACATTTATTCACGTTTCGCAGTTCCAACAAGCGCCGTTATATTGCACCACCGGAGCCGCTCCAATGCCTTGGCGCGGACGAGGGTGCCCTATAGTAGTTGCTCCTGCACCTAAATCAAGCATATGCCGAAGCTTCACGACCAGTAAGAGTATTGAAGGTCTTTTCCTCAACCATGTCGTGTCATTAAATACCAACTGGAAGCGCACTTGTTAGGTGCCCACTACATCCTAATTATTTCTTTCGCAAATGAGCGAAGGGCCCAGTACATGTCAGTAGGGCGATAGAACTCGACAAGTACGGTAAATTATGCAAGTTGGTGCATGATAATGTTGCAATGCTCTAGCGCAGCTCAATTTGGGCATGAAAAATAGACACAAAAGTGAAGTAGGGAAATACATACAACAGGATGAGTGCTAAACACAGAAGCCCAGCGAACGAGCTTTGCACACTAACACCTCGATGAGCGACACACTGACATAAGGGTCTAGAGAGTAGCAGGAAAGGGGCCCTTTGGCTAACAAGTGAAATCGATAAGTACTGCAGATTGAGCAAGTTCTTGCATGACAATGTCGCATTGCAATATGTGCAGCTCAGTTTACGACAGTGATGTTACGACAGTGAGGAAGAGAAATATAGACAACAGAATACAACCACTGTATTCAGCATAATCTTAGCATGCGAGCCATGTTTAACTTTATTGCAATTCATACATTTTTTAAAATCTGAGATGTGTTAATGACAAAAAACTATTTAGCGGGTACGTCTAAATTAGCCTTGTTTTAGTCGGATATGGCTTTTTTACTTGAGCTTCACATGATTTGGAGTAGTTAGCTTGGCCATTATCACCGACACCACGTGGCTTTGGCGATAAGCTGCGGTCGTGCTCATAGGCCATAGCACAGATTATTCTAAATCATGGTAAGTGCACATGTTAAATACTTTCTAGTGCGACTGAACCACTGGTACCTCTAAAAATATTGTTAATAACGATTGAATGATTGATGGATTGATATGTGGGGTTTAGCATCTCAAAACCACCAAATGAATATGACAGACGCCATAGTAGAGGGCTCTAAAAATTTAGACCATCTGGGGTTCTTTGACGTGCACCCAAATAAAACCATGTTAATAGAAGTTTCTCGCACTTTTCTTGCGTAGCTGCGGTTCTGCGCTCAGTTGGAAGACTAGAAAATGAATTATGTCTCTTGTTTGAGAACACCCCCCAACTTTGTCGACCACTCTTAACGTGCTGTCACGTTTAAATGTAACTAAATAGAAGGAAAGTGCACCGATGAATGTATTTGAGTTTTTCGTAGTGTTAGCTCGCTCAAAAAAGGATGTCTCCAGAGCTCATGAAAACACTGGGTTTAAACAAGTCGGGCTGCCCTGCACAACACGCTACGTTTTACAATCGTAAGATATGAGAAGACATTGTAAAGGTAAGTTATCGGATCCATGTTTGAAATTTTAACTGCTGTGAAGAGTAGTCTTTACGATAACATACATCAAAAGGTACATGAACAGCATTTGACTTCTGTGGCCTTTCTGTTTTCTGACGCTGCAGTGAGAGTTGTGACGCCCAATAGAGAAAACTGTCTTGCCCCCCGCAAAAAAAAAAAACAGAAAAAAGCGGAAAGTAGTGGCTGTGCAAATGTAGGTGCTCACGGTTCCAGTATTTGTCTTGAACAGACGAAGTGAACGGGTAAGTGAACTTACGTCTCACATTTTTGTACTAGCGGATGCTGGACTTTGCAATAATAAATTGTAGGTCAATAGCTTTCAAAGGCCCGAAAGAATCCAATAATCGTGATCGCGAATAACGAATGCGTTTGTGTTATATTCAGGCCGTCAGGCTAAATAAGATCTTTAACACGCCAAACTGCCGTATAAGTTCAACTCCACCCAGCTGATATTATGAGAATGTTTGCAATTGAACCCAGGGCGTTCGTTCTATCTCAAAATCTTTCTGAATAAATCGTTTCAAAGATGAGCAACTGCAGTGCTTAAATGTTCACGAGAAGACCCTTTTCAGTGAAAACCTATGTCATTCTTGTGCACTGGTGCTGTTGCGTATTCAATTAACGAACAACACGCAAAAGAATAAGGACACATGGCATACGTCGAATTCTTCCCCACCATTTAGATAGCATACCTATTCTTTACGCAGCCACAAATTGGCTGTTACAATAAAAGTGTAAATCTAATGAACCATAACCAACAAGTTAGCACTTTTTACAATAATAAGCAATGTTGTACGATTGAATGTTGATTAATAAGTGTTTTCGTGGGTACTAAGCAATCCTTTTTGACACATAGGATATGATGTGTAAAACAGCGCAGATTTTTCTTTGCGTACAGCAGGCACTTCGAGCTTTCCCGTCCATTCATCCGTCCGTCCATCCGTCCATCCGTCCGTCCGTCCGTCCGTCCGTCCGTCTATCTATCTATCTATCTATCTATCTATCTATCTATCTATCTATCTATCTATCTATCTATCTATCTATCTATCTATCTATCTATCTATCTTCTATCTATCTATCTATCTATCTAATCTATCTATCTATCTATCTATCTATCTATCTATCTATCTATCTATCTATCTATCTATCTATCTATCTATCTATTCTATCTATCTATCTATCTATCTATCTATCTATCTATCTATCTATCTATCTATCTATCTATCTATCTATCTATCTATTTATTGGTGATATACATTCTCTATACTTATAGAAATGAGAAGAACACACAGTGGTAATTTTAATGCGAGAGCATCAAGAAAAAACTGAGATCAGCAGAGTTGACCCGACGTCAAAGAACGAATGCGAGGGTCCCAGCAGGAATCAAAACCAAGCGTTCTGCATAGTAAACTACTCTAGCACAGGCACAGAGCGACGCAGGCCCCCGAACTGCTTTTTTAAAAGGGCCTAATGTCGGGGAAACGTCAATACTGATGTATTTAGAGCACACAGGAATAATACGTCTCATGCCTGAACATCCGCTTCTTTATTTACTCTACGAACGTGCTCATAATCTCTCCTTTCCTATTTGTAGCTCCTCGCCAGTTGAATAAAAAAAAAAACTATCGCTTGCGTAGCACATAAGCTCCCAGCTTCGATGATGTTTTTTTTTTGCTCGTCTGCTCATCCGTAGTGGCTGGTTTGACATTCGCTTATGCAGTAAAGATGCTTCTGACTTTGATGCACTGTTGGTTTGTGTTGCTGTTCCTCGCCGTTCCGTAAATGACAGTCAGCATGGTGTTTACTCGCAGGTGCCCTACCTTGAAGAGGCTCGTCCGATTAGAATCTACTCGATTGGGGTAGATTCTAATGTAGAATTCCAGGCAGACTGCTTGTCAGCTTCCCCGCGGCTCCTATGTGTATTGCTTGAAACTTGGAAGAGTTGTACACTCGACAGTCTTCCAAAAGAAGTGAAGCTAGCCCTTGTTGCTCAATGATTTCCTGCGCTTCTAAAAAGTGCGACAATATTGTTACTGCATATGTTATTTGGGTATGAGCGTCTGAGTAGCGGGGAACAGACAGATTAGAGAAGAGGATGTTCGGATAGTGAGATAGCTGGAGTTCACACATAGAGTACATAACTACTAAGGCACAACGAGCCTCAGGCTTACTCCACAAGCTATGTAACCGGAAATAAGGGTTACGGAGGCACACCTTGATAATGTTGTACAGATGTACATGCGCCCCATATTTAAATTTGGATGCATACTATTCTTGGGTGGCCCTGCTCATAAAACAATACCTCTAGTTGTCTTGGAGCGAGAAGCACTGCGAATGTGTCTGGTACTCCCTAGGGTTGTGGCTGTTAACGTACTGTACCAGGAAGCGCACTTGCCTACACTACTTTGTCGATTTCGCATTTTGACAGTACAACCATTTTTAAAATTTTATAGCTTAGCGGCAAGAAGATCTCAATATGCTTTTATCGCAAACCTAGATGCCTTTTTTTCTTACTCATTGGCCACGATTCCACACACCCCAGACAATGTTTGTACAAAAAAATCTACAAAGTATAAATGTGAACATTAGAAATGTATTTGAGACTAATGGCTCGAACATTCATGTTATAAGTGATTATGATGATATTTTCCCCCAAAACGTCGAGTTACAATCTCTCAAATTTTTAAATATTATATTATTAGATTACTTGGAGCATGCAGAAACTAAAAAATAATAGCCACAGATGCTTCAGTAAATAATCAAACGGCAGGTGTAGGCATTGCCTCTGATTCGCTTGACTGGTCCTTCTCAGTAAGACTGCCTGGTTTTACTCGAGTTTTTGAAACTGAACTCGTGGCGATTATTGTAGCTCTTCAAAAACGTCTGTCAAATCAAAACAACGCAGCCATAATGACAAATTTTTTTTCAGTTTGTGCAGCGCTGACAGCTTCTGAGTACTATAGAATTCTAAGGCAATTTAGAATATTAGTACCACCGCAGTTGAGACTCCTGAGGTTACTATGGGTTCCGGGACACTGTGGATTAAGATTAAATGAACTGGCTGATTCCTTAGCACGAGACGCACTTGATGGCCCAATTTTATCCGCACTGCCAGATGCTGAATATATTACAGCAACAAGATATCGAAAATCAGAAATCTGCACTGATATTATAGAGAAAGTAACTACATAAACAGAATATAACCACCTCAAGTTTCCATGGCGACCCCACTGGAGCCATTCCAGGAAGCTCGAAGCTTTAATCACTTAATTCCGATGTCGTCCCCCCCCCTAAACCTGTATGTACACAGAGCTGGTCAGACAATATCACCCCTCTTCGCATTCTGTGGAGAAATGGAATCTCTAGGACAATATTTTTTGTATTGTAGCCGATACGCTATACTTCGAAAAAGATTTCTAGTTATTTCATTTCTGAAAATAGGCGTTAGATTGACGGTGAAAACTGCACTAAGCTTTGGTGCCTAAGTTTTGGGGCGTTGCCACAGGGATGCTTTCAATGCCGTTTGCGATTATATTCAGGCATCCAAACGAATACCTTTGTGATCTTCAATCAAATAATTATTATTTATTACCCTTAAAATTCTAAATAGTGTGGTAAAGTAAAAGCAGCTGAGTGGTAATCACAACACCTGAAATCTCAAAATTTCTACTTAACTTTTTGTTTTTTTTCGTTTTTTGTTTGCTCTCTCTCTTCATGTGGGTTTCCTTACATTAGTCACATTATAATACAAATTCAATACACATAGTTACAGAAAAAATGCACTACGATTTCTTGGCCAATCCCCCTGAGTGGGTGTGAGCCATGACTACAAACAAACAAACAAACAAACAAACAAACAAACAAACAAACAAACAAACAACAAACAAACAAACAAACAGAGATAGGCTTCCGGTGCAAGATACCTTCAAGTCTACCGGTACGCCACAGTGGAATAAACCCATTTCTAAACGTAACATAGTGGTGGAAGTGCTGGGTACAGTACGCCGATGAACCACGGAGCCACAGCTGTTTGAACTTCGCCGGAGCCGTCGTCTTGCCGGTCTGACACCGACAACAACTGTCATGGCCGAGAGCGAAGGTCACGGCTTCTCAACCACGCAAAGGTTAGTGCCGGCTTCACCTCGGTATCACTATAAGGAACACCGACCGTTGATTGATTGATTTGTGGTGCTTAACGTCCCAAAACCACCATATGACTATGAGAGACGCCGTAGTGGAGGGCTCCGGAAATTTCGACCACCTGGGGTTCTTCAACCTGCACCCAAATCTGAGCACACGGGCCTTCAACATTTCCGCCTCCATCGGAAATGCAGCCGCCACAGCCGGGATTTGATCCGGCGACCTGCGGGTCAGCAGCCGAGCACCTTAGCCGCTAGACCACCGTGGTGGGGCTGAAACACCGACCGTTCCCGTGAAATGCAGGAGAAGATGTGGATTGTGGCTGACACATTACGAAAGGGTGAGCCGGTACAGCTGCTGGGATCCCACCGACCAACTGGGAAATGTCGCACTGTTTCTCACGGAAACCGCCCTGATGTGTTATGAAAATCGCGAAGATTCCTTAACAACTTGGCATCGTTTCGCTGAAGAACTCAAGAAGTGCTTCAGCGACTCTGATTCGAAAAAG
The DNA here is from genome assembly GCA_013436015.1 of Rhipicephalus annulatus. Lineage (NCBI taxonomy): Eukaryota > Metazoa > Arthropoda > Arachnida > Ixodida > Ixodidae > Rhipicephalus > Rhipicephalus annulatus. The sequence goes on along the minus strand of WOVY01002735.1, from coordinate 262,426 downwards.
AAAATCGCGGAGCGCACGTTGCCTCAAAGAGCTCGCAGACTCCAGAAAAAAATGTGTACCACCTACATGGAGGAGGTTCTGACGCTGTGCATTATCATAAACCCGTATATGTCATAAGAGGACATGGTCGGACACCTTCTGAAGGTTACAGCAGAGGACGTCTACAATTTTTTGATAGGCAGAGAAGAGCTCACGTCCGTTTCCGCCATCCAACGTCACTGTAGTACTTTCGAGAAGCTGAAGACCTGTCGTATTGCCCCGAAATCGGGTAGGCTGGTGTCTGCCCCGAAATCGGGTAGGCTGGGCCTTTCGGCCCTGGCGGTGTCAATTGACACCACCGCAGAAATTTTCCCCTAGTATCTCGGAAACGCAACCAATACTGCTCATTCTTGGGGGCATAGTTCTTCAATGATCCCCACTGCAATTGACACCAATATTGCGGCACGTTTGTGGAGGTAGCAGCCACAAAGAAGAAAAAGCCTGACCGAGGTCTTCCGTGAAGCCGAGGCGCGTAAGTGTAGGCGGACAAGCGCCATTTTCGGGACGACGTACCGAAGCTGTTTCAGTGAGTATTAGGCTGAAAATTAGGACGTTGGTTTCCATTTTGTGTGCACCATTGATTCACAGAAAAAAATAAGCCGCTTTTTTCATTTTCCAATCACAGGGTCCTAATTACCTAATTTGATGCCACGTTTATTAGTCCGAAAATACTTGTACCAGTGGCTCAATTTTTTGTTTGTGTTCTTCTGAGGTCCTAACTACTAAAAAAACGCACACAAAAAGTGTATCTGAATAAAATAAAAAATCCAGGGCTGAAAGGGTTAATTTGAGGTCAGGGTATTGGTAAATTCCAATGCAGGAGGAAGAGAAAGAGAAATGGGCATTTCTAAAACCAGATAGACTTTTTGGAATCAATGTGATGCCATTCGGACTGTGCAATGCGCCTGCAACTTTTGAGTGCTTCGGGGACAACATTACGCGTGGTTTGAGGTGGGAAGTATGCATGTGTTATCTGGACGATGCTGTGATTTTTGGGCGCACTTTTTGTGAGCACAACACACGCCTCAACTTTGCGCTGAACTGCCTAAACAAAGCACGCTTGGTGCTCAACTCAAACAAATGTTTTGGAGAGCGCCAAACAATCGTCCTCGGACACTTGGTGACAAAGAAGGCATACGGCCGGATCCCGCGAAGACGGCTGCAGTGGAAGTGTTCAAGCAACCTCACTCAGCAAAAGAACTATGCAGCTTCTTGGGCCTCTGCTTATACTTCCGTTGATTCATTCCTGAATTTGCCAATATCGTGCACCCACTCACGTGCCTGCTTCAGAAAGGCGTGCCATTTGATTGGACTCCGGAATGTGCGTCCACTTTTTGTGAGTTGAAGTTGCTTTTGACATCCCATCCAATTCTTCGACACTTCGATCCTCTGGCTCCCACAGAATTTCACACAGACGCTAGCATTGTGGGTGTAGGCGCCATGTTGTTTCAACGCTTGGATACCAAAGAACATCTCGTTGCGTATGCTAGTTGCTCGCTAAGCAAGTCCGAGCGTAACTACACCATAGTAAGAATGCCTCGCAGTAGTTTTCGCAGTGCAGTGCTTCCGGTCCTACCTGTATGGACGCCCCTTTACCATCGTGACAGATCATCATTCGCTCTGCTGGTTGGTCAATCTGCGTTACCCATCTGGTCGACTAGCGCATTGGGCACTCCGTCTGCAGGAATATGACTTTACAGTTTCCTATAAAAGTGGTCGTCGTCACGCTGATGCAGATTGTCGCATATCATCACCAAATTAACGGCTTGACGGAACGAACTAAGAAGACTCTCACGAACATGCTATCTATGTACTTCACAGCAGAAACTGTACACGGTGGCACCTTGTGTACACTTTAAAACAAGCTTGTTGTTGCCGGACATGCTGATGCCGCCGTTTTATCGACTCATCTCGATTTTAGTGAAGTTCAGAATGTGGTAATCTAACAATGCTCAAACGAGTTCATAGCAGTCATCGCTGCAGGAAAACGGCAGGCGCAACTCCCTTAGTGGCATGAGGTGTGCGGCGGTAGATTCCCAAATGGTCCGTCACGGTGACATGCATATCACGCCGCTCGTATACTATCATCTGGACAACAGACTTGAGGACTTTGTTGAACCTTTCTACAAGTGCATTTACTTGTGGGTGGTAAGCAGAAAAAAAGCAATGGCGTATTCCACGTTCCCAAATGAATTCATAATCAGCCGAGCTCAACTGTGGTCCCGGTAGCCATCACGAAAAACACTTGAAACTGGAAGTTCTTGAATCTCACCGTTGTTGAAACTTGTCTTGAAAGAAAAAAAAAAACTTCTGACCATCAGCTGTAATGATCTATAAGCGTCATTAATGAGGGCTCATTGATGTGGGCTTGCTCAAATGGACCAATAATCTCAATGGCAATTTTCTCCCAAGGCTTGTCAGGGAAACCTACTGGCCGCATAGGGGCTGCAATAGGCCATGCAGATTTGTCACATGGCTGGCAAACAAGAAATAATTAACCAGTTCCATTTGATCACTTCGAGGTTACTAGTACAACTCTCGCAGTTGACGTTTCGTACGACTGATCCCCGGATGGGATTTATGTGCGACTTCTATCAAAGGACGAGTAGGGCTACTGAAACTACGATCCTTTCAGCACGGTAAAGCAAGTCACGCGCAATGAATAGCTCTGCACAAACACGGAAATGTAGCAATAATAATAATAATAATAATAATAATAATAATAATAATAATAATAATAATAATAATAATAATAATAATAATAATAATAATAATAATAATAATAATAATAATAATAATAATAATAATAATAATATAATAATAATAATAATAATATTATATAAATTGCTTATTTTCAACATGTTCTATCACAAAATGATACATGTCAAGAGATGATACGTCTAAAGGCAGAATAACTGCCTGACCATAGCCCTACTCCCCATGCACTGTTCAACACAGTATCGAACATATACAAATTATACATTGCAAGAAAGTGGAAGCACTAAGAGAAAAGAAAAACACGACACCATGTCATCAGAAACAGATCCCAATACACATAAAATATTTTAAGCATATGCACTGTTTTTAATAGAAATATCCTACCCCACATAACGTTTGAGGCCCTGTTCATACTATGAGAGCACACAGGACAAGAAATAAGATTTAACAACAAGCTTCAACACACATTCAGACATGGCTTCATTCACATAGGTTAGAACTTGGGGACGCTGATATAAAAAGAAGGCATCACGTATTTAGGCTCATTAGTTCCGTATTTAGTTCTACAAAGCGGAACTTTAAAGTGGCTGTATCTTAAACTATATTGCTCACGCGTGGTCAAATACTTGTGTGAAATTGTTGATTTAATTTTTTGCATTACTCTGTGTATGTATGCAGCAAGTCTTGGGTTATATAGCTGGTCAGTTTTTATGATCTCATTTTTTAAGGAGAATGGTGCTGTGTAGTCAAGCCATCTAAGGTTTTCTATGTGTCGGAAAGCTTGCTTTTGAAGGACTGTCAGCCTATTGCTTGTGGTGCCCCAGATTAGTAAGCAGTAATATTGCTGAGAATGTATCATCGAATAATACAGCTAACGTTTTAGCCAAGTCGGAACCAGATTCCTGATTTTGGAAAAAGATTTCATTAGAGTTAGAAATGCTAGCATGTTTTTTGTTTACATAATGAGTCCAGCTTAAGTGTTGTCCGAATAATACTCCCAGAAATTCAAATACCGATACCCGTTCAACAACACAAGCATCACGAGAAAAAGAAATCTTCGCATCATCAGTTTTGTTCTTAGGTTTAAAAACAGTGTATTTAGTTTCGCACACATTTACCTGAAGTTTGTTGAGAGATATAATCAGCATTTCACGCTACCCATGGTTAGCCGCTGTTTCCAAATGAGCTTAATTTTCAACAGAGAAATTAAACTAGCGTCATTGGCGTAGAGTACCATTTAGGTGTACGTGGTATGTCCACGATATTGTTATTATGAATGATAAAAAAGGGGACCCAGAATGTACCCCTGGGGCACGCCACACTTTATTGTCTTCAGCTCTCAGAATACACTATTATGTCTTACAAATTGAAATCTGTCTGAAAAAAAAACTAATGATAATATTTGAGGCAACTTCTGATTTCACGGAGAGGTAGTTTTTGAAATAAAATGTGTTGCTTTATTGAATCAAACGCCTTTCTGAAATTAAGGAAAACTCCAACTGTGTATAGTTTATTTTCGAAATTATCCAATATTTCTTCTTTAGCAGTCAGCAGTGCCTCCTCGGTGGACCTATTTTTTCGAAAACCATACTAATAGTTGGCGAAGGCCTGCTTTTTATCCAGGAATTGAGCCAACCTGATCTTTAAAATTAGTTCTAATACTTAAAAAAATGAGTAGCACAGATATTGGCCCATAATTATTTAAGTCATCGAAGGATCCACCTTTTCGCAAAATCACTACGCGGGCTATTTTACTATTACCAAAAAATCCCGGTAACCAGTGTGCTATTGCATATATGACAAAGAGGGGCACATAATAAATCAGCGACATGAATGATCAGTCTTGCTGTGTTCTCATGAAATGCGGCTGTGCTACCTGGCTTGAGAGATTTTATTAAAGGTTTTGTGATCAGTAAACGGGAAAAAAAAGCAGAGTTAGTACTGTCAGCTGATGTATATTCACACAGATAATTTCTAGTTACTTTTGCGTGTGTAATATACAATACCCGCCATCAAAAAGGGATCGTTGAATTTGTTTACTAGTAAAATGTTGGTATGTTCAACATTGTCAAAAAGATGTGTGCAAGGGATCACACTGCTTGAGTTACCTTTGAGCCTTCGGATTGCAGCCCATATTTTTTGGGTTGACCTGATATCGAAGCAAGCATATTTTTGTAGTACTCAGTGCGAGCTTTACAAAGATTCGATTTAAGCTTGTTCTTCATGCTTTTATATTGTAGGCGTATTGTTTCATCTTTTACGCAAATGAAAGTATGGAATAATCTATCCCTCATTCGAATTCTGGGGTATAACTCAAGGGTAACAAATGGTTTCGATTGATGACTATTGGAGCTTAGTGGCGCAAGGGCCATGCATCACCAAAGAACGTCATGTCTTTTATGTTATGTAAGCGATAACCAATAATTACGATGACGGGTGACTTGTGGAATGTATAGAGGCCAAAAATGACGCGCTATATACGATCATAAGAGGCGCGTGTAGATTATAAAATTATGGCATTGATATGTTATATAATTTATGGGTGTGGGATGAATTCCAAATAACAATAGCATTTGAAAATGAGCGATTGGTAAAAAATGCACGAATGCCTCCTCAAGGTCTTTGTTGCCGAAGACTGTAGGGAAGCAGGTGCTCCTGCTGGTAGCTACTGCAGAAACGGTCTCTGTGAAGAGGCCCTGTTGTGACAAGGCCTTGAGACCCAACGACCTTGGAGTCGCCGGTTCCTGTTCACAAGTTAGTGGAACAGACTTAGCTACTGCTGCTTTGGGGGCAGCTGCCCCAGTCTTCGGCACACTTTTCGCGGGCCACGCAAGTGGCGGAGGCTGGTGCAGCGCTGCGCCCTGACGCTGACGCGCAACATCAGCGTAGGTTGTGCCCCAAAATGGTGACCACCTTCTCCTAGCTTCCCTGGAGGCGATGTTTTCCATCACTTTCTATGTAATTATCTCTTTTTACTTCTTCCATGCTGAACAGGATCGAGAGTATGCTGAGTGGTCACCACCACAGTTCGCGCAGTGACATGGAGAATTGCACTTGTCAGAGATGTGGTCTTTCGATGCACATTTGGCACATAAGGATTGCCCTCGGCAAGCAAGAGAGCCATAATCGCACTGTTCACACTTGAAGCACCTTCGCGGATTAGGTACGCATGGGCGTACTTGGAGTTTATTGTAGCCTGTTTCAATGTGTTCTGCCAGTTCACTAGATTTAAATGCAAGTATAATGTGTTTTGTTGGCCTTTTTGTGCTGTCTCGTCTGATTTTATTTTTTGAATGTTTACAACATATTTCTTTTTTCATCCGTCAAGGAGCTCAGCTTAAATTAGATTAAGGAGGTCGTCATCATAGACAACACCTCAATATTCATAGACCTATGAGGACTGACTGTGATAGACATGTTTCCAATAGATATCGGATTCGGGAGGGCTTCATATTGCTTTTTTGTATCGCAGTTCAAGCAGCAGATCGCCGCTAGCCATCTTAGAGGCCTTATGGTCAGGTCCTTGTTTACCTGTTAGGTTTCTTGCTACTAAGAATGAAGTGATAGCTCTGGCTTTTCCATCAGACTGTTTACTATGTATTACTTAGTACTTCGGGAAGTATTCGTTGATCCTTGAAAAGAATGTGGTGACTGCTTTGGTGCGCAACCTTTTCAGGTTATGATTAGCTTTAAAAGAGAATGAAATTGATATAACAGGTCGTTTAAGTGCGGCAGTGGTGCCAACCAACCACCACCGAGCCCAACCAGGGGACGTGGCACGAGATGCTGGGCAAATCTTGTCAACGCCAGCTGTACAGCACTGCTATTACCTAATATACAATGACCAAGACTAGGCATCTACACAAGGCTAACCCTTGCCGCCAAGAAAGATGGGAAGAAAAAAGAAGAGAAAAATAGACAGGAATTATAAAAAAAGAAGTGAAAGATAAAGACGTAGTTGAGGAGAGAAAGAGGCAGGAAAAGGCGACTGCTGGTTTCCACTGGGTGGGTAAGCCCGGGGTTGCCGCCTACGTGAAGCCGGGGCCAAACAGGTGTGTCGCCTCCACCGGGGGACTTAAAGGTCCAATCACCTGACATCGGCTAAACCCCCAGGATCTCCCTTTCACCGGACGCGGCTCAGCTCCACACGGCTAGGTGCGGGAGGGAGTCGAAATCCCTCTACTACCTCGGAACCGTGGTTTTGCTACACTCCAAACGCCTGCTTGCACAGACGCTCCTCTAGGGTAACCCATGGTTTTCTAGACATTGGGTGAATCTTAACTGAATGTAGTGAAAATGCAGTGTCATACGAATGTTTGACTTCTTGCAAAAATAAATCTTAACATATGTTTGGATCGGTCTATTTATATACATCTGTCCAACCTATATTCTCGATCATAAGCCGAAAAGTATCCAGCGCCTCACTGTTTAAATTTCTTCTAAAAATAGGAACATCATGTGCACAATTGTTTCTTTTCGGGCGTGATACGAAAACAAAAATTCGCCGATGATCAACTATACCGAAAGTAAGAATTCCTGAAAACTCATCTGCAATATCATAAGTTTTTATACACAGATCAATTGAGCTTTCCGTGTCTGCCATGATTCTGGTTGGCGAATCAATAGTGTTAGCGCAATGAAATGACTCTATAAGATCAATGAAATATTGGGTTTGAGAATTGGCTTATAATACTTTTATATTAAAATTACCAATCAGAACAACCGAGAGACCTGTCATGGTAACATATTGTTACGGGTAACTTATTTAATAAATTAAATACGATGCACCGTGCTCGGTGAACAAGATGGCGCCAGTTCATCAACAACCAGCCACCGACGTCGTCTTTCTCTTTCTTGAAGCCAGGCTGTGCCGGCTGTTGTGTACCATAATCCCCCGGCGGTAGAAGCACCGTCTCGGTGCTTGAGCAACTCGGATGCGTTAGAAGGAGGGTGATAAGGTTTGAGTCAAGCTATGTGCACGATGTCACTCGAAGGTGACGATGAAGTTGAATCGGCTGGAACGATCTCGTATGTAACGTCTGTCACCTGGCGAACGACGCGGTATGGTCCAGTGTAGCGTGGCAGCAGTTTTTCAGAAAGCCCTACACGCCGAGTGGGGGACCAGAGGAGGACAAGGGAACCCGGTGAAAAGTGCACGTTTCAATGATGGGAATCGCAGAGCTGTCTTTGGTGCTCCTGTGAGGCCTGCAAACGGCTGCGGGCGAGTTGGCGTGCGTGGTCGGCTCGCGCGATGGCTTCGCCGGCATACTCAGTGACCGAGGGCAGCAAGGTGTCAAATGGTAGGGCGGGTTCTCGGCCGTAGAGAAGATAGAATGGTGAATAGCTGGCAGTGTCATGACGTGACGAATTATATGCGAACGTCACAAATGGCAAATGAACGTCCCAGTCCTGGTGGTCAGCCACTACGTATTTAGAAAGCATGTCGGTTATGGTGCGGTTGAGGCGCTCCGTAAGACCGTTCGTTTGCGGATGGTACGAAGTGGCAAACTTGTGCTTGGCAGAGCAAGAGCGCAGGATTTCATCAACGACAGCTGATAGAAAGGTCAGGCCCCGGTCAGTGAGAAGTTGGCGTGGAGCTCATGTACTAAAATATTATCATATACCAGAAAGTCCACCACATCGGTTGCGCAACTCTTTGGATGTGCTCGTGTGATAGCGTACCGTGTCGCATAGTCAGTGGCGACAGCGATCCATTTGTTGCTTGAGCAGGAGATCGGGAATGGGCCAAGCAGGTCGAGGCCAACTCGAAAAAACGGCTCAATGGGAATGTCGATCGGCTGAAAAAATCCAGCTGGTAGGGAAGATGGCTTTTTGCGGCTCTGGCAGGGCTCACAAGCGGCGACGTAGCGTCGAACAGAGCGGGCAAGACCAGGCCAAAAGAAACGACGACGTACACGGTCGTATGTGCGAGAGACGCCCAAGTGGCCCGCCAAAGGAGCGTCATGAAGTTGGTTGAAAACAGTCGCATGAAGATGTGCTGGCATGACGGGGAGCAAGTCATGGCCATATGCATCGCGGTTACGGCGATACAGGATGCCGTCTTTTACCACGAACATTTGTAGAGATGCGTCGCGAAGCATTGACTCAAGCTTGTCAATGATGGTTCGCTGGGAAGCATCCCGGTGTTGTTCTTGGCCAAGGTTGAGTAGCTGCGTCACAGACAGAAAATCCGGAAAGGTGTCAGTATGGGCAGCCTCTTCCACAGGGTAGCGTGAAAAATAATCCGCATCTTGATGTGACCACCCTGTCTTGTACGATACGGTGAACGTGTATTTTTGTAGTCGTAGGGACCAATGAGCGAGGCGTCCTGTGGGATCCTTGAGTGAGGCCAGCCAGCAGAGCGCGTGGTGGTCGGTGACTACCCGGAATGGACGCCCGTATAAATATGGGCGAAGCTTGGCGACTGCCCACACAAGAGCGAGACACTCACGCTCCGTGATTGAAAAGTTGCGCTCGGCTGTAGATAGCAGCCGGCTTGCATATGCTATAACATGGTCATGTCCGCGTTAGCGTTGCAATAGCATTGCCCCGATGCCATGCCCACTAGCGTCAGTTCGAACCTCCATTAGAGCTGATGGATCAAAATGAGCTAAAGTCGGCGGTGTTGTAAGGAGCGTCGTGAGCTGGGGAAAAGATGAGGCTTGATCAGCGCCCCAGAAAAACGGGGTGTCCTTCTTCAGGAGGTTTGTGAGTGGGCGTGCAATGATGGTGAAGTCCTTAACAAACCGTCCAAAGTAGAAGCACAAGCCCACAAAACTTCGAACGTCCTTTGTTGACTTCGGAACAGGAAAGTCCGTAATGGCACGAATTTTCTCGGGATCCGAGCGGACTCCTGCGGCATCGACGATGTGGCCAAGTACGGTTATTTGACGACGAGCAAAGTGGCATTTCGACGAGTTCAGTTGAAGTCCGGCTCGACGAAAAACTTCAAGAATCGCCGATAAACGCTTGAGATGGGAGTCGAATGTGGGCGAGAAAACGATAACGTCGTCGAAATAAGATAAGTAGGTTGACCATTAAAACCCTTGGAGCAATGAGTCAATCATTCTTTCGAATGTGGTTGGCGCATTACAGAGACCAAAGGGCATAACTTTGAAGTGATAAAGCCCGTCAGGAGTGACGAATGCGGTCTTCTCACGGTCCATCTCGTCCACAGAGATCTGCCAATAGCCACATCGAAGGTCGATAGTCGAAAAATACGTAGCCCCATAAAGGCAGTCTAAGGCATTGTCGATTCTAGGCAACGGGTAAACATCTTTCTTGTAGAGATGCCCATAATCTACACAAAAGCGCCATGTTCTACCCTTCTTTCTGATCAGGACGACAGGAGAAGCCCAGGGGCTACAAGAGGGCTCGATTATGTCTTTCGCAAGCATGTTTTCGACTTCCTGTTGTATGACTGCGCTCGGACGCGGAAACACGGTATGGACGTTGGTGAATGGGACTCGCGTCACCAGTATTGATGCGATGAGTAACAACACTCGTTCGGCTTAAAGCCGTGCTGGCGAAGTAAAAAAATGTCATTATAGGACTCCAGGACGTGACGAAGGGCTTCCGCTTGATCAGGAGCAAGGTCTGATGGTACCATGTGGTCAACGTTGACGCCCAATGAACGTGATAGAGTTGGTTCATGGTCTGAGGTGCAGCAATCATCCACTCTTAAGGGTTCAACCGCATGGTCTTGTAGAGCAGTAATTTCGGCCAGGGAGATACCTTGTGGAAGAATTTGGGCAGTGAGGGCAAAATTGACAATATGAAGGCATGTGCGGTTTTCAACAATTGTCAAAATGGTGTGCGGAACAGTGACGCAATGCGTAAGGATCACGGCATAAATTGGTGCCACCATGTAATCGCCGTCAGATACAGGTGGTGTAGAGAAGAGGTCGATATGTGTGACACAGTTAGGCGGAAGGCGTGCGAAATCAATGCAGCAAAGGCGACTTTGGGGTGGGTTGGTCAGATCAGAAAGTAGAGGCATTTCAAGGTCAAGACAGCCGGCTGAAAAATCTATAAGGGCCGAGTGAGCAGTTAGAAAATCCATGCCTAGAATTACTTCATGAGGGCAATTTTCTATAACGGTGAAAAGAACAGCAGTGCTTCTATTGGCGATAGTCACACGGGCAGAGCACATGCCAAGAATCGCGGCAGATCCCCCGTCGGTGACTTGAACGGCTCGGTTCAAGGCGGGCGTGATAACTTTCTTTAGGCGGCGACGAAGAGCAGCACTCATTATGGACACATGCGCGATGCATCGATCATCGCGCGCACAGGTACATTGTCTAAAGAAACGTTCAACAGACTCCGGGTGGTCCATAATGTTACACAAGGATTTCTTGCAGAGGTCGTCGTCAATGCAGCTTCACCTCCAGAAGCTGCACTGCCTAGTTTTCTTGTCGGGGGAGCTGCGAATAGGTTGGAGAGGCAGGACGGCATTGTGGGGGCGAACGAGATTGACGGCGAGCAGGGGATGGTGAGCGGGCGTCGCGAGGTCTCGTCAGAGGTGCGGCAGAATCAGAGGATGTGGTCGGCATAGGGGAATCAAAATCAAATGTTGAGGACGACTGGTGGACAGAAGTGGCCTGGGTAGGAGGCCAATAGTGTGCCGGCGGAGCCCAGTGATTGCGGCAGTGGCGAGCAATATGACTGATACGTCTGCAGTTGAAGCATATGTGCTTGTCGTTCAGTGTACGCCATTCGGACAAATTGCGCTGTCGAGAGTAGTTGGAACCAAATCGAGGAGCGGAGGGACGACGATAAAAAGGCTTGGCAGAGTAGACTGGTTGAATGGACTGTAGGCCGACGTTCGATAATTCTTGACGAACGACGGCTTGTATCAGTGAGTTGTGGTCGGTGAAGGATCATGCGTTGGAAATGGAGTAGCTACTGGTTGGGCTGCCTCGACCTGGCGACGAATGATGCGAGTGAGGTTGTCACATCGGGGAACTGGGCGGACGGCGTCATCGCAAGAGGAAGTAGCAGCTGTGTTCGGCTGGCGCGTGATGCCGTGGGTGACTCGGTGGGCTTTAGCCTGTTCTAGGTGGCGGCATTCTGTCAGGATCATGTCGATGCTCGTGACATTATTAAAAACCAGCAGGTTGAAGGCATCGTCAGCAATCCCTTCGAGGACGTGATTAACTTTTTCTTCTTCTGACATGCGCTGGTCGACTTTGTTACAAAGCGCCAAGACATCAAGAATGTATGAGACCTACGACTCAGTAAACGTCTGGGCGTGAGTGCCGAGTCTTCTTGGCAACGAGCTGACGACCAAATGAATCGCCGAAGAGATCACGGATCTTCGATTTGAAAAGATCCCAGCTTGTGATTTCGGCTTCGTTGGTTTCGAACCATGTCCGCGGCGTGCCATCGAGGTAGAACACAACATTGGCGAGCATGAGCGTGGGATGCCAGCGGTGGGTAGCACTGACTCGCTCGTACCGGTGCAGCCAGGAGTCAACGTCGATGGTACCATTAGCGGAGAAAGTTCCAGGATCCCGCAGGGGTGGCAGGGTGATGTAGGTTGTCGACTTGGGTCGAGAGACCGGTGGAGATGAGGCACTGGCAGTTGAAGTAGCCGAAGAGTCCCTGGTGTTGCGGCCACTGCGCGTCTCCATCGAGGTACGGGAGTCGTCCACCTCCACCAATAATGTTACGGGTAACTTATTTAATAAATTAAATACGATGCACCGTGCTCGGCGAACAAGATGGCGACAGTTCATCAATAACCAGCCACCAACGTCGACTTTCTCTTTCTTGCAGCCAGGCTGTGCCGGCTAGTGTGTATCAATATTGAAGAACCTTGCCCACAAACAAATTCAAGTGAAAAGCACCAGAATGGAGGTGCTAAATAGTTACAATCACGGTACCACATACCGATTCATATTCGTAATTGATTCATAATCGTAATTAGCAGCTGAAAATTCATTAAGAGCTGAGTAGTTCAGGTTATACTTAATGTAAAGGTAGCAACCACCACCTCCACAATTTTTCAAAGACGCTTTCACAAATGCAATTGTTGAGAAAAGTGACATCAGAAACCGAAGAGAACCAAGTCTCTGCAAATGCGACGATGTCAATTTATGATCTTATCGATGTAAAGCACTTTCGTATTCTATGTTCTTGTGAATCAAGCTCCTGCTATAAACATGAAAAATAGACGAATGACTATAAGGCTTTAAAAAACGACCCGACAAAGGATAATTGAAGATAATAAATGAAGATAATAATTGAATATATTATATTAACCCATGCTATGTGATTGTGTCACCACAACAAATTGAGTTACAACCCACACAATGGCTCATTGCATCTTATCTAAATCCGCTTCGCGTTCAATGCGGGCTGCCTGCTCACAATGTGTCTTATGCACAAACAACTTTTCTCCTTTGTGCCGAACAAACTGGTAGTTGTGATAGTTGTGATAGATTCGATCCCACGACCTGCGGGTCAGCAGCCGAGTACCGTAGCCACTAGATGACCGTGGCGGGGCAAGTCTTTTCTTTAGAGTAGCTATTTCAGGTAATTGCTTTCTCGTCTCGGTGAATACTTCATCATACTGCACTGACAATGTTGGACTGATTGTTCCGTGCTTTGAACTGCGTCCTTCAGTTGCATTAGTTCATCTATTTTGCATTTGGAAGCAGTTATTTCAGAAAGGTAGTGAATAATTTCTGCCAATATTTTTTCAGTGTCAGGCGCCTGCTGCAACTGCGACTTTCCGATAAGAGCGCTCGCGCGGTCAGCTAGAATAACGCATGCTTGACATTTTCATGTCTTTTTCGCTGCCTTGTCACTTGGCTTAAACGATGTCTTTGTTACTTCCGAACAGGACCCAAGATGATAACTGATAACTGATTCTGAACACATTGGCAAACTGCCGGTATTAGGAAGTACCTTATTGCACACTAGACAGAAGTCGGTGTCTGCCATTCTTAATGCACAATTTCAATGTACAACACCTGTAGTCACGCAACATTCGTAAAGCAAACAACAAAATGCAAAAAAGCAAAAAGAGCAAAAAGAAACATAAAAAAAGTAGAGTGGTGTTAAAAGAGACAACGAGTTGTAGGGCCCAGTGACTAACCTGCACAATTTGTAGAAATGAGTCTCCGGTGCGTCCGTCTGCGATCACCGCTGAACGTATGCAGTGATATCTAATGATCTAGTTTCTATTTCACAGCCCGATGGCGTAACGAAGTTCGCGACGGCCACGTATCGTCAGTCGGCAGCACTGTCGAGTTTGAAGAATTCCGAAGCTTGTGTTGCTTCTCGATGAGTGGTGGTTCCCAAATGGCATGATTTTTTTTAGGACAGATAAGGGTCTGGATGAACTGTGGGCGGCGAAAGTGGTTTCCTGCAACATTTTAAGAAATCAGTCTCCAGTGCGTCCGCTCACCACCCCCACCGCCGAAGAATCAGTACCACTTCCAAAGATTTTTTAAGGCCAAGATGACACAGTGAAGTCTATGGATTTTGCAGTTATGTTATTAGATGCACTCACTGCCTGTAATTCTGCCATGGCTAGCATCGGATTGAAAAGGCAAACAAACTCATCGTCAGTGGCCTGACCGTCCTCTCCTGGTAAAGGCAGTCGGGAGAGTACATCAGCCACCACATTATCACTTCCCTAGCAGTGTGGTATGATGTAGTTGGAAGAAAGCAGTTGCGCTGACTCACGTGAAATGAGAAATTGCCAATTTCTACATTCCTAGTGGACACCAAAGTAACGAGACCACTGTGGCTAGATCGCAAAACGAAAGAATGGCCCCAAACGTACACGTGCCAAAGTTCACAAGCTAAAACGCATCCAGATATTTCCTCGCCCGCCTGCAGAGTATTTACTTTCTTCTGGGCTCAAAATGCGGGAGGCAAAGGGAACCACCTTTATAAATCTCTAGTTTCCTTGTTGTAGCACAGCGCCTAGTTCATATCGGTAAAGGCATCGGTCGTTACGATAACGGGAAGGTTCAGATGAAAGAAATGTACAACCTTGCAAGCTGTCAGTAGCGATTTTAAATGAACAAAACTCTCTGTGGTAAGTGACGTCCAAGCAAATGGTTCGTTGCCCCGAAGCAATGTCTGTAATGGTTATACAGCATCTGAAAAATGAGGGATGGACTTGGAGTAAAATCCAGTTACTGAATTGGAGCTCCATGAAATTCCCTATGAGAGATCAAAAATTATTTAGAAAGGGCATATCTTACGATTTCTTTTGTCTAAACTCTTTCTTCGTTAGGCAGTCATCTATAATAATAAGAAAAACTGAGCCAATTTATCTGAAGTTAGCTGTGCTGAGAAAGCTGTGAGATGAAAAAAAGTATACCATGTCAAACGCATGGCAAACCAGGAGGCCGTAAGTATAGTTGGGAGAGGAGGGAATATAAACCCCGTACACAGCAAAGTTTTTTGTTATTTATTTTTCATGGTATACTAAAATATGTACACCTATTTACAGCGACCACCAATTGCCAAAATTGGTCGTTCTGCTGCTACCCCCCCCCCCCAAAGAAAAGTCTGGGTAGCCCTGCGCCGAACGTTTACAGTTGGGGAAGCTGAATATAGCGTGCCTCTGTACAAATGCGCACTGTAAATTTCACCTTTTCGACAGTATGAAGGCTCAAAACTACTTTAAGTCTTACGTGGTCAGACGAGAAATGCACCACGTAAAGTAGCGGCTGTTCTAAGGAACATTATATATATATATATATATATATATATATATATATATATATATATATATATATATATATATATATATATTAAAATAGAGGTGCTGTACGTCACGTTGAGAAAGCTTCAGACGCAGCTTGGGGAAAGGTGCTTTAAGAGGCAGGTATGGCTAACGGCGAGCGGCGTGCGCGAGCTAGTACTACTGCCACCGATCATCATCGTCTTCTTCGGTAACAGCAGGACGTCCGTTATTCAGATTCATTACAATTACTCCCCGCGAAATAAGAAGTCATCCTGGCGACTTATGGACAAGTAAACACGGGAGAGTCGTAGCAGGGCTTAAGTCTCGACACGTGGACAATTTCCTGGCCACAATAACGTTGGTCAGAAGATGGTTCCAGTGGCTCTATGAGGTGAATCACCGGTGACGTTTTTTGTAGTATACGATATGGGCCGTGATACTTGGGGAGCAAATTGGTAGAGAGGCCAGGTGTAGCAGAAGGAACATGCAGCCAGACGAGTGCACCTAGATCGTAGGAAGTACAGTAAACTGATGCGTCATGGTGGTGCTTTTGGCGTCCTTGGTCTGGGATTGTGAATGATCTTGACAGTTGGCGGCACTCTTCAGCGTATGTAGCGGCTTGAGACAAAGTCGTGGATTCTGAGGAGTCAGGTCTGTATGAGAAAATTGTGTCCAGAGTGCAGGAAGGTTCGCGTCCATAAAGGAGGGAAAAAGGAGAGAACCCAGTAGTGCCTTGAATGGCGGTGTTATAGGCGAACGTGATGAACGGGAGCACTCGGTCCCAATTGGAGTGGTCTGACGAGATGTACATAGACAGCATGTCACCAAGGGTGCGGTTGAAGCGCTCTGTCATTCTATTGGTCTGGGGATGATAGGTGCTTGTAGTGCGGTGAACGACGTGGCACTCACGCAGCAATGCTGTGATGACGTCTGACAAGAATACGCGACCGCGAACACTCAGTAACTCATCGTGAACTTTTTTACAGCGCAACACCAGAAAAAATACAGGACAGGGAAGGAGTAGAACAGAAAGAAAAGACGGCGCTGACTCACAACTGTTGTTTATTGGAAAAAACGGGGTGAAAAGTATATATATAGGTACCGGCCGCCTACACCCCAACATGCGCAGAACACGAGGTGCTCCGAGGTAGCGTTATCACACTCATGGCAATATACAAGCTTGGCCTAAATAACCTAATTTTTTTTCATGCAGTGTGACGGATGGTTCACTAACGCACTTGCTACCCCTAATCTTTATATGATATGCCGCAGCGATCTCTCTAGTTAGCTGGTTAGGATGCTTGAAGATGATGGTGGTTCTCTCAAAAATGGGACGACAACCGCATGACCTGCAATGTTCCGGCAGATGAAGTCGCATGATCCCTTGAAGAGATAACTCATGCTCCCTTAAACGAACATTCACACATCGTTTCGTTTGTCCCACGTGCTCCCTGTCACACGATAATGGAGTTAAATACACAGCTTTCTTTACGCATGCGATGTACTTGTTTTTATGATTCACAGCGCATCTCACTTTGGCCTGTTTGTTCCTCAGTGCATTATCAAACATCGGGCAAATGCGACCTACCTTATGTTTGGCGGAAAAAAGAACGTCGACACCATACCTTGAGCCTACGTTTTTCAACCCATGCGCCAATTTGTGTACATAAGGAAAAACTGCTCTTTTTCTTTTTCCATCAGAATTTTCTTGAGCTCCTCTGTGTTTCACGAGCTTAACGCTCCGAACCATTGACTCACACACAGACGAAATCACCTTGTCAGGATACCCAGCAACTACTAAGTGTTTACCTGGTTATTAAAAGCAGTATTCGACACGTGCACACCGGATTTCCTGAGCAACGCATTTAAAATTGTCTTTGCAATCGCTCTCTTCACAATCTTAGAATGGCCAGACTTGTAGTTTAAGATAGGCTTAACTGATCTTGGCTCATATTTCCAACACAAATGATCTTTACCAAAAGTTAGCTTTAGGTTAAGAAACTGTAGCTCGTAATCCTTACAGACTTCGTTGGTGAAGGTGAAGCCTATACCATGCTGACTAAACAATTTAAGAATGTGGTCAATGTCCTTATGGCGAATGTCATTGTGGGAAAAATTACAAAATCGTCGACGTAACGAAAAACAGCACTGCAGCACTTACTAAGGTGACCTTCCAGCTGCCTGTCAATGTAGCCTAAAACAACGTCACTAATAATAGGGGCCACGCTGGACCCTATGCAGACACCAGACATTTGTACATAAAGATCCCCCCGCCACGACACAAAGGTACTTTCAAGGTAAAATGACAAAAGTTCAAGAAATGATTCTAAAGAAATACCGCAACCATCGATGAAAGATTGTTCATCGTTGTCAAACACAATGCAGGCTTTTACGCATTTCATAACCTGGCAATGCGGAAGGGAATAATATAAGTTTTCCACGTCAACACTGAAGGCACTACGTAGGCTCATCGAGTTATTTTCGAGGTACTCGCACACAGAATCCGAATTTGGTATGCGGAAAGGGTCAACAATATTCAGGCATGCTAGGTTCTTTCGCAGAAAACGTGAAATATCTAACTGCCAGCTACCTTTTTCCGAGACTATGGCCCTGAAAGGCATGTCTTACTTGTGCGATTTCACCGTAAAGAAAACTTCTAACTCCAGGTTTTTGGCCCTCTTTACGCTGGCTGCCAAACGTTGCAGATTCATTCCTTCTAACAAGGAAAGCGCTCGGTGTTTTACTTCTGCGGCCTTAACACTGACACGCCTGAAATTTTTCTTAACTGCGGCCTCGCTCTTCTGTGAATACGCTTCAGAATTCATAATGGCAAAGTATCCCTCTTTGTCGGTTCTAGCACATGCAGTTTGTTTTCACAAAGAAAATCAACTAGTGGCCTTAGTGAGTCCGTGCCCCCCCGCACCTTTCCCATTCTGGCAATGGTATCAACACAGTCCGAAACACACCTTGAACGTTCATCTTCCTTGGCACACCTTGAGACCGCCCTCGCTGTGGCTACCTTTTCAAAGGGATTCAGGCAAAAGAAAAAGAGCAGTTTTTCCTTATGTACACAAATTGGCGCATGAGTTGAAAAACGTAGGCTCAAGGTATAGTGTCGACGTTTTTGTTTCCGCCAAACATAAGGTAGGTCGCATTTGCCCGATGTTTGATAATGCGCTGAGGAACAAACAGGCCAAAGAGAGATGCGCTGTGGATCATAAAAACAAGTACATCGCATGCGTAAAGAAAGCTGTGTATTTAACTCCATTATCGTGTGGCAGGGAGTACGTGGGACAAACGAAACGATGTGTGAATGTTCGTTTAAAGGTGCATGAGTTATCTCTTCAAGGGATCGTGCGACTTCATCTGCCGGATCATTGCAGGTCATGCAGTTGTCGTCCCATTTTCGAGAGAACCACCATCATCTTCAAGCATCCTAACCAGCTAACTAGAGAGATCGCTGAGGCATATCATATGAAGATTAGGGGTATCAAGAGCGTTAGTGAACCATTCGTGACACTGCATGAAAAAGAATTAAGTTACTTAGGCCAAGCTTGTTTATTGCCATGAGTGTGATAACGCTACCTCGGTGCACCTCGTGTTCTGCGCATGTTGTGGTGTAGGCGGCCGGTACCTATAATATACTTTTCACCCCGTTTTTCCCAATAAACAACAGTTGTGAGTCAGCGCCGTCTTTTCTTTCTGTTCTACTCTTTCCCTGTCCTGTATTTTTTTCTGGTTTTGCGCTGTAAGAAAGTTCACGATGGATCCTAACCAACTGGCCCGACTTACCGTCTTACCACTGAGTAACTGTCGAGGGGCTCCATGACGTAATACGACGTTGCGAAGAACGAAAATCGCAACGTCTTTTGCTGTAGACGAGGGAAGGGATGAAGTTTTGGGACACCGCGTGAGGTGGTTTACGGCAACTACGATCCAGCGGTTATCCGTCTGCAGTGTTGAGAAAGGGACCATAGATATCGAGGCGAACACGGTCGAATGGTCGGGATGGGCTTAGTAGGGGTAATAAGGTACCACTGGCGTGATGAGGGGGAGTCTTTTGTCTCTGGCAATTCGAGCAAGCCCGAACGTACTGTCGTATAAAACGGTACATGCCACGCCAGTAATATGGGAGCCGTATGTGAAAATAAGTCTTCAGGAAACCTACGTGGTCACATTGGGGATCGTCATGAAACGTGGAACAAATTTCGGATCGCAGATGACGTGGGATCACGAGTAGCCACTCAGGTCCACCGGGTGCGTAGTTGTGTCGGTACAGCACGTTGTTGCGAGTGGTGAAGTGCTCGACTTGCCGATGCAATGTGCGAGTAGTGGGAGAAGCCGTCCGCCCAGCCAGGATGTCTAGAATTGAAGCAACTCAAGGGTAATTGCGCTGCTCAGATGGCATGTCGGCGATTGGGACGGCAGTGGCATCAAAGATGAGACTTTCGCAGCACGCCGGGTTGGGGGGCTGGGGCGAACGGGAGAGGGCGTCTGCGTCCGAGTGTTTCTGGCCGGAGCGATAGACCACGCGAATATCATGTTCTTGAAGGCGTAACGCTCATCGGGCGAGGCGACGACTTGGATCCTTAAGTGACGACAACCAGCAGAGGGCGTTGTGGTCAGTCATGACGCCAAAATGGTGCCCGTATACGTAAGGTCGAAATTTCTCTATCGCCCAAATAATGGCGAGGCACTCCTTTTCAGTAATGGAATAGTTGATTTAAGCTTTGCTAAGAGTTCAGCTTGCGTAGGCAACCACGTACTCTTGGAAGCCGTCTTTATGCTGCGCAAGAATGGCACCTAGCCCGACACCTCTAGCGTCGGTGTGGATCTCTGTGGGTGCCGATGGGTCGTCGTGTCGCAAAATAGGTGGCGATGTGAGGAGGCGGCGCAGTTCATTGAAAGAATCGTCACAGGTGGCAGGCCAGGCCGAAAAGTCTCTAGAGCCGGCCAGGAGCTTGGTTAAAGAAGCGATGATCGTCGCAAACTTGCGGACGATGCACCGGAAGTAGGAGCAAAGACCAATGAAGCTTCGGAGCTGCTTCATGGTGGTTGGTTTGGGAAAAACTGAAACGGCTGTAAGTTTGGCAGGGTCAAGAAGAATGCCGTCCTTCGAAACCATGTGGCCAAAGATCGTAAGCTTTCGAGTGGTGAAATGGCACTTCTTCAGACTCAGTTGGAGCCCCACGGCAGAGATGCAAGTGACGAATTTCTCGATGTAAGTTAAATGGATTGCGAAATCAGTTGAAAAGACGACAATATCATCTAATTAACAAAAGCAAACGTTCCATTTGAGGCCTCGAAGGACCGAGTCCATCATTCGCTCGAATGTAGCTGGCGCGTTGCAGAGGCCAAAGGGCATGACTGTGAATTCGTAAAGCCCGTCGGGCGTGATGAAAGCTGTTTTTTCGCGACCGACCTCTGCCATGGGTACCTGCCAGTATCCAGAGCACAGATTTAAAGAGAAGAAAAATTCCGCTCCCAGTAGGCAGTCCAAAGCATCGTCAATGCGTGGCAGCGGATACACATCCTTGCGCGTGATTCGGTTGAGACGTCGGTAGTCTATGCAGAACCTGATGGATTCGTCCTTCTTCTTCACCAGCACAACTGTAGAGGCCCAGGGACTGCTTGACGGTTCAATTGTGCCACGTTTCAGCATATCGTCGACGTGTTTATTGATGACACGGCGTTCGGCAGTTGACGCATAATATGGACGCTGTCGTAATGGTGTCTCGTGACCAGTATCTATACGGTGAACAACAGATGACGCTTGACCAAAGGAAGGCTGTTTGTGGTCAAACGAGGCTCGAAAATGCCAGAGGAGCTTGTAGGCCAGTAATAACGACATCGAATGCGGTCAAGAGATTTTTTTTAAAACCAAAATGACCAGCAGTCAAGTCGTCATGGAAGGCTTCGAGCACCTGAAGTCGAAGAGAGCGTGGCAGTACAGGAACCCAGCGCTCCCCGTCAGGGTGGTAGACGTGGTGGTAGAGAACCCCATTGTCCAGCTTAAAGTGCAGGAGTTGACGACGAAGTCGCGCGTTTGGTGGATGAGAAACTCCGTAAAGGTGGTTCATCATGCGTCTGCAGTATGAATCGGACCGCTGGCGGGAGATAAGTGTTGGCTCGTCGCCCAAAAAGAGTCGCCTTATTGATGCGATTGGTAGATGTGGCGGTTGAGTTCTCACCAACGCTGATATGGGTAGTTGGAAGCGGGCAACGAGATAAAGCGTCGGCCTCGTGATGTTTTCTAACTGACTTGTAAGTTATGTCAAAGTTGTACTCCTGCAAGCGTAGTATCCACCGACCCAAGCGTCCGGACAAGTTCTTCAGTGTAGAAAGCCAGCATAAGGCATGGTGGTCTGTAACGATTGTGAAGTGACGGCCGTGGAGACAGGGACGGAACTTCTGCACCTACCAAACCACAGCCAAACACTCTTACTCAGTTATCGTGTAGTTCTTTTCGACAGGGTTTGGTACGCGACTGGCATATGCAACAACTTTCTTTAGGGAAGACTTGTCACGTTGTAGAAGAACTGCTGCTATGCCAAGGCCGCAAGCATCGGTATGGAGTATAGTCGGTGCGGCTTCGTCAAAGTGGGAGAGCAGATGTGCAGACGTTAGGGCCCACTTCAACAGGTCGACTGCCGTTTGACATTCTTGAGACCACAGAAAGGGGACGTTGGAAGCAAGTAGTTGGTGTAATGGAGCAGCAATTGAAGCGAAGTTCTGGAAAAACCGGCGAAAATAGGAGGCGAGGCCAAGGAAACTGCGAAGATCCTTTGGTTTTTCGGGACGCGGAAAGTGAAGCACTGCAGAAATCTTGTCAGGATAGGGCTGGATGCCATCTTTGCTAACGACGTGTCCTAAGACCTTAATAGATTTGCTAGTGAAAGAGCACATCTTAGTGTTTATTGGAAGCCCGGCACCGGCAAAGCACGTCTGAACTTGATCCAATTGTTCTAGGTGTTCAGGAACGTTGACGAAAAGATAATTATGCCGTCCAGGTAGCAAAGGCAACTTTTCCATTTCAGGCCGCGCAGCACGGTATCTATCATGCGCTCAAAAGTCGCGGGTGCGTTGCAGAGCTCGAAAGACATCACGTTGAATTCACATAGACCGTCGGGGGTTGTGAACGCCGTTTTCTTCTTATTGTTGTCATGCATGGGGATCTGCCAGTACCCAGAATTCAAGTCGATGCTTGAAAAGAACTCCGTGCCTTGTAGGGAGTCAAGGGCTTCGTCAATGCATGACTTAGGGTACATGTCCTTGCGTGTGATCTCATTGAGCGCCCGGTAGTCCATGCAAAAACGCAGAGAGCCATTCTTTTTATGGACCAAAACAATAAGAGACGACCAAGGGCTAGATGAGGGACGGATGACTTCCAGTTTAAGCATGTCAGCAACATTATCTTCTATAATTTTTCTTTCAGCTGGAGACACGCGGTAGGGTCGGCGGTGTGCGATAGATGTCCCAACAGTTTGAATTCGATGTGCTGTAGTATTAGTGCGGCCCATCTTAGACGAGCAAATATGGAAAGAATTTGCATGTTTCTGTAACAATGCGAGCAGCTGCTTCCTCTGTGAATATGTCAAGTCGGTGTTGATAGCGGTGGTAAAGGCGGAGGAGGAAACATGCTCACCGAGGGAAGGGTCTTTGGATGCGGTGGCCTGAAGTGGCGTGACAAATACAGGTTTGAAGTCAGCAACACAAGCCACAGTGGTGCCCTGTGGCAGTAAGATCTTCTCTGGTGTAGAGTTGACAGCGGTGACAAGTGCAGAACCATTGCAAAAACAAACGACACCGGACGGAAGAACTATATGTTTACGAACGCAAACTGGTGACGGTGAGACCAATACATCACCGTGATAGATGTCGTTGGATGTAATGCTGACAAATTGTTGTAGTGGCGGCAGTTCATATTCTTTCGCAGCGACCAGACGAAGTGGCTTCTGATTGTTGTCGCCAAGCATATAGTAGGGGTCAGCGAGCTGAACAACGCGTTGTCCACAACAAATCGCCGCGGAAGCTCATGACAGAAAATCCCATCCTAAAATTAGTTGGTGAGAGCAGCGGGACAGGACAGCAAACTGGACATGACGGCGGATGCCGTCGATGAAAACACGCACAGTACAAAATGCGGAACGGCGAATGACGTTCACCTTGGCAGCAACTAACGTGGGGCCATCGTAAGGCGTCATTACTTTAGTTAAATGTTAACACAAGTCAGCACGTATCACATACAATGTCGCACCTGTGTCCACCAATGCATCGACCCGCACTCCTTCCACTTCCACAGAAATCTTGTTACATGGGTCTGATGGGGGAATTTCAGTTCTAATTCCAAATGCAGTTTTTCTCCACAATCTGCACCACTTAGATTTCCGAATGAATATCAGAGGAGAATCAGGCTGGCCGAAGTGGAGAAGTGGAACGGCGAAAGGGCGAAGGTGAGTGGCGTCTCGTGTTTCGGCTGTTTCGCGGTGCAGTCGATGCCGGAGGTGATGGAGACCGGTGCGGGTTAGACGAACAACGCCGACCTTGATAAGGCGTGTCAGTGTTCAAATCCCGTTCGCGCATGTCGTTCCGACGCTCATCTTGCAGGCGCTTTCAGCAGAAACGATATATGTGGCCGCGATAGCCACAGTAGTAGCAGACAGGGCGATACGAGCGCCACGGTGGGGAATAGAAGGCATTCGGGGCACCTGGAGATAGTGCGGTCAGGTGGGCCGAAGGACCAGGGGGCATGGAATGGTAGTTCACCGGGGGAGTGGCAGCAACTGACGCGTAGGATGGACGCGGTAATGTCGCGTGGGCGTCGCTGGGAGGCACGGCAGCAACTTGAGGGTACGTGGATATAAGGCGAAAAGCAGGCGGCTGTACGGGCGCAGAGCCAGTCAGGGATGTAAGTTCCTCCCTGATGATGTGACGTAAGGGCACTCCCGAAGGCTGTGTAGGACGCGGTGTAGGAGGTGTGAAGCCCATGGACTGCAATTGTTCGCGTATAATGTCCCAGATGAGGACACGCAGATGGCCATGTGACGTGGAGTGGTGGTCGCCAATGTCCGGTTGGAGGTGAACGGAGTTCAGCACATCAAAGCGCTGGCATGTAGTCACGACATCAGCGATGGTAGCTGGGTTTCGTACAGCGAGGGCATTAAAGGCAACAGGCCCAATGCCTTTGAATATATGGCGCACTTTGTCAGATTCCGGCATGGATTGATTGACACGCCGGCACAGGGCGAGGACATCCTTGATGTATGAAGTATACGATTCACCTGGGTGTTGTCGGCGACTATCGAGTGTCCTCTTCGCGACGGCGGATCGAATGTCCGGTGTCCCAAAGACGTGTCGCAGCTGCTGCTGGAAGGTAGCCCAGTAGGGCAAGTCAACGACGCGGTTAAAATACTATGTCTTCGTGACTCCGGTCAGATAAAAAGGCATGTTACGCAGTTTGGCGGCCTCGTCCCACCTATAAGCAGCACTTACGTGGTCGTAGTCATTGAGCCAATCTTCTGTGTCTTCTCCCCGAAGACCAGCGAAGAGTGGGGGTCCAGACTTGGTAGTCTTGGCTGCGTCAGCGTTTAATTGAGAAAAGACCTCGCAAAACGAATGGGCAGAGCCAGTACACAGACGTTGGTGATTGTGATCATGCAATATATATATATATATATATATATATATATATATATATATCCTGATGAAGGCCGGACTAGGCCGAAACGTTGAAATAAACCATGTTGTGACCTGTAAACATTGTCATAAATTGGATGGCTTGCAATGACGTCACGCCAATAGAATATTTGGAAAGCAGCACAATTTAAGCTGTCAATACAAAATGAGAACTGGTTTCAGTGAATTTACGAAAATTAACAAACGGGCTATATATATATATATATATATATATATATATATATATATATATATATTGCTACGGTATGAGTCGGGCTGTAGTATGTGCCGGGGAGGTAGAAGATCAAGACGACGTTGTCTGCTGCGGCCTGAGGACTTTATCTTTTCCGCGACTGCCGAACTTCATCCTCACCCTGTAAGTAAATCCACCTATCCTTTAATTCAACCTTCACAGTTTTGTGGTGGAGGTGCTGGGTAATCAACCAAGCAACACGACGCTTCAAGCGCCTGATCTAC
The DNA here is from genome assembly GCA_013436015.1 of Rhipicephalus annulatus. Classification (NCBI taxonomy): domain Eukaryota; kingdom Metazoa; phylum Arthropoda; class Arachnida; order Ixodida; family Ixodidae; genus Rhipicephalus; species Rhipicephalus annulatus. Next base: position 236,808 of record WOVY01002735.1, on the reverse strand, counting down.
GACGAAGCCGCCGCCTTGCTGGACTGCCCCCATTAACACTGGCAGCTAAGATGTCTCACGGCGAAGAAGGAAACCGGATCCCCGCAGCTGCAGACGTTCTACCAGTTCCAGCAGCACCCTCTAGTACCAGGTTCGCGTGCGTCTGGTCCCTGGTTGCGTCAGGATCTGATAGTGCCTCGCACATTCGGTGGCGAATCTGGCGAGGACGTGGATGCCTGGCGCACACACTACAAACGGGTGAGCAAATACTACCAGTGGGACGCGGCGACCCAGCTGACCAATGTAGTATTTTTCTTAACGGACACAGCACTCGTGTGGTACGAGAACCACGAAGATGCCCTCACGTCATGGGATCGCTTTGTTTCCGAAATAAGAGCGTGCTTCGGTGACTCCGTAGCTAAGAGAAAGCAGGTGGAACAAACGTTACTGCAGAGAGCTCAGATTCAAGGAGAGACTTGCACGACCTATGTCGAGGCAATCTTGAAGCTCTGCAAGATTGGCAACCCTTCTATCTCAGAGGAAGACAAAGTTGACCACCTGCTGAAAGGCATTGCCGAGGACGTGTATCAGTTCCTCATCAGCAAAAACAGCCTTGCTACGGTAACCGACGTCATAAGCCACTGTCGCACATTCGAGACCCTGAAGATGCGACGTATCACCCCCAAGTTCGGTCGCCTACCGAATGTAACCACCGTGGCAAGTGTTGACAAATACACGCCGCTTGATCTCGCGTCGACATTACGCCAGATAGTTCGAGAAGAGCTCACTCGACACGCTCGCCTGATGCCGTAGGAACCTACCCCCGCACTGCCTCCCTTTCGCCCTTCCGTGTCAATTACCGCAGCAGGCAACGATGACTGCAACTACAGGCCACCCTCATCACCGAGGTCACAGCGCAATAACTACCCGCTGCCGAGGTACGAAGACCGCTTCAGTTACCCCCATCAGCCAGCCAACACCTATTACGACCTGAACAAAGATGTACCCGTACCACCACCACGTCAGCGCAATGCCTTCCAGGAGTACAATGCATACCGCCAAGCCCCTGTGTGCTACCGTTGCGGTATCGCCGGGCATATAGCTCGGTTCTGTCGTCGACAGAGAGAGCCGACATCCCGATATCATTCCCCATCAGAGTTTCCGCCAGCGGGCACTGGTCACAACAACGGTCATTGGCCCGCCTATTCCAGGAGTACCTCATGGCGGAGAAATCACCGTGGCAGTTCTCCTGCTTTTGACCGTAGTTTGGCGCCTCCATCTGGCCGACTGCATCGTTCCCCCTTCGCCAGGACGACGCCTGTCATCACCTCCGCCGCAGAGAAACTAGCCAGTGCGACCGATGGAGGTGAGGTCGCACAACAGAGTTTGCCTCAGATGCCTCCGCCAGTTATAATGTTCAAGAACAAGATAAGCGTGGAAATAGATGGCTTTTGTACAAGTGCTTTGGTGGACACTGGTGCTACAATATCAGTTATGAGTCTTTCTTTCAAAAGTCGCATTGGCCGCAAAGTTATGTTTTCTTGGGGCGAATCAACAAGGTTTCGGGGTGTTGGTGGGGAAGTACTTCATCCTGTCGGAGTTTGTGCCATCAATGTTTTATTGGCAGGAAAAATGTTCCCAACAGAGTTTCGTGTGCTGCAACGTTGTACCCTCTAGGTTTGGTATCAATTAAGTTTGGTCTCGAGTTATGGCGTTAAGACGCCGATAATCAATGCATGGCCTCGGATCTTTTCCTGGCATTTGAACCAATATTAGAGGGGATGTATACTCACTCTCGCCCGGTACTATAACTACCAACTCCAGCATTTTATCGATCTCCTCTTTCATGATCTCCTTTTGCGCAGGGGAACAACGATACGACTTGCTACGGATTGGCTCCTCACAAGTAAGCTCGATATCGTGTTCGATCACCGTCGTGTTTCCGGGATGGTCCGAAAACAAGTCTTGAAACTCGGAAACAATCCTTCTTAGGTCCTCCTTCTGGACTTCACTTAACCTAGGCTCTAGGTTCAACTGCTCCAAGATTACCTCCGATCCGCTTTAGATTACATCACTAGAACTCAATATTTCTTATCCCTCTTCCTCTGAAGCATTCAACAGCAAATTTACGACCGCTTGACGTTGAAAGTATGGTTTCATCTAGTTAGTGTGGTAAATTTTGTTCGGCCGCCTCCCTAATTTCACTTCATAATTGGTATCAGAATGCTTCGATATTACTTTGGCGGGCCCTTCCCAATGAACCTCAAGCTTGTTCATTTTGGATGGCCGCAGCAGCATTAGCTGACTAACTACTTTCAAACCGCGCTTATTCGCCGATTTGTCGTAGTATTCCTTCGACAACACTTTTGCAGCCTTCATGTGGCTTTCCACGAGATCTTTCGTTTTTCCAAGCCTCTGAAGGAGGTTTAGAACACACGCAACTATATTGGGGTCCTCATCGAATCCCTCTCACGACTCGCGTAGTATTCGCAATGTTGTTCTCAAACTCCTGCCATACACAAGCTCTGCAGGGCTAAAGCCAGTGCCCTCTTGAGGAGCTGATCTCAAAGCGAACATAGCAGGAGGAATACATGCTTCCCAGTCGCATTTGTCCTCGTAGCAAGGAAATCTCAGTATCCGTTTCAGAACGGAATGCATACGCTCTACCGGATTAGATTGCGGGTGACGTATCGAGCCATGTACTACTTTTATTCCACATTTATCCATAAAGGTAGAGGTAAGGCAGCTGGTGAAGACACTACCATTATCGCATTGGAAGAAGGAAATTCGACGCGTGCAAATATAGATAGCAGTGCATTCACGACATGAGGGGAATAGAGCTCCTTAAGTAGTCTCGCTTCCGAAAATTTTGTGGCTACACAGAGGGCCGTCAGGATGTACTGACAACCTTGCCTTGACTCTGGCAATGGCCCGACGATATCAATTAATAGGTGCCGAAAAGGTTTTGTGATAATTGGCACAAGCTTCATGGGTGCCTTCCCCTTGTCTGTGGATTTCCCTGCTCTCTGACAAGTGTCGCATGAGCACACAAAGTCTTCGACATCCTTCCAGCATTTCGGCCAATAAAGCTGAAGGGAAACTCTAGCTTTGGTATTTTTTATGCCGAGATGCCCAGCCCACGCGTTTTTATGCGCCTTGTTTTTGGCGACGATACATAGTTGGCGGCGATACTTTTGTGGCACTTGCGACCTTGCACATTTGTGTAGCTCCAATACAGCGGCTCTGCTTTCTCAAGAAAGAAAACAATATTTTTCTTTTTTCCCAAGTTTACGCTTTCCGTTAACAGTTTAATCGAGAGGTCCTCACGCTGCTCTCAAATGAGCGTTTCTCGATCAACCCTCGACAGCTCACTCCAACTTTCCGCTACAGGCGAGAACGTTGCACCCCTCTCGTTCTGACTCAATGGTGCCATGTCGTCTCCTCCGCCTACGGAGACCGCGCCAGTCGCTGTGGTGACAGGCCGCTCGGCTGACTGCTCAAATGACTCACTTGAAGAATTTCTCGTCTGAGGTTCCGTCGACTCGCCGCCAAGGTCACACAGATCAGTAGCTTTTGAACTTGATGCTTCACCACATTGGACAAGATCAAGCTCCTGCGAAAACTTCCACGCTCTCGATCGCGTGAGAGCCATGTACGCTAAAATGGAGAACGATTTACTCTGCTCTTTGAGAAGCTGCTCTGAGTTATTAGAGAAAAGCTAAGGAAAACGATCGGGAAGCGCGGCAGATACAGCCGCTTCGGTGGGAAGCTTACCGATCGGGTCTTCAATGACAACCGTAGCGATTGGTAAGCAAGCACTCTGCTCCTCGGCGACTTGCCTGATCCACGCGCATTCTCCTGTAAAGTCATCCGGAGACACCTACGAAGGATGGACAACGTCAATGGTTGCCGCTGAGTCTCTAAGTGCTCGACACGCTTTCCCATTCACGCTAATTTCTTGGAGATACGACTCTAACAACCGCATGTTCTTTTCCGATTCTCGGATTGTTGCGAAAGCAAACTTTTGCTTACTGTTTATCGCGATGTGACCTCCTTTTTTGCAGTTGTAGGAGATTAGCGGCTTCCGTGATTCAAACGCCCGTGTGGTATCAGTGCGTTGTTTAGGAACCGCACTCAATTTCTTCGCTTCCGTTTGCCCTTCCCTTACAGTGTCCTTCGTAAGAGACGGGTCCTTCTTAAAATCACGATGCGGAGCCGGTTTCCGTTGATCAGGTTTCTTTGCAATGTCCTCATTCCTTTCATCTTTTTCAACGCGCACTGCTCTGCTATGCAACTTTTGATGAGTATAATACTCCTCACCTAACTCTACTGCGTTGTTTAGCTGTACTTCACCAAGTTTGTCTTGCAGCCAAAGCTCGACATCCTCCTCGATGAAGTGGTAGAATTGCTCCAATAGAATGCATTCTACCACTTTATCGCAATGGTCGTAAACACCTTCGCCCTTGAGCCGTTCAAATAAATTGGCTTTAAGACGAAAGGCGAAATCAACGTGTGATTCATTCCCCTTTTTACACTACCGGAACCTTTGCCTTAAACCCTCGGGTGACAGCTTATAACGTCTCAAAAGCACTTCCATAACCTAGTCATAACTCTCAAACGCTTCCTTGGACAAGCACGTTATCACGTTGGACACTTCGCCGGGAAGAAGAGCTAGCAGGTTCTGCGCCCAGAGAGACCACTCCAAAGCATTTCGCTCTTAGACGTGTTGAAACTTCAGAAGATACTTCGCCATGTCATCGCCTACTACGAACGGTGGCAGTTGGTCCCGAAATCTATAACCGCTGACCTGAACTGTCGGAGAAGCTACGCCAGGCGCCCGCGAATACTGTAGGATTGCCAATTTTATTCGTTTCACCTCGAGGCGCCCCTGTTTCTCGGACTCCTCACGCTCGCGACGTTGGCGCCTTTCAGCTTCTTCGCGGCGTGCTTAGATACTTACCCAGGCCTCATCGACTTCTTCAGCCGACACTCCTTCATACTTAATAATCTCAAGGATGCCTTGCTTTCGTTTCGCAAGGCCTAAAGTAATGCCGAGTTCCTCACAAATTTCGATGTGTTTCTTCACTTTAAGGTTCTCCATCGTTCACACTAGCCTCTTGCTGTTTGCCCCTGTTAAGAATCTACTTGCCGTACCCACTGTAACTCTACTAGCAAGACGCGCAAGCAATCTATAACACTACCGTTTTTACACGCTCCACAATAAGTTTGGTTTCAAAGCGCTTCGACTCGGCTTGAAACGATCAAAGCTCACTCTAATGCTTCACACAGCCAATCTCCAGACCACTATAACCTGCGCTAGATAGCAGTCTGGTGAACTGAGGGGAAAACATCAGGCACTCACCGCATTGATGTCGCTGACACCGGCTGATCCCGCAGCTGCCAACCACTGTTAAAAAGCGCGCCTCCGACGACGTTATGAAGGGCGCCACGAAACTCGCCGCTGCCAAGGACACCAGGCGCGCCGACTGCGAAAGTGCCTCGAAGCAACCAACGAGAGGCTTTACTGACACATAGGTCTAGTGCTGGCGACCTGCCACAGGGCTTTTTTTATAGGCACCGGGTGGATACTTTGAGTAACCAAATGTACAACCACAAGTGCCGCTGGCCGTGACGTCAGAATACTGCAATGTGGCCCGCCGCTGCGCGTGGTTGCGCCAAGGACGAGGGGTGTTGCCATGCATTTTGTAAGACTCGCCAGACTCGAAGGCGCCGATTGCTGCGTGTGGTTGCAGCCAAGGACAAGTGACATTTCCACGCATTGCCTAAGACTCGCCAGACTGGAAGGCGCCGATAGCGTCAATGGGCTCGCGGGCGGAGGGAGATCGCCGTGCGTTGCCTACAGACCGCCACCGCCACTTGATGACGTCATTGAGTTGGTCGCGTCAGACGGGCTCGATTGTTGGCCTTGACTCAGATTGCCTTTTGGAGAGGAATGAACGTTCGGTGTGGACTCGCAGGCGTAACATCCCGCTGCCCAGAGTGTACTAGGAGATATGCGGCCTCCCCTAGTTTGGGCCATCCGTGACTGCTCCACGCCACGTCGCTGGTGTGCGAGCCTCAATTCTTGTCTCAAACTGCCTGTAGAGGGTGGAACCTCCAGTGTGGTGGCTCTCTGCTCAAAACGAGCAATTCTCGGGAGGGCAAAAGTTACTGGGTCATTTGCCAAGCTTCGAAGTGCTGGCCAGCTCGTGACTCAAGCAACCGGGACATTGCCAGCGTTTGCAGCCTCAGCCTACCAAGCCATCGCTGCCATCAACATCGCCGGTGACTGTTTTCCTTCGTAACCTATATCGAGAGACAACTTATATAACTAATTTAGAATTGCAAGCTTAAGCTTAGTATGTACTTTGTAATCTCATGTATTTTTGTTCTCAATACTTAAAGTTTCTTACTTTTCTTGTTTGATTGTGAACGGCTTCGTGATTAATTTTCTCTGGGGCCTTCTCTCAGAGTAACGGTTTAGATAACCGTAAAGCTGCGTCACAGTAAGCAAGCGAGAAAAGGGGTGATACTGGTTGAAACTCCGACGCAACATCAATTTTTCAAAAATATGGCAGAAATTGTGGTTTCAGATGTGGAGTTAACAATTACAGCAAGTGTCTATGTTTGGTGTGTGTAGTTTAGGCATTACATATTACTTAAGGAAAAAATTTGTGAAATTGTGAAGAAAAATGAAACGGAGGTGATGCCTGGATCTGTGGTCTCACCACCGTAACAACTGTTTATGGCATTATGTTCGTGCTTGGCCATCGTAATGAGCTCAGAAGCCCTTGAAGTTACATTTTTGTGAGCTGGCGTCGCGGTGAACAAGCACCAAATAACGTGATGTCTGCGTGTTAAATCCGGTCCAAGGCGTATTCCTAAAATAAAAAAAAAACACGGTGAAAGTATTGTTCGTTGTTTCGGACTTCTCTGCTAACGTTTAAATTATGATTTATGACCGAGAACTCAACTTAGCCATTTGAAATCCTTTACACTTACGTTGACTCTAAATTATCTAGCGTCTCTGAGAATGGCACTAAAGTTTGGGTAACTGGTGTTGTTCACACTTTAAAATTCTCTTTTTGAAGTTGCTTGATAAGTGTTATTTAAAACTAACTGCAATCGCTGTAACCAGCATAGACCACTAGAGTTCAAAAAATGCCGTAGTGCATTCACTGAACGCACAAAGTGACCGTCTTCTGCGTGAGTTACTGGATGCAAAGTCCCCCACTGCGAAAATTGGTGAAGCTGTTATCGTGACGCACTAGACAGGATCCCGTGGTTACGGCAGCTACTTCATATGCGTTGTGAGCACCGAAAAAGCTGAAATAAAATTTTTGGGGGGCGAAGCTCTCTATGCCATGGATCGCGCATCCGCGATGTATGTAGTAGTAGTAGTAGTCGTCGTCGTAGTAGTAGGTAGCCACATCCACGGCCGTACTAGAGGAGCGGCCCGTGGGCACCCTTTTCAATTAGGAAGAAAACCTTTGCATGTTAATCATAAAAAAGATAATTGTTCATAATGAAATAACATTCAGAGACGAGTATTGGTATTTTATTCTCCAATAAAACTTGCCTGGAATTTGATGTTTACTAAGAAAAAAACATTAGTATCGGAAGGACGCACTTTGAGCACTGTGTGTTCAGAAAGGGTTGCCTCGTTAAACTCGCTGGGCGTAACCTCCTTAGTTTTAGCAAGGTTTAGTGAGGGTTGGGCCTCGGCGCCATGAATATAGTGAGCTAGTGTATAGCCATGAATAAGAGGTGGCGAAAGGTGGGAACTAGAGACGGAGCACAGGCCGTAAAAAAGTGCACGCATGACACTCCCCTGTAGTCCAGTCATGACACCTCTCGTTTATTCGTAAGATGGGTGCTGGATGGTGGTACTTATATATAATGAATGTGATGAAAAGACGCGAGATAGTGGTACTTTGAGTGTTCACTAGATGGACGGACGCACGAATGGAGAGACAGACAGATGCAAGGACGAACGGATGGACGGACGCACAAACAGATGTACGGACGGACGCATGGACAAATGCGCTGACGAACGGACGGACAGGTGCACGGTCGAACGGACGGACGGCAGCGCAGACGGACTGACGGATGTTTCGCCCCACTCATGATCATGCCCTCCGTAGATACGCTGTGATATTTTTTAGGGTATCGTGTTTACTGTTGTCGGGAAGCCAGCAGACTTTTTGCGTAATAGACGATCTTGGCACAGAAGAAAGGTGAAATAAATGCCAAAACAAGCTCACGCACTAAAAATTTTTCCTGCATTTTTTACACCTGGCTTTCACCCTGCTTTCAAACTAAAAGCTAGTGGCTGAAACAACCTATTTTCTTTCAGTAGAGTTCGTGCCTTATATCCAAGTACTTGTATCCGGCCGACGTTCAAATTAGTTCAATGTTGAATGTAGTTTGCTTAGCAGGAGTGCCGGATGTCTAGAATATTTTCAAGTTTTTTGGCTAGACCAATCGTGGCTATGTTGAAAAGCGTAGGCGAGATCACAAAGCGCCTTGTTGCGTGCCTTTGGTCGATGAATGGAAGGATTTGAATTCGTCTTCTCCTACTTTAGTTAGGAAGTTTTGGAAATATTTGTACATCCTTTGACCACAGTTCGTTACTGCTAGCACATCTAGTATGGCCTTACGGGTTACGTTGTGAAAAGCACCTTTTATGTCGATGAGTGAGACAATGTTTTCTCCTGCTTTTTGGACATTTGTTAGAACTTCCTCCATTAAAAGCAGACAAATGCGCTGTGTCGAGAGAGTTGAGCAGAAACCAAACACAATGTTTGGCAAACAGTTATTTTGTTCAAAGTGCCATTGAAGTTTGGTATTTATTAATCTCTCAAACACCTTGCCTAAGCACGAGGTAAGAGAGATCGACCTGAGGTTTTTTATTGCCAATCTCTTTCGTGGTTTGGGTATCGTGATTATCGCAGCATGCGTCCATTTCCGAGGTACAGTGCCATTTACCCACTGTTTGTTATTGAAGTTAAGAAGTGATTTGGTGGCTTCATCATTCATGTTGCGAATGATGGCATTGGTGATTTGGTCAGCCCCAGGCGCTGTGTTGCGTTTCATGCTGACGATTGCCGCTATGACCTCGGAATGCGTGAAAGACGCATCCAGTTCTGAGTTTGGGTGCCCAGTGTATTTAGCCGGTTAAGGGGCTGTCATGGCTCGGGCACCGAAACACTTGGTATATATGTCTTGAAGGACGTCGTCTCGAGTGCCTGGATATGTGTGCAATAACCTTTCTAAAGATTTTTTTCCTTCGAGTTTAGTTTTCAGAGGGCCAATCATGGCTCTGAGGCCAATCCACGCTTTTGCTGTACCTCGGGTTCCATTTTGCAAATCGCAGAAGCGGATGTCTTTGATACATCTTAGCATCGATCGCTCACTCAGCCGATCTGCTCTGATGATGCCGATCGAACACAGACATCAGTGTTTTCACTGCCACGTTCGTACGGTAAAGCGCTGCCTGTTCTAAATTGCCGCTTTTTGGTGGCTATGGGTGTACATTCGGCAACTTTCTCGTGTAGGTTCCTATTCTAGTAAGCCTACTATTTCATCCATGGAAGCGTTTGTTAAGAGGAAATGTCTTTCAGTACTGCATGCATGCCGCCTTACGAGGTGTATGTCTTCTTTTTCACAGCGGAATATACTTAATGTTCTAAGAGCAGCATTGAATGTGGGTGCTATATATGCCGTGACGTCACAGAAGATGGACGTTAAATTACAAATCAAAGACCTTTCTAATAAAAATGACACCGTCTCTGGTACTATTTTTGTGAAGTGTCATAGAGGGGAAATGAGCACAGCAAGACGCACGACAGCACAGAAATTTTTAGTAGGTGTCATTGTCCACTAACACAGCTGCAAAGATTAGTGAGATCTAAATCTCAAGCAGGGAAGTGCTTATGGCCTCGGAGTTCAACTGCATGACAGTTTAGAAGTGGCAGTTAAAAAAAAAAACTTAGTTCAGCCCTTGACTTTGCTGAAAACGGGCACAGATGCATTTCATTTTATCTACAATATTAACCATCACTGAGCTTTGACGTGCATGCATAGTCCAGACATTTTCAGCAATCCATTTGCTCACGGCAGTCGTTGTTAGAAAGTTCACAAGAATGCCTGCTGTGCGAGCCTGCATCAAAGGTCCGTATTTTTTTAAAATTTTTCAAGTTCATCCATGCACTGTAAACTTCTCTTTAGAAGGTCAACGAGCAAACTTTCAGGCAAATTTGACCAATCACCGCGTAAAGAACCAAATAAAAACGTAACAATATAGTGAATATGCTGTCTCCCACTACATGGTTGATATATAAAGAATGAACAGTTCGTGCTATGTACCACGGATGATCGTATGAGTGGGGAGCGCAAACCAACCCAGTGGCACATTTTTCATCTGCCAAAAGAGGACTAGGGAAGCCCGCAGGCGCTGGCAGTGTAGCGACTACGCCACACTACTACAGAATTGCCTAAATTGTGAGTTGTTTAGTCTAAGCATTCATGCGTATTTCATTTTCTATAATAGAAGAAGCGAAAATGCGACTATATCTACAAATTATAAAAACAATAAATTCAAATGCCAAGCAATAAAATGATTCAGCGAAGATTTTTTGCTTGTTGAATCTGATACTCTTCATGTGTAGATGCATAGCGAAAGTAGATAAACGAATTCGAAGCGAGGAAGGGGTAGGACTAGGGTTGGTCGCTTTTGGTAGACGCAACATATTGAAAGATGCAGGTAATTCACGGATGGATGAATAAATGTAATAAGGTGCTCTTGTGCGTATTGAAAGCATTAAAGTATGTGTGGTATTCTCGAATCATTAACGTATGTTTTGTCGCAGTTAGTGGAAAAAAGATTTCATTCTTTTCGGTTTATAAAGTCAGTACAACATTAGAAGTCACAGCTAGCTTAAATGTCTCTGATAGTTCTCTTGGGTTCTTTGACTGTTGGTTTCTTTGATTTGTATGTAGATATACATGCTGCAATATAATGCCAGAATGTGGAAGCCGATGTTTAATGTTTAATATTGAGTTTCCAAAGGAGAACTATACACAGTACAGTATATATATATATATATGTATATATATATATATATATAATATATATATATATATATATATATATATATATAATATATATATATATATATATATATATATATATATATATATATATATATTCTTTTTTCAGGCATAATTTTTTGTCTTCAGTCCCTCCATAAAAATTTCCACAAGATTTTTTGCAAGTGCATAGGAAGCGCCATTCACCATTTTCCCCCAAAGAGTGACAAAGGATAGCATAGTCTATGCGGGCCTACTACACAAGATGTATTATTATTTATGGCATAGTGGGTGCTCTGCAAGTGTGCTTGTAGCTGTTACCAAAGAGTGTTTAGAAAAAGTTTTGAAAGACTGCTCTTCCAGCTTTTCCTGTGACTTTGCTGCGTGTTTCCCACAGGGCTGGCGTTTTCATGGGCCTCTTGAATTATTGCGGGCGAAAAATCTTACCCCGGTCATTCAACAACACGTGGGGTGCACCGTGACACAACACGCTGTCTGTCAAGAGAAGGCGGCAACGTTTGAGGTAGAACTGATGCGTAAAAGAGTATTCTCCACGTATCGTGTGAGGTGGTCGACGGCTGTGGTAAATCCGTGATGGCCTGCTGGCGTTACGGGAAGTGGTCTGACCAGCTCTATTGCCATAGCGGCAAATGGTGTGTCGAGACTTAAGATGAGTTGTAATAGTCCAGCAGGTGAAATCGGTCATTTGCCGCGTTGACAATGTGCGCAAGAAGCGACATAATTATCCACAAAAGTAGAAAGGCGAGACCAGATGAAACGGCTCCTAACGCGTTTGTAGGTATTGCGAAAACCCAAGTGACCAGCAGATGGATTGTTGTGCAGTGCTTCGAGAACTTGTCTGTGGAGCAAACTGAGAAGTACCGGCACCCACCGACGCCTATCCGTATTGTGAGCACAGCGCTGCAACACATCATTGTTCTCCAGCTTGAACGGCCGTAGCTGACGACGTAGTCTGGCATGAGGCGTAGAAGGCTTGCCATTTAGGCATTCGATGATGCAGTTACGGTAGGTGCTGTCACATTGACACGAAGCAAAGTGAGCACTGCTGTTTAAAGATAGCGACTCATGAACTGCCAAGGATGATAACGTGATTTGAAAGGAAGCCGCTTGATAACCAGAGGGGCATTGTGAATCCGTGGTCGGAGATGAAAGTGGCAGAGGGTAGCGAGAGAAAGCGTCGGCGTTTGCCAGACTTGTGAAGAGCGTCAACAGTGTACTATTCTGAACAAAGTATCCCGCGACCGAGGTGCGCAGACAAATTCTTCAACGAGGACAACAAGCTTACCGATGATAATTGGTAATCAACGTGAAATGGCGTGCATACAGATACGGGCGTGATTTCTGGATGGCCCAAACTACAGCCAGACATTCCTGTTCCGTTATTGAGTATATAGCTCTGCTGCGCAGGTGTTAGTGCACGGCTGGCGTACGCATCTACTTGCTCGCGTGAAGTGTCATTGCACTACGATAGCACCGATCTCATGGCCGTTTGCATCTGTGTGCAGAAATGTAGATGCACTCTCGTTGAAGTGACGCAGGACGGGATCTGACATTAACGAACGTTTAAGGGCTCAGAAAGCACATTCGAAGGCATCAGAGCAAGTGAAGGCCGTTCTCTAAGTCAGAAGCTTGTGTTTTGGCACCGCGATGGCAGCAAAGTGACTAACAATTGTTTTTGATTGTCTGGGCGAGGGAAACAAATAATGGCAGCAACCTTGTCCGAGTCGGGTCGAACGCCATGTTTGCAGACATGGTGGCCGAACACTGTGGTGCCTTTATAGGCAAAGGGGCACTTTTTGATATCGAGCTGAAGGCCAGCGTTCGAAATAAGTCTTAGAACTTCGCCCAAGTGCTATAGTGCCCCAGAAAAGTGGGAAAAAATTACAATGTGGTTTAGATAACACAATTGGGCTTTGCACCTGAAGCCTCGTAAAACAGTACATATTATGTGCTTGAATGTTGAAAAAGCGTTCCGTAATCAAAAAGGCATAACGTTTAACTCATAAAGCCTGTTAGGCGTTGCATGGGCCATTTTCTCCTTGCATGTTTCGCGCATAGGCATTAGCCAATACCCGGATTGGAGCTCGAGACTGGAGAAACACCTTGCGTCCTTAAGGGAGTCAAGGCCATGATATATGCGTGGCAACGATTATATATTTTTTCGTGATTTTAATAAGCGTCCTGTAAGGTTAAGGTTAAGGGTGTTGTAGGTAGCTGGTGGATCTAGCCTTGCATATTTTGCAGGCAATTGCCCCGCCCGGTTTTCTCTTTGCTAAATGAAGCTGTGTCCTTTGTTTGTTTTTTAACTTATCACGAGCAGGCTCTTAAAATAAAAATCGTTCATAGCACGACGTAAGCTTGTATAAGACAGCGGCCTTTGTGCTATTCCACGTGGAGTACTGTGCCGGTACTCTATCTCACTGAACTATACACCAAACATAATTGTCTCTTATCACCAGTCACATGCGAGCTCTGTAGCAATCAAAAATTTCACGAAAAGTCGCTACACCTGTTTCCTGAAGATCGAGGAACCACGCGGAAACACAATACCAGTCACGCTGTCGCATGGTGAGCCTAACTGTTGCAGTTCCTCAAATAAACCTTGACGTTCCTTCTTAATCGCGCAAAATTTAAGCAAACAGTGTTCTTTATTACCGTTTTCCTTGCACTTCGGGCACAAGGGCGTCGCGGACAATCTGATCTTGTGAAGCCGTGCTGGTGTACGCGCTGATCCCGTTCGAATGCGATGAAGCGAGCAGGCCTCTTCCCTTAATAGCCCTTGTGTCACACATGGCTGGTGATTGATATGTGGGGTTTAACATCCCAAAACCGCCATATGATTATGAGAGACACCGTAGTGGAGGGCTCCGGAAATTTCGACCACCTGGGGTTCTTTAACGTGCACCCAAATCTGAGCACACGGGCCTACAACAATTCCGCCTCCATTGGAAATGCAGCCGCTGCAGCCGGGATTCGAACCCGCGAACTGCGAGTCAGCAGCCGAGAACCTTAGTCACAAGACCACCGCGGCGGGGCAACACACACATGGCTGGTGAGGCGTCAGCCATAACGAGTTAAAATGCTTGTTTACAGCTTCTCGTAAGATACGCTGATTGTCTTTGGGAGCCTTCTTCGTTAGTGTAGGCTCCAGAGTACTCCGGGCAAGTCTGTCAGCCGCCTCATTACCCGCTATACCCACATGTAATGGAACCCATTGAAACGTAATGTTTGTACCCATGCCATACAGGTCTTTAAGGATTCGCAGTGATCTTTGAGTGCATCGATCCAAAATCAATCCATGGTCACGCAAAAATAGACAGGATCATCCTTTTTCCGGACCGACACCACAGGAGACAATCTAGAGTGGGGTGAATGCTGGATAATGTCACGTCGGAGCATGTCGGCGACGTTATCCTCAATTATTTGCCATTCTGCTGAAGACACACAATATGTTTGGCGGCGTACAGTGGAGCTGCCATATGTTTCGATATGGTGCTCTGCAACGAACGTGCCGCCCAGAACCTTGGAATGTACGTCAAACGAAAGGCTGGGCTTTTTGAGATCTAAAGTTCTCTTTCTTCCTCGGCAGTGAGGTGGGGACTGATGGTAGCATTTGAAGCAAGAGTGGTAGCCTTATGATAAACTCGAGCTGAGGAGGGTGGTGATTCTGCTTAGAAGAAAAGCAGTGAGAATGCATCGGTGTCCGAAAAGCAACTTATTGAAGTGCTCTGGAGCACGATCACTGGAAAAGAAGCTGGGTGTTTGGTGGTAACTAACACTTCACCGTCGTTAAACCACCGAAGGCCAAGAGCGATCGTAAGCCCTGTAGGTTAGGAGCAAATAGAGGGAGCAATGAACGCGTCATCGGTAACGATTGTATCAGAAGCGCGTAATAATATACTTGTCTCCTGACGAAATACAACAATCATTGGCTGCCACGAAATAGAAGCTGTGAGTATTGACATGGGATGAACAATCTGTATCTGTCATAAGAATACTTGCGGATGACGCGATATGAAAGCTGATGCTGAAGGGAGGTAGTTCTAACCTAAAATGAGTGTGCGAATGCACGGAAAACTACAAGAAACTGAATATGTCAAAAAATGCTATCAATGAAAAGGCACTCTGTACAAACTCCTGAAACCCGAATAAAAAATAAAAACTTCGTCTACGCACGGAAGGGTCGGGCTATCGTATGGCGTCTAAATCTTTCTCAAGTGGAAACACAAGTCTGCGCTAATTAGGGAAAGTCATGCGCTTGTGTCTATCAGTGATTCAGTCTGTACACCTTAAACGTACACCACCAAGACATTTGATGGGCCGTCCGGAGGAGTTTGATGCACTGCGAAAAGTGAAGTTTCCCTCTGGAAAATGTACTATTTAGTTTTTTCAGTTGATGGTCATAACTCGAAGTAGCAGGTCGGGGGTGAGTTTGGCAGGCTCATCTTAGTGGTTTACGGCACTGACATGGTCATACTGCTCTAGGCAATCCTTAATGTCCTCACCGGCAGCCCCTGCGAACAGCGGTGGATACATTTTGAGAGCTGGCGACCAACAAAGAATACTTTGTTACCGGGGTGAGCATTGTTGAAGCTGCCATGCGGGGCTGCTCGTCTAGTGACATTACCAAATATAGGTAGTATTTGGGCATATTTTCACACAGCTACGCGGACACAAGAGATGGAGGGACAATCCGCAGCGCTAAAAGGAACAGAGGTGGTATAAAAGGCGCCAGCCATCGATTCTAGATGATGCTAAGGGGGCTTACGGCAGCGCTGAAAAATTCAGGGAGTCGGTAGCACTCTCCACCCCATTTACGACAACGCGCGAGACCTTCAAGACTACTCTTCTACCCTTTATTGTCTCCACTATACGCATGCACAACACAAACCTGATAACAAGCACGTACAGATTATATATATATATAATGTATTGTAGCATGTGTCATGTGTCGAGGACAATTCCTTTCATGATGAAGAAACTGCTCGCCTGAGCGAAACAAAACAATGATGTTGCGATGACGACAATGTTAGTGAAACATGGCTTTACTTTTATTGGTAACGAAGATGGAGTACTCGTCTACAAGTAGCGGTGACGCAGCAGTGTAAGCACTTACAAGAAAGATTTTATTCTACAGCTCTGTCAGAGCTGCCTCCTCTCCGGCTCTCCATGACCTGAACACAGGAGTTCGCTGCAGTGCTGTTCAGCTTCACTCACCTTGCGAAAAAGCTGGAAATAGTTCTGACAATTGGCTGATCAAATGCAAATGAATGAGGATGTACAATAAGCAAGATTCAGCTACCAAGCTCACCAATTTGTTAAACATACTAGTACCACCTTGCACAACTAGTAGAGCTCCTGTGCAAGGTGAAGACCAACTTGAACGTTTCATGTAGCGGGTGGCTGCAGACGTGCGTATTATAACAATACTGAAAAGCCGAATATTCTAGGTCCATGGTGCTGTTTGGCATTGTATGCATGGCTTTCGAAACGCTTCGGACTTCGTTAAACACTTGCATTTTGAGAAACGTTACATAGGGCACTCATGTGCACACGTGCCCTTGCTTCGACTTTTCTTTCACTGTTCGACAAGCAGCTGATGATTCGGCACAAGCCACGTATGGACTAGGACTACGCTACTTTCGCATCAGTGAAAGCGACAACTAGTGCAGTCATCACCTCACGCGAAAGTTCTAGAAGATGGCGAGGAACGATTATGCTGACATTGTTCAGGCATTTGCTCTCACTGCGTCGCATTAGTAACGTTGCTTAAACATAGAAGTCGTAAATAATGACCCATCTTTCTCATCATAGCGCACGTCACTTTGCTATAGAAACGCGTTTTCTTAGCGGACTTTTACGTATGAAAGCAAATTGTAGTATATCAGGGAAGCGGATTTTATAGGGGCATCATGTAGTCCTAAATTCCAACGCACGTCACAGCAAAGTTTGTTTGCGGATGTTATTCAGAACAATATGCATAAAAGTTTTTAATTATTACAATCCAGCCTCTGAATCGAAATCTGGGCTGTTAGAGTTTGATGCCGATTCACTTTAGCTTCTGAATACACTAAAAAATTCAGGTTTTCTTTATATTACTTGTTTAATTCACTTATGGACGTATTGTGCTAAACTAAAAAGGCATGTATTTGTCACAGTTAGACCACCTGCGAAGGAACACAGAAATATAACATTGTTTTACTCAAATAAACAATATGAGTGTTTGATATTGCAACATGACTTGGCGCATTTGTTGTGAGTTAGAAGGAGCCGGGAGGAAATGAGGTGTTCACTCATGGTTTCTTGCACTTTTGACTGCGCTTTGCCCTTGCCTAGGTGAATCAGACGCAGAGGTTCTGTACAAATAGCTTACTAGGTAAAGTTACATTGCGTGTTTTGGGCTGGTAACATAAACATTCCTCGTACTTTCACGCCTTTAAACACTGCGAAAAAAACACATACAAAGCACTTGTAACAATCATTTTATAAATTACTGAGGCCCAAACGTTATATCATAGGTTGATGCATACGGAATATGAGTATACGTATAGAGTATACGAGATACGTATAGAGTATACGAGAGTATACATACTACGTATACGTTAAAAATCAACGAAGAGGAGATTAAAGACTGAATGGCATACGCCCGTCAACCTTGACACAGTTTCGACATTGTGTTTACTTTCTGTCATGATTAAAATTGCTTTGCGTTGCTCCTTGTCTCTCTTCGTATTGGTTGTTTACGCACCTCGGTGTCGCAACACAAATAAAACACTCGTGCTGACAATCGCCACTGACACGGAACCTGTTGTCTCCGTGGCTTTTTATAGCTATGGATGTATGCCCTCAATTGCGGATCACGGCAACAGATTTCAGCAATCTATAAAAAATCATTTGTCCATTTCAACTGGTCTAAGACGGTCACCCATAGCAACGTCTGTCTCATAAAAAAGTAGTAGAAGGGATGCCAATGTTAATGTGGCACCTTAGAAGCCTTCACGATGACACAGATAAACTGAGTGGCGTGATGCGTTTCATCTGCGGTCACTGAAACGTTAGAGAAATACGGGAAAAATACTAATGCTTCTTATTGAGCCAACGTTCGCGGAAAGAAGGCGCAGGAACATGGAATAGAGACCGTTACCTTGCCCGTGCCTTTGATGCCCATTCGAGCAAGGGCATACCAATTGCTCTCCCCTTTTTGTAACATTAATAAAGAGGTTTCTTTATTACCCATAGAAATTCTCATTGCAAGCGTTGTATTTAGAAAAAAATATTGATGATGATATGCGGAGTTTAGCACCCCAAAACTATGATATGAAAATGAGAGACACCATAGTATAGGGCTTCGAAATATCCAAAAAAAGTTGTGTTGAAAACTTTGGTATTGAAGGTGGCCTTGACATATAAAATAGAATATTTCACGAGCTCAGTTGCCGCTGAACAGCTGTTGGGTACAAATAGCATTATTGATACCTTGAACATGCAGGATCAATAAGGGACATAATAGTTATTATCAGTTTGTTCCTCAGTACTACAATGTGAAGGGCGGTGACATGTAGGGCTACGAAAATTATAACGAGCATGAGCGTTTAAAGTACACTATACGTACTGATAGTATTAAGCATCTGATCAATACGCGAGCCTTCCATGAAAATTTCAGTCTGTTGGTCAGGCTAATACAAAATCATTCAATTCAACTAGTTCTAACAGACTACCCAAGTGGGGTTAGTAACATGGAAGCCTATAAGTTTCTTGATTTTGTTTTATTTCAGTGTCCATAATAGTATTTCGGCTACACATGCTTTGCAAAATTTTTAATGGCAAATCGTATGACCTTTGTAGTTTTAACAGGCATAACATATTTAATCTCGTATAATCCACCACGAAAACCAACACCGATTACTGACCCTAGCTATCTCTAAAGAGCAACGACCACAATATTTTACAAGCATAACTGGTAATAAACTGAATGATATGTGGGGTTTAACGTCCCAAAACCACTATATGATTATGAGAGACGCCGTAGTGGAGGGCTCCGGAAGTTTAGACCACCTGGCGTTCTTTAACGTGCACCCAAATCTGAGCACACGGACCTACAACATTTCCGCTTTCATCGGAAATGCAGCCGCCGCAGCCGGGATTCGAACCCACGCCCTGCGGGTCAGCAGCCGAGTACCTTAGCCACTAGACCACCGCGGCGGTGCAACTGGTAATAAACTAAGACAGCACCTAAAAAAGTCATGGCTTTCATCAAGAGCATTTTGGTAAGATTGTTGGCTGTGAAATCCCACTTTTCTGCACAATTTGAAAATGCGAAGCATTTATTGGTGAACTTTAGCGACTTTAAGCGTATCTATCTATCTATCTATCTATCTATCTATCTATCTATCTATCTATCTATCTATCTATCTATCTATCTATCTATCTATCTATCTATCTATCTATCTATCTATCTATCTATCTATCTATCTATCTATCTATCTATCTATCTATCTATCTATCTATCTATCTATCTATCTATCCGCTTCTGTTTGGGTGCTCTCGTGATCACCCCCTTAACTTGGCATGAACTAAAATTAGCATGGGAGGGTAAAATGGTTTGGCGAATATGACGCCCTGGTCAAGACAAGTATGATGTCACAATCCCGTCGCGTATATCGTCAAACACCTCCCACCAGACAGTGGCACATACCCACCGGTGGGTATGTGCCGCTGATATGCGGGTATGTGCCACGGATGATTGACACTGAGTATCTACCCAGGAACGACGAGAACACACATGGGCAGTTTTAACGCGCAAGCGTTCGGCAATACACGACATTAGTAGCATCGAGCCAACGAATGCAAAGAATGAATGTCAAGGTCTCAGCTGGAATCAAACCCAAGAATTTTGCGTGGTAAAGAAGCTTTTTACCACAGAGCTATGTCATGTCTTGGAATTACTTTTCAGATAGACTCTAATCTTTGTGAAAGGTCAATAGTGGTTGCAGGGCTGCCTACCCGATATTATAAACAATAAATATGCACTTTTTTGATACAGCCGTCTCGTCGGGTTAGCGTCAATTGTGGTTAGTTGTCCTGCGCTAAAGTTCATTTACGTATAAGTGTCCAGGGCCAGCATCCTTGTGAGCATCAGCGCTTCATATGAGCTTGTGGTGTTGCTAATACGCATGTTTTCGTTTACGTCGTTGCGCAAGTGGAAACCACTGGTTATATAAGCATTTGCAACTCTTCAACATATATCAGTGTGCGCAACATTTGTGCTTATATATATATATTTAGCCTCGTTTCATGACATGTCGCTCAATAAAAAGATTGCAACATGGTCAGCTTCTCTCCGCGTGCCTCGCATAACGTCGATTCCCAGGTACGTGGGATCTGCCGAACTTTTTGACCTTGTTGTATGTACTATTTGTTATGATCAATCCCTAATCTTCCTACATTTCACTCCGCTGGTGTGAAATATTTCGTGCCCCTTTTGCGGAAAGAGTTTCAGGTCGTTTTTTGGTTCCTACGTTCTTTATCCTAAAGGTCTCTGAAAACAATGATTTTTGGTGAATGCTCCCAAACATAAATTTCATGTAGTGAAGAGGAATGCCCAGCGCTGCAGCCATATCACCAACTTTGCACGAGCCACGAGCTCGAGGTGCTAGCCAGGTGTTGCTGCAATGCTGCCTGCGTCTGTCCAGCTTGTGGCTTGTGTTCAGACCACTGTTGCGAGACGGGCGCTTTCATTCAATTCTAATTCTAGCTAAGGCAGCAATACCTTAGCTCGGCTACATTAGGATATGCGTAGTGAAAGCTTTGGATGAATGGAAAGATATACACATGGACAAACGGCCATATGCACGCACGCACGCACGCACGCACGCACGCACGCACGCGCGGAATAGCGAGTGAGCTGACGCGAGTCAAGCGCCAGCCCACTAGTGACAAGTCTATTTAGGAGCTTACTTGAAGTTACTTAAGCTTACTTAAGTAGCCCAGTCAGCCACTTTGTTTAGAAGCTTCCAAGCCTCCGGCTTGCCAGCTGTGTGCCTTGGGATGTCACTGCTCCTCGGGCATGCACAGCTCGGCTCTCGATAAGCCACGCGAAAGTGCTCAACCTCGGCTAGTACAAAAACTCACACGATGTAAGGGAGATATGCCATTCCCATAGTTCCACATGGCGGATAACAATGGCAAAAACAACGTTTACGCGAAGAATAGAACGAAGCTTACTTCGGACCAACACAGTCCATTTATAAATGTAGCATGCTAATAACCAGCCAATCCATTTAAAAAATACTAAGTTAGTAAATTAAAGGATTGGACATACTAGTGTTACTTCGAAGTTCGAAAAACCGGATGTACAGACGAGAACGAGCTCTAAAAACATTACACGAAGGCACTTCTAACAGAAAATTTATGCATATTATCTGTGGAAAATTGAAAACCGACAGTAAATGAAGGTTATCACGAGCCTACACCAGCACTTTTGTTGGTGGACTGATTCACCAGGAAGAAATATTTCTGAACAAGCTTAGTGATTGCCGATTCAGCATACACACTACATGAACTTGATTTGATTGATATGTGGGGTTTAACGCCCCAAAACCACCATATGATTATTAGAGACGCCGTAGTGGAGGGCTTCTGAAATTTCGACCACCTTGGGTGCTTTAACATGCACTAAAATCTGAGCAGACGGGCCTACAACATTTCTGCCTCCATCGGAAATGCAGCCGCCGCAGCCGCGATTCGATCCCATGACCTGTGGGTCCACATGAACTTGTCAAACAGATTGGAACACTTCTCATTGTTGCCGCCATTTTCAAGAAATATGCAGAACAGGTTTTCGCCCCCTCATTTCGACTTTCCTAGCTTTCTCACTAGGAAGCACGCACATCGAACATCTTTCACGCGACGTCATAAGAAGCTCAGGCATTCTGCTCCAATTTAATGATGTAGCATAAAATAGCATAAAAAATACTTGTGACCTATGCTGGTCGAAGTAAGCAGCCAGAAATTTTTTGAAGGGTGGGGGTGGGCAGGTTCAACCATACTTTATGTATGTTCATGGGTGCGTTTGTATGTGTGCGTGTATACAGAGGCAAGCAAAAAACTGGCCTGAATCTACACGTTACACTATAAATGTCGTCGAAAGACGATAGTCTTGCGTCTGGAAAGAATGAAAAAAACGTTTATTTGATGTTCTGCGCAAGAAAATCGGGGAATCGCATTCTGGAGGCGCTGCGTTAGAGTGCCTCGAGCGTGTAACGGAAGCGAACAAGCACATCTAGGCACGTTAGGCATGAGCGCCATCTGGCAGTTATCTTCGAAAACGAAGGCGTGCGCGATTTCGGAGAAAGATGCGTGCCAGTCACGGCGGTCATAAGGTGTAGAATGCAAAGTGACGGGCAGGTGCCACCACCGTGTCGTCATAGCAAAGCGTTGGAAACACCTTCTTGAGCATCGCACTGCACTGTCAGCTACAGTCCTTAGAGTTACTTGTGTGTGCCTCTTCAAGTATTAAGGCAGACATAAAAAAACATAGACATGTTGTAGTGGCGCCTAAGATATGCGGAATATTTGATTTTTCAATTGATAATCGCACAATTATGAACGCTAAACATTGAACAATAAGGTTGGGCACTGCGGATGGGGTTGTCCGTTTGGTGCCGTTTGAGGTATCGTTAGGGCAGACAAGCAAACAAACGTACAGACAGACAGACCAAAACTTTTCCGTCGAAGGTCCGCAAGAAAGACTATCGTCTTTAAAAAAGTTATCGGGAGGTTTGATCTCCCTAGCCGCCACCTGGCTACGCCACAGTCAAGTGGCCTGTTTCTAGTGGTGTAAAACAGGTCAACCCTCATTCAATTCAACTGAAAGCGAGCTCATCGAACTAATGTTAGTTTATTATGCTTGCATCGAACTCCCAACAATTCCTTTAGCTCCCCCCCCCCCCTTTCCTCCTATATCCGAACTGCGGTCGAGAGTCACCCACCGTTAGAAATGAAGGTTCAAATAATTTATTCATTTTGGTAAGAAGACGCAATTTAACTGCCATTCTATGCCGTGAAAAAAGGCGCTTAATTCCATTCTGATTCCGTTTATCCAAGCGTAGTCCCCATTCCTATTCGTTGTCGCGAAATTGTGCATCGAATTTGGAATCATTCCTCTTTCGGAGTGGGAACTCCACAGCACTGGTTTGGACGATTCCTCCGCTTTCTGCTCAGTGTTTTCATTATTATTTTTTGATGGGGTAGATGGGTACTCCTCTTCACTTGATTTACATGTTTAACCATAGGTATCCTGTATCACAATTGATCACTTTTTATGTGCAAGAAAGTAATCATTCGTTAAGGAAGTCTTTGCGACACGCCTAAACAAACTCATGCTAACACAATGTCATTCCTTTACGAAGAATTGTTTCCAGGATCGAAGCCCAGCTAATAAATATGGTGACGCAATTGGCCCCGTAAATAGGCCACCTTGTTGGACGACCTGCCGAATGCCATCCTAGCAGCACAGCAAGTCATCAGAAACTTAATGAGACTTGCGAATATGAGTAGATATTAAATTACTTACTGACAAGTGTAGAACAGAGGTAACTGTTCTGTGTATTGCCAAACAAAATATGTATTTTGCGAAGAAGATCTAGCAGGTACGCCAGAATTCGTCAGGAAATAAGAGGAATTGCGCATTAACCACTGTAAATGAAATATATTTCCTGCAACGTGTAAATAGGGCCCATGATTTTATCATTTAGGAAGTATACGAACAAGAGCCTTCTTAGAAATATACCACAGGAACATAAGCTGAAGCTAGCACTAACTTGAAAAACTTTTTTTCCAGATAGATAATTACCCTATTATGGCGCATACAGCACTACTTTCTTCAGTGTTGGTGGTCATTTTGTTTTACATCGCAGTAACACACTGCACCTCACAAGAAAGTAAGTAAGTTCAGATATTTCCTGGTAAATAATGATAATTTGTTTTTTTTGGAGAGTGCTAGATCGGCAGATGTAGCTGAGGCCGTAGCTAAAAGAAAGGATTTTGTGGAAGAAAACTATATTCCTTTGTTGTAAAACAATAGCTGTATGCGGGGAGATGATTTAGACTCCTAGCAAAAGTTTTGAAGAAACCCGACGTTTGGGAACCGACTTGGTTCCTTCCTCAGGGGTGACTGCGGAGGCTACGTAGCAGCGTCGTCTTCAAAGCACTCGCGGGGTGGCTCATGGCCCCCCTTTCTCTCTCTCTCTCTCTCTCTCTCTCTCGTTTTGCCGTGGAGCGCAGTTCGTGTGAATACAATGGGGGAAGGGTTCCGAGGAAGCGGTTGATATTATAGGCTGTCCTCTGTATGTGACACGACTCGAGTAACAACCTTCTCCTCCAGTTTTGCTCGCTTTAGAGGATGGCGGTCGCTTCAAAACTTATTTTGTGATCCAACGTCTCAGCATGTTCGGCGTCTGCGCTGCGCTCTTTGTAGAACTTCCGCACATCGTGGGCGTGTTGCTTCAGTCGTTCTGGTAGGTTTTTCGTCTCGCCGATATACGAAGAGGGGCACTGGGCGCACGGAAATCAGTAAACGACACCGGGGCGCCTGTCCATTGTTGGCCGGTTTTTCGGGTGGGGGAGAAGGCGGCCAAGCGTACACGAAAGCACGTGTGCGATGCAAACTCCTTCCTTCCTGAAGATCCGCGTTAGCATCTCGCTGGTTTCCTGAACGTATGAAACCGGTACGCGTTTCGGGGGCTGCCAATTGAGGTTGATTAATGTTTTCGTATCCTCTGTTGCTCTGCGCGGTGGGTGGTGGCTCGAATGAAGTTTTTTGGGATATGCGTTTTTTCTGAGGTCAGCAATTACGCGGAGCTCCTCTTTCTTTCCCTCGGTGTCATTAGAGTATAAGTTCCCAGCTCTCTCGAGTAGCGTGGTGACAACCAAGGCCTTGTTGCAGGCCGGGTGGGAAGAATCTAATTGAAGGTAGCGGCCAGCGTGGGTTGGCTTCCTATGAACGGAGAACTCCAAGCCGTCACGCTTTCTTGCCACCTGGACGTCGAGAAAGGGCAGGCAGTGGTAACTTTTACAATCGGTCATGAATTGTATGGCTGGGTGCACAGAATTGAGGTGTTGTCTGAAGTTTTCGACTTCAGCCGTCTCCATGACGCAAAAGCAATCGTCCGTATAACGGAGAAAAAGCTTCGGTTGCGGCGAGAAGGAGCTGAGCGCTTTCTCTTCTATGTAGTCCATGTTCAGGTTTGCCAACGTGACGTAGATGGAAGCTTCCATTGTGGTTCCACTGTTCTGCCTGAAAATAGTTCCTTTGTAGGAGAAATACGTACAAGAGAGGCAGAACTCCAGTAGACGACAGGACTCGTCAACCACCAAAGGAGTCCTTTCACTCAGGCTTGCGTCCTCTTCAATTGCAGCACGGGCAGCGGACACAGCTAAGGGAACTGGCACGTTGGTGAACAATGAAATGACGTCAAATGAGACCAGGCTTTTGTCATCACCGATGCTCACATTTGACACTAGCTGCACGAAGTGGCTGGCGTCACGGACAAGAGTTGGTGTCTTCTGGGTTTGAGGGGCGAAGATTTGATGTAGAAAAATTGAAAGGGGTCCGCATGTTGAGGAAGTAAAGTCTACAATCGGTTGGAGGAGGACGTCAGGCTTCAGTTCCCTTAGCTGTGTCAGCTGCCCGTGCTGCACTTGAAGAGGACGCAAGCCTGAGTGAAAGGACTCCTTTGGCGGTTGGCGAGTTCTGTCGTCTACTGGAGTTCTGCCTCTCTTTTTCATAATAATAATATCAACCCTTCCTCGGAACCCTTCCCCCATTGTATTCGCACAGACTGCGCTCCACGGCAAAACAAGAGAGAGAGAGAAAGGGGTGTCATGAGCCACCCTGCGAGTGCTTTGAAGACGACGCTGCTACATAACCTCCGCAGTCACCTCTGAGGAAGGAACCAAGTCGGTTCCAAAACGTCGGGTTTCTTCAAAACTTTTGGTTGGAGTATAAATCATCTCCCAGTTTTATACCCAACCAGACAGACTTCTGTCGAATGTTTACTTTCAATAATTGTATGCATTTGTCTATACTAAAAGTGGTTTACGATTCCGAGCACTTTTCAGTAACCAGCATCATCTGCGAAAAATTCTTGCGTGTTCACTTATGAAGTGGCGCTCTCCCACATGTGATGTCTGAACGGGGACTCCGCTCTCAACCGCGCTGCTTGAGCCGCTGACAACACTATTTTCTGCACGCAGATTGTTTGCTTCAAGTGGGAACTTTATCGAACTTATGGCCTCGCGAGGGCTAAACACCACCAGGAACGATTGTTTTCGAATGCAATCATGAACTTGTTTCAAGCTGTGGCACAGTCGATAGGGCCGAGAAGTCTCCCGGATGGTCTACGAGGACGCCGATACCACCGGCCAAATGGCTCATTAGAAAGTGAAACTAGGTGTGAGCCTCAGTTTTAGTTTTCACCATACGAAACAATTTGAGTATTGGCCGTTTCTTTCGATATTTCAGTAAGCGCGCATTTCTCCTCGATCTAAATGTATGTAGATAAAGCTTGCGAAACGTCGCGGTGTCTCATCGAGGGTTTGGTGTTGTATGACACAGGACACGTTGTTGAAAGCATGGTCGAGGCCGTCAACGGAGATCATATCGCAGTGAAATAACGTCATAGTTCTGCGAGCCCCAGCTAAAATTATTATCTGGGCTCTTATGTCCCAAAAGAGAGATCCAATTACTGGCTTATCATGAGGTGATTATGAGGTGGAGGGCTCCGCTAATTTGGACCATCTGGGATTGTTTACGTGCACTGACATCACACAGTACAGGGGCCTCTCCCATCTTGCCTTTATCGAAATGCGATCGCCGCGGCCATTATTGAGCCCGCGACCGTGGGGTCAGCAGCCAAACACCTTAGCCACTCAGCCCGGGAAATAATTTCCTTATTTGGTCTCGCGGTGTATAATGGGCGTCTATTCGTCACAGATTGTATCGGTGCATGTGGGTTTTCTGTTCTTGGTGAATATGACATTGCTCGAGCTGACTTGCTTCCTGTGGTTTTTGCATAAAGTCGCTGACATCATGCTTATTATGCTTATGTAACATTGCTACTAAAGGTGTGGTCATCGTTCCATCTGAAAACATTGGCTGCGTATCTGCGTGATTCTCTGAAAATGTCAAAATTAAGTGGATAGTTTTTTGTTTGGAGGCACTGCGTGGGATATAAACGCCATATTGCAGTAATATCAGGAAACAGGAGCTTGTGCGAAACCCAGAGCTCTTGACAAGTCGTAGGACTTTATCGTCGGCAGAGCATTTTCTCGTGCATATCATCGCATTCTCAGTGCAGCGTAAGAAGCAATACGCTCTCTAGAATCATGTATCTCTACATTTTAGAGTAAAGGAACATACCACCTAATACTTACGTATTGATGTTACTCCTCAGATATGCGTAATATTTGGTTTTTGATAGACAATGCTCATAAGTATGAACGTAGTCACAAAATTAAGATGGCAGGGCGTTGAGCAAGTACTTAAAGCTCCGTCGGTTGGCTGAATTGTGGGGCAGAAAGACAGATAGGCCAAATTTCCGCGTATAAGAATACATAAAAGCACTATCTCCTTTAAGATAAGTTGGATTGGCGTCACCTATGACTCCTGCAACGCAGTGTTGTAGTCGAATGTTGCATAGGTTAATATGCTAGCCCATGTCCGGCGCTCCATGTCCGCGTACATCGTCAACATATCAGCCAGCATGTGTTCAGCCGTTCCGTACGTCCAGCTTGCAGAAGATATGCCACTGCTTTCTTATAAGGGGCCTGCGTGAATTTCGTACTAGACTGTGTAGAAGCGGCCCTAAAAGTGGTTACTCGGCCCGTGATCAACATCCCAGAAGCTCCTTGCCACGATACGTTGTTGGTGACGTAGAATTCGGCTACTATAACTGCTCTTCTGTTGACAAGATACGCTGTGTTGACATATCGGGTTAGATCATCATCAATGTCATCAGAATGACTACGCCCACTATGGACAAAAGCTTCTCCAATGTTCCGCCAGTCAACTCGGTCCTGTGCTTGCTGCTGCCACTTTATACCCGGAAACATGCTAATCTCGTCTGCCCACCTAGTTTTCTGTCTCTCTCTCACCCGCTAGCCTTCTTCAGAATCTAATCTGTGTCCTTAATAACCAGCGGTTACATTTTTTTCGCACTGTGTGCTCTGCCTATGATAATTTCTTCTTCATTTTGACTAAAATGTCTTTAACACCCGTTTGCTCCCTGATACACTCTACTCTCTTCTTGTCCCTTATGGTTACACTCATCATTTTCCTTTTCATTGCTCACTGCGTCGTCCTCAATTTAAGCTGAACACTCTTGGTAACCTCCAGGTTACTTCTTCGTAGGTAAGGACCAGTAAGATGCAGCAGCTGTATGGGGAACCAGCGCTGGATATCGGGTGCGCCGAAAAAGAGTAACTTCAGAGAGTCGCGACACAACGCAGCTGCTCGTCCCCAGACGACCAGTGTACAACTCTGAGAGCACGCGCGTGCGCGCCGGCGCCGTGCTCTCAGAGTTGGAACGAACAGCTAGAAAAGCCATTTTGCCAGGAATACTGCGCTTTGGTTTAGAAAAAATAACTTTGTACGAAGGCTACTCTCACATAAGAAGCACCGAAAACGCGAACTGCACATATGTTATGTAACGAACAGTAGTGTGCCGTGATGGCAACTCCCTGGGTTTCATTTTGTGGTCGCGTGCTGGGTTTTGGGCTAATGCTAGTGCTGGCTTACACGTACCCATTGATATTTCTGTGCTGCGACGATACCATGCTGCCAGCATCTGCAGTAAGACGAAACAAAACAAAAGCAGCGTAAGTGGTAGCTGCGTCAAGTTCTTTTCTGGCATCATTTGTACGCCTTGTCCGCGGTATGTATGCAGGGGGACGTTGGTCAACCAAACCACTGGGGCAGCATAGAACGTGTCGTGTCGCGCTCCGATTGTTTAGGGTGCGGGATAGATTAAAAGCCAAGGCGGCCACACTTGGATGGAGTGAAATATAAAAAAAGAACACCCATGAACCAAATGTATGTGTGCATCGGTGAACCCCAAGCGGTCACAATCTTGATGCGAACGCTACAGCGTACCTCAAAATGATATCTTGTTTGGCACACGAAAGTCTAGAAATTATTGATGTTTAACGACACCTTCATGTTAGGCTGACACGGGCAAGTGGAGAAACTGAAACTGTGTGTTAGGCGAATGAAACGGGGAGTAAATATCAAACACATTCGATACTTCTCTAGCAAGGCATAAATTTCGATGTTACTTAGCCACGGCAGCCAGTGAAAAAAACGTTTATTGGTTGATTCCAAAAAGCTTTGTACGCTTCGAGTAGTCCGCTGCTTCATAACCCGATCTTTTGCACAAATTAGGTTAAACAGAAGCATCGAGTGTTCACCGCGAGAGTAACCTTTATAAAAACTCAGAGGCGTAGGCGAACGTGGCCCCGCGCAAGTCGTGTGGACAAGGCAGCTTTCAAACGCAACTATTTACGAAAAAAGTCTACCTTCCTATCGTACCATTCACTTAACACGGTGGCATCAGATAGAGTTTGGTGGTGGTGGTCTGATCGATGGACGCATGAAAACTTTGTTAGTCCTGAAGCGCACGATTTAACACTCAGCGGGCTAGATAAAAAAAGTAGTTTACATAGCCGTATGTTGCATATTAAGCTCGTTTTTATTTCCGGCAAAACATCGTGTAAACGCGACTGTTTGGCCCTAGTTTCCAGTGGTAGCTGTATTCACTATCGAAAGAATTTAGCAGAAACGCGCCATTTGGTTTAGAAACGAGACCGAAAGCACTAGACAGGACAGTGAGAGCAGAATTTCGCTCACCTAGCCGCTTGCATGCAACTCCGCCTTCTTTTTCTACGTCCTCCGTTTCCTCTATACGTCCTCCCACGTTTTATATATTGTTGCACTCGAATACGCAGCAGTACCACCAGCGCCCTTTCGTGTGGTTCCAGCAATGTACGCAGGCACCGCCCCTACCAGATTCCACTCTCGTCTGTGAGAGCAGCAGAGAAACGCCGGCTCTCACCGCCACGGTGGTCGTGAAAAGTCCAGCGCTGGTTCCCTATTCATACCTCTGGATTGATAATGGTGATCTACCAGTTATGATTTGAGAATGCTTGCCTATTGTGCTCCACCCCTATCATATTCTTCTAGTTACTCTAATCTCGTGATCAGGCTCCGCGACTACTACTTGTGCTGAGTAGACGTACTACTTTACATCTACAAGTGAACTGCTACCTATCTCGAAGCGCTGTTGTCTTCCGAGGTTCGATAGTGGGTCAAAGCTACTTTACATCGCTTCCCCAACAATTACGTGGGAACTGAGCTCAGTAAGTGGGCAGTGCTGTGGGAACCATTAAATGGAGTCAACATATTGCCACCTGTACTTGTGGTCACCTGTAGTAGCCGTCTTGCCTTCTCTACGATCTTGAAGTTCAGGCGAAGGTAGGCACTGCGCTTTCCTGTGAAGTCGCTGATCAACTAACAACTGACGCTGAAGAATTCGCAGCACGTGCTGAGGAAGCTCGCCAGCTGGCGCGGCTGCACATCGGTCGACATCAGCAGACAGATGCACGGGGCTACAACACCCACCACAGAGACGTCTCCTACTGTACAGGAGACAAAGTTTGGGTCTGGATCCCTTTTTGTCACCGCGGCCCCTCCCAGAAATTGCTTAGTCGGTACTTTGGTTCCTCTAAAGTGCTACGCCGCGTGAGTGGCGTAACTTACGAAGCGGTTCCGGACAGTGCGTCGCCTACATGAATACACAGAAAACAACCAAGCCCCGACATTTTCGATGTCATGTGCATGATGACCTATTTTGCGCGTCCATGTTTGCTCATTTATTTCATTTGTTGCTTATTGCTCATTTGCTTCTTTTTCTTTTCTTTGTGTTAGCGATATCGCCGAGCCATTAATTGACAGAGCGTGTGGGTCACTTTACCATTCTTGTACCATTGCTTTGTCTAAGCTAGGTGGCTTCTATGTTGTTTTTTTCTCACACCTTTTCTTCAGCATCGAGGCGGTGCCCTATTTCGCGAAGCGCGGAATAATGCCACTCGTAGTAGTGGGTCAAATCAAAGGCCAGCACAGGATGCGATAGAAAGAAGTGTGCGCGCTCTCCGTTTTGAGAGCGAGCTTAACCGACG
This sequence comes from Rhipicephalus annulatus, assembly GCA_013436015.1. Classification (NCBI taxonomy): domain Eukaryota; kingdom Metazoa; phylum Arthropoda; class Arachnida; order Ixodida; family Ixodidae; genus Rhipicephalus; species Rhipicephalus annulatus. The sequence continues at coordinate 205,485 of WOVY01002735.1, read as the reverse complement.
CGTTTTGCCAAGAGCCCTGATGTTCTACGACCAATAAACCGCACCTCGACTTCGTAGATGACGTGACAATATAGATTATATTGCAGGCAAGACTCTACGACATTTACGTTTATTTCGCCTATAGTAATTTATGTTTATAAGACTTATAGACCACTTGAAGGGCTACAGACCAAATGTTTTTCACTTATCAGTTTTTTGCGGCAAATGATAAGAAAAGCCAGCGAGACACCTTATGGGATTATGCTGGAGGAATAAGCAGTGAAGATTCAAGAGCTCGAAGAATAATTAAGCGTAATTTGCCTTCGGCTAACCAATCCACCAAAGTTCTCGCATAAAAAACTTTAGTTCGCTCAAAAATGAAGTACACCTCCTTTATTGGAATCCCTAACCAGCAAAACCTATTACATAAACTGGAGCTCATCCAAAACAAAGTAACCCGCTTTAGCAAACGAAACTATTCACGGGTCTACAGCGTAACAGCTATTGAAACGTCACTGAAATTACCTGTGCTAGAAAAGCGTAGGCATATAACAATTTTGCCTCTTTTTAACAGGGGTTATTTTCCTGATTCATTGTTCTCACATTCACAGATTGATCCAGCTCCTTGCGTTTTCTCACGCCTTGATAGTACATACTATCGTCTTGTGGCGATGGCAGCGGCGACTTCTACAGGCCCACGTGGTCAAATGTCAGCGCCCTCAAGCTCTTCTGTGGCTCAAGGCTCATGGTCCATCACCAGCGACGGCTCAAGAGATGCTCCTGCTCTCGTGCCCATGTGCGAAGAACGAACTTCTGGCCCGTCTGGCTACAGCTTAACATTTGTAAGCTCCGCAAGGAAACGAGGCTCTTGGTGCAGCTCCAGTGAAGACACGGACATCTACTCAGTCGACGGCGACGACTCATCAGATGGCAGCTTCGTGTCTGTGATGAGCCGCAAGGCCAAAAGGAGGCTCATCAAGACGTCATCACCAGCAAGCACGTCAACCGTGAAGGCAAGGAGTGAACGCTGGCCGCATACCATTCTCTTTATGCCCGTGGATCCTTCCGCCAGCCTTCGAAAATTGAACAGGCAAGCCATTTGCAATGTTCTTGAGGGAATAGCACAGATTGAAATCAAAGAGGTCCGGCTAAACACACGTAAGGACGTCTTAGCTGTTGACACAACACATGCAGACACGCTGAAGAAGCTTCGAATCATGACAGAGTATGGAGATGTCAAAGTACGAGCGGTCGTACCGATGACTGGGACCTGCACTGCAGGTGTCATTTACGACATTGACTTGGCAATCCCAAACACGGATCTACCCATTCTGATAAAACTGGCGTACGAAGGAGTGGTCATTAAGCATATAAGCCGCCTCGGGAACAGCCGCTGCGTTAAGATAGTCTTTAAGGGCGACTCAATCCCTACGCACTTCAAGGTGGGACATTTCCGGCATGTGGTATGGCATTTTGTCCCAAAGCCACTTCAGTGCCACAAGTGTTTCAAGATCGGTCATGTCAAGGGCGTCTGTGCGAACTCTACCGTATGCCCCCGGTGCGCGGAGGCGCACACGGTAGACACCTGTTGTGCATCAACTTATAGGTGCGGCAATTGTCGAGGTACGCATGAAGCCACGTCTAAGGAATGCCCAAGACTCAAGAAAGAAATGGGTATTCTGAAAGAAATGGTCAGGGATAACTCCACCCATAAAGAAGCTTCACAGAAAATACGGCGTAGACGTCGCCACCGACGGAAGCGCTCCAGTCGTGGTGATATTCATGCACCACTTCAGTCTACACCACCATCAACATCCAGTAGAAAGCCAGAGAGTACAAGAATACCTCCACCGGCGAAGCCTCTCTCCCCTGAAGACTGGCCGGTGCTTACGAACGCACGGCCATCCGAGCAGCCTTCCCGCTCTCTGCTCCCAGTGAAAGCCAATGCTGCTGATGACGAGGCTCCAACAGCAGATTGTCAAATTATTCCTATGCTGCGATCCATTGTGAGTGTCATCAGAAGTCTTCTGACAAGCATCGATACGCCAACTGCTAGGAGCGGTCTACAGGTGCTGGACGCGTTGAGTCCGGTCCTTGAAAGCCTCCAGTAAAGTCATGGCCGACAATCACAAGTCGTTCCGTCAGGAGGTCAGAGAAGCGTCGATTTTTCAGTGGAACGCAAGAGGTCTGAGATCCCGCATATCTGATTTTCGCCAGTTTGTTCATCTGTACCGATTTCCTATCATGATCATATGTGAACCGAAATTGTCGCACCCAATCAGATTATCCGGCTACGAGTCATTTTTCTCTTCAAGTGACATCGAAAGTAGCAAGGTAGTTGTATTTATTCGCCAGGAGCTTACTTACGTCGTCCAGCCAGTGCAACCTCTCGACTGCAATCATTATGTGTGCTTGTCTGTTAAAAAGGAAAGGTGACATTCGCACTTCTAGGCGTGTATATATCCCCATCAAGTCATTTCGACGCCAACAAACTAGACGGCATATTAAGGGTACATCCGGGTCCGTGGGTTATCACTGGGGATTTCAATGCGCATCATCCCATTTGGGGAAGCTCAAGGCTTAATTCAACGGGACGACGTCTAGCATCATTGGTTTCCAACCATGGTCTCGTCCTTCTGAATGACGCCAGTCCTACGTTTTTACGAGGCACTACATATAGCAGCTGGCTTGATTTGTCCTTTGTTTCACGCCGATTTGCTACACTGGTAAAGTGGTTTTTAGACATTGAAACGCACGGAAGCGATCCACATCCCCACTTACCTGAATATTAAAGGTATTTCGAACACGTACTCCTCTACCACAACACAAAGAATAGATTGGAGTGTGTTCAAAACTCAACTTGAGGATGCTTGTGAAGAAGGCCTGTCCAATGGTCTTCAGCAAGCTATTAAGGAAACTGCACATGCGGCTATGCGCACAATAATATGCTCTTCGAAGTACTCTGAATGTGACCTCGAGCTGGAGCGACTTCGTGCGATCCGCCGTCGTGCCGAAAGACGATACCGACGCACCAATTCCACAGACGATCTACGGACAGCCCGGCGCATCCAAAAGAAGATACAATGGCGCCTTGACAAATTAGACACCCAACGATGGAGGAAATTTTGTGCGTCGCTAGATCCTCATAAACAACTGTCTCGGATATGGAGAATTGTGCGTCTCCTACGTTCTGTTCCAGAGCAGCGTTTTCCATTCAAAGCCCTTGCACTTTTTCATCGCCGGCATGAAATTGAGGTAGCAGAAGATTTCTGCGCTATGACCGTGGGCCAGACAGCGTACACAAGCCTACATACAGTGGATCATATTCCTCCCTCACGGGACCAACGCATGGATCTACCGTTTACATCACAGGAGCTCGATGCGGCGCTCGTCTTATGTAATAAGTCGTCATCAACTCGCCCGGATGATATCTCATACAGGACGCTGTGCAACCTTGGTAAACGGGCACGAGAAGCACTCCTTAACATCTTCAACGATTCCTGGCAAGCTGGCGTCGTTCCGCAAGATTGGAAGATTAGCCGCTTGGTACCGATCCTTAAGCCTGGCAAATCTCCCCTGGACATTGCCTCTTACCGACCGATCGCACTCTCAAGTTGCGTAGGAAAGGTAATGAAGAGAATGATCTTGGCCAGGCTTGAATGGTACCTGGAATACTATGAGATATATCCGAACGCCATGGCTGGTTTTCGCCGTCACCGATGTTCGATCGACAATGTTATAGATCTCGTCACATATGTCCAGCAATAAAAGGCAGGTAAACGACTATCTGCAGCCATGTTCCTTGACGTAAAAGGAGCATACGACAACGTTCTACATGACGCCATTCCTCGAAGCCATTGAGTCAGTGGGCTTAGGCGGGCAACTGTATTGTTGGACACGCAGTTATTTACAAGGGCGGACCTTGTTTGTGGACACTCCAGATGGTACAACCTCCCAACACCCAACGCATTGTGGAGTCCCGCAAGGTGGCGTCTTGAGTCCAACCCTCTTCAACCTCGTTCTCATTGGTCTTGTAGAACGACTACCAAGTGTGGTCAAGTTATCCATGTACGCTGACGACATCTGCGTCTGGACATCTGGCGTGACAAGACCTCAGGTACGCGCAAGACTTCAGAAAGCTGTGACATTGGTATCAGTGTACCTCAAGGACCAGGGTATGAAAATCTCGCTAGCGAAATGCGCATTGATTGCTTTTAGTCGAAAGCCAATGAGACCATACGCTATATCAATCAATGGCCAAGTCATACCATATGTCAGGACGCACAGATTTCTAGGCATATTCATTGATAGAGACCTCTGCTGGGGCCCACATGTGGCCCACTTGAAGAAGAGGCTGACAGAAATTGCTAACTTATTCAAGTATCTCGGAGGAAAAACGTGGGGGACTTCAGTACATGCAATTATGCAATTGTACAAGACGCTTTTTCTTGGCTATTTGCGCTACAGTTTGCCTGTGTTGACCAACACCTGTAGAACCAACATTCGGACTCTCAAAAGCATCCAGGCTATGGCTCTGCGAGTTTGTCTGGGGCTACCGCGATGTTTATCAACAGCTGAGACAATCGAGATCGCTAATGACTACCCGCTAAAGACGCATATCATTGTGGAAGTGCTCAGAGCACACGTGAGGCATCTTACTCGTGCCCCTGCCCATCATCTAGCTTCACTGCCAGAAGCCCGACCTCGTGCCTCATTTTGCCAGACAGTCTTGTCATATCGCACACGCATTCCTACGGGATATACAACTCTATCAAGGATTTCAACTCCTCCATGGAGTATGACCTATGCACATGTTGAACTCACGGTTCCAGACATAGGGTCAAAAGCCCGGCTCTCGTCTCCAGCGCTAAAGCAGCTTTCTCTTCTCAAGTTATATGAGAAATACAGTGAGCACACTCATCTATATACTGACGTTTCAGCTAAAGTGGATGGGTCTGCAGGGTCGGTGATCTTTCCTGCAACAGCGACAACGGTGAAGTTTCGTTTATCCAACCAGACATCATCGACAGCTGCGGAACTTGCTGCTCTACGTAGCGCAATTCAAGTTATTAAACACCAAGAAGCCAAGAAATGGAGCGTGTTCACGGACTCTAAGGCAGCACTACAGTGTTTGATATTCGCCTTACGCCGGGGACCTCATGAACAACTAGTGCTGGAAATTAGAGAGCTGCTTCACCACCTCTTTGACGAAGGACACAGAATCACGTTTCAGTGGCTTCCAAGTCACTGCGGCATATTGGGCAACGAACACACCGATGCAGCTGCCCGATCAGCACACGAAGATGGTGAAGAAAAATCTATAGCATTTTCAAGGACTGATGCAGCAATGACCATCCGGAAAATCGCTAATGCAGAAGTAAAATCCCTGTGGAACAACGAGTGCTTACGGCACACGCGACTGCGTAGACTGGACACGTCTCGTCGACTCCGGCCTCCGTCTGGACTCTCTCGACTCGAGACAACGGTGCTTTGCCGACTATGGCTTGGTGTCGCCTTCACCAAAGCTTTCGCCTTCCGAATCGGCATGGAAGACAGTGCTGCTTGCGGTCATTGCGGCAGCGATGAAACTATAGAGCACGTTCTCTGTCGCTGCCCTCATCACACCGTGCAAAGACGGCAACTAGCTGCTGCGTTAGCTCGCCTTGACGACAGACCTTTGTCTGAACAATCAGTGCTGGAAAGTCGACATGATTTGTGTGCTCACAGAAAATCAGTGAAGGCCTTACTGAACTTTTTGCGTGGCAGCGGCCTATTGTGTAGACTGTAGCACCCCAGCTCCCCCTCCCCTTTTTTTTTCGCGCGCGTCTATTCCCCTCTTCGCTTTCTTTCCGATCTTTCTTCCCCATTCCCCCTTTCCCTAGTGCAGGGTAGCAAACCGGATGCTCCATTTTCTGGTTAACCTCCCTGCCTTTCCCTCATTTTATTCTCTCTCTTGATAGTAAATACAGTATGCAACCCATTTTTTAAGCGTACTAACTACCTTCGTGACCCACCACTGTTTCTTGCAATATACTATTGAAATAAAGTGCCAAGTGATGTTGTAACTGCATGCGATCAAAACACATTTGTTAGCTAATTAAGGTTTTGAATGCAGAAGTGTAAAATTTTGTAGTTTTGTTTTGTTTAGTTTTGTTCGAACATTACCTCTATATTTTGCATACATTGTCTCATGCCTTACTGAGTGCTACATTGCATCAAGAAGATTTTTCGTGCGCGGACTTCTGCTTTTTGAATTCCCCTTCTTTATTTTTCATTTCTTCTGTAAATATACATTTGCGAGCATATCCATACAGTATTGTAACTACCATAGAGTTTCCTAAATATACACTAGAGGGAACTCTGCTCCTATTGTCATGGGAGCTGCAACACTCGATGCTTCAGCGAGCAAGAAAATATGGGTAGTACACGGATTTGTCTAACCTTCGTATTTATGGCTCTGTGCGTGTTCGTGTGGCTTGAAGCTGCTTCCTCGCGAAACAAAAATCACGAAATGTTCAGCATTGACACTTCATTACCTTATTCTGTCAGACTTACCAAATCGGGTCATGAAGCTTAAAAAAGTTCGTTCTTTCCTTCGGAATAAAACCGAAAGACAACAATAAATAAAGCCACAAGTGTGATTTGACGCCTGGAAGTACAAAGACCAGGCAAATCTGTGTACTACCCATCATTCCCATGGTCGCTGAAAAATTGGAGCGCCAGAGTCCCCTTTAGTTAATTTTAGAAGACTCTATGGTAACTACTCTCCCACTCCCTTTAGTAATGCCCACAAGTGCCTTTAAATTATATGAGCAAATGAATAATTTAACAAAACGAGAAATAAACAAACAAACAACGTTGTGCGATATTTCTTATTGATATGCTAAAATTGGTCATTTACGTTTGTGTTGTTTAAATTTGTCTTTCTCCCAAGGACAACTACAAGAAGACGCGAAAGGGGAGTGCAAGGCAGTGCGGGTTACGAAGAAGGTCCCGTATGGTAAGGAAATATTCTCTCTTGGAAAATTCACCTAACCGCTAGTGTTCTGCTTTCCTACAAACGTTGTTTATAAGAACGCGGAAGCAAAACGCAAAAAAAAAACACTTCCAGGCATTCTGCATATCCAAACATTGTTTTACAGTTCAATAGGAGGGACATATGTATATGGTACTTCATCAAAAAAAGAAACAAAGAAAAAAGCCAGGTCCCACGAATAGCGGGAATCGATTATTGCGAAGCACTAATGAGAAATGTTGATAAGTCACTTTAAAGTCAGCACAACGTTACGAGGTGGAGGTAAATGATACCGTACATGACTTCCGTGTCATGACTATCATGTTTGGATGTGTCGGTTACCTTCTTCATCTGTTCACGTCACGTGATACCAAACTTAGTATATGTGAAGCTTTCGAAACGGCCGCGAGCACGCTATGAGCGTGGTATGTTGTCATGTTCTTACATGAGACGCGTGTCAGAATTATCATGTTTGCACCAGTCATATATTTCGTCATTCATTGATGTCTTGTAACACCAAATTTGGTATATATAGAGCTAGAAAAACAGCTGCGAGCGCATCACGAAGGGCCCATTATACTCCCATGTAGCGTTGACGCGCGCGCACGCCGTGCACAGCGACGCTACGTTTGCAAAACGTGAACTCCCTAATAGTCTGACGCCAGGCGCAACCAGCATCCGTCAGCGCGGCCTGACGGCAACCGGTGCGAAATGCTACATGCAGCATTTCGCGCCGAAGCGTTACGCAGACAACACTGCGTCTCCCTCCTTTCGTGACGCGGGAACGCCAGATGGGCTGGACCGCGCATGCGTGAAAGCAACGCAGCGCGGCGGGCGCCGGCGAGTATATGGCAGCACTAACGCCTGGCGTGGCAACGCCGGCGTGACGCGACGAAATGAACGCCGGCGAGCACGCACACCACGCCACGTCGAAATGTATTGGCGCCTTGACTGCTGCATATAATCATGTTCTCACATGACACGTATCTCATGATTATCTTGTTGGTCCCAGTCACATACCTTCGTCATCCATTGGCGTCACCTAATACCGAATTTGGCATATGTTAAGCTGGTGAAACGGCCACAAGCGAGTCATTAGTGTGGCATGTAGTCATGTTGTTACACAACACGCATGTCGTGATTGCCATTTCTGGATGTATCATGTACCTATGTCGTCCGTTCGCGTTGCGTAATGCCGAGTTTGGTCCATGTGAAGCTAACAAAATGGCTGCCAGCGCATAATGAGCGTGGCATCTAGTGAAGTTGTTACATGACACGCATCTCATGATTATCACGTTTGCACCAGTCACATACCTTCGTCATCCATTCACGTACTGTAATACCCAATTCGGTATATGTGACGCTAGCGAAACGGCCACCAGCGCATCACGATAGTAGCATGTAGTCATGTTGTTACATGACAAGCATGTCATAATTTTCATGTTCAGGTCTGTCACTTGTGCTCGCCATGCAATCATGTCATATACCATACCTGTTTTGCAACATGCCATGGGAACGCAAACACCGCAAGAGCTGCAGGACCATGAATTGTAAATCATGACATCCATGACATACATGCCGTTATTTTCACGTTATGACTAGTCAAATATGTTCTTCACACAGTCATGTTACGCCATACCAAGTTTGGTATTGGTACCATTTTCGAAACGGCCAAGGGAGCTGAAAGTTGTAGGCGGCTAGATAGATAGATATATAGATAGATAGATAGATAAAAGATAGATAGATAGATGGATAGATAGCTATGTGCAAAGTCACCGGAGTTCGCTAAGAAATGCTTCGCATTTAATATCAAGGTCTGCGAGAGCGAGCATCATATTTCATGCTCTACGCCAGGTGCCTGAAAGAGTAGCAGATGGTCCGGCCCGCGTGTGGTCGTGCGACCCGGCCCTTGCGGCTCGCCACAGACCGTTATGTAAGAACGCCATCGTAAGTTTTACAGTGGAGAAACGACAGAGACGAAATGGTAGAGAAGGAAAGGCAGGCAGGTTAACCAATCCCGGAAGGGCAGATTGCTACCCTATTCGTGAGAACGGGAAGGGGGAATTCGAAAGAGGTAGTGCAAAGAGACAGAAAGATAACAAATAACAGTACACGCAAGCATAAAGTTATTTTCATATCCATCACGCTCGCGTGGTACGAGACGCCACTGCCACAACCGCTTGTCCAGATTGAATATCAGACACTTCAAGAGTTTCCAATTCCAATTCGTTTTTATTTTCCTGTGTCAAAAAAAAAAGAAGACGCGACTAAAAGCCGCACAAGTGGCTTGACGAAGGTCCGGACTCCGTGGTAAATAGCAGTGCAGTGAAGATTCGTATACATATAAATGTTCTCGAAGACTCAAATATTATATATATCGAAGTTGAAAATTATACAATAGCGAAAAGAAGCAGTAACTACACTTTAGCTACTGAACAAGAATTGATTACTACACTCGTCACGTGAACATGAAACTAAATAAAAATTCATTGAAACTGAACACATACGTGCGCACATTGCGAAAATAAAAAATAAATCGCTTAACACATCAGAAACAGGCCAAAACAAAGGGTAAATTCAATGTTTCTTGGTCAACTTCAGTGTTGATGTCCTCTCAAGAATACATTGAAGCGACATCCGTATATTGCCACGATGCTCTAGAACAGACGCCAGTGACTGTCATTAGACCTCATTTACTGGACAGTCACTAAGGATGTGGCGCAGCGTCTCCTCGCAACTACAGGCATCGCAGAAAGCGTTGTCGACCATCAAAATGATGAAGCAGTGAGATTTTGTTCAGAAGTACCTATTTGTACGAGCACCTTCTCTCTTTTTTGAACGCGAACAAGTCCATTCAGCGATTAACAGATGCACTGGACAATGAGCGTTGTCTTCGCGCATCATGTTAATGCAGATATTTGTGTCTAGTTGCTCTTACTGCTTTCAGTATTCAGATCAGTTATTAGAACTTTAGCCGTGAAACCATGCTTCGAAAGAATGAAGTTTCGTGAGTATTGCTTAATGGTATCCGCACTACTTTTCGTCTAGTGCTGATAATAACGCCTTGCTTGGGAAAGATATCACGAGGTAGTAGTCTTAAGCAATTTCTTGTTTTGTGCCGCACCCCATGTGGTCACTATGCGTTGAAACGTAACAGTCCAGGAAATACTATAATTCAGACTCAGCGTCTTCAGATTTTAATCGTTCTTCAGGTCAGTATCAGCATATGTCTAGGACGCTTCCGTAAAATCTTCCATGGCTCATCTACGATACATGTAAAAGATGTAAAAGATGTTTTTTACAAATGGCAACGTTAACCAACATCTCGCACAGCTCCCTCCCCTCCCCCCGCTACTTAGACTTGCTTCCCTGTCCCAGCCCTAGTGGACGTGAGTTATAGACCCCTGTTCTACGTGATAGGAAGAACTACCGAGATGATTCGGCGAGTGGTGTATAACGTATACATACAACATACAAAAATTCTAACGTATACATACAACAGCAGTATTGTTGGTCTCTAAAATGACAACCGACATCATGCTTTGCTGTTTCTCTATGTAGGAGCGCCCTGTCTTACTATGGTGAAAATTCCACACCAGATCTCTCCCGTTTAAGGCAGGATGTCTTTATTTTCTCTATTATTATGTCCTTTTTGTCTAGTGTTAGGCCTCCAATATTCTATTCATCTCAGACTTCTTACTGTCGCTGACGTGTTCGTACGAAGTTTTTGTTATCCGGAGAAGAGATAACGAAACAACAGCCTTCTGCAACAGAAAATGATTCAGTATCTGAAAGTGAAGGTGGCTAATTAGGAATTTGACGCTGACCGCTGGTACAATATTGAGAAAGGTCGCCCAACGTGCGCTTCACCTTACTCACTTACGCAAAGCTACAGTAGCCGTCTTGCTTTGAATTGTAAATATTGCTCGACAGGAGGTGATACGTGCTTGAATCTCTGTTTTTTGATAAAGAATGAGACAGCCGTGGGAGGTTTCGAGCGTCACTCACCATCACCTTCAGGTTTCATGTAAAATTCAAATATATAAAAAAAGTCGCAGCTTTGCCGCAAAGGCCAAGCAATGAACGCAATAGCAACAATTGGAAAGGAGCCCATATCAGAGACGGTTTGTATCTTCCCGATGCCCTTTCGCCATTTGCTTCAGATTGAGACGATGCAGCACCTTCGCATTTTTGAGCGGCCGAGTTCACATACGCTAGTATTTCTTATAGCTAAAAGGGATCTTATAGCTAATAGAGAACATCCTAGTTCGTTCCTATCACTCTAATAGCCTCGGCATTAAGGATATTTTTTATTCAATGTACTCCCGAGTAGTAGGAATGCCTACGTAATCTCCTGAACCCAGGTAGAAGTGGGCTAGCTGTGGTAACATTCAATAAGAACGAAACATTTCTGTAAACTGGCTACGCGAGAAGGCTACATGAAGAACAAGAAATGCGTTTTCAACTTTTAGTGACTGGTCTGTGACCAGGCCGTTAACCAAAGATTTTCTTCCAGTGGGTATTGTTTATTTTATACCTTTCTTCCATCAAAACATTCGGGAGGGGGAGGGAGGGCAGTGGGCACTTTTTCTGGATACGGGGCTGTATGCCTGTGACGACATATGGGGGTCGAAAATACGCTTCAAGGAACGCGAACCCAGATTTAGAGCCTGGCGGACATAGACGATTAGCATAGAATAGAAAAATTCTGTCTTTTCTTCCATCAGGTCACACGCATTGGTCTAAATGAGATAGTAGTAATAGTAATATTTATCTTCTTCTGCGATCAACAAGGAAGGAGGGACAGAGGGCTAAGAAGAGTGGGGGGGAGATCAGACGCTAAAGCACCTGAGGAAGGGTCACACATAGCTACTTGCCTGAAAAAAAAATAGCTATGTCAAGTAGCCAGCAGATCTGTGGGCTACAACAAATTCACTGTAAGTAGGAATCACTCTTTGTTGTGCGAAAGAATTGAACATGCTGCCCCAAGACATGCCGTGGAGCAACTCGATGAGCAAAAAGAGCTCATCATCTTGCAATGTCATCATATGAGATACATTCATGCTACAATTTCTTGACGGCGGCTCCAGCTTCAACACCTGCGCATTTTCCTTTCGAAAATATTAAATGCTGCCCGGGGTAGAGTTCTTAGCTTAAACATTATACACAAAAGACAAAAGTTTTTGCGTCAAACCTTTAACAGAACGTGGACGCCGATGCCAGTTTTGAAACCTCCAGTTCTATGACGTGACATCATTACCCGTAGGCTGTCATCGTCCGTGTCACTTCATTGCCGAGTCGTTTTCTTTCATTGGGCAAGATATGAAATTGTAGCCTGTCCACCCATCAATATCAGTACAGGATTACTATGGCTGAAAGGCGGGAAGAAACTGCCTCGTTCTGTATATGTTTGAGGGCGAGGTATGAAAATTTTCAAGATTTCACCAGAATGTGGTCCTACGTAACTAAGTTGCTTACTAGCAGTTCCGTAAAAATAATATACATAGATGAAAACACACAAACACAATAAGCGAGGGGAGGATGCAGTGGCTACCATATCCACCAAACAGATGTGCCACGCTCACAGATCTTTCGCAGAGTGGTGTTCAACGCACCACTAGCCTTGCGCGGAGTAATTCCAATTGAGTCTGCAGCATTTTGAATGAAATCGTTCTCTTTCTCTAACTTACGTTCTTTTGACCCACCTGTATATACGTGCTCAACAAGCGATGATGGTTTTTCTTAGCGACATGACACGATACAAATAATCTATCCTAGATGCATACGGCTACAAATAACGCCAGGCCTGTGCGGAAAGCTCAACAATGTAACAGTGAAAGCTGGAAGAGTGCCATTTCTAAAATCTGCTGCAAGCTCTTTTGGGGCTACTAAGTATGCTTGCAAGGTGCCCATTACTTCATTAGTTGATACGGTGGCAGATGAAGATTAAGAATTATGGCTAAGCCTTTTGTGATGAGTTGGAAGCATTCAACCACGCGCTCGTAATGCATTTCATACTGTTAACGTGTATACTATACACAGTAGTAGAATTGACTAATTTAGGGGGAAGGTCAACCCCAACAACAACCCGCTGGCTAATCGAGTGATTAGTAAAAACGCATTAACACAAAAACAGCCTAACAAAAGCCGTTGTTCCAAAGCGCCTTCCATTTGCACGGTAATGAGCACTTTATTTCATTGCGATTAAATTGAAGCAGTGAGGCACCAGGGGTGCAGAAATTTTGAAAACACTGTGGTGTGTTCAGGTAAAAAGAACGTAAAAAGCCAGGAAACAGCACGTTGCAAGCTCTATTATTTGTGCACTTCGGAAACAACTAACGACGCCTCCGGCGGTTATTTTGCAGTCAATTAAGCAGCCAACCCTGCCTTTGGACAAGATCGCGGTGGATTTGCTTGATCCATTGCCTACGTCCTTTACTGTGTATTGCTAGATTACTGTGTATACGGAAGACTTAGACGGCAGCACTCATTGCAGCCGCCACATTTGACGGTTTATTTTTGTAGGAGACTATGCCAATTTTTAATTATGGTGGTCTGCGTGTGCTAATTAGTTACCAACGACGGCCGTTTACTGCTGCATTGTAGAAGAGAGAAAAAAATGGAGAAGAAAGGCTGGGATAATTATGACGTCAATGTGAAGGTGATCACCGGCACTAGTCATTTTATCAATGGCCTGACTGAGCGCACAATTCGCACCTTTGGTAACATGCTTGCCTGGTATCTGTCTCAGTATGAAAGATAGATGTGGGGCGCAGTACGTAACAGGGACTAGAGAGACTTCTATCTTTAATAATGAACTGCTATCAACTAGCCTAAATGGCTCTTTAGCTATGATACATGGTATTTGATGGGCCCACCAAATTTAGCTGACACTTGCGATACTGACGCAATTTGTGAGGTGATTTCTTCGGGTTGGTTCAAGGCCCAGTTTGGCTTGCACTACGTATTGACTACTCCATAAATCATAATTTTTGTGAAGTAAGACCGCATGCATTCAGCCATAATTCATCTTTTTGCGGGTAAGAGTGATTTTTATTAATAAAATCTTGCGTCCCGCGAGGCTCCGACCTTGGGCTGTTGCTAAAAACATTTTTGTGAATGACCTTATTAATGTGGTCTTGGTTGGTTCCTATTATATACAAACGACACTGTCATAATAGCCGTGTGAACCAGCTTTACGCAGGCCATTACTTCAATGCAGGCAGTGGCAAGTATGGATGTGGACTGGTTTTCTGCTAAGTTACCTAAATTTATTACTTCTTACACAAAAGTGATTTGTTTTCACGACCCTTTAGAAAATATATAAAATTTATTGATTTCTGCTCGACAATTTTAATTTCTATCTTTATTTGTGTTCAGCCTTACACTACGTAAACCTCGTAAGGCATGTTCACAGTAATCTGGCCTGAAAGTTCAATGAAGAATATGTGCAAAACTGTTTGCGATGTATTGTGTAGGCAGTACATTTTGAGGTATTATGTGCCGCTTTCTATTGAAAAACTTGTACCTGCTTTGGGTTATAGTGTAGTAAAGTACGGCATATCGGCATACGGTCATTGTGCGGCACGTTGGTAAATGAGGGTAAACTCCATTTTTCGTGATGTAAAAAAAAACATTATTTTTGACCTCAATCTCAATGTCTAAATTGATGCTTTCAAAGCCCTATATATGCTTGACGTTACTGACTTACTAATGAAAAGTATATTGATGTGGCATTTTTCGAACAATAGTTCGAAAACTAGGTATGTTCCTGCGGGTTCCTTGCGTCCAAAAAATCAATTTCTAGTGCCCGGTCGTGGTACAAGGTGCGTTAAAAAATCACGAGACTACTATGTTCCTCTGCACTTCAATAAGCTGCCTCCAAGTGGAGTGCGCACTCGGACTAAACACAAATTTAAAATGTTCTCAGGTAAATAATTTATTTATCGCGTTAAGTAGTGTTGTGGTTTTCTGTCCTGTGCCAGTTTTTAAATTTTTTTATATAAGCGAATGTATAACTTCAACGATTGTTGTTCTCCATTGCTGTCAGGCACTGCTGCTCAAGCCCTATGTGGCTTTGGCACGCCTGATGTGTTTACTACTTTTTTATTAATGAGTAATAAAGATTACATACTAATATTATGATTGCAATTTGTTATTATTGTAATAATAATAATAATAATAATAATAATAATAATAATAATAATAATAATAATAATAATAATAATAATAATAATAATAATAATAATAATAATAATAATAATAATAATAATAATAATAATAATAATAATAATAATAATAATAATAATAATAATAATAATAATAATAATAATAATAATTATAATAATAGTAATAATAATAATACATTATTATTATTATTATTATAAGCAGGTACCCGCCACATATCTCGAAGTTATTACGTACACTTTGTTAGCGCTGCATGTCGCAGTGCTGAGGGCACAAGAACTAGCGGAACACCACTATGTTCCCCCTTTCCCCCCGACTTGAAGCATCGCCTAGGATGGCGGCTGTTAGGGTGTATTTCGTAAACCCAGCTGGCGGCTCAAAAGTCTCACGATCTCTCAATAAAGTTTTTTGAGAGCTTTGTGAACTCTGAAAAGTTTGAGAACTGAAAACAACGAAAAGTTATGACGGAACACAATGCAGCAGGTGGAAAGCATCAAACCAAACACTTAATGCGAAATTAGTGTCACATTCCTTCCTCAAATTCTGTTATCGCCCCGTTACACTGCAAGTGATCTTTTGCGCAAAACACCCCGGCAGTGTTAGAGAAGCGTCAAGACAGTAGCATACCATTTTGTTAAGATTACGTGCGCAACGCAAAGATTACATATTATTCTACAACTTACTTGGCCGCTAAAGAAAACACAGAAATATGCGGCATCAATGTGTATCATGCTGTAGCGTAGCGTGAGTGGCGGCCTGCTGGCTAGCGAAAAAAAATTGGCAGCATATACACGGAGTGAATGATGGAGAGTGGGGCGAAGCATTCGTCCGCCCATTCGTTCTTGCTTCCTTCCGTCTGTGCGACCGTCCATGCGTCCATCCGCCCGTCCGTGCGTGCGTCCGTTCCTGCGTTCTTCCATGCATGCGCCCCTGCGTCCGTTCATGCGTCCATTCATGCATCTGTCTGTGTGTCCGTTCGTCCATCTATTCAACACTCCAAGTACCACCATCTCACATCTTTTCATCATATATTCCCCATATAGAAACACCGCCATCCAGCGGACATTCCAAAAATTAAACGAGAGGTGGCACACGCACACTTTCTAACAGCTTGCGCTTCGGGTCTACTTCCCACTTTTAACCACCTGGAGTTCATGGTATATACTAGTTCACTGTATTCATGGCACTGCGGCCCAACACTCGCTAAACCTTTCTAAAACCAAAGAGGTTACGCCCAGCGATTATAACGTAGCAACCTTTTCCTGGCAGATAGAGCTCAATGTACATGCCAATAGCTGCATGGGAAATGAGAGACAGGAGAATTCGGCTTTTACTTTCTTGCGGCTTGTACTTCGTACCTATTTCCCACCTTTAACTACCTCGAGTTCATTCATGGTATATACTAGTTCATTGTATTCATGGCTCTGCGGCTCAACGCTCGCTAAACCTTTCTAAAACTAAGGTGGTTACACCCAGCGGGTGTAACGCAGCAACCCTTTCCCTTCAAATAGTGCTCAATGTATATGCAATGGCTGCTAATGGGAATTGCAGCATGCACGTTAACTAAAAGCCGAATGCTCTTGTCTCTCATACCCCATTTTCAGCTATTGGCATGTACATTGGGCACTATTTTTTTGTTGTTCAACAACGCACAGAAGGAATCTCTCACCGGCACCACCTTGGAGGTCAAAATGTTTGCAGGTCAAAGCGTAAGCCTGGTGCCATACTACGACGGGATGCGGGACAAACGGGTGCCGCTATAAGGAGCTTCGCCCCTAATAGACGACGAGCGGTGGTGGCTCGTGGCGCGAAGCGCCTGGAACGTCCGTAGGCTTCTGACTGGCTGGAAGCCAGGGCCGCTGCGCTGCTTCGGCAGCTCGCTCTCTGTACGTCTGGTCTTCCTCATTAAACCAGCGATGACGGCACGTTTACGTCCGACGCCGTCACGTCGCTACAATGCCGTCACACTTAACCGCTTCTCAGTTGATCAACGGTCGACGCTCTGTTCTCCGCTATCAGTGCCAGTGCGTATAGCTGTAATCTGAGCTGCCATTTACCGACCACAAGTTTGGGCTAATAAACAGTTTCATCTTAGACATACAGTCTCCTTTCTTTGATCACGTCTTGACTACATGACATCTGGTTGAGTGCTTTTCGGTTCCTGTACTGAACAACCTCCTTCAGCAGTGAGCCAAGCCGCAACTGGGACGAAGACACCGACTCCATCACAGACAGACGAGCCGGCCGCTGACTGAATGGCTACCCCCGCAGCACGGATTCCTTCTGGACGAGCGAAAAGCTGCAGTGACTAGGATGAGAGGTACAATGACGGTCGTGGTGTCCCCTGCAACGATCTTGATGCAGCCACCCAGACAGCCTCAGAGCCTCGAGACGGTGAGGACCTGCTTTGAGAATCGGGAGGCGGGACTTCAAACCTGAGATATCTTCGGTGGCACATACCTCGACAGGTTCAGGGGCATTGCCTGCAAATAAAGGGGCGCTTCTTTTGTAGAGACACGGGTGCAACTTGAATGCGAGAACGTCACGTTCTTCGTCAAAGAAATGACCGGTCTGTTGCATCACACTTACCTGAAAATGCATGAGGAGAAGAAAGTTGGTATCCTCATGCGAGAAATCCAACAGGAACTCTTCTCATGATTGATCAGAAACTCACCGGTAGAAAAGACGCTGGAAATGTGCGGACGGCAATTCAATCGCCGGTCGACGCCAGACAACGTCGATGCCACACCGTCCACCCGCTGAGCAGCGCAACACTCCGAAAAAGACCGGCGTGTATATCGTGCCCCGGACCACCGACCTCGCTGCTATACCACAGCGAAGAAGCTGGCCAGAACTAATGCCACTGCCAGTGCTGCCAGATGGGACTGCGTGGTTTTGCCATAGATGCGATGCATCTACATTGGGGTGAGATACCACGCGACATCGCCAACTACCTCGCCAGTGCACAGTGGAAGCCCCGAGGGCATTCTTGTTCACCGTCATCCAACTGCTACATGTCGCCTCACCGATGGCCGTACACTGGCCCAATCCGGAGCCGGTCGCCTAGACTGTACTTGGTAAACTAAGGGTAGCAACGAATGGAGGTGTGGTTGCTGTTCGACGAACTGCCGAAGATTCTCCGCCGCCGACGATGACGCCGTGACGCAATCTCAAGCACCCGCACCGGCGTCAGCGTAGTCCCAACGTCGAAACTTCGCGGCCAGAAGAAGACATCCTGATGCGAAGTTGAAGGAGTGGTACAAACCGCCGAAGCCGAAATCCGACACCACGACCTAACTGAAACGTGAGGCGATGAACTAGCGACCTTAATGTTTTCATCAAGAGCCACAGCGCCACAGGTCTCATCGACACAAGAGCCGACTATTCCGTCATCAGTCGGGCATTCACCACGAAGTTTAAGAAACATAGGACCGCTAGGGAAGGCGCGGAATCAGTACAGCTAAAGGTCACCTAGTTACATCGGCAGGAATCTGCATAACCAGAGTCCCCATGAACCACCATATTCGTCCTCGGAAACTTTGTCGCGTGATAGCTTTGCTAGAGAAATGGCATTCATGATATAGATTTGTTAAGCCTCCGTAGTGCAGTCATCAACCTAGAACATAACAACATACACAAAAAAGCACTGCCGCCGCACACAACGTCAAGAAGGCTCACCTTGAATGTGCTGGAAGACCATGTTGCCATTTTTCTTCGCTCCAGGATCGGCATACTCATAAAAAACAAAAGCTGGGACGATGCACGTGTCTGCCTGATGTTGAGAACGAAGTGCTGTCGCCACTTGGTCGCTGATGAACTGTTTATGCCGCAATGGCTGGTTATAACATGCTCTACCTACAGCCTCGTAGATCTAGCGTCTATTCTCTTATGTAACAATATGGCGTAATTTTTATCGAGGGGGCCTTGCCTCACCCTCCTATTTTTTGAAGTTGATGTACTCAGGTTCCTAGCAGCGGTCGGCGCGGCATGCACCACAATGTGCAGGAAGGTTCGCAGTTATTGAAGATGTGTATTGTCACATCGTACGTTGTACAGTCTCGCATTTTGTGCCCTTACTTTTGACCTTATGGCATATCTTTTCCACTAAGAGAAAAGCAGTAGCCAGTGCTACCAAGATGTTTGTACTGGCTACTTCTTTCATAATTTCTTCTTTCATCATTTCAATAAAAAATCCTTATGTTATGTTTAGGCACAGGGTGCGAAGAGTCAAGTTTGTTCCAGGGCTTGTGCAATAGCATCAACCCTAGACGGTTATATGGCTTCTGTACACAAAATGCCTGTTACTTTGATGATCAAACCTTTGAAGGTTGAAGCTGTTTTCGCCGCCATCAGTGTGCAGCGTGTAGTTGTCGTTCAAATTTTGTTTCCTGGGCATAATATTGTCAAAATTAAAAAAAAGTCGTCTTGAGCCTGCAGAGTGTTCTTGCGTCGATGTTAGGGCTCGCGCTCATAATTGATTGATATGTGAGGTTTAACGTCCCAAAACCACCATCTGATTATGAGAGACGCCGTAGGAGAGGGCTCCTGAAATTTCTACCACCTGGAATTTTTTAACGTACACCCAAATCTGAGCACACGGGCCCGCAATATTTCCGCCTCCATTGGAAATGCAGCCGCCACAGCCGGGATTTCATCCCGCGACCTGCGGGTCAGCAGCCGAGCACCTCAGCCACTAGACTACCGCGGCGGGGCACTCGTCACGATCATGATGCAGCCACCCACACAGCCTCAGAGCCTCGAGACGGTGAGGACCTGCTTTGAGAATGGGGAGGCGGGACTTCAAACCTGAGATATCTTCGATGGCACATTCCTCGACAGGTTCAGGAGCATCGCCTGCAAATAAAGGGTAAAAAGTGGTAGCTCATTTGCAAAGTGCTAGCTCATATGCTACCACTTTGCAAACACGAACGCTCAATATAGCTAAACAAACAAAAGTGATGCCTGCATTCACATACAGATTGTTACGCTGGAACAACGGCCTTTCAGCAGGAAATCGAACACTACTTCGTGATGCGAACTGCATGTGTATCAAAGAAATGGAGGGGTTAATTCAACATTTATATCCCCGAGGAAAGTCAGCATTAGCTTACGAATGAAAACGTTACATAAAAATACCATGGCATCTGTTACTGAACAGATTGTTTCTTTTATAGACCTAAGTCTAAACTTCACATTAAAGTAGACAATACACATGAGGTGTTAATGTTTAGACAACTGTCAATGCATCATGGAAACCCAAGCTTCAGAGGAAGCTGGGGAGCAGCCACTGACGTTCAATAAATTTGTTTCGGCCCTTCGAAATCGGTGTGTGCATTCAAGCGCACACCTATCAAGCGATTTACATGCCACAGCACGTACCGTGATACAACGCAGTGGCAAAGCTTGTACTTTCCACTACCTATACGCAAGTGCTTCGCAATGCTCATCCACCCTGATACCGATGAGTAATTGCTTCTCGCACACATGCTAAGAGTTTACGCGACGCAGCATCAAGTAAAAAAACAATCACCTAATTTCTGCACCTGTGCAGCTTCAATAGTAACACCCCCTGTAAATGAAAGTTGCTACCCACACTGATGTGGCTGCGAAAGATGCTCCTGCAACGTTGCGGATACCCTCGCAAGGTGTGGTGAGATTTACTGCACCCACATTTTTAAAAAGATTACGACGCACGACAACAAGCAGACTATCAGATGTACTTGCCTACCTGCATGCATGCTCTACTTGTTGTGCGACATGACCGCTCGGTTGTGTTGGTGCTGCTGCTGATGATGATGATGGTCATGGTGAAGATGATGAAATATAATACTGCCCTTGCTACCTGCTGACATAGTAAAATGCTTTCCCTTCAAACAGTTCATGGTCCCTGTGCACAATGCTTTCTTTGATGCACAAGGACAGTACTGGCTGTCGGAGTTTGTAGCAGTAGAGTGACATATTTTAGGTCACTCTACGTAGCAGTACACGGCGGTTCTCACACACGCACCGGTGGCTACAGAGGTATGTGACATTCGCAGGGAATGCGACTGTTGAAATGAGTTTATAACAATCTACGCCGCTAATTCGGTGGCGTTACCGAGGCTGGCAATATAACGCGTCTTTGCTATATTAAAAATAAGACACTAGACACAAGCACGTTCATTGGGTGCACTAGCGAAAAGATGCGTGTTTTCAGTTCCTGCTCCAAAGGACTATCCGTCTGACCAGAAAGAAAACGCGTGAAAATGCATCAGGTAAATCTACGCAAAAAATAGGGCACTGTGAGCACAGTAACGATTTCAGAATTCCGCCCGAAATAACCGTAAATCACTGGAATATTTTTGATTACATAAAATTTGTACAATTACTCATTGTCCGTCATACCATCATACCACTGAAGACGTAAGTGTAAGCTTGTGCATGGCCTATATTATCTTCTCTGTGTGCACGCTTCACAATACCAACTCGTTTTAGTTGAGAACCTTTCTCAGGGGACTGTATCTTGAATGGCACAACGATTAAACATGGAAAAACTGGTGACTCAAGGAGTCCATATTCCTGCCTTGGGGTGTATTGTTGGAATGGAACCGTCACTCCTTTAAGGTAAGTGACTTGTATATACCATTAACGCTCCTATTCGTTAATTCAAGAAGCTTATGCTCTGCTTTAACCTATACAAAATTTGAGAATAATTGAACTAAACGACTGATGTTTTATATTTAGGGAGAAATCGCCCAGTATTGTTTCGTGGTCCATCACATTATCATGTTTCTTACTTTTTATACAATTTTATTTATTCATTTCAAAATTTTCTAAAAGCCCTCGATGAGGGTATTACATAGGGGGTCTTATAACAATAAATCTTAAAAATAACAGAGTGAAAGTACTGGTAAAAAAACAATCTAGACAATTAGATGGTATACATTTTGTAAAATAAGAATGATAACGACGGCAAATAAACAAGTTCGAACTGCGACAAACGTTGAAATTCGGAATTTTAAATGTGATGCTAATGCACAGAATACAAATATTGAGCCCAAAAATACTTTGCTGTTTTTACATTTTGGTGCAGATATGACCCACAAAAACTACTGCAGAAATGTCACTGATTAATGTTTAACAAATTTTATTTATTGCCACTCGCAGAATTTTCAGTTTTCAATCCAATATAACAAAATTTATGGATCATGCGCATCAGTGAGGAACAAATTGAAGTAAAGTCAGATGAAGCTTGAATTGAGCAACACAAGCTTTGACATAACAAAATGGGAGAATATTGCAAATTATCCGGTTTCTTCATTTTTGTTTTTGTCCTTAGCTAGGTGATGTACATAGTTTTTATATGCTTTAGGTCGTTGCTAGGCATTAGCCAGGTGATGCTATACTATCTGTTAGCTGATTTGCAGCACCGAAAGGTTTGAGTTAAACTAGTCACAGACACGACACGGATGTCCAAGCTCCAGAGAAAGATCCTCGACTTTAAATGAGGTGCGCGCACCTTTTATACACTCACGAGCACGTCGCCTTCGGCGTTGGCCTTCCATCGCTGCGTAGTCTTGTTACTACCATCATTTTCTTTCCTGTTGCGGAGTGTTTTGTCGTTGAAGGTACTGGGTAGGGCTCGGAAATTATACTCGCACAATGAAATGTAAATCAGAATACAGATGAAATGTAATCAGAGATAAAATGTAAATCAGAATACATATATTCAAACAAATGGTTTTGAAGCGTAAAATGCAGATACTGATACAAGTTTGCTTTTGACGTCGCAGAGTACCGCAAAAATGTATTTTGCAAAAAAAAAGAGAAACATGCTCCGGAATGCAGATACAACAGTATACATGTCGGAAAGCTTGTTTTACTTTGCGGCGAAAGACATTTATTAGGTTCAGCATAACCTGACAAACTTGCAGCGCAATGAAACTTCCAATTTGGTTATCTATACGTTACACTTCTTGCAATGTCATTAGATAACTAATCGGTGGTTACAAATTGCATAATATACATTAGTGACATTATCTGACGTATTAGTGGCAATGAAAAGAACACTCTTTTGCAGCAAAAGCAACAAACACTTGACATTAAAATTGACATACTCTGTGTAACGAAATCAGCTATGCTAGATATAGTGTAGTTCAAGTGAACCCATGATTTAAGAAGAAACAGACATTTTTTTGTGTATATGATCTATTTTGCTTCGAAGGTTTCGGTGTTAGTTGCATTAAGAACAGTACCTTCTCAAATAGGCTGTTTGCTAGACAGCATTGGTTCGGCATCAACAGAAGACATGTGAAAAAAACGTCTTTTTATCACTTCTGAGGAACACAAATGGGTTGTATAGTGAATAAATAAGACCTTCATAGTCCCATAGTCCCGCAGTGGAGCAATATCTCGTCTAGGGTCATCCATAGGTACCGAAACACTACAGCTCGCTTGTCTGTTCAGATCTGTGAGAAGCCGATGTCGGTTTCTATCTTGGTCTCTATCTTAGAAATTATCAGTTGTCTGGCATGGGGCCGACTATGCTAGACGGCAGATTATTTTCAAGCTGCCATATACCCCCCCCGCCCCCCCCCGCGCAATGGCACCAAATATGTTGAAACCGCGCAACCTAAACACTTGATTCCTATCAAGTCTTTTGGGGGTCAATGGTTTAAGTTCACCCAAATATCTCCTGTCAGCTCAATAAACAGACGTGAAAAGAAAGTGCACCTCCTCAGCGTACCCGAGCAATTACTACAGCAAACACTCATCACTTCGGCCAAATGAACCACTTTTCGGTGAATCTGTCGCTATTCTCACCGCTACCAGTGACTATTTCAGCAAGCCGAAACAGATAAAGCTGGTTTTAGCTGTGGGGGAGCCTGCTACCACAGAGGGCCATTTCACGCTTTAAAATCTACTAGGAAGGAGCCGTAACCGAGTGATAGGTGATTGAAAGTACTCTCAAGGTAGTCAATTTCCAGTGACTTTCATCGCGAATATACGGTAACGGCTTTTGGAAGTGCTGTTTCTTTAAAAAAAGAAAGCACTCGAAACGCTGAAAACTTCATTTCAAGGCGGTATCTGCACAGCTAGTCCTGAAATGACAGCTTGCACTTGAAAAAAAGTGCGCCTGCTCCACTGGCGTTGAGAAACAGCAAACTTCATCGGCAGAGGGTAGCAGCACTGCCTCCGCAATTCTTCTGTGAGCGGCGCTGTGCTTTTCACTACATGGGTCATTCTGTGCACGAGAAAAAAAATTATTCTCGCAATTACTTTACCACAAAACTGCAGTACGCCTTTGCTTGTCTTGGCACAATAACAGCAACAAAGAACCTTCACCCAATTTTAGGAAACACACCTCAATTGATTTCTGACAAAAGTAAGTGTAAGGATAATTATTTATTTATTTATTTATTTATTCTTGTTACCACAAAGGCCCCGGTTTAGGGGTTTTACATGAGGGGTGGTGAAAAAAAATTAACATAAGAAATGTTTGAGAACTTCTTCTTTGAAGAGTACTGAGGTAAAGTGGTCCAGTGTCCAGCTAGTATACCCGTGTCTGGCCTCGAATTCAGATATTATCAATGTTTCAAGAATTTATTTCCCTACAGAAATGCAGGTAAATGTTTTACATGTTTCTCAATACAGAAATACAGACACTTAAAAGCATTTCTGAAATACTATCGTGACACACCCTATCTCCGTTGTATTGCCACACAGTCAAGTCGTGGTATTCGACTTTTTCGGCTGGCCGGCGTGGCTTCAGAGCCATGTGCTAGGCTGATCATTGTCTCCATCATATCTAATGGGCAAGTGGTGTGTAATTATATTTGCCTAATATCTGGGGCAAGCACGTGCTAATAATCATGCCACCTTTCGCGTAGACCACTCGGCAGTACCAGTAGGCCACACATGTTACGGCTACCTAAAACAGCGATGCTGTTTTAGGTAGGCAGCAAGCGCAAGAAATGTGTATGTAGAAAGAAGAAAAAAATTCGTGCATTCCATGCCTTGCGGGATCAGTGCGGGGTCATGCAAATCGGTATGTGAGTGGTCGTCTATGATGATATTTTTTTGCTCACAGCAAAGCGTTACATAGTGGATTATGAATGGATGGCTAGATATATGAACGGATGAATGAATGATTAGAAATAAATCGGTGAATAGATAGCTAGCTAGCTAGCTAGATAGATAGATAGATAGATAGATAGACAGACAGATGAATAGATAGATAGATAAATAGATAGATAGATAGATAGATAAATAGATAGATAGGTAGATAGATAGATAGATACATAGATAGATAGATAGATAGAAATGCTCAATGTACCCTGGCTTCTCTCAAAAATTCTCCTCATTAGGAAAGTCTTTGGGGAAAAAGATCCGTAACGGCTAACTTATGCACCGAAACCAGGCTTATTATCCGTGGAGCTATCGAGGTGCGCCAGCAGAGCAAAGCGTAACTCTACATTGTCTAGTATAGCAATAGAGGTGAGAAATGGAGGTGACTGTAAGGATTGATTGATTGATATGTGGGGTTTAACGTCCCAAAACCACTCTATGATTATGAGAGACGCCGTAGTGGAGGGCTCCGGAAATTTAGACCACCTGGGGTTCTTTAACGTGCACCCAAATCTGAGCACACGGGCCTACAACATTTCCGCCTCCATCGGAAATGCAGCCGCCGCAGCCGGGATCCGAACCCGCGCCCTGCGGGTCAGCAGCCGAGTGCCTTAGCCACTAGACCACCGCGGCGGGGCAAATGTGACTGTAAGGACGAAAGGAAGAAGGCGAAAATCTCAAGCATAGTATGACAACAAAGAAAAAAATTAACTAGAGAGGACGAAAACCAGGAAGAAAAAAGAGGAAAAGAAGAAATATAGAAAATGATAAGAAATAGAGATTGAAAGTTGTAGAAAAAAAGACGAAGCAAAAAATAGACAATGTAACATGGAAAAGAAAAAGAAGGTGAAAATATAATGACTGAGAGAGCAAGAGGTATGACAAATAGACAATGAAAGATAGATAAATAAATATAAACACAAAAATACCATTTCATCAGTGAAAATGAAAAGCGTCGCTGATCCCTCTGTACAAGATACGCTATAACGTATCGTACCCAAGCCATAGCCAAGCTTAAAGGCATTCATGCACTAAATAGCATGAAATGTCATTGAACTGCTTCCGAGGATATCACTGATGACCTGTGGCATTCGCAAAACTTTTTAATGTTACCTTTATTGTCATCGAACGAAAGCATCCGCTGTTGCTGAAAGATGAGCAACTATGCCATGAGATATCATCATTGTAATGCTACACACAGTTCAAATCTGCTGGCGCTAAATAAATAAAAGAAAAAGTGTGGCATATATCATGCGTTTCCTGCACCAATGTTTGATATGTTTAAACAGACGCTATTGTTCGTCTCAAGTTGAAGTGCCGACTTATCCCTTGGGCCTGCAGCCCTGCAGGTTTTTTTTTTAATGATGCGGTTTTTACCGTCCGTTCGTCCCTTGGGCCAATGTGATAGGCGGTAAAATGCGGCCTGTAGTAAGTTCCGGCATTTCCTATTTGTATTCCTTACTACGGACTGTTGTCGTACTTCTAGATTTGTCATGTTTTGCTTTTTGCGCAGAAGTAACTTTCAGCCCTCAGTCAGCACCCTTTTTGCGATATATGACACGTACGGGATGTAAAACATTGGCGCCGTACCTGCATGTTTCAATGTTTCACCGCAAATGTCGTTGAAAGACGATAGTTTTGCGTCTGGAGAGAACGAACAAAACGTTTATTTGATTTTCTGCGTGAGAAAATTGGTGAATTGTATTCTGGAGGCGCTATGCTAGTAAGTCGCAATCAATGCAGCGAAGGCGAACGAGCACATTGAGGCATGTTAGACGCGAGCGCTATCTATCAGTTATCTTCGAAAAAGAAGGAAGGCGTGCACGCCTGTCCCGGAGGCATTAAGGCGTAGAACGCAAAGTGACGGGCAGGTGCCACCACCGTGTCGTCTTAGCAAAGCGTTGGAAACACTTGCCTTTTCGAGCTAGGCGTTGCATAGTCAGCACAGCGTGATAAACGCTACGGTCCTTACAATCACATATGTATGCCTTCTCTAGTATAACGACGCAAATACAACATATTTACGTGTTATTATGGTGCCTCAGGTATGCACAATAATTAATTTTAAAGACGATAGTCTATCTTGGGTTCCTTCCACGTAAAAATTTTAGTCTGTTTGTACATTTGTCTGTTTATCCGCCGTAACTATACCCCTAACGACCACAAACAATACCCCAAATGGCCAACCCCTTCCGCAGCGCCTACCAATATTGCTCAAGTTTAAGTGATTGTGCGATTGTCAATTGTTTCCACTTTCCATTGCACATCGCATCCGAGTTTCGAGTTGCTGTCAACACGGTTGGAAATCAAGCTTAAACGCTCTGGTGTTAAAAATATGATGCTACATGTATCAAGCTTGTAGCTTTTCCACCTATAGTCGTCTGAGCTGTGGGCTGATCGAAGGTCACTGTATACAACGGCAGTAAACGGGAACAATCAATTTTATTTTTCCTGAAAGGGGAAACGTGTCACTGCCAGTAAAGACCTCGCGTTTGCAGTGACTAGAGTGTCAATGGATTACTGCTTTATAAAGCAGTAATCCATTGACATTCGAGACTAATTGCTCGAGAATAAACAGAGGATAATGTCTCTGTTGAACTTCTGTTTCTTGGCAACAGCGAGATTTGTGTTGCTGCCGATGACAGACGAATGTAACGTGTACACACAGATTAGCGAGACCCTTCAAATTCGATTATCATGAACATTTTTCATTGACTACCAGATATGAATACGTAACATATTATTGAGATTAAACGCTTCCATCGCGGAATGAATCTCTCAAATCGACGACACCCCGGCTCAAAAAGAATCACTAACTGGTTAACCTGTCTACTGCAATAAACAATGTGGGTTGAAAACTGGTTTATAAGTTAGCATTGTAGTCCACAAATTGTCAGCCAAGGAGTCAAAGCTGCTTTATAGATGCACATGGCTAAAATACATACCTGAATAGCGCGGAGGCCCTTGCACATTAGACTATCTGTTGCAGAAAGCTCTTGGTGAGAAATGTGCGCATAAAATTGATGAAGTTCCTGATCCTATAGTCATAGTAAAATCTCGCCTAGTAAAGCGTTACATAAATCTTTGAGCTATTACTCTTTTTATTATATAAAGGCGATCGAAATGTGGCCAAGGATATAGTAATTTAGATAATGGTTTTAGTTGCAAGAAATCGTTCGTCACTCATCAATAGTCGCTGAAGAACAAGTGATGCTTGATAAGATGAAACTGCAAAGCTGAATAATAAAATGCTATAAGCTATGAGGTTGTAGAAGAAGAAATAATTGAGGAAATGCTGTCTCTTGACGACAGCCATTGTTTAAAGCGTAGCTTATGGAACTATGATGGGTACCTTAAAAATAAAATGCCCTCAGTGATATGCTAGCAAACGAGGCGCTCACAATAAATTATAAAGTGCTCTATAAAGCCGCTCCTCCAGCTTTTGCTGTAGCTCTACTGCGCGTCCCGAGTAGGCCTGGCACCTCCCCCCCCTCATTTTTTTCTAGCTTCTTATGTACAGTGAAGCAAAGAATACCTATTTGCTTATGTACAGTGAAGCACAGAATAAGCGTTAAGTAACAATAAGAATGTGAAAGAGCTTTGAACGTGATAAACGGACAGTACAATCTGGGAACACTAATTATGTGGTGGTCAAACATATAGATTAGCCACGAGGTAAGTATTGACGGTGAAATTAAAAATACAATACATTACAAGTGACGAGAAAAAATTGAAAGAAATCCATTTCAGCTGAACATAACTTTTTCGTACGTAAATTGTTCACGACTGTACAGTTTAGTGAGAACAGGAATTCATCCCAGACAAAGACAGAACTCCTTAGACTGAAAAAACCATGCATGGCTGGTTCGAAACATGCTCGCGTACTCCACACCAGCCGACTCTTGAAAGCTGCGACTAAGAATGGCAGTAGTGGTCAGAAGATGAAAAGGATGGCTAATTTCTGCAGCCTGGTAGGGAGCATGGCGCAGCACCTCAACGATCTGCTGGTGGCGAGGGCACTATTATTTGACTCCCACAATGAGAAGTGACGGGGAAGAACAGGTTGAGTGGCTAACGCCTTTCCGTACGAAACTCGCCAGCTTCGTGGTGGGAGGAGAAAAGCGGGAACAAGGGGGAGGGCTGATGATGACGATGATGTTTGGAGCTTTGTGGCGCAAGGGCCATTTCATGGTCAAATAGTGCCAGTTCATGGGACAAGACATGTGAAGAATGTTTGTGTTTAGCGGCTCTATAAGGGCCTTAAAATTCCTCGCCCTGAGGCGGGTGAAAACATAGAAGCAAAAATCATGACCATGCCATGAAAAGTGTGTGGTGTTAATCGATGACAAAAGTTTGTGATAATAAAAACCCTGATGGACATGTATGACATTAGCACAAGTGCCTCACTAGTTCACACCCTTGCGTCAAAGGGCCGTGAGGCAAGTGTTTTTTTGAGTGTAGCCACCGCAGCGGAGACCTCTCTAGAGAGGTCGTGCTATAGAATGCCCGGGTATATAATATGAAAATTATGAACTTCTCTCAAAAAAGCTAACAAT
The DNA here is from genome assembly GCA_013436015.1 of Rhipicephalus annulatus. Lineage (NCBI taxonomy): Eukaryota > Metazoa > Arthropoda > Arachnida > Ixodida > Ixodidae > Rhipicephalus > Rhipicephalus annulatus. The sequence continues at coordinate 175,641 of WOVY01002735.1, read as the reverse complement.
GAATCATGTAGAAAAATTGGTTTCCTACCAACGAACATTGCATGATGAAGCGGTATCTGTTGTCGGTAGGGTAACAGAAAGTGTTGTCTTCTTAGCGTGTCTAATTCTTTACACTGGATCAGAACGTGAAGTATGGTGAGTGCTTCTCCACATCTATCACACGAAGGTGGATCGCAACCAAACAAAAGAAATGAATGTGTAGTGTATGTATGTCATGTTCTTAACCTTGTAAGTATTGCTTTTGTGTGGCGTGATATTGATACTGGCGGCCAATGACCAAGTTGCGTCTTGATGACATCCAATTTATTACCTGTATATGCGTCCCATGTGCCCTGCCAATAATCTCTGAGCTTTCGCTTTAGGAAAGGTTTCAACTCGAGTGCAGGAATTGGTATCAATGTATTGGTAGCGATTTTGTTGGCGGATCCAGCTAGCTGGTCCACCATAACCTTGCCTTGTATTTCGCGGTGTCCTGGCACCCAACAGACTAAAACATGCTGTTTGGATGAGTACACTGTGCATAAGAGCAGATAAAGTGAGACAAGTACAGGGTTTTTGTGCTTTTTAAGAGCTTTTAGAGCTTTTGCTACGCTTAGAGAGTCTGTGTATATTATTGCCTTGTGTAGTTTAATTTGTTTATTGTGTTTACCAGCCGCAAGTATCGCATAAGCTTCGCCGGTAAAAATGCTTGTATGAGTACAGAATGCCAGCTTCCGAAAAAAGATGGGCCGACAGCTCCGTACGAGACAGAAGTGTTGGACTTTGAAGCATGCGTAAGAAACGCAGGACATGTGCATTAATGTTGTAGTTTTAAGAAGTATGTTTGCATACGTGCAATTGGCGGGTGCTTCGTAAACTTTAAGACACGTCGCAATCTATCGCCTGCCGTAGTCACGGTGGCAGGCATACTGCGGGAGCCATCATCAAACGGTGTGCAAGGGGCACACCCCTACTCACTCCCCTAACACGGAGTGAGTAGGGGTGTCTCATAGAAGGGGGAGGGTTTAAAGGGCTTTAGGAGGGTTCAGCTTCATGCGGCACGTGGGGGACGTTTTAAGAACTAGATCGTCGTGAGCAGGAATCCTGGCCTCTCCAAGAAAGACTATCGCCTTGAAAAAACTGAAGTAGTCCCGAAAAAGGCCATCTACCACTCTGCTGCAGACAACGGCACGGCAGAGCACTCGGGCGTTCTATGTTTGTAGTGCCTGGTTGTGTAGACCTCGTCTGTTACAGGGTAGGCACAACTTTCGGCACACGTCGTCTTGACTCGGACGTACGCGTCCACTGGCTCTGTACGGCTGCAGTGATGTAGCAATATCAGCAAAATGCACAAAAATTGGGATCAATTTATCGAGTTTGGTGGCAGCGTTTGATAATATATTCTTCATTTTCATAGGTTCTGGCTTTTACTTTTACCTGCCTCACCTGTTTTAGCAAGCTGAGCCATGTTTACGTATCCAACTGTTTGTCTATATGGCCACCTATGTCTTTGACTCCTCGTGCCACTTTGGTAACTTGATGTATACAATGATTAGCATTACACGACAACCACCTGAGATAAACGTAAATGATAGGTGGTCTCTTGAAAATGACTTCATGTTAAACCATTATGTCACCGTCTTCGTGCTCTCAAGGAAGTTCGTTACAATGGTGATCACAGAAATTGATAAAGCATGACACGGACCTGCAACGAACACAAATGGCCGGTCAGAACATTGAAACTGTTATAGACTTCATGTTGTCATGACACACTTTCTCGGTGATGGTGATCAGGGTGGTTTCAATAATTTACCATTTCTGTAGCGTACAGTGTCTGTCCCTTAGCTCACAGCATTGTTGCGCTAGCTGGCAGCACCACCTGGTGGGGTGCGCTACACGTGCTGAAGGTAATGGTGGATATGAGCTTCAAAACAAGTATGGTTTCAGTTGCCGGCAGGTAGCTGACAGTGTTTTCAGTTGCCAGAGGCAAGTGAAGTCATTGCGCAGAGATATCTACTGCGCTCTTGTTAAGAAAAATAGTCATTTTCAAGCAGTGTCTTGGAACCAAATTTCGCGCGAAACTGAAATAAAAACAAAGTGAATACGTTTAAAATGCTTCAGAAAGTCTACAGTCACGTCGCGATAATAATATCGGAGGTTTTACGTCGGAAAGCCCCAATATCAATATGAAAGACGCCTTTGTGGAGGGCTCCCGAAAGTTTGACCATCAGGTGTTCTTTAACCTGCACTGACATCGCACAGTACAAGAGCCTCTACCATTTCACCTCCATCGAAATGAGGCGACCGCCAGAGTTAGGGGGGAACCCGTGACCTGATCAGCAGCCGAACACCCTAGCTTCTGCTCCACAAAGGCGGAAAGCGATGCCGAGATTAAAGAAATCTTTCCTTTCATGTAACACAGGAGCTCCTTGGAAAAAGTAGCCCCGCCGCGGTGGTCTAGTGGCTAAGGTACTCGGCTGCTGACCCGCAGGCCACGGGATTAAATCCCGGCTGCGGCGGCTGCATTTCCGATGGAGGCGGAAATGTTGTAGGCCCGTGTGCTCAGATTTGGGTGCACGTTAAAGAACCCCAGGAGGTCGAAATTTCCGGAGCCCTTCACTACGGTGTCTCTCATAATCATATGGTGGTTTTGGGACGTTAAACCCCACATATAAATCAATCAATCCTTGGAAAGTGTAGTCTACTAGTGAGAAAACCATTTTGAACTGCCATTATAATTATACATAGGTGTCTAGGGGCAAAAAATGAGTCAAGTGCTAGATGCGAACCGGTGATTCAATGTTCGAGTGAGCGCGGAAGAGCATGGAACACCCAAACAAATCATTCAAAGTGTTCGACAAATGATTGACTAATGAGAAATGCTTGTACTAAATTGGTGCTGAAAATCTGGACGAGCGTAATGGAGAAGGAGTGACATCGCAATGATTGTCTCTGAGCTGCAGACCAGAATGTTTGTGACAGCTCTGTCCTGCCACTAGTAGGACTCGATCTGAGACCAGCATACTGTCTTTTGTGTCTAATAAGTAAATGTGCCCTGAAAGAAACTCTGAACGGGAGGATGAAGATGGTAAAAGTTGTTTCGAAGTAATCTCTGAAGGCGCTTCTCTTTCCACGGTGTCTTCGATGATTAGGTGAACTGTGGGGAAATTTCGGGACAGACCCTGTCTGACATGGGGGCAACGAACACAAATGGCAGGTTGTTACACGAAGATGATGTCACGCATAATATTGTCACGACGCAGACACAGCAGGAGTTCAATATAGAAGAGCTCACTTTAATTAAAAATGAAAGGCGCTCGGAAAGAGGACCGGGCAAGAGCTTCGTCTTCTTCTCTGGCTGTGCGAGCTCTCCTCTGCAGGTTGAATGCGGCATTTGCCTCCCTCCAGGAAGAGCATCGACCCGATGCTCGGCTACAGAATACGCGGTGTATCTATAGTTGACGTATTACGCAACTGGCTCACTGCAATATGGCTTCATCCGCACAACGTGTACGATTTCAGATTTTTGAGGTCGCGAGGAACTGTCAGGGATGACCTCATAATTCACGTCACTTAGGCGCCGTATAACATTGTAGGGACCAAAGTACTTCTTCAGTAACTTTTCACAAAGGCCGCGTCGGCGAATAGGGCTCCAAACCCACACTTTCTCGCCTGGTTGATAAGTGACGTATCGGTGTCGCAGGTTATAACGTTGTGCGTCGTAACTCTGCTGTCGGGCGATTCGCACGCGTGCTAGCTGCCGTGCCTCTTCAGCTCGTTGGGTAAAGGCTTGAACATCCGTGTCTGTATCCTCGCAGTCGTGCAGCAGCATGGCATCGAGCATTGTCGTCACTTCACGGCCATAAAGAAGACTAAATGGCGTGCTCCGTGTAGTTTCCTGCTGCGCCGTATTATAGGCAAACGTCACGTATGGTAGAACGTCGTCCCAATTTTTATGATCCACGTCGATGTACTTACTAAGCATATCAGCAATTGTCTTGTTGAGGCGTTCTGTTAAGCCGTTGGTGTGTGGGTGGTAGGAGGTAGTTTTTCGATGCGCTGTTCCACTCAATTCAAGCACTGACTTGAGGAGCATAGCCGTGAAAGCGGTACCTCTGTCTGTTATTATAATTCTAGGAGCGCCATGCCTCAGAACGATATTTTCAATGAAAAATCGTGCCGCTTCTACTGCGGTTCCACTTGATAAAGCCTTTGTTTCTGCGTAGCGAGTAAGATAGTCCGTAGCGACAATTACCCACTTATTTGCAGTATGCGAAGTCGGAAATGGTCCAAGGAGATCCATTCCGATTTGTGCAAAAGGCATGGTGGGCACTTGAACTGGTTGCAACAATCCGGCTGGTTTTAAAAGTGGCGATTTTCGTCGTTGACAATCGAGGCACGTGCGGACGTAATGCTTTACAGTGCCTGGAAGCTTCGGCCAGTAATACTTTTGTTGGATTCTGGCCAATGTGCGAGTGTATCCGAGGTGGCCGGAGGTTGCCTCATCGTGGCAAGCGCTCAGGATCTCATCGCGAATGGATGTCGGGACGACAAGTAAGTGGGCATTTCCGCTGGGGGCAAAGTTCTTTTTGTATAGGACACCACTGCGCAAGCAGAATGATGGCAGGCTCCTTGCAAATATCTTGGGAACGCTTGTAGACTGGCCGTTACGAAAATTAATAAGAGGGAGCAACTCACTGTCTTCTTTCTGCTTAGACGAAATGGTGACCGTGTCGACCACTCCTAAAAATGCCATGTCATCATCTTCTGAGACATCATCTTGCTTTATAGGCGACCTGGATAAGCAATCAGCATCAGAGTGCTGTCGTCCTGACTTATAGACGACCGTCATATCGAATTCTTGTAGGCGTAAGCTCCAGCGCGCTAGCCGACCGGATGGGTCCTTTAAGTTAGTCAGCCAGCAAAGAGAGTGGTGGTCGCTGACTACGTGGAAGGGACGGCCGTAGAGGTATGGGCGAAACTTCAGAACTGCCCATACTACAGCAAGACATTCCTTTTCCGTTGTGGAATATTGGGACTCGGCACGGGAAAGCGTCCTACTTGCATATGCAATCACTCTCTCGGCTGAGTCTTGCCACTGGACGAGTACAGCGCCTAAACCTACGTTGCTGGCATCAGTGTGGATCATGGTTGGAGCGTCCTCGTCAAAGTGAGCAAGCACAGGGGGCGTCTGCAGGCGCTGCCGTAGACCGTCAAATGTTGCTTGTTCCTCTTCGCCCCATAAAAATGGAACATCGTCTCTCGTTATGCGTGTTAAGGGCGACGCTATGTGCGAGAAATTGGCGATAAATCTGCGGTAGTAGGCGCAAAGGCCAAGAAAACGTCTTACGGCCTTCTTTTCTGTTGGCACCGGAAATTTTCGGACGGCGTCGATCTTGTCGGGGTCCGGACGAACACCTTCATGGCTCACCACATGTCCTAAGAATCGGAGTTCCTTGAAACCGAAATGACATTTCTCAGGTTTCAGTGATAAGCCAGCGGACCGTGTTGCTCGAAATACTAATAGCAGCCGTTTTAGATGTTCCTCGAATGTTGGTGAGAAAACAATGACGTCGTCGAGGTATACCAGACACGTCTGCCACTTAAGGCCTGATAGGACGGTATCTATCAGTCTCTGAAATGTTGCTGGGGCTGAGCACAATCCGAAGGGCAAGACTTTAAACTCGTAAAGCCCGTCAGGTGTAACAAAAGCAGTCTTTTCTCTGTCCCGCTCATCGACCTCGATTTGCCAATAACCGCTTTTCAGGTCCATCGACGAGAAGAAGCGTGCATGCCTCAGCCTGTCAAGTGAATCGTCAATACGCGGTAGTGGATATACGTCTTTCTTTGTAACGCGGTTCAGCTTGCGGTAGTCCACACAGAAGCGTAAGCTGCCGTCTTTCTTCTTAACTAGCACTACCGGTGATGCCCAAGGGCTTTTTGACGGCTGAATGATGTCATCATTGAGCATTTTCTGGACTTGTTCTTGGATTGCTTCGCGTTCTTTCGGTGCCACGCGGTATGGGTTTTGTCGAATTGGTCTTGCCGTCTCTTCCGTTATAATTCGGTGCTTTGTCAGTGGCGTTTGATTTACCCTCGAGGTCGACGAAAAACAATCTTCAAACTGGCCGAGAATATCTAGAAGACTCTGCCTCTGTGCTGGCGATAAATCTTTGCTCACGTCGACAGGCAGTGGTGTTGAAGCGGCCGGTGTCTCTGCCTGTTGTACTGCGAAGCACTCGCGGAATTCTACAATTTCTTCGAAGTATGCAACTGTGGTACCCTCTGCAATGTGTCGACGCTCGTTGCTGAAGTTTGTCAACAGGACCTCTGCTTGCCCAGACACTACACTGACGAGACTTCTGGCAATAGCGATTCCTCGAGAGAGCAAAAGCGTCGATATTTGTTCCGCGACACCTTCTCCACTATGCTGCGTGCTACACGTGACAGAGACGAGGCGGCATGACAACGGTGGCAAGGTCACGTCGTCAATCACGCGCATGGGCTTGCGCTGCAGCACTGCGCTATGGTCCGCTGAGAAGGTCAGTACACCGTCCGGTATATTTATAATGGCACCGTACTCCCGCAGGAAATCCATACCCAAGATGGCCTGTTTACAACACTCAGCAAGAATAACGAAGGTTGCCACGAATGATGAATCCCCAATCTTGATTCGTGCGGTGCACTTTCCGGTAGGTGTCAGCAGCTGGCCTCCGGCTCCTCTAATTTGCGGCCCCGTCCATTCCATTTTTACCTTCTTGAGTTGGTCGGCCAGATTCGCACTCATTATTGAAAAGTCCGCACCAGTGTCGACCAGTGCGGTCACGTCGTGACCGTCAATTGAAAGTGTAATGTCGGCGGTGACAATCTCGTCTTTCGTTGGTTCATTCGAAATGTGCGGCACTTCATGCGGCGGTAATGGGGGATTTTCAAATCTTCGGCAATTCGCAACCTTTCCCCCTAAGGTCGCTGCTTTTAGTTTCCCCGGCGTGGACTGGGAGACCTTCCTCTTGCCATGTCCGTGGTGCTACCGCTATTAGATTGGGGAAAATGACCTGGGGAGGGCGAGCGTGACCGGAACCCAGGAGAAACGTCTCGCGGGATCGTCGCGCTCGTTTCAACGTTACGTCTTCCGTCGAAATAGCGCCGAGGGGTAGTGGACGGAAATCCTTGATACCCGGCAACGCGATGAGGACAATACCGCACGATGTGGCCTGCTTCCCCACAATGGAAGCACAGGGGCCTGTAGTCAGGGGTACGCCATATGTCGGTTTTGCGGAGTGGGGGTCGCATCGGCGTCGACGTTTCCCTGTAGTACCAAGGCACTGTCGGCGGCTGTTGCTGGTGGTACTGTTGAGGTGGCGGCACGTTAGATCTAGGCTGTCGACGGAGAATATCTGCGTATGTTGGCCTAACTATTTCAGTGTTCGGCTCGGGAAGTGAAAGCGCTTGCCTTATTTCTTGGCGAACAACTTCTGTGACCGACGCAATCGCGCAGTCATTCGGTGTGGCAGCGAGCTTCTTCACCTCTTCTTGTACAATTTCGCGTATCATGTCACGCAAGGAACGCTCGTCAGGTGTTACGGTGGTCACGGCGGTTGCGCTGATTTGTCCGCTGTTGTTTGGACGGTCGTACTGGCGGTACCGTAGCTGTAGTGCGCGTTCTATGGCGGTCGCCTCCTTCGAAAATTCGTCGACGCTTGAAGGTGGGTTCCGTACGAGACCAGCAAACAGCTGCTCTTTAACACCACGCATGAGGTGGCTGATCTTTCTGTTCTCGGACATATCGGGATCGGCTCGATGAAAGAGACGAGCCATGTCCTCAACAAACATTGCAACAGACTCGTTGGGCTTTTGTATCCGTGATTCAAGGAGTCGTTGTGCCTGCTCCCGCCTTTCGGTGTTTGCGAAGGTGTCCAGGAACTTCCTCCGGAACTCGTCCCACGTTGACCACACGCGATTCGTGAACCACGTGCGAGCCCCGTCTTGAAGAGGGAAATACACGTACCCCAACTTCTGCGCGGCGTTCCACCCGTTAACGTTGGCTGTGCGCTCGAACTCCTCAAGCCAGTCATCTGCGTCCTCATTAGTGTTGCCATGAAAATCCACAGGAGTTTTAGGGGTGAAAACAGTCACCTGTGTCGTTCTTGGGCTCGTCATGGTGGGGCAACTGCTTCCCGGCGCGGTCATGTTTTCCGTCCAAGGACCGAACTCTGGGCTCAGGCCTAACAGGCGGCGGCTGGCGCGGTGAACGGGTGTTTCGACGAGCGGAAGTCTTTGTGGACTAGATCCCGGGCTGTTGGAGGGTGTCCTGGACATGTACCCAGCTCCTCCACCAGTGTCACGACGCAGACACAGCAGGAGTTCAATATAGAAGAGCTCACTTTAATTAAAAATGAAAGGCGCTCGGAAAGAGGACCGGGCAAGAGCTTCGTCTTCTTCTCTGGCTGTGCGAGCTCTCCTCTGCAGGTTGAATGCGGCATGGTGTACTTATGAATGCGGCATATGTACTTTATGAAATACACGGCACAGTCTTAATGCTCTCGCAATGGTTTCATCACGTTAGTAATTACGAAAACTGGCAACAGAGACATGAGTGTATAACGAATACAAGTGACAGCAGAGTGTGAAAATAACCTCACGATCACATGTTTATCATGATGAACATAGCGCCATCATAACGTTGTGGCGACAGTATCTATAACTTGATATAAATAGAGGTGTTGCTGTGAAGTGAAGAAAGCGTAAACGAAAATAAAATGGCAGGCAATGGCATCATAGTATCTACACGTGCGTCGTGAAATACACGGCCTGGAGTTCGCAATTACGCGGTCATTTTAGTAACTTCAAATTTGCTGAAACTGACAGGAAATGAACCTGCGCCGAATGTAAATGACAGGCCATACGATGAAAATACGGTCATGCATGTTGTCGTGATATATATCATATTGCCGCGTGCATAGCTGCATCTAGCGGCGAGATAGCGACGACAACGAAGAACGCGGATTTACTCGAGAGGCGCAGCGCAGCAGAGAAAAGAAGACGACAATCTTAGCGGCCTTCTCTGAGAGCGTCTCTACAAGTTCCACAGTCCGTGTTTTTAAATAAACCCCTGTAATTATAACCCGCGACACTGTTGGAGGAGCCGGGGTACTACCACCTCATGATCAGCACCCCTGTGAGAAGCCCCGAGTCCAGCCCTACGAGACAGCCACGCATGGAGACGCCAGTGCACCGCTCAAGCCGTTGGCTTCAAAGCCTTCAACCAGAATTTGGCCTTTTAAAGGGAGCAACACTTCCGACAGCCACCCCTACTCAAGAAATGGCAAGTGGTCCTGCACAGGTGACGGTCCAGAATATGCGCATTCCTGAACCATTTCAAGGCCGGCCGAACGAAGATGCGCAAGACCGGCTTGAGCAGTTCGAACGGGTAGCTAAATCGAACTACTGGAGTCTCGATGCAAAGCTCTTCCACGTATACTTCGCCCTTAAAGACGGCGCGAAGAAGTGGTTTATAAACTGGGAGGCAACATTGACGACATGGGAGGAGTTTTGTCGTCGGTTTCTTGACACCTTCGGTAACGCGGTCCGACGCAGAAACGCACAACGCATTCTTGAAGAACGCACCCAAACTGCATGAAAGCGTCGCCATGTTTGCTGAGGATATGGTGCGTCTGTGCCACCGCGCGGACCCCTACATGCCCGAGGCTCGAAAGCTAAGCCATCTCATGGGGGGCGTCAAAGAGCAGCTATTTGTTGGTCTTGTGCGCAATCCACCGACAACAGTGGACGAGTTCACCAGGGAGGCCACCACAATAGAACGTGCGCTGCAGCAACGGTACCGACAGTCTGATCGCCCGGCCACCGGCGCAGCTGCAGGCGCCGCCGCACTTACCGCAAACGACGGGTTTTCTCTACGCCACCTGATTAGACAGATCGTGCGCGAGGAGATCGCGAAGGAGAACGCAAAATACACATTGCAGTCACAGGTGCCTCCGCAGCAGGAGTCCACGGTAGCCTGTGTCACTGAAGTCGTTCGCCATGAACTTCGACAAGCGTTTGCCTCTCCTCAGCAATATTTCGCTCCACCGCACCATCCAAACTCGTGTACCTATGCAAACGCTGTGCGTCGTCCATTGGCACCAGAAGTATCCTACGAGCCGAACCGATACAGCTATGCAGACGCTGTTCGTCGACTTACGCCCATGCCAGTGCCACAGTACCTCGAACCGTATCCTGTGGCAGCCTGGAATCAGCAGAATTCTGTCAGGCGACCCTATATGCCGAAGACCGACATATGGCGCACTGCGGATCGCCGACCACTCTGCTACAACTGTGGAGAGCCAGGGCACATTTACCGTTTTTGCCCACATCGCCAAGCTGAATACCGCGGCAGTGCACCAACAGCTACGCGCCGACAGTTCGACGAAAGCCGTGCCCCCATCGAGGTTGACCAGGCTGGCAGGCGGGAAGGCTCTTCTACCTTCCGGACGCGCTCACCATCCCCGGCTCACTTTGGTTCACCAAGCCGCCGTAGTTTTGCTGACGCCGTCAGAGGTCGTTCTCTCAGCCCATGGTGGGGAAACTGAAAGCAGCGACCTCTGGGGGGAAGGTTGCAAGCCATCGAATTGCCGAAAATCCCCCACTGCTGCCGAAACACGTGAGAGACGACGATGAAGACGGCGCCGAGAAAACTGTGACTGCCGACCTCGCTGTGACGATTGACGGCGTTGAAGTGACCGCCTTAGTCGACACGGATGCAGACTTCTCCATAATGAGTGAGCGATTGGCAGATGAACTGAAGAAAGTCAGAATGGAATGGACGGGCCCTTATAGCCGAAATGCTGGAGGCCAGATAATTACTCCCACGGGAAAATGTACAGCAAGACTCACTATTGAGAATGTGGCTTTTGCAACCACATTTCTGATCCTACCGGAGTGCTGCAAACCTATGATACTGGGAATGGACTTAAGAGAGTACGGTGCTGTGGTCAACATACGCGATGGAGTGATCACATTCGCCGCTGACAAGTCTGTGACCCATGATCCAGACCAAGAACGCAGGGTGTTACGTGTGGTCGACGACGACGTCTGCGTGCCACCACTGTCATGTAGTCTTGTTTCCGTGTGTTGCGCCGTGCACTGTAATGAAGACGCCATAGCCGAACGCATCACTGCCCTTCTTTTTCACCAAGGCACCGCCCTCGCTCGCGGAATCGTCAGCTTAGTGGATGGGCGCGCAGAGGGGCTTCTGACCAACTTCATGAATGAGCGCCGGCACATCGATAAAGGCACGGCTGTGGCGTACCTCGAAGAGCTCGACTACTCTCACGACGGTCTTCTAATGCAAGGGGAAGCCACAGCTCAATCACCTCCACAGACACCACCAGTTGATATCGGTCCGAGTCTAACACCGACTGAAAGATGCCATCTTATGGAGCTGCTCCACCAGTTCAAGGACTGCTTCTCATCGCCATCACAAATGGGTCGAACGCCTCTGACTAAGCCTCGCATCATTACGGAAGACACAGCAAGACTAATCCGACAGAACCCATATCGCATCGCTCAGAAAGAACGTGAGGTAATCCAGCAGCAAGTCAAGAAGATGCTAGAAGATGATGTAATCCAACCATCAAAGAGTCCTTGGGCATCGCCAGTGGTACTCGTGAAAAAGAAAGATGGCAGCTTGCGTTTCTTCATCGATTATTGTAAGCTGAACCATGTTACAAAAAAAAGCCGTTTATTCATTACCACGGACTGATGACTCTTTGGACAGGCTACGGCATGCGCGCTACTTCTCGTCAATGAACCTTAAAAGTGGATACTGGCAAATGGAAGTAGATGAGCGCGACCGAGAAAAGACCACCTTCGTGACGCCAGACTGGCTTTATGAATTCAAAGTCCTCCCTCTCGGTCTGTGGTCAGCCCCAGCCATGTTTCAGAGACTGATGAATACCATTCTGTCCGGCCTGAAATGGAAAACATGCCTTGTGTACCTCGACGACGTGATCGTTTTTTCGGCTACGTTTGAAGAGCATCTAAAGCGGCTACTGTCAGTCCTTCGAGCCACACGGTACGCTGGACTCACACTCAAACCAAAAAATGCAACTTCGGCTTCGAAGAACACCAGTTCCTGGGTTACGTGATCAGTCGCGAAGGTGTGAAGCCTGACCCAGATAAAACGGCAGCCGTCGCAAAGTTCACAAGGCCTGTTGATAAGAAAGCGGTCAAGCGTTTTATGGGTCTCTGCGCCTACTACCGGCGATTTGTAGCACGCTTTGCACACATCGCCTCTACACTCACCCGCCTTACAAGGGAAGACATTGCAACTGTATGGGGTGAAGAGCAAGAAGCTTCGTTCAACGAGCTGCGACAGCATCTACAAACTCCACCCGTACTCGCTCACTTCGACGAGAATGCACCAACAGCCATCCTTACAGACGCCAGATATGTGGGCCTAGGTGCTGTTCTTGTCCAATGCCAGTATGGTGTGGAGAGAGTGGTTGCCTACGCTAGCAGAACGTTGACACGCGCCGAGTCCAACTACTCAACAACGGAGAAGGAGTGTCTGGCCGTCGTTTGGGCAGTTGCGAAGTTCCGCCCATACTTATATGGCCGCGCTTTCCAAGTCGTAAGCGACCATCACTCTCTTTGTTGGTTGACCAACATAAAAGACCCATCTGGACGTTTAGCACGATGGCGCTTACGGCTCCAAGAGTACGACATGGCCGTAGTGTACAAGTCCGGAAGGCAACACTTAGACGCCGACTGTTTGTCAAGGTCACCGATTGAATCACCGGCTATAGAGGATGATGATTTCCCAGGTTATTTAGGAGTTGTTGATGCAGCTATCATTTCTCGGCATCACAAAGATGATCGGGAGCTCAACTCGCTTGTAGAATTCTTGAACGGACGAGCCGCCAATGCACCAAGAGGGTTTTCGAAGAACTTATCGTCATTGTGTTTACGGGACGGAATTCTGTACAAAAAGAACTTTTCATCAACAGATAGAAGCTATCTGCTGGTAGTTCCTGGAGCTCTCCACAGCGAAATTTCAGAAGCCTGCCATGACGAATCCACTGCCGGCCACCTCGGTTTCACAAGAACACTGACACGTATCAAAGAAAAATATCACTGGCCAAGAATCGCAGCAGAGGTTAAACATTACGCCCGAACATGCATTGACTGTCAGCGGCGCAAGGTACCACCTGTCAAACCCGCTGGGCTATTCAATCCTGGGCCCGTGCCAAAAACCCCGTTTTCTCAAATTGGAATGGATCTGCTGGGTCCATTCCCAACATCGGACAGCGGCAACAAATGGATTATAGTGGCGACGGACTACTTCACCCGATGCGCGGAGACCAAGGCAATCGTGGGTGGCACTGCAGCTGAAGCGGCCCAGTTCTTCATTGAGAGCATTGTTCTGAGACATGGTGCTCCAGCTGTCGTCATAACAGACAAAGGTACCGCGTTTACAGCCGAGCTTTTGCACACTGTGCTTACGCTCAGTGACACAGCGCATAGGAAGACGACAGCTTACTACCCACAAACGATTGGGCTTACAGAACGACTTAACAAGACAATCGCTGACATGCTTTGCATGTACGTCGACGTAGACCACTAGAATTGGTATCAAATATTGCCGTACATCACATTCACGGATAATACGGGACACCAGGAAACAACAAAAATGACGCCGTTCGCACTAATTCATGGCAAAGAAGTTACGACAATGCTTGACGCCATGTTGGCTTACGATTGCAATGATTCAGAGACAGACGCCGCAGACTTCACTGAGCGCGCCGAGGAAGCAAGGCAGCTTGCCCGCGTCAGAATAATGAACCAGCAGCAACTTGACGCCCAACGGTACAACCTTTGCCATCGATTTGTCATTTATCAACCAGGAGATAGAGTCTAGGTTTGGTTTCCTGTACGACGACGAGGTTTCTCAGAGAAACTCCTACGCCAATACTTCGGACCCTACAAAGTTTTGCGCCGTCTAAGCGACGTGACGTACGAAGTCGTGCCCGACACCTCCTCCTGTTCGTAACGTCGCCAGCATCTGCCTGAGACAGTGCACGTGGTCCGCATGATACTTTACTACTCTCAGTGATGTAAACACCCGCTGGCCGCATCTCTATTTGTTGAGCATCGGAACGACGCTCACTCTAGCGGGAGGGTAATGCCGCGTGCATAGCTGAATTTAGCGGTGAGATAGCGACGACAACGAAGAACGCGGATTTGCTCGAGAGGCGTAGCGCAGCAGAGTGAAGAAGACGACAATCTTAGCGGCCTTCTCTGAGAGCGTCTCTACGCGGTAGAGCTCGAGCCTACGATCGGGTGCCTGCGGCTGCGTTCCTTGTTCCATCCTCAGGGTTGCGGTCAAGTAGCCGGCGGTTACTTTTATTTTATTTTATTTTATTCTATTAGATCTACCTCTTGTTCCGCAACTGTTTTAGTGCATTGATAAGTGTAACTTCTTCTTATTTCATGTCTGTTTCTTCTCCGGGCCAGAGGCCTGCCCTCTGGTCAGCCTCTGTACCCCCTCAAGATCTTCCTTTGGAGTTATTTCTCCGCAATGGAACCCGTAGCGTTCCTGTCGCTTTGGTGCCGACCACCGGTGGGTTCATCCGCATGAAAAACCCCAAGACAATCCAAACGGAACTTCGTGCGATCACTCCCCACTCTCTACTGATAACAGAGGTTCGTCAGTTTGGACGCGGGGGGATACTATGCTGCTCACCAGAGCAAGGCCTGCATCCAAGACCTTCTGAAGTGCACTACTTTTGCATCACATCCGGTGAGCTCTTTTATCCCACCTCATCTAGCTTGCTGCAAAGGATTGGTTCGGGGGGTAGACGCAAGTCTAAGCCCAGCAGAAGTCTTGGACATCTTTTCCCCAGCAGGTGTTATTTCTGTTTACCGCTGTACCAAACAGGAAAACCAACAGAAAGTTCCCACTGAAACTGTAATTGCCACATTCGCTGGTACAGATCGCCCTTCGGAGATCAAGGCATGGCCGCTTATCTATAAGGTCGAAGCTTTGGCTCCCCGTCCGCTGCAATGTGCTAAATGTTGGCGCTTTGGACACAGTACTAAAGGTTGTCGATCGGAGACTCGATGCCGCATATGCGGAGCCATATACGGGGCTGGTCATAGTACTGCTGAGTGTCAATCAGACAATAAGACATGCTGCTTGTGCAAGGCAAATCACGCTGCAGACGATCCTAACTGCCCTGCAAGATCAAAAGAACTTCAGGTGATTGAAATCATTGAAAGGAGACGATGCTCTCGTAGAGAAGCAATTGCAGAAATTCAAAGCAGGAGTCAGGGTTATGCCGGTATAGCAGCTCGTCCACCTCTTTCTATGGATGCATCACTTTCTCAGTCCATTTCTGCTATGGTAGAAAAGGCCGTAGAAAAAGTATTAGAAAAATTTTTACTCAATCTGTCCGACTCACTCAATAGTATTATGGATTCACAGATGTCGGGTGCATCTGATCGAATAACTAAGCTTATCCAACCTCCTAGTGCCTCAACTAGTAAACCTGCCGAACATCAGTCAGATGTCTCTATCGATAACGAGGCAATGCTTTCCAGTCCTAACACAACTGAGCAGGAAGGTACATCTCATTCAGAATCAATAATTAATCGGGATGTAGATATGGATGCTCGCCTTTTGAAACGCACCAGATCACCCACTAGCAAACTTAATAATTCTTCTCATCCGAAAACAAAAAAAGAGTGTGAAGGAACCAATGACTAAAGCGGACTTTTTAAAAGATAGTATCTTAGATCAAGCAGTTGCTACTGCTTGCTTATCATCATAGGGTACCTTAAAGTACTTCAGTGGAACTGCCGTTCAATTCTCTCTGCAACTACAGACTTATTATACCTAATTTCTCAACAATCTCCAGACGTCATAATTTTACAAGAAACTTGGCTGTCTGCTGATCAAAACTTCTATCTAAAAGACTATCAGTGCTTTCGACTTGACCGAGACTCACGTGGTGGAGGATTAATGTTTTTCATTTCATCCAAAATTTGCCATAAAGCACACTTAGTTTACCAACAAATATCACACGATTATGAAGTAATGGTTCTGGAAGTTCACTTTCCCGGATGCGCGCCACTATCTATAGTCAACAACTACTTTCCGGCTGGAATACAAGATGAAAGAGCCCTTGACGTGACTGCGAGGTTTTGCAGAAACAGTATGCTATTTGCGGGAGACTTCAATTCACATCACGTTTCATGGGGATTCCGCACTGATTCATCAGGAAAACGGTTGTGGGACTGGACTAACCGGATTAACCTTATTTGTTGGAACTCCAGAGTTCCGACATTCGTTCGATGTAATTCGAGGTCCGTCTTAGACTTGACATTTGCTAGCTCAAGTGTGACAATATCGTCTTGGACTGTTCTTGATACTGCTACAAGTAGTGATCACTGCCCCCTGGTATTTGAAGTCAGCATTCCTTTAGTGACGGTAGATCGCCAGGTGCAAAGTTTTGTAAACTACTCTAAATTTAAAAAGAACTTACAGTCAACGCTGTCTTCCTTGCCCAATATGGAAACAAATATGAAAGCTATGAGCCTTTGTTCCACCTTAAAGTGTACAATTAAAAAATCACAGTTCACTATATCTTCAACAAAGGGAAAATTCATATCTGCCTGGTGGAATGCGGATTGCGCCAGAGATTATAGACGCCGCAACGCTGCATGGAAAAAACTCCTCACCAACCAATGTCCGACTAATTGGAGAAATTATTTATTTGCTAAAGCTACCTTTAGGAGAACAGTTTCATTAGCGAAAGACGATTATGAAGAAAAAACGGTACACCTACTTATCCAAGAGTGGCAACAAGAAAGCTCTATTCAGATTTCTCCGTAATCGTAAAGCTATTACAGCACACGTAAATATTGACTCAGTTATTTTTTCTCCAACTGATTTGGAAAATACATTAACGGAAATTGCAATAGAATTGGAGAAGAGATTTACATCACAAATCAAAATAAAGTGTACAAAACCGTCATTCGGAAATGATTTTATTGAAGTAAGTATGGATGAACTTGCGCACGTCGTTCGTATTCTGCCAAACACAGGTCCTGGACCAGATGGCGTCACTTCGGAAATGTTAAAAATATTATTCGACATCTCTCCTGAAGACCTCCTTAACGTTGTCAACTATTCACTTGAAAATAGTTGGATACCTCCTGACTGGAGACTTGCAAAAATAATACCGCTTCTTAAAAAACAGGGACTAGGAATGCAGATAGATAACATTAGGCCAAT
This sequence comes from Rhipicephalus annulatus, assembly GCA_013436015.1. NCBI lineage: Eukaryota > Metazoa > Arthropoda > Arachnida > Ixodida > Ixodidae > Rhipicephalus > Rhipicephalus annulatus. The sequence goes on along the minus strand of WOVY01002735.1, from coordinate 158,366 downwards.
CGCTTTAACATCACACGTAGTTAAGTTAATAGAAAGAATACTTTACATTAGAGTTACGAAGTTCATAACAGATAATGCGATACTCAGTGCGTGCCAGATTGGATTTAGACCAGGTTACTCTATATGGTGGGCGCATGTTGATTTAGAGGCTCGTATAAAGCTTGCTCGGCACAGACGACAATATGCGGCCCTAGTAACCCTTGATTTAGCCAAGGCATATGACAGTGTTGAACATGCTATTCTTATCAATGTCCTAAAAGAGCTTACGTTCCCGCAGTACATAACAAATTGGATATACGAATTTTTAAAAGACAGAAAATTTTATTGCTTCCAACGAGGTATTTCCACGCCGAAGTATAGCCAAACGAGAGGTGTTCCTCAAGGCTCTGTTCTATCGCCTGTGCTATTTAACATTTTGTTAAGTTCAATACCACAGAGTGATAAGGTACACGTATATGTATATGCAGATGATATCGCGTTCTTTGCATCTGACAACGATATTTATTCACTACATGTGACTTTACAGCGTTATTTGGCAACATTGGAAACCTGGTTTCAGAAAATTCATATGAACCTGAACGTAACTAAAAGTGCTCTAATAGTTTTTCCGTTGGACGCACCAGTTACTATTTCTCTTCAGTACCATCAGGAAATAATACCCCAGGTTAACTGTATTAAATATCTGGGTGTACTGTACGATCAAAAACTGAGCTGGCGTGACCACATTGAATATATTAAAATTAAGGCTACACGCGCTGTTGGAATGATAAGTAGGCTTGGCCGCCTCCGTTCCGGTCTTCGCAGAGATACGATGATCATGATTTATCGCATGTACGTTCGTCCGATTCTTGAATTCGGATGTGTACTATTCTCTGGTGGACCAGCATACAAAATAAACCCCCTCATTCTTTTAGAGCGGGAAGCCCTACGTAGTTGTTTAGGTGTGCCAAAATTCACAGCTAACAATGTTTTGTATCAAGAAGCTCGGATACCCACCCTTGCTTGCAGATTTCGTATTTTAACAGTAAACACCTATTTAAAATTTTCTGAATCCACTTTAAGAAGGCGACAATTTGTATTCTTTGCCGAGCCTGGTGTCTTCTTCAATGAGCATTGGTCCCGTGTATATAAACCCCAAGTGCTATTTGTTCAAACACTTCTAGATGCTTTAAATGTTAATATATTCGAGATCACACCACCTGTCAAAACAATCGGCCAAGTCCAAATAGAATTTGACGATATCTTCCCCATGAACGCTAAACACTTGCCCTCTAAATATTTGATTGGTTTATTAGAACAACACCTGTCTCAATTAGGTACTAATACAGTAATTGCAACGGATGCATCTATGAGTGGCGAGAAGGCAGGTGTGGGTATTTTTTCTCTCTCATTATTCTGGTCATTTTCATTACGCCTCCCAGATTATACACCAATATTTGAAGCGGAATTAACGGCCGTTATACTAGCTATTCGTAAACTTCCTGCGACTCATTCGACAGCTGTGATAGTGACTGACTCGTATTCCGTGTGTTCATTCTTATCATCGTCGTCGACACCAGCAGTACTAGAGACATTTAAATCATTAATCCCAGCAAACATTCGTCTAGTGCGAATGATATGGGTGCCAGGCCATCGTAGTATATTTATAAACGAGATGGCTGACAAACTTGCGCGAACATCTCTTGATCTTCCGATTGTGCCAATCATGCCTCCTACAGCTTATGTAACAGCAGCGAGGTTTAGAAAACTTTCCCTTCTTGAAGACTCATCAAAAACCATTATACCGAATCCAGATTTCTCGCACCTGCAATTCACATGGAATAATAAATGGTGTCCCACGCGTAAATTGGAAGTCTTGGTAACAAAATTACGTTGCCGTGTACCACCTCTTAATTTCTACTTAAACAGGTCTGGTCTGGTGCCATCCCCTCTGTGCTCAAGCTGTAACGAACCTGAACATATCGACCATTTTCTTATCACATGTCACCGATTCAAAAATCAAAGAAAAAACTGCTTCGAAATTTTATTCAGAAAATTAGGAATATCACTTAATACTCCCAATATTTTGTCTTTTGGGGCCATTTCATTGGGACATAGCGACAGGAACATCTGCAGGGCTCTCTGCGAATTTATATATAACACAAGAAGATTACCTTGCTGAGTCAGCCATCAGCTCTCGAATTTTACTAGTCACACTACCACTTATTATTTAGCTGATACACTGCAATGATTCAACTTTCAGGAGAATTTCATATAACGATTCCACCACAGATATTCAACATATTCTACTATTTCTCCCCCCCCCCTTTTTTTATCTTTTTTTATTTTTTTACATTGCGCCAAATCAATTTCACAGTCAAAACACAGTAATCATATTCCCCTAATCTAGAAAATGTATAGGTGTTTACTTGCATTAACCACCGGCTTCTTGGCCAATCCCCCTCAGTGGGTGAGAGCCAAAAAAAAAGAAAGGAACAAGCAAGCAAGCAAGCGTCTCTACAAGTTCCACTGTCCGTGTTTTTAAATCAACCCCCTGTAATTTATAACCCGCGACAATATGGTCTTACTGCTTTCGAATTGGCCGGAGTAAAGTGGTATATGCAGAAATATTTTTGACAATGCATAAACACACATGACAGGTTACGACATGAATAGAATATCGTGTACGTCATACGATGTCATGTTGGCCATATGATGTGTTGTTGGTCATGATATACAAGATATACGCAGCCGTGGTGCACTCGTGACCATTTTATTACTTTGACGTAAGCCAAAACGTGGCATTTGTGCAAAAAAAATCCTGCTCATGAGATGATTAGCATGACAATGCCTGTCACGTTCATCTTGGCATACTTGACAAGACGCTATTGCTATGTCATAGTGATCTCTTCAATACATTTTTATTATTACAACCATCAAACAATATTTGCGCATGACAAAGATGAAAAACATGTAACGACATCAATGCTTGAGTGGCTAGTATCGCGATATGAGGGACATAACGTAGGTGTTGGAAAAGCGTCTAATAACCGTTTGCCCTAGAACCGGCGCAATAACGTTTACACCGACGAATCTACAGCAGGGCCCCTCGCTATAGTCACTGCACTGCTCTTGGTAGTGTTGAACGAATTATAGTCCACATGATAAATTGGTCTCGCACTGTTGTGTGAAAGGTGTCTACATCCTGTAAGTGGTGGCATCAGCATGGAGGTACCCTTTGCCTTCTTGGTAAGCACTGTCAACGGGTGGTGCGCGAATAAACTAGACGCTGCGCCTGCTCATCTGCTTCTCGTAGCCGATGAGGAGGGATGAAATAATGCAGCGCTCTATGATAAGAACACACAACATCGGGAGAGCAGGACATAATTTTAGGTTTTTTTTTCAAGCCTCCACGTTGTAGTGTCTCCTCTTACTGTTAATTCTTATAAATCTTATTCGCGCAGTGCGTTTTTCTCTGTTAACCTGCTATATTTCTGCGTTCTTGAAGTAAGAGTTCACTGAAGAACAGGTGTTTTAAAAATTTCACTACAGACAAGACGGTGTTGTCGTAGTGAACGCATTTACTTTGTTCTGAATATTTCACACTTTCATTGTTGTTTTCTTTTTATCAGGTGTAGAACTCCCCGCCCAAGGGACGATAAAAAGTTTGTTCACAGCCGAGAACAGGGAGAATGGCCGAAGTGCTGCTATTGGATTCGAAGATGCAGGAACAGCACGGATCCAGAGCAACTTTTTGAACGAAGTCTTCGTGTTTCCAAAATACATCATTTTCAATAAAAATTAAGTATTCATATCGCTACTGCTAAAAATTACTACATTTATACACATTGGTATTACTGATCGCTGTTTGAAGCGACGTCGACACCTTATGACAATTTTGTACAAACATCTCGGGCTGGTATAGCAGGCCCTAAGGATTACTTACGGAGTGCTTTAGGTTATCTGCGTAAACTGTGTAATTTATTTCAATGCTTTAAAACTGTATATTGCTACAAATCCCAGCGGCTCAGCGAAATGCGTTTTCATCCGTCCACTTCCAGTACACAACATCTGGAGGCGTGTTCGCTGGCGCCGGCGCTTGCTTTCGGCTTGAGTTTTGGTTGCGAAGCATCTCTTTCTCGAGTATACGTAGCGCAGCGTCGGCGGCTTCCGCACTCACAGTACGCATGCCCGACTCTCCTCCTTTCCTCTCTCTAATAGTTGCACATTACCCTCTCCATTTTTCTTCTACCACCTGCTTGCGCTCGCTCCCATTCTAAGTCCCCTAATCATCTTTCACAGGCACCATTCGCTCAGAGGCATCAACACCCCTATTGCGCATGCGCGTCCCCTCCCCCTCTCCTCCAATCCTGCGCTCACCTCTATCACCCCGCAACACCTACGCGAGAAGCATCTGCTAACCTAAGCTCTTCCATCTCTCCTCTAGGCTTAGAGTTTCACACAATAATACCTAAAGTAGAATCTGGCGCTAGTGTCTGCGCGGATTCGTTCAGCGGTGCGTGTACCGCCATGGGAATTATGGAAACTACAGGCTTCGGATAGATTACGTTCTTGAGATTTGCAACGCTTGCTCGCAGAGTATAAAACACCGATTTGCCTGGTGAGCCTTCCAATCCGGTGCCCCCAGATGAATTTTGACTGCACCCACTGCCCCGTGAAGTCTATTTTCCATCTCGCCTTGACAGGTGTCTTGCGTGGTGCAAATCGTAATATCGTCTGCATAAATTGCGTGATTATTACCTTCAATTCGCTCTAACTTTTCTGATAATCTGAACACGACGAGGTTAAAGAGCATCGGGGACACTAAGAACCCTTGCGGTGTGCCAGCGATGCCCATTTCCAGTTTGATGCTCTCCTCCTCATCCAGTGTAATTGTGGCAGTTCTTCCTGTAAGAAATTTTCTGATGCAATTGTAAGTGCGCTCGCCCAGGCCAAGTTGCGCAATTGGCTTTAGGATGGCTGCGTGCTCGGCCATGTCGAAGGTCTTCCTTAGATCTAGCCCGATTATTGCCCTCATGCCTCGTCCAATGAGGTCTGTGACTTGCTCCTTGAGTTGTATCGTGGTTTCCTGCGTGGTGAGCCCTTTTATGAAGCCGATCATATTGCTGTAATATACGTTGTTGGACACAAGGTAGCCGTTAAGTGTTCAGGCAAGCATGATCTATTACTTTACCTGTCCAGGCCTTCTAGGTGGCTCTTCTTTGCATCATCAACGCCGTGACACCAGTTCACGCCAAGCCACCGCACAGGTTTTTCTTATCTGGAAAAACGCGTCTTACGCTCCCATCGGCGCGGATCTCATGAACTGCTCACACAGACGCCATCCACCCGTCTTTGGCTATGCGTTGTGACGCCATGTGAATCAAGTCACTGTATCCTCAGCACATGCAACCCTCTCTCCACCTGAATTTTTGGACAGCGATGCGGAGCTGCAGCACAGCATCGCGCAACTCCGCGTCAGGACTAACGCCTTAATAGCGTTTCACTCCAAGCTCTCGCTTGCCGCCTTGCCCATTTGATGCCACATCAATTCCATGTTGGGTGTAGCCGCCTCAGACGGGTTTGAAGCCAGCTCACCCGAGAACTGCTGTGGTCTCCGGCATTCCCTCGTGGAGCTCTCCGACCAAGTGGGCTGCCTGGCGTCGGCCACACTCCGGGTTCTCGCCTCAAGTTTCACCGTCGACAACTGTTCCATAGTACTGGAGTTCCGTGGCTTACAAGATGAAGCCTTTGGTTGTGTTGAAACCTTCAACTCGCTCGCCCTCCACGCCTGGCCGGACGACAGGAAATGGATAATTGCCATTGATCAGGTGTGCTACACCCTTCCTTGCCTCACTGGCGCGCAAGGCTTTTTGTTTTTGGCCTTTTTCCGACACTTGTGACCTCATTCCTGCCGACACATTTTCTACCATGCATAGACGATGTGAGGCTCACCATTTTACGAGTGCACCTCAGCCACCTATCACCCTGCCAGCTCTCGTAGAATGACATAGGGAGGGGCATGGCGTAGCCGGGGCATTTACCAACGTGCCTACTTCGACACATATAACTCACGGGAGGCACTAGATCGATGCCTTATTGCAGTCTTCCAGCCCAAAGACACATAACGAGCTTGTCCTCGAGTCTCAGTAGTTGGCTATGCCACCTCCAAGCTCAACCGCATCTGGGCACGTGGCCCTTGTCCTGCCGGACGAGCCACGACTCAACGCACCCTCCCTGTTGATGAATACTGTAACACCAGGGCTCACACTCCACAGAAAGTAATCGTATCTATATATAACAAGAGCGGCACTGACCAGTCTGAGTCATTTGTCTTGACACCACAGTCAGGACATCAGAATCACTATGGTTTTTATTTCCCAACAAAATTGTTGGCAGTCCGGCCGGCGAAAATCTGAATAAAACAGCTTGAATGTGCCTGAAGGCCCTCAACATGGCAGCAATAACATCAATATTAGCATTCATACATGTTTTAAGTGTACATTCAGGAAAAAATCTACAATTTTATATGCAATTAAAAACAATATATTGAATAACACTTACAAGCACGATATCCATAAAAATACAAATGTAATTGTATTTAGAAAAAGGAAGTGCGTAAATGCATTGCTATATATAAAACAGTGCAAGTTACAACAAAAAGAAAATGAATTGTATAAACATAGCTCTGATGCATATAGTTAGTGGGGTTAGTCGTCTACTTCAATGTACCGGGCCACTGGTTGACTTCCAGGTAACACAAAATGAATTTATTACAGAAGGTTTAGAATGACTAGTGCTATACTTCAAATACATAAACGCGAACTTCCGTGAGCCAGTGCCGTTAACCCTAGCCCCTGCGGACCATATTCTCCACACATACGCACACCACCCGGCAGTTCACCGGCAACTCCCCCTTTCTCACTCGCCATGTCCGCTTATGAATCATGTGCGCATCTGGACGCATGCGCAATGGTTCTCTGTGCTGGGTCTTATCACCGACGGTGCCGAAATGGGCGAGAATGGTGATGTGATGTTTATCGGAGTTCCCCACATACCCCTCCCCAAAACATTCGCCACGTACCTGCATGTTACAATGCAAATGTCGTCGAAAGACGATGGCCTTGCGTCTGGAGAGAGCGGACAAAACGGTTGTTTGATGTTCTGCGCGAGAAAATTGGTGATTGGTATTCTGGAGGCGCTGCGTTAGAGTCCCTCAAGCATGCAGCATAGGCGAATGAGCGTATCAAGTCACGTCACATGTGAGACATGAGCACTATTTCGCAGTTATCTTGGAAAACGGAGTGCGTGGTGCGCGCGCCCGTTTCGGAGGTGATAAGGTGTAGAACGCAAGGTGACGGGTAGGTGCCACGGTCGTACTGTCTTAGCAAAGTATTGGGAACACTTGCCTTTTCGTGCAAGTGTTGCATGGTCAGCGCAGCGTGATAAACGCTATGGTTGTCAGAAATAATTATGTATGCCTTTTCTAATAAGAGACAGACATTGAGAATATTGACGTGTTGTTATAGTTCCTCATATATGTACACTAATTGTTTTAATTGACAATCGCACAAGTATGAACGCTGAACCTTGAGATATATTGGCGGGCGCTATGGATGGGTGCGGCCGTTTGGGGTATCCTTTGGTTCCGTTTAGGGTACCGTTAAGGCTGAATAAACAGACAAATGTACACACAGACAGGCAGACGGGCCAAAATTTTTGCGTTGAAGGTCACCAAAGAAGACTATCGTCTTTAAGAAAGAAGTTACCTCACTGGATCCGTTGATGAGGTCGTTGGTTCTAGCGCTCGCCCACATAACAGCTGCGATCTCTGTCTTAGGCTGGGGCTTGAGCGAGGCACCGCTGTCTTTGGGCTTCGTGCGCTTGACAAATAGTGTCCTAGCGTTCAGTTTGGCAGTCTTCCCATGCTGGGTGCAATTTTCAGGTGCCTCAGTGGTGCTCATCGGCCTGAAGCCGGGACTATAAGCACTTGATGGCTTGCGGATACTGTCGCATTTGGCGTACACTTCCCCGTTGCGCGTGCTGAACAGTGCCTCGAGGTCGGCGGCTCGCTTGTTGTTAGAGAGAGAGAGAGTAAATTTCTTTACAGAAAGGCAGAGGGGCTGGCCTGAGCGATAGCTTGCTCTAGCCTGCTACTCTACACTGGCGGAGGGGAAAGGGGAGAAGAAAGACTAATGAATGAGGATGGTGAGATAGAGAGTATAGTATGTAGAATTCTTTCTAGCCGAGACAAAGTTTTGGGAAGCCTCCTTCCCCATAGGTTGTGCTCGAATTCATCGTTCGTGGCTGTGCTGGGGGTCGCACAATAGACGTGCCGCCAGCCCTTGCCACAGTCACGGCGGTTCTCTTGGCCGCGGCATCGCCTCTTTTGGTGACGTCTTTCTTCGCCTCAGCTACAGCTACCACTTCAATCATTCTTGTGCCCATTGCCTGGTCAGCACCATCTCCGGCTGATATCGGCGTCTCCGTACTTGCCTTTTCTTTCGTCACGGCGACGCTGTTGCTCAAAATGATGTTGTCGTAGGCTTGCATCGCTAACACCGCCTCAGTATCGTCAAAGGAGTCTCGGCGCTCTGTTACTGCCAAAACGTCTACGGTGTTCTTGTTGTCATCAATGTCGGCTCCTCTGGAGTGTTCTCTTGAATAGGGCTCGTTCTGGTCCATTTACGCTCCTCGAAAGTCATCGTCGTCCTTCCTCGAGACGTCGACTACATTAACCTCAGGCTCCGCTTGCGCCACTGTACCCAGCTGCATGAATGACGGGGCCAGTCTTCTTGCACCGCTGACAGTAGGTACCACCATGCCCCTTGCTGCAAAGTAGGCTGTGAAATATGCGTGTCCCTTTGATGTGCAGTATGACGCGGTGACGAGGTCGAGACGCTCCATCGCTTCAAGGAGTGTCTGTAGAGCGGCGTCCTTTTTTGCCGAAAGTAAACGAGCCTATTTCACATTGGGCGCCAGTTGTGGGGTTCGTCGTCTATCTAAATGAACCGGGTCACTCGTCGACTTCGGCGTAACACAATAAGGATTGATTACTGAAGCTTTAAAATGACCAGTGCAATACTTCTAATATATAAAGGTGAACTTTCTGAAGCAGTTCCTCGCCTGTGCCGTTAACCCTGTCCCCTCCGGACCAACTCCCCACACATACGCACACCACATGGCAGCTCACCGGCAACTCCTACTTGCTCACTCGCCGTGTGCGCTTATGAAGTGTGTGCGCATTCGCACGCATGCGCAATGGTTCTCTCTGCTTGGTCTTATCACCGATGGTGCCAATATGGGCGAGAGTGGTGATGTTATGTTTATTGGGTGCCCCACATGATACGATAGAATGTTTGTCGAAACACTAAGAGAGAAAGACAAGAAACAAATGCGGATGTGTAAAAACTGTGTTGTTTACACCTTCCTTCATACTTGCAAAAATGCTTTCGAAAAGATTCGCGTGTCAAAACATTTGAAAGGAATCCTTCCCTTTCCAATTTATTTAAAATCAAAGGTAGGCTATGCCTGACACATTGTATAAGGTAATTTGTGCGCCTACGTGGCACAGACCACATGTCGTGGCTACGGGTGTGCGAGTCACTATTTTTGTATTAAAGCCGTGGCGTATATTTTCTCAAGGATTGGATATTGCTGGAGCCGCAATAAAATGAATATAGAAGTCGGTATTCATATACACTTTTCACACGTAATATCATGTTTTTATTGCCTGCGCCCCTGCTCGCTATTCCCCGAGAGACGTCTTCAGTAAATCTCTGATTGCGTGCAGAATGCGACAGAAGTGACAGTGGTGGCTAAGGCCTTTCCACAACAGAATGTTCATTCCACCTGAAGTACCTGCAGCAATGCCCTCAACGCCATCGTCCGAGGATGAAATCCTGCACCAAGCATTTCGACACAGCCAGTGTCATCCACTGAAGTATTCGGCAGATTCCCACACCTAGTCAGAGTGTGGCCGACGCCGACCTCCCCGAGGCAGCCAATGCCGGCCGCCTGAGTTCAGCAGCTCGGCTAGACTTTCCGCGGCGTAAAGATGACAGACCACCGAAGCACACTCAATCCCGCCCTACAGAGACGATTCCAGCAGCTAGTAATACTAAGCCGCAGTCATGGCCAAGTGTAAAAATGACAGCGCCGCGGGGCGCGGGCGCGCGCGATAGATTAGACTGCGAAGTAGGGGAGCACGAAGTCAGATAATGAACAGCCAGCCGGCAGCAAAGGTGTTGTCTGTTTTTCTTATTTTGATACACAAAAGACGTGCTTGTTTTAATTCGAAAGTCTGCCTTATCGATTTATTTAAATACCAGTACAGTATCAAGTGAGCAAACACGTAAAGTTTCGCCTGCTGGGATGCCAGGGGCATTCGTCCAAGTGATCTGCCCCCAACGCACATCTCGTTTTGTACTAAGGCACTCTTGTTTCGAGATTGAGTCAGATGAGCAAGACGGTGCGTCTGTAAAGCTTTGCCACCGTTTTTCAGTCGTTTCAAACGAGTTTAGGCAAGACGTGCTCATGAAAAACAAACATGACATCTATATAATATTCTGCAATGGTGTGAGATGCTACATCTATTCGCAGATGTGAGTGGATGACGCTTCGTTCAAACTGTCAAATATGGCTTGTAAAGCTCTAACGTCGCAGCAAGTTAAGACATCTAACGGTCTTCAGCCTCTTCAAACAACAAAGGGACTGCTTCAGTGCTTTTCCCCGCACCCTACTACCCACGGTGCACGAAAACGAAATTGAAATTGTAGAAAACAATGTGTAGACAGTTCACTAGCTAACGCTATCCGATCCGAAGCTTGTACTTCCCTAATTTCCATGGGGGTACACGATCACAACACCAGATTCCTCTCTAGGTAGTTTTGTACTAAACTCTTTGCCTCTAGGCGTTTCTCCCCGCAAGTATACGCCCTAAATGCGCATGCATGCCCCGTATGCCTCTCTCTCCTCTGCTACACTACACTCCCCCCTATCTCGCCTCCCTACGCTGACGCTGGCAGCATCTGCTGACGAGTCCCTTGGTTAAAAAAAAAAAACCAACTGCTCACGCTGCACAACTGTTTCCTGGCCACCCCGTATTTATAGACACTGGATCTTGACCGCGGAGGTAGTGACTGTGGGAGTATTGACTGTGGGAGGTAGTGACTGTGGGAGTATTTTTTGGTGTATTGTTTCATAATAAAATTTGCAGTGCGTGCCTTAAGTAAAAGGGGACTGCGGGTCTCTCTGTACAATCGGAGTGTTCTGTCTCCCACTGCCCATTAGCTGTGATTGGCATGTTCCTGTAGGAAACGCTGGTCCATAACTGCATCCTTAGTGCCTCGCCAGGCTCTTCTTCGCAACGCTGCGCTGAGTGCCAGAGTCGACGTTGCCAACAGTGTAAGCGTTAGCGCCCGCTGCCTCGCATATGTACACGAGGTTTCAAGTGCGAAGCATTTCTTAGCGAACTTCAGCGACATGGAGCGTATCTATCTATCTATCTATCTATCTATCTATCTATCTATCTATCTATCTATCTATCTATCTATCTATCTATCTATCTATCTATCTATCCATCTATCTATCCATCCATCCATCCATCCATCCATCCATCCATCCATCCATCCATCCATCCATCCATCCATCCGTCCATCCGTCCATCCGTCCGTCCGTCCGTCCGTCCGTCCATCCGTCCATCCGTCTATCTATCTATCTATCTATCTATCTATCTATCTATCTATCTATCTATCTATCTATCTATCTATCTATCTATCTATCTATCTATCTATCTATCTATCTATCTATCTATCTATCTATCTATCTATCTATCTATCTATCTATCTATCTATCTATCTATCTATCTATCTATCTATCTATCTATCTATCTATCTATGGACTTCATGGTCTTACTGCTTTTGCAGTGGTTTCGTTCACATGACATTTTGCAAAACTAATATGGTATGAAAAGGCTGCATAGCGAGCGTAAGTGACAAACCCGAACGCAGAAATTATGACATGCATGTCATCATTTTCATGTTATAAGTAGTCATGACTACACGCCATGTTCATGATATGCTCGCTGGCGTTTCGCTAGCTTCACATATAACAAATTTGGTGTCACGTGACGTCAATGAATGACACATGTATATGACTTGTGCAAACATGACAATCAAGGCATGAGTGTCATGTAAGAACATGGCAACATACTATACTCATAATGCGCTCGTGGTTCTTTCGATAGCTTCACATATATTATATTTGGTATTACGTGACGTAAATGAACGACGAATGTAAATGACACGTTCAAACCTGATAATCAGGATATGCGTGCCATGTGAAACATGAATGCATGTTACTCTCATAGTGGGCTCACGGCCGTTTCGCTAGCTCCACATATGCCGAATTTGGTATCAGGAGACGTGGATAGTCGAAGAAAGTAAATGACACGCCCAAACATGTTAATCATGATATGCGTGTCATGCAAAACGTGACTACATGCTACGCTCATAGCGTGCTCACGGCCGTTTCGCTAGCTCCACGTATGCCAAATTCGTTATCAGGTGACGTGAATAGACAGCGAAAGTAAATGACACTTCCGAATATGTTAATTATGATATGCATGTCATGTAAAACATGATTACATGCTACGCTCGTAGTGTGCTCACGGCAATTTTGCTAGCTTCACATATAGAAATTTGGTATTATGTGACGTGAACAGACGACTAGCGTAAAGCACACTTTCATACATAATAACCATGGCACGGAAGTCATGTACGGCGTACCTTACATCCAACTTGTAACGTTGTGCTCATTTTAAAGTGAAATATCAACCTTCCTCCTTTGTGCTTCGCATATCATTGATTCCCACAGTACGTGGGATCTGCCGATTTTTTCAGTGAAAGATTTCGTAAATGTTTTAGGGGCGAAGCTCCTTAGGGCGTGGGCTGTGCGTCCCCTGTAGCCTGTATGTAGCCACCTCTAGTTTAGTTCTTGCAGTGTTCACTAGATGGCGGTACCGTCTCCTGTATGTAGCCACCTCTCGTTTAGTTCTTGTAGTGTTTACTAGATGGTGGTACTTGTAGCTGATGATGAAAAGATGCAAGATGTTATAAACTAGAAAGCGGTACTTGTAGTTGATGAAAGACGCGAGATCTTATAAAATAGGAATGATGTCACATATGGCGCGTGTCATTGGTTGAAGGCAATTGTTCAATTTAGTGCGGCGACGTACTCTAGGGGGAGCGATGTAATAAAATCGAGTGGGCAAAATGTACAGAGGATTCATGGTTTACCAGGTTTACCTCCGGAGCTTCGCCCACTCATCATCATTCACTTCGTGGATATGGCGGAATTTTTTCGAGTGGCTTCGGCTGCGATATCTGGAACTGCCTGCATCCGCAAGTTTCAGATTAGCTCTTTAATCATCTGTACAGGCTGCCTGGTCGATGTTTTTTCTTCTCCTCGTCCTCTAGTTTTGCACGTTTAATACCCTGTTCCCAGGCCCCTGCAGGCACCGAGCCATGCTCGCCCTCGCAGCGTTTGTGGCCTGGACAGTGGGGGAAAGGCTGCCCCTCGCCGCACGAAACGTATGGGTGGCCTGATACTGGGATGGTAACCTTGCAGAGTTTTTGTTTTTAATAAAGTTTTGTCCGTTCGTAAAATCCTGGCTCGCTTTGTTGTCTCGCTTGATGATGCAGATACGAGGGCAGATCTTCGGACAATCAAGATCCTGTATCACCCACTGTATTGCCACACGCTTAAGCATCACCGTGTGAATCGTCCACCAGGCAGGGTTCAATTAGCTGCTCTCGGAAAAGAACATTAGCTAGCGTGGTGGCTTGGGCGAGTTGGTACGACATTATTCATAGTAGTAGCAGTCGGAAACATAATTATGTACATAATTCAGACCGGCTAGAACTCCTGTGCCCCGAGGAATATACAGGGTGAAGAGCGAAGTCTGTCCGGCAAGGTGGTGCCGATATTCCAGGGCCCCATTAGCGGGAGCCGTTCGTACAGCTCTGTGAATCAGTCTCATCTGACCCACCAGGGCTAGGCTAGACAGCAGCGCCTCCCATTCCTCCCATGTGCCATTGAAGTCGTGTTCTTCGTCGTGCTCTGCACACTCCCACGTGATGTGAAATAGTGTTGGGGTGGCACAATACCACAGGCATACATCTCTATACGCCGTGGGGTAGATCAAGTGAATTGTGTGCTGATTTATGTAAGTGTTAGTCTGTATTCTTCTCAGCGCTGTTGCTTTCGCAGCGCTGAGCTTACTATGAGGACTTAAATAGAGCTGCTTATTTTCCCTATAGTACTTTAGAATCGTTGTGAAACAAGAGTTCAGGGGTGTAGGGTCATCTATTCCATTGTTATGAGTGGCTTGGTGATTTGTGAAGCCTCGAACCGCCTCACCCGCGTGCAGGTTCCCTCTCACGCCCTCGTGCCCCGGTGCCTAAGTCACAGTCTATACGTATTTTACTGTGGTGTCCTATCCTTTCCCAACCAATATATGGAGCGCCTGTGCTACGATTTTGCCCTTTAGATAGTTTCTGCAAGATTTTCGCGAATCTGTATTGATTGTTGATAGAGCGTTTTGCGTCCATCCCTCTTTTATTGTGAGTGCTATGGCAACCTCTTCTGCTCGTGTTGCCTACGCCTGATCTTTTATTAAAGTACGGGCTGTAATTTTCCCTCTACGGTTGGTGACTACACACACAGATCTCTTTGCATTGGTCTGATAAGGCACGGTGTCAGTGAATCTGGCCATGTTCAAAAACTTGTCATTTTGTCAATGTATTCAGCCCTTGCTTTTCTTCTCCCAGCATCCATGTTGCTTGGTATTGGCAATATGGTGTATCAATCTCTAAGTTCGCTTAGTAGTTCTTTAGTTTCTTGGTTTTTTGTAATAATGTATCGCGCCCTAGTTTTGTTAGGACTGTTCTGCCCGTTGGGGTCTGGAGAAGGCAATTTTCTTGCTCTATAGTAGCTGGGCTTCGGATAATTCTTTAATAGTGCTATGAAGACCAAGCGCCAGTAGCTTGTCGTTTGAAGTATTCCGCGGTAATCTTAAGGCCAGTCTTGTAGGCCATTCTGATTATTTCGTTTGCCTATTTGTTCTCTTCCCTGTTCATACTTTGATACGGAAGCGAGTATGTAATACGACTGATGACGAGGTTTTTGACCAACTTAAGGGTATTTTGTTCTCTCATGCCTTTAAGATTGTTTGTTATTCGTGAGATCTGACGTAGTGATATTGTGAGTTGATTTATAGCGTGCAGACATCTCTGATTAGTTTGAAGCCACATTCCTAGTATTCGTACGGTATCTTCCCCCGGAATGATATTTCCATGAAGTTTGACTTCCAGCTTTAGATTCGGATCAATCCTCTGTGCTTTTTTCTTCGTGAAGCGAATGAGCTCTGGCTTTTCTGCTGAGCACTGAAGACCCCGTATCCTTGCGTACTCTTCTATGGTGCTCGCTGCCTGTTGTAACCTATCTTCTTTCTCTACTAGGCTGCTTGTGGTTGTCCATACCGTGATATCGTCCGCATATATCGCATGTTGTGGACCAGCAACATCTTTCAGTTTTCCTGCAAGGCCTGTCATGGCGACGTTGAAAAGTGTCGGTGAAATGACCGCTGCTTGGGGTGTTCCTTTGTTTGGAGGTCGAATGATGTCGGATTCGTAATCTCCCAGATTGATTGTCGCAGTCCTTAAGAAAATGTTTGTTGTAGTCGAACATTCGTTCTCCACAGTTAGCTTCCTCCAGACCTTCTAGTATTGCTTTGTGACTGATGTTATCAAAGGCTCCCTTCATAATGACTGCCATAACGACGTCTTGCCCAACCTCGGAGATGTCCATTAGTACTTGTTCTTTTAAAAGTAGTAGAACATCTTGCGTTGAAAGGTGTGGGCGAAAGCCAAACATGGTTTCGGGCATGAGATTGTTGTTCTCGATATGGTTGAAGAGCCTGGTGTTCACCAGTTTTCAAAGATTTTTCCTAAGCAGGACGTGAGCGACATAGGTCTAATGTTCTCAAGGGAATTTTTTTTCTGGTTTAGGCATCATGACCGCAATCGCATGTTTCTATTCTGGTTGAACAGTTCCAGCGAGCCAATGTTTGTTTATGTATTTTGTGAGGGCTTCAGTGGTTTTGTCATTTAGGTTCCTGATCATACCAATGGTGATTTTATCGGCACCCGCGGCTGTGTTCTTCTTGTTACTAAATATGGCTGCTCTTATCTCAGCGTCCACAAAAAGCTTGTCTAAATCAGGTTGCGGTGATCCTTTACACCTTTCTTGATATGATGGCGTTGCTCCGTATTCTTCAAAGCATTTTTCATGCATGGCTTGGATGAGGTCCTCTTCTGTACATGGGTATAACTGCAGCAATCTCTCAACGGCTTTACTGTTTTCAATGTTTGTCTTCGTGGGGTCTATCATGGCTTTCAGTATGTTCCATGTTTTGGCCGTACTCAGCGCTCCAATGAGCGAATCACAGAAATTGGCCTAATTTGTTGCAGCTAGTTGATTGGCGTATTCCTCTGCGCGCTGGGTGTTATCTTTGATTCTTTCTTTCAATGGACGGTTATGTTTTTGTCTTTTCTATCTTTTCGTAAGGCTTCTTCTTGCTTCCCAAAGATGTAGTAGGTGTGAGTCAACTTTAGGGACATTGCTTCATCCTGTTATTTCTTTAGTGTACCTTTATTTTTGACGCCTTATTTCGTCCCACCAATCACTCAAGTTTGTTATATCTGAGGCAGTCAACCTTTGTTTCAGTGATTTTCTGAACGCATGCCAATGAGTTATTTTGACAGCGCCAATATTTTCACGTTTCTGATCTGTGTGTATAGTTGTGCATAATATGTAACGATCACTGCCTAGATTTTCTAGAGTGTTGTGCCAATCAAACTCTTAACAATTTTTGCACATCGTTAGATCCTGAGTCGTGTCTCTGGAGTTACTGTTTCCTAGTCTTGTTGGCATTGCTGGATCCGTCAAGAGTGTCATACCTGTAATTTCAATTTGCTGGGCTATGTTTTGGTCTTTCGCATCTTGAGTGAGTAATCCCCAGCTTGGGTATTCTGCATTGAAGTCCCGCGCCACTATGAGCGTGTTCTACTTCGCTAGTTTTGCTGCATCTTCGAATAGTTTGTCGAAAGTTAACTTCCTTTGTAGAGATGGGCTATAAATGTTGAGGATGAAAATACCGTTGATATTGAATTTCAGTAATGATACGTGTGATTTCGATTTCTTCTATTGACCTATGCTGTATAGCGGTTATGTATTTGTGGACTAATGTCACCACTCTCCATTCGTTGTTATTATTGACAGCTTCACCACGAGTCTCATAGCTCTGCATGCTTGGCCTTATTCTAACCTCTTTGACAGCTATCACAGCGGGTGGCCTCGGCTGCATGGTTAGCAGCTGTGAAAGCTGTTCCCCTTTTTGTCGGAATCCCCGGCAGTTCCACTGCCATATGTCGCACTCTTCCGTAGTTTTTCTTAGTCACTTATGCGTTGTCAGTAGCTTCTTGTGTCATATTAGGTAGGTCCGGCCTGTTAACAGTCTGCCTTTTCTGCTTTTTTTCTTGTGTGGCTATCATTGATATGCTTTCTCAACGCCTTCGTGAGCTCTTTCTGCCGAGCTAGAATTTTTCTTTCTAACACGTTGAGTTTTCTATCTACCTGTCCCATGACCTGTTTGACGATGGAGGGAATTAGTTCTTTTACGGCTTCTTTCAGAATAGCTATCATCACCACAGTGTCGCCATTCAATATTGATACCCTTCGTTGCTGTTGCTGCTGCTGTCCTGCCGAGGAAGATTGAGTGGGTTTCTCTTGTAGTTGTTGCTGCTGCTTTTGTTGGCTTCTAAGTTGCCTAATTTCTCCTTCTAAATCCCCCATCCTTACACGCATTAGATCAAGCTCTCGCTCGAGTCGCACGAGCTGTGTGTGTGTTGATTTCGCTTGGTTTGAAGGAGGTTGGGAGGCTGCTGCTGTGGAGCTTACCCTGAATTTCTGGTGGCGGTGGTGGTGGTGGTGGTGCTGCTGCTGCTGTTGCTGGCGCTGTTGGTGGTGGTGGTGCTGCTGTTGCTGCTGTTGTGAGGTCTTCTTGGGCTTCTTGTTCTTGGTCGTCTTGCTGTATTGTTGCCGATCGCCTTTGGATCTGGAGTAGTCTCGGGAATCGGATCTGGACCTTGATCACGAGTGGGAACTGGACCGAGATCTAGAGCTTGATCCCACGTCTGACTCCTCGTTAAATCTATATTCTGCCTTTCAGTGCTCAACCACCGACGCTTAAGTAATCCTGAAGATCTTTGTTCATTTTCGTGCCTGAGCTGTGGTATTTGTTCTTTTCCCCATTGGGGGACTTTCTTAAGACCTTTAGTGCATTTATTTGCCACGGTTGGATGATCCCCGCCACATAGTGCACACTTGAGAACACACTCATGGTCTTTTGGAGGGTCTTAAAGCCTGCAGCCGCCATACACATTCACAGTTAGTGTCGGACAGACGTCAGTCCTGTGGCCTTGGCTTTTACACAGTTTACAGTATTGTCTTGTGGTTTGGTATGGTAGACATGGCATCTCATCATCATGGTAATACACAAAACGCGGCCAATGGGTTCATCGAAGGTTATCATTGCCGCCTCTGATGTTACCAACATGCTCGCTTGCACAATTGTGACGCCCTGTGTGCGCGCTCAAAGGTTGTTGAAAAGTTCTTCTTCAGGTGTTTCACGTTTCAGTTCGTGCACAACTCCTTTGAGAAACGCTTAGGGTGTAGACATGTAGGTCTTGACGAGATATCTGGTGTTCTTGAGGTCGAGCACCTTGATTTTCAAAGTTTGTTTGGCGACTTGCTCGTGCGGAGTATTTGCAACGATCATGTTGATCCAATCCGGAGGCGCAGCAGGAATGTGTCGCCTCTGCACATTTCCGCGTGTCCACATGCACGTTCAATCACTCGTGCCAGTACATGTTTTTAAGTTTCTCACCACGAGCCCTGGTTTGGGCCGTATAATCATTTTCATATCATTCTTGGGTAAAGGCGTCACACGTGAGCATCGGCGGCCTCTCATGGCACCCGACGCGTCGCGTCTACTCCCGTGTGCCCGCTCCGGCGTTCCGTAAAGTCCAAACCTCATTAACGCGCAAATGCACGCTACAGCGACGAACGATGCTATGAGCGACGAAACAAGGCGTTCGCGCGACGTGTCGCGGGGTAGTTTTAGTGCGATCTCTCGGTTCTCCAGATTTGAAAACCGTCGCCCATCGCGCGGAAGTGCTGTGCTTAAACAACCAAAAAGAGATGTACACGACATACATACTGCCGGCTCTCATCATGTGCCGTGAAATCACCTCCTCCTCTCACTCTCCTCTGTGCCCGAGTCATGCATGCCCAACGAAGAAATAACGTAATGTTTATGCACGTGCACATGAAAAAAAAGTGCTGCAAGGCAATGATAAACACTTAGCTTTCTATTACACAACAATATATCTTATTTTTAAATTGCATATCGCCCACTACGCGGTTTTCTTGGTACGAGTAGACGGCTTCATGCACGCAACGGTGGAGTTCGTTTGCCTGCCGCTAGCGACTGTTCGCACGTAGGCAATCTACGTCGCGTTGCTCGTCGCTGTCGTGAGTATTTTCGCGTTCATGAGGTTTGGCCTTAAGGAGCTTCACCCTTAAAAGCAGCTCTCTACCTACAAACATCAATGGGTGCAAGAGAATTTGATGGCGGGAGGGAAATGAAAAATGTCTTCTTCTAATTAGATTTGGTTCTTTGCACTGTATTAAAATATGAAGTATGGTGACAGGCTCACCGCACTTTTCATAGAGGGGTGGATTGCCGCCAGACAAAAGATGTGAGTGTGTGCTGTGTGTACGTCCTATTTTTATTCTGGTAAGTGTTACTTCTGTGTAGTGCGAATTCGATATTGGCGGTCTATTCGCGATATGTGGCTTGATTAGGTGAAGTTTATTTTTCGTTTGCCTATCCAATAAATGCTACCAATAATCCCCGAGTTTTTGTTTAATGAAGGGTTTGAGGTCAAGTGCAGGGACAGATATAGATGTAGCGATTGTGGCATACTCGGGGGCGGACACAGCAAGCTGACCCGCTAACACGTTTCCTTGATTCTTGCGATGTCCTGGCACTTAGCAGACTATGACAGACTGCTTCTGTCATAGTCCGCTAGGTGCCTGATAGATCGCGCATAGTAGTGAGTAGACAGAGGCCAGGATAGGGTTCAAGTGTTTTTTAAAGAGATTTCAGAGCTGTTACCACGCTCAGAGAATCAGCATATATCACAGCTTTTGGGAGTTTCAATTGTTTGATATGTTTGAAGGCCCATAATATCGCATATGACACTGCAGTGAAGATACTCATATTCAGGTGCAGAACACCTACATATGAAAAAGATGGACCAACCACTGCGTAGGGCACAGAGGCGCGAGTCTTTGAGGCATCGGTAAAAAATTCTGGACATAAATATTTATGCTGCTGTTCAAGGAAGTGTGTATAAACAAGTGCCATAGGCGCACTTTTAGTACTTTCGACAAAGGACATATCACAATCTATGAGCTGCCCCTGCCATGGCAGCACATATATAGCGGGAGCAGGCAAACGGCGCTCACAAAGTGGAACACCCATTTCTTCGTCTAAACTCCTCACCCGAAGTGCAGAGGGCTGTCTCATGACAGGGCGGTTTTGAAATAAAACAGTACTGGACAAGTCATTGTTGGAGGGATGTACAGGGTGTTCGTTGTTTGGGTCTATTTTAAGAAAGTATATAAAGGATAGGTGAAATCTCTGGAAATGTAGTGACCACTCGTTCGATTCAACGTACAGGCTTTCTGCAGGGCTAGAACGAAAAGCACCCGTAGAAAGACGAATTCTAAGAGGGTGAACAGGGTAGAGCAACTTTAGGGCAGTTGGTGTTGCACACCGGTATATTATTGAACCGTAATCTAAGCGCGTAAGTATAGGGTTTTTGTATATATTTATGAGACAGTTCTTGTCACTAGCCCATGAAGTGCATGGTCTACTTTTAGAATATTCATGGTTTTCAAGCACCAGTTTTTTAGGTACTTTATATTTTGTATGGTGGTTAGTTTGCTGTCTAATATTAGGCCTAGGATGTGCAATAAAATACATTTCGTGGGATGGACGTACGCGGGGAATTCATTTTGATTATAAAACGTGTACAACTCAATACAGCTCCTTGTAGTACTCCTGTGTCTTGCACAAATGTTAGTGATAGAGCTGTGCCCATTCTAACACAGAATGTCTGATTAGACAGATAAATTTCAATTTAAAGAGCATTCTACCGTGAACACCTAAATGTGAGAAGTTTCTGAGTATGCCAAAGCGCCATGTAGTGTCGTAGGCTTTCTCCATGTCGAGGAACACAGAAAGAAAAAGTTGGTCATGGACGAAAGCGTCAATAATTTTTGCCTCGATACGGATAAGGTGGACCGTGATGGATTTCTCTTCTCTAAACGCGCGCTGCTGTGGCTCATGTAGATTGTTTGTTTGAAGAAATTGTACCAGTCTTTTATTTATCATCTTTTCGGGGAAGACCTTTTATGACAACTTGTAAGGGCAATAGGCCTGTAAGTGGAGACTGAGGATGGGTCGTTGCCCTGTTTTAAAATCGGGAAAATAATGGCGTCTTTTCAGGCAGTAGAGATCTCACCGGAAAACCAAACAGCTTTATACAGAGAAAGGAGGGCATTTTGAGTTTCAGACGGCAGATGTTTTAGCATTTGGTGTATGACTCGGTCGGAACCTAGAGCGGATTTATTGCAGCAACTTAGGGATGCCAATAGCTTTGCTAAACCAACGGGTTCATTGTATACCTCGTATTTTGTAGATTTACGCTCCAGTTTATGTTTTTATATTTTTGTTTTGTATCGTTGGAAGACTTCAAAATAGTGCAACGAGCTCGAATTATGTTCAAAAAAGGCGCCTAGGAAGTTCGCCTGTTCATCCAAGCCTTGTGTGTTTGCTAGAGGTAGTGAATGCGGTTCTTTTCCTGTTACCCTGCTAAACATGTTCCAGACTTTTCCCTCATGTGAATACAAACTGATGCCTAATAAAAACTTTCGCCAACTTTTTCTACTGGCCTGCCGGCGCCCTCCGCTGCCTTCAGACTTTATTTTCTAAAATGTTTCGAGATTATCAGATGTCGCAGACACCCGAAGCAGCCTCCATGCTTTGTTTTGCTGTTTGCGCACGTTTCGACTTTCAGAGTTCCACCACGGCGAACGTCATTTCCCGGAGTGTGGTCTCGTTTGGGGGATGACTTTTATTACAGCATCAGTTAAAAGCGCTGTGAAGTAGTTGACAGCACCATCAATATTTAAAGAACATATATCTCTCCATCCTAAACGAGCGATGATATAAAATTGGTCCTAGCCAGCTCTGTTGATGTGCCAATTAGGAAACTGTGGTAAACAGTTGCTGTAGTTGCGCTCAAAACTAAGGGAAAAGTGGTTACTTTCGTAGCGATTACTAATGGCTTTTCACTGAAGTAGAAGCACAAGCGACGGAGATACTATGCTTACGTCTATAGTGAAATAGGTATTATTAGCGAGATTATAATAAGTCGGTTCTTTTCGATTCAGGAGACACGCGCTTGATGCGAGGAGGAACTGTTCGATCAGCCGATATCTCGCGTCGTAGCGAAAATCAGCCTAGAGCTTGCTATGTGCATTGAAGTTTCCAAGGAGAAGGTAAGGTTCTGGAAGTTCATCAATTAAAGATTGAAAATCATGTTTTTGCCACTGATAGTTCAGAGGGATGTAAATAGTGCAATCTGTGATTAGTTTGTTGGAAAAAACTGCTCGAACAGCCAGTCTCAAGAGATGGTCGGAGTTGAAAGGGGGGGCATGCTATCCCTTGGTTGACTAAAATGGCTACACCTCCAGTTGATGTCATGGCATCATCACAGTCCTTTCAAACAATGATGTAGTTACGTAGAAGGTTGGTGTGTTTCGGTTTTAAGTGTGTTTCTTGTACACACAGCCCTTTTGGTGAGTGTATTGTGTAGAAGTTCTTGGACATCGCCAAGGTTCATGAGAACACTCCTGGTGTTCCATGGTACAATTTGAGTGTTCATGGTGAATGTAAAAAAGTGGTGTGCGTACAAAAAGCAAGTGGCTGTTTAGGCAGGGAGTTTAATTGCAAGTAACGGGGCCGTCACCAGGCCCTGTTATCTGCTTTTTTGTTATCTTGGCACGCTCCAAGGAGCAACGCCACTCTTTTGGCACCAAGGGTACCAACGTATCCCGTGCCCTACGAGGAGGCAATGGATGTCCGCACGTGCGAGCTGGTAGTTCGAATTCCGGGCCTCGCATGACGAGGCGAGGGCTTGAGACCTGAGGACTCTAGTCTCTGGTCACTGTTCACGAGTAGGCGGAGTAGTCTGGACTAGAGCCACCTTGGGGACAGGTGCCACAACTACCGCCTCACTATGCGCGGGCCGAAGGAGTGGCGAGGGCTGGTGCGGTCGTGTCCCTGGCGCACCGTTTCAGCGTATATTGGGCCATATAATGGCGAGACCCTTTTGCTTGCTTCCTTAAAAGAAATGTTTTCTTTCACCTTTAGTGTTATTATCTTCTTTTCTTTCTCCAGTATGGACAGGAACGTGAATATGCAGCATGGTTTCTGTCACAGTTTACACAGTGCGGCTGCTTTTTGCAGTTTTCAGGCACGTGGCCCAGTAATCCACATTGTGCACAAATCTTGTGACCACGACAGCTTTTAGAGCCGTGGCCATACATCTGGCATTCAAAGTAACGATGAGGGTTTGGTATGTATAGCCTGAGAGGGGTCTTCGTGTACCCTGTTTGAATGGTGTGCGGCAGTTTATTGGAAGCAAACGTGAGCATTAAGGGTTTCGTTAGAGTTTGCTTGTTATCTCTTCTGATGATAATTCTGTCCATTAGTCTTACTTTCGCCTTTCCACCCCTCCGAAAGTTCAGTTTCGGTCAGGTCAAGTAAGTATGCGTCAAGTGCCACTCCGTGAGTTGTGTCCATGATCTGTGTGGTGTTCCGGTGATTGGTACGCCACTGAAAGTTGAGAGCCCGTCTAGCTTTGGAAATTGTTCGTTGTCCGGAATTTCCAGGAGCAGGTCTCCCCTAATCATTTCGGTTACCTCGTATCAAGCCCTGAGAGTTTAAGTAAGACACTTGGCAACTACGAAAGGAGATACGGTCCTGGCTTGCTTTCCAGTTTTCTCACAGTGAATGACGTGGAAGTGGGGAAATGTTTTTATTGGCCAGTTGAAAAAATTATGCCATCGGTGCGTATCTGCTTCAAGCCGAGACGATCGTTAAGTAGGGGGAATGTCCTATGCATGCTGGTCTTATTTTAATTCAACAGCGTTGGCGGGCACTCACCACGGAGTAAAACAAGGGGACGCTGCAAGTTTGCGGATGCTGAAAGTTTGCAGACGTCAGTCATAGAACATTGTCATAACCCAATGCACCTAGGCCAAGGTAGCCTATTTACACAGGGTTAACCCTTGCTTCCAGGAAAATCAGATGTAATCAGAAGGGAGAAGTAGATAGGAAATATAAAAAGAAATAAGAAAGATGAAGATGTAGGGAGAGAAATATAGAAAAAAGCGACTGCAAATTTTGACTGGGTGGGTTAGCCCAGAGGTGGCGCCTACGTGAAGCCGGGAATAAAGGGGTGTGGTGCCTCTGCAGGGGGGCCTTAAAGGTGCAATCACCCGGCGTCGGCTGAAACCCTTCAGCATTCTCTTTTCTCTGGACACGGCTCAGCTAGGTGTGGGAGCAGTCAAAACACCCCGTCAGCTCGGGTCCGTGGTGTCTCTACACACCGAACGCTTGCTTGGGCAGACGTCCCTGCGGGGGCTTTCACTGCTTATCCATTATCCAGTTTTCTCTCGGCATTTCCGTCTTTCTCCTTCTCTCTCTTTCTCTCTATACCTTTTTGTCTATTTTAACACTGAAGCGTTTTATGCCAAGGCTTATCACGGCTACGTTGACGTATTTCTGACACGGATATGACGTTGTACAATATATACTAACAGATAGCAAATAAAAATTGAGAATCAAGCGTCTGTCACGCGAATCAAACGAGCAACCTCTTGATTCGCAGTGTGCGGTGCTTACCACTACGCCACAAAGCGCATGCTGAGCGCAATGCTAACAGCAGGTAATTTATGTTCTACATACATAGTGCGGTGGTCCTCAGAGCTTCAAAACGTACGCCCACTTTCTTAGCCAGTAGCCAGATGGCACAAGACTTGCCAACACCTTCAAGTTGACATAATAGGTAAAAGTACCACAAGTGATTATGTGCGTCATATAAAATCTAGTTTTACGTTCACTAGTCAAAACGTTATCTAGAGGTTTGAATTTTTTTATTGTCATAAATAGTACATTCTTAAAACGGGGCAGCCTGTTAAAGTTAGATTAAACGGTCGTCGCACTGACACGGCAAAGATATCACCTAAACGAGTGGCACATCATTTTAAGTAACACTTCGGTAATCCAAAACTCTACATATTTCAATCAATTTTATGATCCGCAAGAGTCCAGAAACATGCGGAGTAGTACCTTATTCACAATTTTATTAAACTCCAGTCAGTAGGTGTACACTTTCTGAAGGCGCTCTTGAATTTATTCGGTATGGTACATACACAAGAAACACTACTGCTAGTTTAGCCCTCCATGCGGGAACATCAAACCTCCCATTATTAACATCTCACAACCACTTCGACAGCTGGCACGCAGCGACACGTGCACATTCTTAGCTCTCCGCCGTTCTTTTTTATTCACATCATCATCATCATTATCATCATCATTATCATCATCATCAGCCTGACTACGTCCACTGCAGGACAAAGACCTCTCCCACATTCCGCCAGTTAACCTGGTCCTGTGCTTGCTGCTGCCAATTTATACCCGCAAACATCTTAATATCATCTGCCCACCTAACCTTCTGTCTCCCCCTGACCCGCCTGCCTTCTCTGGGAATCCAGTTAGTTACCCTTAATGACAAGCGGTTAACCTGTCTACGCGCTACATGCCCGGCCCTTGTCCATTTTCTCTTCTTGATTTCAACTATGATATCCGTAACCCCCGTTTGTTCCCTAATCCACTCTGCTGCCTTCTTGTCTCTTAAGGTTACACCTACTATTTTTCTTTCCATTGCTCGCTGCGTCGCCCTCAATTTAAGCTGAAAACTCTTTGTAAGTCTCCAGGTTTCTGCTCCGTAGCTAAGTACCGGCACGATACAGCTGTTATATACTTTCCTTTTGAGGGATAGTGAGAGATTCACAGAATACGCGTTCCTTTCTCACTCATACACTTCATCGCAGCACCCCTCTGCTTCGCTCCCTCACACCCTCATGTCCAATCTTGTCCCTCCAACTCCTTTGTTGGGATTGAGGAGAGGGTACAAAGCCTAGACACGCTAGCGCTAAAGAAATCAATTTTCTTTTAGCCTTGAGACTGCCAAGTCCGCTTCTAGACACTTCCCGTATTTACGGATTTTTCATTCCAAGCTTCCATCTTCCCCTTCAAACCGCTTTTCTAGATTTGAGGTAACATCAGCAATAAAAAAAACCAAAGAAAAAAACTTGGTTGTCATATGCATGGGGAGAAAAAAAGAAAACCGTTGGTACTCGGTGCTCCGTGAGAGAATATCTGAGTGGATTGCGCATCAGTACTCATTGCCCCACTAGCTGTTTGCCAGGACATCAGTGCCCCGCGCTACATGGGATTGAACATTACGTACGGAAAATTGATTTGATTAATGTGTGGGGTTTAGCGTGCCAAACCCACCATGTAATTATGAGACACGCCTTAGTGGAGAGCTCTGGAAAGTTCGACAACCTCAGGCTCTTTAACGTGCATTCAAATCTGAGCGCACTAGCCTACAGCACTTTCGCCACCATCGAAAATGCAGCTGCTGCCGCCGGGATTCGCTCCCGCGACCTTCGGACCAGTAGCAGACTACCTTAGCCACTAGGCCATTGATGCGGGACAAGGTATGGAAAATGAAGAGGAAAACGACTGGCAGATCCCACGTACAGTGGGAATCGATGATTTGCGAAACACGAATGAGGAAGGTTGTTGTGTCGCTTTAAAATCAGCACAACGTTACGCGGCGAACTCAAGTTATCCCGTACATGACTTTTATGTCTTTATTGTCATGTTTGAACATGTCATTTACTTTCGTTGCCTAATGATGTCACGTGATTCGTATAATTTGCTATTTGTGGAGCTAGCGAAAGGGCCGCGAGCGTGCTATGAGTGTAGCAGGTAGTCATCTTTTATATGACACGCATGTCATAAGTATCATGTTTGGATGTGCCGTTTACCTTCGCCGTCTATTTACGCTGTGTAATTCCAAATTTGGTGTATGTGAAGCTAGCGAAACGGCTGCGAGCACGCTGTGAACGTAGCATGCCGACATGTTCTAACATGACACGCATGTCTTGATTTCCACGTGAGAGCCTGTCACTTATGATCGCCATGCAGTCATGTCATACCACGCAAGTTTTCCTATATGTCCAGTGAACGAAACCATCGCAGCAGCAAGACCAAGACATGTAAATCGCGACAATGATAACATACATGTCATGGCTTTCATGTTATGGCTAGTCATTTAGGCCTGTTATACAGTCATGTTATGCCACACGAGATTCGATATAGAACGAATTATCAAAACGGCCGGGAGAAATAAAAATTAGCAGATCCCACGTACAGTGGGAATTGATGATTTCTGAAGCATGAATGAGAAAGTTTGACATGTCACTTTAAAATCAGCCCCACAATGCGAGGTGGAGGTAAATGATGCCGTACATGACTTCCGTGTCATGAGTATCATGTTTGGATGTGTCGTGTATTTCCGCCATCTATTCGCGTCACGTGATACCATATTAAGTATATGTGGAGCTGGCGAAACGGCCGCAAGCTTGCTATGTACGTGGTATGTTGGCATGCTCTTAGATGACACGCGTGTCAGGATTTTAATGTTTGCACCAGTCATATATTTTATCATCAATCGACGTCACGTAACACCACATTTGGTATATGTGGGGCTAGCAAAACGGCCACGAACGAATCATGAAGGGCCCAATCAATATACTCCAGCGTAGCGTTAACGCGCGCAAACGGTGGGCACAGCGACGATATCCTAGCAAAACGCGAGCACTCTGTATATTCTGACGCCAGGTGCGACCGGCGCGAACAGCGTCCATCGGTGCGGCCCGACGGCAACCGGCGCGAAATGCGGCATGCTGCGATTCGCGCCGATGCTTTAAGCGCGAGAAAGACGTGCGATTTTCTCTGCGATTCGGCGTGCGGCGCGACGATGCGACTGCCGGAGTGGTGACGTTTCGTGACGTTTTGTGACGTATCCTCGCGTCGCACCGCCGCTCAGCAGGTGCGGCGAGCATCAAACCGGCCAGATATTCTGGTCGCAGCGTCGCACCGTCGCATTGCAGCAGCCAATCACAGCGCGAAGAAGGAAACGTCACGATGACGTGCCACGAAGCAGGTGAACCAGCTAGTGGAGCTGCCATATTGCCAAATTTTTGTGCCGACAAGGTGGCTGCATCGGTGCCGGCAGTTTCATCAAAGCCATGAGTTCAGAAGCGGCCCGATTTTCCACTGAACTATTGATTTCCCTTGTGCGGCAGGAGCCGGCACTGTGGAATCAGCGCTCAGCAACGTACAGAAATACAGACGCACGTGAGGATGCCTGGAGACGAGTCGTCAGCACGCTAGGCCTTGCTTTGGCAGATGGTATGTACATGTACTTCATTGTCAAATAGTTTTTTCTTTAGGGCGCTTTTTTTGTAATGTGAACGGCGCACGCAGCTGAGCTTTTCACGTGAGATAAAGTTTAAAACACGTAAGTTTTAGACTCACACGGCGCGAACCTTGAAACGTGACGTACAGCAAATCAGGAAAGCTATGTTTACCGGTTTCAAATTAGCAAGCGACATTCCATCGGGTTACACTCCGTAGTGATTGAAAACGGTACGTAATGACTAATTTTGAGCGCCTATGACTTCTTTTCATAAAGTAATGTACGCCGGTGCTTATATTATGACCTCATAGAAGTGTTGTGGCGAGCAAACGAGCCCGCGCCTCTCGAGCCGCTATGTAGCCTCCAGTAAAGGGGCCTCACATGAAAGCCACTTTTTACACTTCTAACAGAAATTCTTGCAAACACTTTTCATGCGTCGTCTAACATAGCTGTTGCAGTCTTAACGTCAACCAAATTGTCTTAACATCAATCATCAGTTATGTACGTATAGTACGAAATCGTTACGCAGTACACAGCTCGTGCAATGTTTGTGGCATTGAAAAGTTAAACATGGAAACATTTTTCGACTGTGAACAATTGCCCACTTTGTCATTGCAAGCAATAAAATTGCAATTGTGTTGGCCGATTGGGTGCATGGTATTACGAGGTATCTGAGTGGCAAATTCGGAAGCATTGATGGAACAATCAGTAAAAAGCGTGAAATGTCACATGTCATCCTGCCTTCAGAATTCTTTCTCTTCATTAAAAATTGTTGGAGAAATAGTGCATAATGTGTTTTTGTTACCTTTTCCTTTCTAGGAAATGTGAAGCTTGCGTATAATAAATGGAGCAATTTGAGGGACACATTCTCCAGGAAACTACGAGAGCAGAAGAAAAAGAGCGGAGCTGGGGTGGTGGAGGCAACGCCAAAATGGAAATTCTTCGACCTCCTCCTCTTCTTGAAAGACGTCACCGAGCCACGTCCATAAGTCGAAGCTTTGTTTGTGGTTTGCAGCAAACGTTGAAGCGTTGAAAGTAGCTTACGCTTTAAAATGTTTTACTTTGAGCGGAAATACTTGACACCCAAACTGCTCCCTTCGTTGTGGCTACAGTGTCACTGACACATACTAAAGAAAAAAATGGACACAGCATTGGACTGATTATCACTTGAAGTGTATCAGAGAGGCTCATGTACTTAGAATTAGGTGCACTTCTTGGAAGTATTTTCATATAACTATTTCAACTAATTTGCAACTAAATTTTCACTAACTAGCAACAAGTTCCCCTCATATACCATTCATCTGCTATTTGTTTGTCATTCATTTGAAAATCGGTAGAATTTCACTTGTGGAACCGATTTCTTCATGTTTAGATTGTTACCACAGTTTGCAGCATAATAGCAATTAGGGAGGTGGTGCTTTCGGGCCTGCACACTAGAAGCGATAATGCATAGTAGCTAGTGCATGCATTCAAAGAAATGTATTTGTTACTGCTGTATTCTTCATGGCACTAAATATGTAGCTCCTTGTTTTCCTCATAGCACAAGCAGTAACTTGGACGAAGAGAGCGGAGATGCCACCGACGATGTAGCAGTGGTGTTTGCATCAATGTTGCCCCCTCGGTGTGCCAGTGCTCCGAGCGAAAGTAATTATTGCTCTGACACACCAGACCACACCATACCCGCTTCTCCCACTTTAGATAACAGTAACTTTTTCTTTCGACCTATTTCTGCTCCCCTTCTTCCCACCCTTTCCACACAA
The DNA here is from genome assembly GCA_013436015.1 of Rhipicephalus annulatus. NCBI lineage: Eukaryota > Metazoa > Arthropoda > Arachnida > Ixodida > Ixodidae > Rhipicephalus > Rhipicephalus annulatus. Next base: position 127,810 of record WOVY01002735.1, on the reverse strand, counting down.
CCGTCCACCTTAATACCTGTCCTATCTACCCCTTTAATGCCCATCCCACTATGTCAAACGTGACGCACAACACAAACAAAGAAAACAAACAAAAGAAAACAAGCAGCCAGCTTGCTGGATAAAGTTGGTGATTAATTGAAAAACGAGAAAGAAAACAGAACAGAGCAATTTTTACTTTCGCTGGCAGAGCACATGGACAAGATGCCTGAACACCTGAGGGGGCAATGCAAAATGCACCTACTTGAAGTGCTAATGCACTACAAAGTAGGACAAGTGCCAACTGTATTGTCGACGATCCAAGGGCCGGCTGAAGCAAGCCAACAGTAATTAGTGCTGCCAGAAGTATTGTAAATAAAATGTTTTGATTTTTTTGCCGATTGCGTAAAGTTTGTTTCGCCTTCATGAAAAGTTTGGGGCCTAAGCAGCAATTGGGCCCTAGTACTTCGTGAAAAGGAGGTGATACAAAATAGGTCATCAGAGGCAGAGTAAACGATTGACGCTTAAGTACACTTTTCTCTCATATGAAGCACAATATACAAATTTTTCAATCAAGGCAGAACCATTATGCAAGTGAATTGCTATAGGCCATGTAGCACTCAGAACGTGTAGTTATTGCATAGGCAATACAACTATTGTTGTTTTTACATTTATTATTCAAGTTTTACAGAAAGTTTATTATCTTTTATTTTTCAGAAAGTGGAGTAAGAGCTAAAGGCCACGTGGCCTCACAGAGGCTTGGTATTCAAAAAAATACTATTGCAAGCTTTCAAAAGAATCGTATATTCTGCCTCTGATGACAAGATAGACCTATTCTTCTGGATATGCTGCCAATTGCAGTGCATTGTTGTTACACCAAAAGTGCCCCTCTCGTATGGAAGACACTAAGGTGCATATTGTGCAATTTTCTGAATGCTTGGGGTTCTATAGAATACTAGGCCGTTTCGTTATTGGGGGAAATCTCGGAGCACCTTGCATTGTGATACGACTAGCGCTGCAATCATGCACCGGCAGCAGCTCATGCGTGTGCAGACGCTTAAAAGAGTGTACAGTTGAACCACGTCGTCTGCTACGACACAACAAAAACCGCATTATTAGCCAGCGCACGAATATCGTTGTTAATGCAGAGACTGGGCCGATACTCTGGAATAATCATTAAAAAAATTGCACCGAAAGATCGGATACAAAGAAACGAGGAACGATAAACTACAAATGCGATAGTGAAGTAGAGATGCAATAGTCAAGTGGTAGTGTAGCATATAGCACCTGGTTTAGTGTCTTCTGGCTTGACAAACGTTGAGGATTATTTTAGGTTTGCAAGTTCTTTTAACTTTGCTTTGTGACTATTGTAATTGAGACAGCTTTTGGGAGCAATGTACTGAGCTGGCCGGACACTGCAGGTAATATGACACAAGAAGTGCTTATTTGAATTTAATTATACAATAACAGCATCATCCACAGTACCTGGGTTAATATAACCAGTCACTATCAAAAGTCTAAACACTCTAAACATAAATGTTGCTGAACACGTATGGTGAAACTCAAAACACAGAAAGACCTCCCAGTTTGTCCATTGGTAATACCACATAACTGTTTTCTTATCTGCATGTAAGCAAGGCAAATTTACTAGCCGTTTTTTTCTGGGAATCCAGTCGGTTTATTTAGTACAATACAGTGCAAGTAAAAAGTTGATATAATACAGAAGGAGGTCCCAAAGTAAAAACTGTCAGGGGGACCTCCTGTGAATTTATGTATAATAGTATAGAACAAAGATTGGCAACTAAGAAAAAAACGGCAAACGAATAAAACAAAATCAATGTAATGAAGTTATTATTGAAACTTATGGTAGTTCAAGATATTTACATGTAAGTGATAAAACAGGAGATAACTAATTGAATTAAATAACTATAACATAACACATACATATCACTAACTAATACAGTGTTACTTCAGAACCTATACACGTACAAATAAATGCATATAACCGTATTTAAACACATATATATATACACATACATATACATTCAGGTGTCGCATGTTGTTAGTAAGAACTGTTTTAGATGCCGCCGGAAGCAATGTAATGAGGGCTTGATTATTACAACTAAGTAATTTATGACAGTACAAAACAATAATAAACACCTAGCAGAGCCTCGGAATGCTGTAGTGGGGCATTCTTTTCAGTGCCTTCCTGTTGGTCGTCCTATTCTGAGCAAATGCCCCTGATACAAGGAGTCCGCCTTGACTTGCCATTGTGCTGCCTGCTCGTAGTGTTGTCCAATCAACACCTACACAAATTGGGGCAGAGTACTGTGGCCTCAAAACAACTTCTACTCTTCTTCTACAACCTGATCACAATCACACATTGAAGGGCCTGTTTGTGCTTTTTGTGACTGTGCGTTTCTCGGGCAAGGTGCACCATTTGTCAGCAACTGATCCACATAGTACATGGTTACCCCTTGAAGACGCAGAAGAAAGCACCTGATGACATGCACTGTCCCCATTTCAGTGCGCTCGGTGCAGTTTCTTAGTATGATTTCTCACTCACTCATGCATTTGGTTCCTCTATTGCTGACAACCTTTTGCCGGCCACTGTTCTCAGCTTCTGTGCCTGTTAGAAAAACTTTGTTTACCTTGCGAACTGTGTTTCTAAATTTGATGCTTTATTTTAAATTTGTTAACACCTCTCGTGAAGCTTCTTGGAAGTGATCAGCACCTCTGTTTACATTAGTCGAAGTGCGACGACAAATTGCGAAGACCCATTGGTTATTGACGCTTGCTACTAAGCTCCCACTCACCGCACAAAATCAACAAAATCTTTCTATACATGCCAGATCCTACCGAGTGTGTGTCTATTTTTGGCACAGCCAGACATGCTGTAGAGTTTCGTGATGATTGGTGTTGGCTAAACAGAAGCAGGGTGTCAAAAGATAACGAAAAATAATGGCCAAACAGGAAATGAAAAGGTGGCCAGCTCGCCGATGGGCATCAAGTATGGTTGACAGACGAGGGAGGTGGCTTTCAAAAGTGGGTGAGAAAACGATAACATCATCCAGATAGCAAGGGCAGGTTGACCTTTTAAACAGTCACAGACACACGGTTGCCCTAACTTTGAAGACAAAGTCTCAGTGAAACAAAGTGTTTGCCCCTCTCGGAGACTACGGGCAAGTCATTGTGCTCCTCAGCCTTCAATCAAGGTCTTCTCGCAGCTGCGATTGCTTTTTATTTTCCCCCGTTATTTTCTCGTTGTTGATACGCAATACCATTGGCACTCCACTATGACTTCGCAGCCATTTGTTGGACCAACTGTAGCCACCTTCATCTTTAGTTGACTAATAATGAGTAGTGGGATTGACACAATTTGTGTGGCACATACCCATTTATGGTGGTGATAGTTTTCAGCTGGGTCACACAGTGGCACGTATTCTTTAACACCTTTACTAAAAAAGATGCATTTTCGATGGAGGCAGAAATGCTGTAGGCCCGTGTGCTCTGATATGGGTGCACGATAAAGAACCCCAGGTGGTCGAAATTTCAAGAGCCCTTCACTACAGCGTCTCTCATGATAATATGGTGGTGTTGGGACGTTACACCTCTCATATCAAATTACTAAAAAATTTTCCTCTTCACTGGGAATCAGGTAGTGCTGCATTGGGCCCTGTGTTGACAGGAAACAAGATCTTATCCTGCCAAGGCACTTTGCCTACTTCACTGAAGAAATAAGTAGCATACAGGTTCCTGACCGGCCGAGCTGCTTTGGCAAAGTGGCGTGCCTGTGTACGAGCCACTTGCATTGGCGGCTGTGCAAGAAGCTCACGACAATGACCAGACCGCCGCTGCTTTAAGCCATCCACAGAATCAGCAAAACCAGGGCCACAATATGCATCCTCATCTACAGTGCCTCTGTGCATCAGAAAGTTGTGAAGAGCACAGAGGGCCTTCACCAACTTTTCAGCTTGTTTTGGCTCTTCGCCCATGGTCTGCGCCAAGATTCTCCATCTGGTCACCAGAATCCCGAAAGCGTTCTCGGCAAACCTCCTATTTCATGGAGAAAAAAAAGAAAGAAAAAAGCATAAATGACAAGTTACCATTTCAGTCCCCATTCCCGTCACTCTCAGGTAAACATATACTTTCAGCTCTGTTTCTGAACAATCACCAACAACAGTAGCAGGCAATGACATACTCATGCTCAGCTGATACTGCACATTTTTAGTTGGCATAAATTCATTATTATCTTCAAAGGCAAGCGTTTAACAGATTTGCCGAAATGAGTACCAAGTTAACACACTGGGACTAAAGAAGAAAAATGAACACTTCCTCTCAAATCCAGGTTTGTCTAACTTACCTTGCTCTGCTCAATCGGTAATTGAAGATGTGCTTCTCGCCCTCTAGCCCTCGTCCAGGGTATGGCCGTAGGAAGTAGGTGCGGAGTTGGAAGGCTTCGTCTCCCACAAACACGCAAGGTGCTGGGTGGGACGTGTTCGGAAGTTCCAGGTCTCGCGGGATATGAAGCTTTCCATTTTCCAAGCGACACCCGAACTTTGATTGTTCTAGGACTCCACCATCACTCTGTTTGCCGTAAGCACCAACGTCGATGATCACGAACTTGTAGTCGCTGTCGACCACGGCAAGCAGAACAATGTAGTATGGGCCTTGCAATGAGTATGCATACAATAGGATTGTGTAACATTATACAAGATGCTTTAGAATGCTGACGTGCTGAGAGGCCAAATTAATGGGGTTGCAACATAAGAGTTCACATCTAGTGTTTCTAATTAAACACAAGGTTAACTTTTAACAATGCATGCATGGAAACTGTAATGTAATTTATAACTGCACATGCACCAACATTCCATCCTAGCTTCAAGAAGAGAAAGGGATATAGGTAGAGCTATGTCAATAGCAAAATTTTTGGTGTGAAGCCAATTCTATTATTTGTTGATTATTTTGTAACAGTTCAAAGTAAAACTTGACAAAAAAAGTTGGAGCGAACTCCTAAGAATATTCTCATTGAAGTTACCTAGAGTGCCCTGTTATAATACATGTTACCAAAAGAAAGTTCGTGAGAGCGTTAGAGAATACTATCATACTTGCTGCAAGCACGATGTACTGGATGGCAAACCAACGTGCATGTGTGCTTTGTAAAGATCATGGCATCATATTCCACACATCGGAACATCTGATGCCACCATTCAGACAGCACGCTGAAACGTACTATGTGTTCAGTGCTTACAACGGCACATAAAATTCATGTGCATTAGACAGCAATTTTAACAGAATTAAATTGTCAGCAGAGTGCATCAGAACATTATACATACTAACCTTATAATTGAAGTACATACTTCCAGAGTTCGGAGGACACTTAATCTGTATGTGCTTTCCATCAACAGCCCCAATACAGTTCGGAAACTGCCATGTCCGGCTGAATCCTTCAGAGATATGCAGCCATGTCTCCGTCTTTGGCTCCTAAAATGAAACAAGCAGTGATTTTATCAATAATGATAACATTGTGGGATCAGTGCCATGGAAGTGGAGATATCTAGGCCAGTGAAAGCTTCATTTTATCGCTGAGAGAAAGCCTCAAACATCAAAAACTGTCCACAGTTTAAAACCTTAGCTTCATGTACCATGGCCGACTGTAGTTTTTGCCTGAGCCGCTATGCACTGTTGACCCCTTCAGGCAACTGGCAAACTAATACATGTTCTAATACATAACTAATACATAATACATAATACAAACTAATACATAACCTTCCATATGCATCTATTTCAATGAAAGGTCATTCCTCTCCTCTTAAAGATAGCTCACGAATTCTCACGATGGCTTGAAGCATGCAAAAGTGTCCATTTTAAGGTAAGGTACAAAGCTGGACATGTTGAAGTGGACTTAACTTTCACTTCTGGCTACATTTGGGAAGCCACAGGGTGCCATAGATAGCCAGAACACACAATTCTTTTTCAGTATGCTTTGCTCACTACACAGCATGCTTCTTGCATGTCTGCAACATCATCTTTGCATTTATTTAATGGATTTCAAGAAAGGCATTTGAAGGTTTTTACGTCTCTTTTGATTAACAAGTGACATTACCAAATAAAGTGCTAACTGCACTCGTACTTAGCACAACATTTTTAGGTTCTTCAAGGGAATGGCCTTTCATTTGATGCAAGAAAAGAAGAAATGAAAATTGCCATATTAGTATCACTTTACCAAGTCAGCAAGATCAGTAAGAAGAATAAAATAGCCTGACAAGTAGGGTGAAAAAAGAATTAAGTACTGCAATTGAATATGCCCATGAAAGGTAGGGCACGAATAATGCTCCAGAAACAGGAACTAAAACTGAGGACACGAAACACAGCCAACTAGGTTACGGTGAATACACATGTACAGCAGGCATGGCATAAAATGCGACATCTCAACTTCAAGCATAACTTGCACATGCGATTGCTGAAGTGACCACGTTGTGTCACAACAAGTTGATTCTGTAAAGGTGGTGCTTCTGATGCATGTGTTAGTGCCACATTGAGGCACTGTTTCATTTAGTTGACCATCAGCAATTGGTGATTTATTTTGTTAAAATGTACAAGTGCATTTCACAGTTCATTACAAATGTGCGGCTGTGCGGCCATTAGTTATCGAGATCTGTTAATGATTCCGACTCTATGACTTACTGTACCTTCCACACACCACACCGTGATATGGAAATCATTATACTGATGGCATGCGTGTGATCGCCTTTGGAAGGAAACTATGGTTACAAGTTTTGAGTATTCAGCCACACCTTTACATGTTCATCTACTTACAGGCATGTACAGTGGTTTCAGTCTGGACCAAAGTGCCGCACATGTCTCTTGCGCGGCCTCACGAGCTGTGGAAATGGCCACACGAAATTATAGGGCAATGTCTTGCATGAGGGTTTCTGAGGACAGATACCTGCATTTAAATTTAGTTTGTTTCTAGTCAGTCATTGCAGAACCATATAAAGATTTTATATTGTCATAACTAAATTCAATTGCAACTCGAACCAAATATGGATACTCTGTATAGTTATTACATGTGGTTCTTAGGTGTATTACAGGCACAAATGTTGCATGAGAACAGAAATCTTTAGTTCCAAGGGTCTCTGGCCACTGGATATTTGTTTGAGCATCGTATTGCACAGGTCCTTTCTTCTATCTGTTCAACAGCCACATAAAAAAAGAATAAAACAAGTAACGAAATGAGCTTGTGTATGCAAGTACTTTAGGGGCCATGGCACTAAAGCTCTGTAATAACAGGAAGTCGTACAACACTCAAAACTTGCCATCGATGAAGTACTCCTTAAACAACTAATGTGCCCTCCACATTCTATTCTGCAGCACTGTTTTTATGTATGCACATTAAATTAGCCCGACGACCATGTGAGGTAATGAAAAACGTGGTAAAAGAGATTTACTACAATAGAAATTTTTCGAACTATTGGCAAGCAATTTCTCTTGTCATATTGTCATCACTAAAAAGTAGCATAAATTATGCAAATTGAAGTTGAAGTGCATAGCTGTGTAGGCAAAGCACTTTTGTACATAATCATGATATATATCAACACAACGCAATGCTTTCAATAGAGGTGTAAAAATTCTGCACTTCATAGATTACGCTTACAAAACTGCTGTGCCTTTGTTTGAAAACATTATCCGTTGTCCTGCCATGACTTCGCTACTGCCAACTGGTTTTGGGAACTCCTAGCCACATCAGCTGGCTAGTTTTTTTAGAAAGTTCGAGTGTTTACAGCTTACATATTGTCAAACACAATGGCCACATGCAGCTGAAATCAAGGTGATGCTACACAATCAAATAAGAAATGAAATGCAAGACACATTGTAAGATTTCTGCATATCTTGCAAGACAACAGTCCTCAATCCATAGTGTGCACGTGCGTCACGCAGCGCTCCTTCGTCACTTCCAAAATCGCGAACACTTTTTAATTGACAGCTCACCCGCACTGTCGATGATCAACTTACTTTTGAAGAACGTTAAAATCACATAAACAAACGAGACTCGAACGTTTTCAAACAACGCTTTCTTAGAAAATATAGAATCGCAATGCACATTTAATGCTCTGACGAGGAACCATCTTGAGTTAGTATTAGGCTTTGTTTCAACGCGCAGCGAAATGTTTTAATTCGTGCGCAACTAGCAATGTAATTAATTGGCGGTAATGCGATAACTGGTATACGTACCGTGGTGAAGAATTCACTCTCGGCGTGCCGCGTTTGCCATGACCGGCGCACCCACCACCTCCGCTGGCGTTGATCCTCCAGCATCATTTGGGCCAAAAGGACCTTCTTCTTTAACAGAAGCAGTCGCTTTCGGCGCTTCGTCAAAACCATGTCGGCGACCCGCGAACAACAATAACAGGCAGCCGAACTAGAGTGAAAGGTCTGTCTAATCAAACACGACACAACGCTGACTACTGCCACTGTTGCCAACATCTTGAAGCAACTCCTTCTAAACTGAGTGGTAGTTACACAGGCGTGCGTATACAAACTCACTACGTTTCTCGGAATAGATTGCAGTAACTAAATTTTTTGAGTTACTTTTTATATTTCGTTATGTTGAAGTCAAGAAAGAGAGGACTTTTATGTACTTTTTCTTTTGTAAGCACATTGCTGGTCAGGCAACGGTGCGAAAGGCGGAGCCTCAACTATCCGGCGAACCGGCAGTTTTTGCTCCATGTGTCTCAAAACGTCGCATGCGGCACGCCGCACCATGTGACGCCGCACGTCGCATCGCAGAGAAAATCGCACGTCTGTGTCGCGCTTTACACAGACAACACTTCGTCTCCCTCTTTTCGTGACGGAAGGACGCCGGACGCGCTGAAACGCGCATGGGTCAAAGCAACGCAGTGCGGCGCGCTCCTGCGAGTATATGGCAGGACTGGTGCGTGGCGTGGCAACGCTGGCGTGACGATACCATACGAACGCCGGCGAACACGCGCACCGCGTCACGTCAAAATGTATTAGCGTCTTAACTGTGGCATGTAGTCATGTTCTCACGTGACACGCATTTCATGATTATCAGGTTTGCACCAGTCACATACCTTCATCATCCATTGGCGTCACGTAACACCAAGTTTGGCACATGTAAAGCTAGCGAAACGGCCAAGGGCGCATCATGAGCGTGGCATATAGTCATGTTGTTGCATGACACGCATGTGCTATTTACCTATGTCATCCGTTCGCGTCGTGTAATACTGAGTTAGGTACATGTGAAGGTAGTCAAAGTGCCGCATGCGCATCATGAGCATAACATGTAGTCATGTTGTTACATGACATGCATCTCATGTTTAGCATGTTTCCACCAGTATCATACCTTCGTAATTCATTGACGTCCCCTAATACCAAATTTGGTATAAGGAAAGCTAGCGAAACGGCCACCAGCGCATTATGAGCGTGGCATGTAGTCGTGTTGTTACATGACACGCATCTCATGATTATCATGTTTGCATCAGTCACATACCTTCGTCACCCATTCACATACCGTAATATCAAATTTTCTATAAGTGACGCTAGCGAAACGCCCACGAGTGCATCATGAGCTTGGCATGTAGTCATGTTGTTACATGACACGCATGTCATGATTGTCATGTTAGGGTCTGTCGCTTGTGTGCGCCATGCAATCATGTGATACCATACCAGTTTTTAAACTTGCCATGTGAACGAAACCACCGCAAGAGCTGCATGCACATGAAATGTAGATTATGACATTTATGACATCCATACAATGATTTTCATGCTACGACTGGTCAGATATGTTTGTCATACAGTCATGTTTTGTCATACCAAGTTTGGTATCGATACCTTTATCGAAACAGCCAAAAAAGCTAAAAGTAGTAGGCGGCTGATATATACATGATAGATAGATAGATAGATATGTCCAAACACGTTGAAGTTCGCTAATAAATGCTTCGCATTTATTACCATGTAACCCTCTTTACGTATGAAATATAAAGAAACGACAAGGTATTGGGGTACTCTCTTGACTATATTCGGCGTTCCTTTGAACAGAGGTTCAACATATTTTATTTGGGCCTAATCACCATCAACTTGCGTTTCGACTGTGCAGACGAATATTTACATCTTAATGAAATTTTCATGTCGGCAACTCTTTTTTCTACACCGTCTGCCTCAGCCTCAGCAAACATAAAAAAAAATTCACGGGACAATATGTTCAGATTAGCTATATATTGAGGATATTGGAGCTGGAAATAAACAATAAAGCGTACACGTACTCACAAATGTCATTACTTTCAAATGACTGCCTTATTTATGCCATACGTCAGTGGTGTCAGGAGAGCTTAGTCGGTGTTCATCCAGCGGAATTCGTAACGCTTGCAATTCTAACACTGAATTCGATTCAGCTACAAGCTGGGATGAAGGCTACAAACCATTGCCGAATATAAATAGACAAGCAGTCATACGCAGCAGTAACAATATTTTCGTCTGGTTAGAACGATTTTTTAGAATACTTTTTAAGAATGTCTGGGTAGAACAAGCGCATTAACCCAAAAAGTCGTGAAATAGGCTGATTCACACTTCCCCGTGAATAGCCAGATTGCGAATTATTCACACAGTTGTGCTTCTAGAGGGTACCTAAGCACAAATGCCCTAAGTAAACATTCACCTGTGGGAGGACGAATGCGGACAAACCAGCAATACAGGTCAAACAAGATTATTTACTGCTTTAGTAAAGACTGCACTATAAATTACTAAAGTAAGAAATACCATTTCCTAATCTTCAAATGGCCTTCAAGCACACAGCAGGGAAACGGCTTACTTCTTCGAGATGTGATTCTAACTGATTTCAACAGTTGTGCCGGTCGTCAGTAATGCCAACAGCGTCACTTCGACGCTGTCCTGTTCACCTCAATACCGAAAATCAGCTTTGGTATTTTACAAAGACTAGCTCCTTAGAAGCCAACTGCAACAAAATTTTACTTGGGCGTAAACAGCCACAATTATGTAGCATGTATAGTAAGTTGCGATAACGACAGTGAAATATCTTGCAGTCGCGTATTTAATGGTTTTATTGCCAGCAAACGGATGACGTGAAGCTCTATAGCGGTATGCCCAGGCAAATCGGACAGAACCGCACATGACGATTGCTACAGAACATCACCACGCCGCTCCTTGTGAGCAATCCTCCCTCCCGCTGAATCGCTGTTTCCAGCGTTGAAGCCGCTTTCAATGCGGCGTGTTTTAAACGCGTCTGTGCGTTTGTGCTGCCTTGGCATCTAAAGACAGCAGGTTCAAAAAGCGTTCTTGCTGCATCGAAGTCAATGAAATGTCAAGTTGAACCCAAGCAGCGTTTCTGATTATGGAGGTCAGACCCTGCAAAACGATGAGTGGGAAGGCCGGAACAGCGTTCAATAAGAGACCTGTTCACGCAAGTTACCATAGAAAAAACACACACAGTAAGGCACGTGTTCGTGATGCGCGCGCTCGAGGAGCGCGAGACATTTTCGCTGTCGTTCACGTCAGTTACACTCAGTCGTAATGACGCCGTTTTTTCAGTTTCGTTTTCTAAAGCACAATCGTTTGGAAGCTTTATTCTAAGATGAGGGCTTGTATGCTGAAGGCGATATTTAGCAGGCAGCACTACCTATAGCTAGACTACCTATAAATTGACGTTTTGCGGAGTTCCACGTTTTGTTGCAGCTGGCCTTTAAGCTGAGCGTTAGGTAGCCACTAAATTTGAAAAAAAAAACTGCCGTCATAATATACTGAGTCGTTTTATTCATGCCCTCTTTTTAAGCTGCAGCGTCACTCCTGTACGCGAGCGCCTATTTGCGTGGCTTGAACAGTGCAGGGGAATATATGAGTAAGAAAAGTGTCCCCGCCATCTGAATCAAGTCTATGAGGACGACTGGGGTGAAGCTGCTATACTCATCGATAAAACTGTGAAAAATTTGCCAACGCATAAAATAAACACTCGACCCTTGGCTAGAGGGGTGCTTGTATATATATTTATACACACAAAGTTTACACTTTACATATCGGTGCGTTTACATAACCCTATACAGAGACAATATCTAGTCAATTACATAGCGCTTAAATTATATTAAGAGGTTTAATTAGTAATTACAGAGCTGTGGGACGCGTTTTCTTTGAAGATTACAAATCGTGGTGGGTGAAGTACGTGGCCAAAGGACATTGGATAAAAAACTGTAGTTTTGACATGAGACTGCTCATCGCTGATGAAGGCGATGGTAGTGAGGTTGTTGTCAAACAACCAGTGGTCGCATGCCCTACAGCTATGGCCGAAAGAGCGATCATGAAAGTGGCGCTTAAACCGCGTGTAGACGCCACCAAGATAAGGTAACGATCGTGGGTTCCCACGACCACTCCGATTCGAGGTCTTCCAGCCACCGCTTGCGTGCCGCTTCAGCTTCGTGGGCTATCAGCAGCCTGGCAAGTCCGCCCCCTCGACACAATATCAGCAACGAATATTCAACGCTCAACCACCCTTAAAGTGTATATTGCGAATACAAATGCAAAATTGTGTGAAAACGCAGTTTGTTTTGTGAAAATCATTTTCAAATCACACAATTTTTCTAATGCGCCAGAATAATAAGATCAATTCAACATGTGCTTCTAACAGTCCTTTTGTTGAATTTAAAAAAAATGGCATGCCACTAAAGTGAAAACTGTGCATAAAGAAATTTTTGACCTGTTATCATTGTGCCTAATATAGTAGCTACAAAAGTTTTTGAAGTTTGTGGTTTTGATAGAAAATGCAGTACACTTGAAGGTCGTGCTACATCTGCTTCATATATTATTTTCCTTGTCGCATTATAAAGCGCTTGGGATGCGTGCGTTCAAGCCAGTTATCTTCTAGTGCATTTGTGAAGATGTTTTCAAAAAAGCCATTGCTTTTTATTGCAGATGTATGGCCCTTTTTTGTTGCATCATCATTCGACCAGTATTGGACGCGAGGGCCTTCACTAGAGAGACCAGCGCTGCCATCATTTTGACGTCACAGATAAAATGCCTGTGCTCACCTTTAGATATGATGCCTGCGCTCACATTTCACGATAAAAATTGGACACCAAAGTGCCACCAGGGGCACCAATTCGTAGTTTGCTTGTTCGTATTATCAGGTTTTACCACTTTTTTAAGCACTGAGCTTCAAAAGAAAGGAAAGAACGCACAGTGTCCAGAGCAAAAGCACACGAAATGCGGTGTTCTAGCAGACAGCACAACCCGGCATCTTATGCATGACGTCAACATGTAGGTGGCGCCACGGTATGTCCCAGAGGCCAAAAGTTCCGCAGCTGGGTCTCTCTGCGTCATCAGCCTTCTCCTTGTCAAGTGTCCTCCCCGTTGCCTCCCATTATCACAGCAGATAAACGTGGTAAAGAGTCCTCATAACCTTCTGAAATATGCTGCGCAGGCTTTCATCAATATACTTCAGTATACTAGCACGGTCGCTGCATAAAAACAAAGTTCGGCCTGCTGCGTCACGTCACCGTCAATGGGCAAGCGCGTCTAGGTGAGTTGACAGCTTTAACGTGATACCGTTAGAGAGTTCGTGTCGCAGAAATTCCGCCGTCGGCATCAACGCTGTTGGTTGTGAGCAAAAAATTATACGTGAGTGAATAAGCTCATTAGAGAGATCACCGCAAGAGGCCGCCACTTGTGCACGCGCGCGCGCGCGATCACACTAAAAAAGCCATGCAATCGAAGAAAAAAAAGAAAGAAAAGAAGTGCTCAAAGTCACGAGGCGCGAGTGACGTGGTTTTTTTTGCCCCTGCTACCCCTCCCATTTTAGCTTCCAGCACTTTCGTCGGGAAGAGAACAGATAATTTCATTTCATTTCATTTCATTTATTTTACCCTCAATCGCACATAGCTTTACAGAGGGGAGTGGAGTACAAAAAAGATAATAAACTATGAGCAAGAGCAAACATCATCATCATCATCATCATCATCATCAGCCTGACTACGTCCACTGCAGGACAGAGGCCTCTCCCATGTTCCGCCAGTTAACCCGGTCCTGTGCTTGCTGCTGCCAATTTATACCGGCAAACTTCTTAATCTCATCTGCCCACCTAACCTTCTGTCTCCAACTAACCCGCTTCCCTTCTCTGGGAATCCAGTTAGTTACCCTTAATGACCAGCGGTTATCCTGTCTACGCGCTACATGCCCGGCCCATGTCCATTTCCTTTTCTTTATTTCAACTATGATATCCTTAACCCCCGTTTGTCCCCTAATCCACTCAGCTCTCTTCTTGTCTCTTAAGGTTACACCTACCATTTTTCTTTCCGTTGCTCGCTGCGTCGTCCTCAATTTAAGCTGAACCCTTTTTGTAAGTCTCCAGGTTTCTGCTCCGTAGCTAAGTACCGGCAAGATACAGCTGTTATATACCTCCCTCTTGAGGGATAGTGGCAATCTACGTGTCATAAATTGAGAGTGCTTGCCGAATGTGCTCCACCCCATTCCTATTCTTCTATTTACTTCAATCTCGTGGTTAGGCTCTGCGGTTACCTGCCCTGAGTAGACATAGTCTTTTAGAACTTCAAGTGCACTATTACCTATCTCGAAGCGCTGCTCCTTTCCGAGGTTGTTGTACATTACTTTAGTTTTCTGCAGATTATATTGAAGACCCACCTTTCTGCTCTCCTTGTTTAACTCCGTAATCAAGAGTTGCAATTCGTCCCCTGAGTTACTCAGCAATGCAATGTCATCGGCGAAGCGCAGGTTACTAAAATATTCTACATTAACTCTTATCCCTAACTGTTCCCATTCTAGGCTTCTGAAAACCTCCTGTAAGCACGCGGTAAATAGCATTGGGGAGATTGTGTCTTCTGCCTTACACCCTTCCTGATTGGTATTCTGTTGCTTTCTTTATGAAGCACTATGGTAGCAGTTGATCCCCTGTAGATTTCTTCCAGAATGTTTATATATACTTCATCTACGCCCTGCATCCGCAGTGTCTGCTTGACGGCTGATATTTCTACTGAATCAAAGGCCTTCTCGTAATCTATGAAGGCTATGTATAGTGGTTGTTTATACTCTGAGCATTTCCCTATTCCCTGATTGATAGTATGAATGTGGTCAATTGTTGAGTAGCCTGTTCGAAATCCTGCTTGTTCCATGGTTGATTGAATTCTAATGTTTTCTTTACTCTGTTAGCAATTACCTTTGTAAATAGCTTGTATACTACAGAGAGCAAGCTGATCGGCCTGTAATTCTTGAAGTCCTTGTCATCTCCTTTCTTATGTATTAAGATGATGTTAGCGTTCTTCCAAGACTCTGGTACCCTTCCCGTCAGGAGGCCCCTCGTAAACAGGGTGGCTAGTTTTTCTAACACAATCTGTCCTCCATCTTTCAGCAGATCTGATGTTACCTGATCCTCACCAGCAGCTTTGCCTCTTTGCATGCTCTCCAAAGCTTTTCTGACTTCTTCTATCGTTACTGGTGGGGTGTCATCTGGGTTACTGCTAGTTCTTATAGTATTAAGGTCGTGGTTGTCTCGGCTACTGTACAGATCTCTGTAAAACTCCTCCGCTATTTTAACTGTACTATCCATATTGGTAGTTATTTTGCCCTCTTTGTTCCTTAGTGCATACATCCGACTTTTGCCTATCCCAAGTTTCCTCTTCACTGCTTTGACGCTTCCTCCGTTTTTCAGAGCGTGCTCAATTCTCTCCATGTTATACCTTCTTACATCGCATACTTTACGTCTATTAATCAGCTTCGAAAGCTCGGCCATTTCTATTTTGTCTGTTGTACTTGTCACTTTCATGATTTGACGCTTCTTAATTAGGTTCTTTGTTTCCTGGGAAAGCTTGCCAGTCTCCTGTCTAACTACCCTGCCTCCAACTTCCCCTGCACACTACGTAATGATACTCGTCACATTGTCATTCATTGTATCTACGCTAAGGTTGGTTTCCTCACTAAGAGCCGAGTACCTGTTCTGCAGCGACACTCTGAATTTCTGTACTTTTCCTCCCAGTGCTAGCTCATTGATTGGCTTCTTGCGTATCAGTTTCTGTCGTTCCTTCTTCAAATATAGGCGAATTCGAGACCGTACCATTCTATGGTCACTGCATCGTACGTTGCCAACCACTTCCACACCCTGCACGATTCCTGGGTGTGAAGTCATTATGAAGTCTATTTCGTTCTTATTTTCGCCATTAGGGCTCCTCCATGTCCACTTGCGGTTTTCTCGCTTTCGGTAGAAGGTATTCAAAATCCGCAAATTATTGCGTTCTGCGAATTCTACTAGTAGCTCTCCTCCGGCGTTCCTAGTGCCGATGCCATAATCTCCTAATGCCTGGTCTCCAGCCTGCTTCTTCCCTACCTTTGCATTAAAGTCGCCCATCACTATAGTATACTGTGTTTTTACCTTACTCATTGCCGATTCCACGTCTTCATAGAAGCTTTCAACTGAAGCGTCATGATGGCTGGATGTAGGCGCGTAAGCCTGTACTACCTTCATCTTGTATTTTTTATTCAGTTTAATTACAATACCTACCACCCTTTCATTAATGCTATTGTATTCCTCTATGTTGCCAGCTATGTTTCTGTCAATTAGGAGCCCCACTCCCAGTTCTCTTCTCTCTGCCAAGCCCCGATAGCAAAGGACGTGGCCATTCTGTAGCACTGTATAGGCCTTATCTGTCCTCCTAACCTCACTGAGCCCTATTATATCCCATTTAACACCCTCTAGCTCCTCGAATAGTACAGCTAGACTTCCCTCACTAGGTAAGGTTCTAGCTTTAAACGTTGCCAAGTTCAAGTTCCAATGGCGGCCTGTCCGGATCCAGAGATTCTTAGCACCCTCTGCTGCATTGCAGATCTGACCGCCGCCTTGGTCAGTTGCTTCGCAGCTGCTGGGGACTGAGGGCCGTGAGTTATTTGACGTATGCATGTGGGAGGTAGTGGCCAGATACTGTACCAGGGTGGCCAATCGTTCTTTGGTGAGGGAGTGCGTTCCCGGCAGTGGTTACCGGTGAGGCCGCACCCCAGGCCTCTTAATGCAGTTCAATCAACACGCAGATTTGTTTTTCCGGTTGGGAACTGCGCGACACCGGGATTTGAACCACAGACCTCTTGCATGCAAGGCGGATGCTCTAACCACTACGCCATCGCCGCATCCATGGACCTGCGTTATTATTTTTCATAGAAGTCAAAATTTCTTTTTTTTTTCATCAGTCCCTCTCTATATCACAGTGAAGCACTAGCGGAAATAGCCCACCTGCAAATAAATGTATTTTCACTGACACTCGCTGTCACCTGCCCCCTGACCCCTGCCACCTGTCTCTTTCAATGTGCAAGGAGCCCCTGGGAAATGTTAACAGGCTCTAATTGCAGATGGCGTTTATCCGTATTAGAATAAATATTCTGACTCGTCCTAGCAAACATAGTAGCATCAAATAGTAAAGCAAACATAGTAAACAGCAAACTTAGTAGCATTAAAATAATAAAGATTACAAGACATGTAAATTTGATGTTTGGCAATACACTGAATGTATGTGTAAGTACCATCAGAAAGATGGGGGAAACAGAGTACAATAATATAAATGTACAATATACACCTCACGCGTCATCACGTAAGTACTCCTGCATCACGTAAGTAATTGCAGCATGCGAGAACCCTTTGTGACGCCACTCGCACTGGACGCATTCTTCAATTTTTTTCGGCGTTGAATTCATGAAGCAATAAGCTCTTCCTGTCAATTCATTACATGGTTACTTTGAAAAGTGTCTCAGGGTCCTTTAACGCATTTTGTTCGACAGGTGTCACGACGAAAACAAGCCCGTTCGGTGATTGGTAGGCGCATTTTGGAGGCCACAAACTACGTTGAAAAATGCCGGGATAGTGCAGCCAACGCCACCCTAAACACACAGGAACTTTCAAACAGCTCTAAAAATACACAACTATGTCTATCTAGCGGAAATCATGTTGTCAAGAGGCAGTGGTTATGGCTCCACCGTCGTAGACGAATCGAAGACGAAGAAGCGGACTGAGCG
Source organism: Rhipicephalus annulatus (assembly GCA_013436015.1). NCBI lineage: Eukaryota > Metazoa > Arthropoda > Arachnida > Ixodida > Ixodidae > Rhipicephalus > Rhipicephalus annulatus. The sequence goes on along the minus strand of WOVY01002735.1, from coordinate 109,801 downwards.
CGCGAAAGGCTGGCAGCCCTGGTGGTTCTCATCTACTTGTAAATATGGTAATACACTCATTTCTTTCTTCCGTGTGTTGGTATTCCCCGTAACAAATTGGTGGACGTGCTGGGTTACGAAGCGCCATACAACGGAGCTCCGAAGTGGTCGTCAAATTGGAGATTCCGGGATGGAACACGGGACTGATCCCACGGCCACCTCTCTATCGGCCTCGAAAGCGCCTGCACCATCCGCGGCAATGCCTCCACCAGCCCCACTCCCACCCACGTACGTACTGACGCATCAGGAGCATCCAGGAACGTTCTGTGGTGCAAACGAAGTTGATGTCGGTGACTGGATAGCCGACTACGAACGTACCAGTGCGCTCAACCGGTGTGACCCGACTCTCATGGTGGCCAACGCGCTGTTTTACCTGAAAGGCACGGCCAAAGTCTGGTACGAGAACCATGAGGAGGAGATCGGTAGTTGGGACACCTTCAAGGAGAAGCTTCGTGACTTAATCGGGAAGCCCATCGGCCGAAAGGCGGCTGCACAGGAGTTGTCTATACGTGCTTTGACGTCCACAGAGCCGTATATCTCACACATACAGGACGTGCTAGCTCTATGTCGTAAAGTTGACAATGACATGTCGGAGTCTGATAAGGTTGACCATGTCCTCAAGGGGATAGCGGACGATGCGTTCAACCTGCCATTGTGCCGGAACTGTGTGACCTTCGAGGAAATTATTCAGGAATGCCGGCGTTTTGCTCTGGCTAAAAGCAGGCGCATTTCAAGATCATTAACCCGACTGCCGAACACCGCCGTGACGTCCTCCTGCAAAGATGGGTTGACCTCTCGTCGGCAGTCTTCACCGGCGTCTGAAATTACGCGAATCGCCCTGCGGGAAATCGAAGCAATGACACCTGCTCTTCCCGCCAACGGCCACATCGATTCGCAAGTACCTCAGGTTTGCTTGGTACAGTCGATTGTGCGGGAAGAACTCAGCAATTGGGGCTTCGATGTGTGCGCGGTTGCTCAGTCTCGACCAAATAGCTTCCGTTCAAGCTCGCCCCCTCGTCCCAGGTCACCGCCCCAGGAACGGTCTTGTCCACGCTCTCGCAATCCGGCCGAACGGAGAAGTGCGGATGATCGTCCGATCTGCTTTAACTGCCGCCGCATAGGTCATGTCGCACAGCATTGCCACAACCATTGTTCTTCGTCCCGAACTCAGTATAACACTGCTCGATGTGCCAACAGCTACCGCCTTTTCTAGCCCACTACGCTGATCGCCGACAACTACTGCCGCCTTCCACCCCACACTTTTTATGCCCCTGATACGCAGCACAGCCGCTCACCGTCGCCTCGACGTCATCAGTCTCGTTCGCCGCCTGGACGTCGCCCGTCGTCCCCTTTTCCTCTACGACGACGCCCGACATCTCCGCTCGATTCCCACCAGGCAAACTAAGAGGTGAAGCATCCTCGATACCGACCTCAAATCTTCTCCTCGTACTGCCGACACGACGAAATTTCATCGATGTCGACGTTGACGGCCTGACTGTTTCTACACTTATTGACACTGGGGCGCATATTTTTGTGATGAGTGCTCGACTTCGTCGCCACCTGAAGAAAGTGCTTACACCAGCTGCTCCTAGCATCATACGTGTCACCGACGGAAGAAGTCTTGCCATCACAGGAATGTGCACCACACGCATCACAATCGCCGATCACCGCACATCTGTTCTCTTTGCAGTTATTAAGCAGGGCCCCAATGACCTGATTCTTGGATTGGATTTTTCTCCCCTCATGCCACTCTCATCGACTGTGCAACCGGCGTTTTCCAACTTGAACTGCCTTGACTTGGGGCTGTGCCGTCTTCACCGTGACACTGCTTGTGCGCTGTTGATTATGTTCGGTTGTCACCGCAAGCCACCACGTTTGTGGCCTTAACAATATCACCAGCTCTTCCTGACGGTGACTACATAGTGTCTCCAACAGTAGATGTATTGTTGGTCCGAAGTGCTGCTGTGCCACATACCATTGTGACTATCGTGGACAACTACGTTCAGCTTCCGCTCCTCAACTTTAGTAGTTCGAGCCAAGTTCTCCCGCAAGGTATTTCGTTAGCCCATGTTTCCCCACTTGATGCATGTAGCATCGTGGCACTAGGCTCTGAAGGTTCCTCGTCCCTATTGCAGCCAGCCGAGCAAACGCACTTACCGACGAAATCACGATGATGATTGCCCCTGATTTTCTGCCTGACTCCACCACGTTCTGACCACCTACCGAGGTATTTTCGACATCGATGACCACCTTTTAGGTCAAACGTCCGTCATGCGACATCAAATACATACCGGTGATGCTAGCCCTGTTAGATGGTGACCATATCGTGTTTCTTAGTCCGAACACCAGGTCATACAACGAGAAGTCGATAAGATGCTCTCCAAAGGAGTCATAGAGGCCTCTTCAAGTCCATGGGTGTCACCTGTTGTTTTAGTCAAAAAGAAAGTTGGCAGTTGGAGATTTTGCGTTGACTACCGTGCCTTGAACAAGATAACCCACAAAGACGTATATCTGCTGCCACGAATCGACGACACCCTTAATCGCCTTAATGGCGCGTGATACTTTTCATCTATAGATCTGCGTTTGGGCTATTGGCAAATTTCTGTCGACGACTTAGACCGAAAAAAAACTGCCTTCGTCACACCGGATGACCTTTATCAGTTCAAGGTTATGCCTTTTCGGGCTGTGCGATGCCTCGGCAACGTTCGAACGCATGATGGACTCTCTCCTGCGTGGTTATAATTGGTCCATCTGCCTTTGCTACCTCGACAATCTGACAGTTTTTCCCCAATATTTGAAAGCCACCTAACTCGTTTGTCGACTATTCTAGCCATTTCCCGTCGAGTGGGGCTCCAGCTGAACTCGAAAAAGGGCAATTTCGGTCGAAATGAAATCCCTGCCCTTGGTGATTGCGTAAGTGCTGCTGGAGTTCATCCGGACCCTGGCAAGATTAGCGCTGTGAAGAACTTTCTTTTGCCTTCTTCGACCAAAGGTGTTCGTTGTTTTGGGGCTTATGCTCGTACTTACGACGTTTTATACGCAATTGCGCTACAATTGCACGACCACTAACTGATCTTTTCAAGACGAACGCGCCCTTCTCGTGGGGCCAAGGCCAAGCAGCTGCGTTTGCCAAGCGGATCGACCTGCTCACTTCCCCACCAATACTGGCTCACTTCGACCCGTCCGCGACGACTGAAGTTCGCACAGACGCCAGTGCTCACGGCATCGGCGCCGTCTGCGCTCAACACCAGGGAGGCCAAACACGTGTTATTGCGTATGCCAGCCGCCTGCTCTCCACATCTGAGCGAAACTAGTCGATAACGGAGTGCGAGTGTCTTGTGCTGGTGTGGGCTGTAGCGAAATTTCGCCCCTACTGGTATGGCCGGGAGTGTTCAGTTATTACGGACCACCACGCTCTGTGTTGGTTGTCGTCACTCAAGGACCCAACTGGTCACCTAGGTCGCTGGGCTCTACGTCTTCTAGAGTATAAATTCGACGTAATTTATAAGTCTGGCAGGTTGCACCAAGATGTGGATTGTCTCTCGCGCTATCCGGTGGACCCTGCTAGCCTCGCTGTCCATGAGAGCGATTCTTGTGTGCTCGCCTTATCTGATTTGCGCGACATCGGTACAGAGCAGCGCCGGGACGCAACCCTCAAGACGGTCATTGAGCGAATATCTTCAAAACATTCCAACCCTTAGCTCCGTCAATATCTCTTCCGCAACGAAATTATGCATCACCGCAACATGAAGCCTGATGGCCCAGAATTTTTGCTAGTTATTCTCCGACACCTACGTGCGACCATTCTTTAACATCTGCACGATGCTCCGACGGCAGGACACCTGGGGTTTTTATGAACCTATCACCGCGTGCGGCAACGGTTCTTTTGACCTGGCCTGTATAAACTTGTGCGCCGCTATGTCGCTGCTTGCGAGCGCTGTCAGCGTCGCAAACGTACTGCTCTCCGTGCGGCTGGCCTCCCACAACCTATCGACATTCCCCCGGAACCATTCTTCCGTGTCGCTCTCGACTTGATCGGTATTTTCCCGACGTCCGTGTGATGCAACAAATGGATCGCTGTCGCAACTGACTATGCGACCGGATACGCTATAACTCGTACCTTGCTAAGTAGCTGCGCTACAGACGTCACAGACTTTCCACTGAACGACGTAATTCTGCGGCATGGGGCTCCGCGCCAGCTTCTGACGGATCATGGCCGCTGCTTTCTCGCAAAATTTATCGGCGAAATGTTATCGGCGAAAGTTATACCGAACATCATCTTACTACTGTCTACCATCCACAGACCAACGGTCTCACGGAGCGCCTCAACCCAACTCTTACAGACATGTTGTCCATGTACGTCTCTTCTGACCACCGTGATTGGAACGCAACTCTCCTTACGTTACATTTGCATACAATTCGTCAAGGCATGACACCGCCGGCTATTCTCAATTCTTTCTTCTGTACGGCCGCGACCCTGCGTTGCCATTCGACACACTCCTTCCTTCATATACCACTGAACCAACAGCGCATGCTCAGGACGTTGCTTCTCGAGCCTGAGTCGCTCGCCAAATCGCGCACACGAGGCTCACTGCTTCTCAGGCCTCACAAAAAGTCCGATACGATGACTGGCACTGTGACGTTGACTACCTTGCTGACTCTCTCGTCCTACTTTGGACGCCGCATCGACGTGAAGGCTTGTGCGAGAAGCTCCTCCCACGATACACAGGGCCCTACAAAGTTCTCCGCAAGGTCACCGACTTCGACTACCTCATCACTCCCGTTCAACCTCACTCGTCTTCTGCCACAACACCTACTGATGTTGTTCATGTGTAACGACTAAAATGGTACTATACTGCCAGTTCTGATTCACTTCGCGGCGCATTATGGCGCTTCGTCCACCGGGGGTGATGTCACGAGGCAGTGGGCATGGTCCCACCGTCATAGAACATTCGAAGAGGAAAAAGCGGACTGAGCGCGTGAAAGGGCGGCAGCCCTGGTGGTTATCACCTACTCGTAAATAGTGGTAATACACTCATTTCTTTCTTCCGTGTGCTTGTAATCTCCGTAACAATATCATGCCTTTCCAGAGGCATTGATCTAACAAACAGCAAACGCTAGGTAAGGTGCTGCCATCTGTGAGGCATTGTGAGACTCTTTATGACCTCAGAGATGGCGAGCGTGTGGCGTGTATCTTGTAGGCCATGCGCCTCTTGTTTTAGATCAAAATCCTGTATGTACTATTGCCGCACGCGTGTTGGTACATTTACGGTGTGTACGTCTGTGTGTGCAGGTGTGTATGTAACAAAACATATTAAGAAGTATGCATTTAGTGGCTGAAGGGCGCACTAAGGGCGCATCTTGCTATGACTTTCAACTCTTAATAGCGAGTTTGAGGGTCTCCTAATTTTTTAACGCATTTTCGGACAGGGCGCTGGCGCTCCACCCGTCTAAGCGGATAGCACTTCGTGTTTCAGTGTGGTGGCGGAGGATTTGTGCGTGTCCGTGTGCTTTTTCATGGGCTTTCTTGTGCTTATTATGTGTGCGATCATTTGTGGGGTGCAGTTTGCCTCGTGTTCTTTTTTTGTGATCGAGTACGTTTCTATAGTGCGCGCGTCTCTAGTAGGCGCTTTTTAGTGGTGCGACGTCACGAAGCTGTTGTGTGCCGCTGAGCAGCTCGAACGCAAAAAAAGATACTACATTGAAGTGCGATGTATTCTCCTGCAATCTGCAGCTTTAAGAAGTGTATCGGAATGCCTATTATTCGTAACAAAGCACTAATTTTTGTCACAAACGAGCACTGAAGCAAAGGCGTGCCGTGGCCTACAGATGACAGCATCAAATAACCGCGTCAAGCGTTCTCGGTGCTTTCGCGGTGCATTTCAATGGGCCAATACGACAGCCCTTGGAATCTTCCTGACGATCAACTCTCCATAAACAGAATCAGTGTCTTTTTTCATTTCAGGTGAGACATACGGCAGCATTCATGAACAGTATTGAGGCCAATACCAGGCCCGTGATATGCACATAGAGCCAATGGGGACAGCGATTTGGAAGTGACGGTAGCAGCATCTGTGTTCTGTAGGTAAACGCACTTAGAAAAGAAAATGTATATAATTTGCATCAGTAACAAATATTACAACAACAATAAGAAAATAACACATTTCGTTGAACTGAGTGTTATAATTTTATCGATTTCAAGGAGTTGTGTGAATGAAGAAACCATTGTGCGAACCATTTTGTTGGTTCCAGTGATTACCATCTGTTCGCCAGTCGCATCGTACCAAACCACAACATGGCTGCTTGCAATCGGCAGCTAACTGGTGGTTTATGGTGGGCAGGTTGTGCTCTTAGAGCGCTTTAAACGGTTTGTAATCGTTTTCATTACCTTCATTTTCTCGAAATGTGGTAGCTACACGTAAGACATTTGTAGATTGTCCTAGTTGCGCGATCACAGAAGAAGAGCAGCGCAAGTGGCCGATACACAAGAACCCTAATAGCGGCAGCATTTCTATGGTTCCGTCCGGTTCCGTTAACGCGCGCACAGTTCACACACTCAGCAAATGGCACAGGCAGTGTTTGCAGACTGTAGACCAAATCACTTGTGTATGCCTGTTAGTGCACCATATTTGTTTGAGTAGCACGTCATGGAATATGCATTGGTGTCATACGAACATGCACTGGCTGTAATCGGAGTGGAGGCTCTCTCAGCATCGAATTTCATGACCGCTGTTTAACTTTTTTTGCATTTTGTGCTAATAAGGCGTTCGCGATCGAGAAACCCAATTCCACGCCGGAGAATGGGTCATGTGACACCCTAATGCATACGCAAACGGTCATAATATGCACATATGTTCTGACAAGGGTATATGAATAAATATATTGTAACATATTGAATGCGTCACCTACATATACATTGTGCAATACAGTTAGTCATATCCTCATCATGCAGGCACACCTAGATTAGAGAAAGTGTTTCAAAAAGTTTTCACCCAACGAGACGACACCAGCGTCGATTGATAGCGCATAACAGCACCAAAGTTCGGGTTTTGGTCACATTGCAAAAAAAAAAATAACCGTGTCGTTATCCAATACTTCCTTAACACATACTTTAGGTTTGAATGCACATTGTACAGACAATAGGCAACAGACATTTGCACACATGAGTAAGCAAGTTCAAAAAGTTTTTTAAACGTGCAAATGTGGAGCAGAGCAGATGTTGGCACACTTTGCACCAGCTCGATGCAATTAAATGTGTGCATTAGGCTTTGCAAGTATTAAGACAGACAAGATACTCTGCACAGTTTAGAGTTAGAGGTTATGAGTTACCAAAAACGTTAAAAATTCGGTAAGCGACTGAAGAGCGAAATGTCAGTAAAGTACGTAAATAATAAAGTGAAGACAATGCAATGTTCATCACGAGCAGTCATGTCGTCTAAACCGTAGACTAAGAGCACAGCTTCTGCATACACCCCTTTCATTTTTGTCTGGCACAAATGTATGCAACCACTAAAGAGGCAGTTTGGCAGGCATTTCGTTATGTACGTACACGTATAAAAAGCTGGTAATTTGAAAGAAAGAAAAATAAGGCACCACAGTGGCACAGTGGTTACAGTGGTGAGCTACTGACCCGAAAGATGCATCTTTTCTAGCTGAAATGGTTGCATTTCGATAGAGGTTAAATAGATACTGGCAGTGCGTGTACAGGCGATGTAAGTGTACATTAAAACACTAGATGCTCAATATTACCTGAAACCCCTCAGTACAGAGTCACGTATTAAAAGAGCACTGCCATCGAATTTCAAAATTGAGATGTGCCCATCAATCGATCGCTTCCTAGGCATAGGTCTTACTGTCGAAATTTGACCGGCATACGTTGCGTGGAAGTCGTTTTAATTTTATGTGAAAGAGAGCAGAAAAGCTAAGCAGAAAAAACGGAAAATAGACTGCCCTGTGACATCAACACTAGTGCTACGTGTTTGGTGTGCTACGTTCCGCAACTACCATCCTGAGTGACGATGCTCTAGTAGCGATGACGTGTACGATCCGAGTGTTATTATCGTGGCGCCGAAGCGAAGAAACGCACTCGTTCGTCACGTCCGATCTTTGTCACACCAGTTTGAATGATTTCGTGAAATTATCAAGACAAAAACCACCTTTAGAAGAATGGAGCAAAAAAGAGCAAGAATAAACATGTGCTTGTTGGTCATCCTATTGGGGAATCGTTGTGAGTTGCCGGTGAGTTTCAGTCATCTAGTTCGAAGCACGAAAAAAAGCGCAATCAGGGTGTCTTTTTATCTCACGTATATGTTACACATCAACACGGCCACAAGCTATCAAAAGTGCAAGAGCGCGTGGTCAGATATCATCGCTAACAAGTAAAACGCAAATATTGTTGAATTTCAATTCATCTGTGGACTTTGCGTCCACCGTAAGAGTTGTAACACCGTGTTAACGGTGAGAGGCTGGATAGGTGGAGCCATCTGGAGGTGCAAAGTAGAACCTGACAAGAAGAAAACGTATTCTATTTCTCCGCTGATGCTCATTCGCGATAGCTCTATTGCATTGACCCCTCTGCGTGCACTTGAATGCTTTGCACGCAAAAACACACCAAAATAGCTTACTGAGACACACGAGCGAACTTGGCTGAAGCATGCATTCTCGGGAAACTCTGAAGTGCTGCTTGGAACGGCATCCATTTCCAAATCACTGTTCTGCAAAAGGTCGTATGAAGCAAAAATAATCCGCGACGTTGTGAATCGAGGGAATTCCAAGCTCCAGACTGTCGTATAGAACCCGAGTCGACATTTTGTACGGCAACGAAAGCAATGAAGGTGACAAGGCGTGACTGATGGTGTCCGCCTAGCCGACGAAATGTTTGTGGAGCAGCTGAGCCTGACGTCACTCTTTTCTGTGGAGAAGTGGTGAGCTGTGGCGTTACCTGGAGGTGACGGCGAGGTAGCGCCACTGCTGGTGCTCTCAGCGCTAAAAATTACGAGATTGCCAGCCGTTTTTGAATAGTGCTAGATCACCGTAATATAAACCAATAAAAGGGATAGTTATTCATCCCTAAATTGCGGTTTATGTCGTGAATTGTTGCTTCGGGGTCTATAGCTACTCGCTGACACAAAAATCTTGGCATGAGTAAATTTGACGGCAGTGGTCCTTTAAAGCATTTGTGATTTTGAATCTAATGTCAGTTGTTTATTTGTAAGTTTGCGGGTTTTTGTTGCAGCAATACTTTTCCAGGACTTGTTTTCTGTGTCTTTGTTGTCATGTACCAAGAGAGCCTATGCTATAAATCATGTGTAGGTTTTTTGTGTTGCAGACAGGGGAACAAGAATATAGGGCTTTTTGGCATCACTTGGTTTAGTTGTTTGCATTCGTTTGTGAAATGTACAGTGTTGGGAATTTCGCGTGTGACGTGGCTGTCCAATTGCTTGATGTAATTTATGCACGCCTCAGTGGCCGCTGATAAGGCACTGAACAGGTGCTCTGGAACACTATCTGCCTTGAGCAATGCAAAAAGTTGTTTTTTTTTCAGAGAGAACTCCACCATATTTGTCCAATATCGTGCCGCTGCATCTGCAGGCATTGGCCCTCAGGTTAAGGAAGTCCTTTACAAAGTTCCAGTGACATGATATATGACATTTGCGTATATCAAATCACTGTGTTCTAGTAAAGGTGCCTGCGTATTATCACAATCAAAGTCATGCAGTGCGCTCCGGCTAACAGCAGGTGTGCTGCTTAGTGACACAAATCCAGAAGCATCCTCGATATTTGTGACGAATTTATTTGTTGTCACATCACAGTTTTGTGTGCACATAGCCGCAAATGTTTTCCAATCCAAATATGTTTTAGGGCTGCTGTGATTGGTACCCATAGGGTGCTTCATTGCAACCATGCTTTTGGCAAGTAGTGGCAAAAATTTTCTCCAATCGGTCTTGTTGTAAACGACGTGTTAGGAGGTTTGAGAAATCCAATTCTGTTTTTAGATTTTGCCAAAGCTAAAGCAGGGCTTTGATTGTGATTTGCCATCCTTTGATGGTGTGTGGCTGCTTGTCTTGAAACCACCAAAGAGCCAGCCAGCAATCCAAGTTATCCGTTGCTCAAGGAATGTGTGTTCCGAACCACGTGACATGGCATACCTCAATTTGTCGTCTTGTTTTCTCGCTGCTTAACTGTTTATGCTGTCGAAGAGCTTGTCCATTGTCTCTATGATTTCTGTTGTAGCTTTTACATCTAGGGGGAGCTCTCCAATGGCCATGAGAGTGAGTAATGCAACAAAAAGAGATTCGCTGAAAACCTGAGTTGCAAGCTTCACTCTCATTTCAGCGAAAGGCATCTTGTAGTTGTGTTTATCCCTTAGTTTTTTAGCCAATTTACTGTTTAAATGTTCCGCAGGTTTGTTGGATACCGGATCTGTGTGACGCGTTTTTGTACAGGGTTTCAATGTGTTCCTAGACCACAACCTGTGGGCCAATTGTAAGTTTTAGTCGCTCAAATTGTTCCGTGTGCATCTGATTAGGTGTGGAGTGTCAAACATGAAATATACCCTTCCGTTGCTATCTTCAAAAAAAAGGGCCTATATAATAAATGGACAAGAATTTTTTAAAAACTCACATTGAGCCTTGATCACATATTACTGCTTTAATAAAAGACCTTTTGTTTCAAGCTGTTGAATTAAGTCAAGCAGAAGCCATCGCAACGCAAAGGCTGAAGTTGTATTGTGAGAGACCACGAAAGTGACTGGCTGCATCTAAGTTCTCAATATGCCAGACACCACCACAACAAGGACTGTGTTCACCAAATGAGAAGTCCTGCTATGTCTGTGATCTGAAAAGCCAATCACAATATCTTTGGACTGGTCATACATTAAACTTTGTTTCAAAGCTATTGCATCAATATTGGCAGACAGCACGCTTTGTCTTGAATTTGCCAGTTCTTAGTTGTAGATTGAATTATGTCCATGGCCCCAGGTATGATGCCAGGTGTCACGGGGATGTCTGCCAGCCAGTGCCTTAATGTTCTCACGTGCGGCAAGTGGAGCACCTCCCTCAAAGGCGATAGGCTTTTAGTGAACAGAAGAATAAGCCTACTCCATTTTTTTCATTTCTTTTAACCAGTGCTTTTTAAATTTTGGAAAAGAACAGAGCCGAATTGGAGCTTTCACCAATTCTAAAATATCTCTTGGTACATGTGGCTCAATCCTGTTCAGTGCCTCGAGTCGTGTTATATATTTAGCTTAATGTTTCTGTCTAATTCTTTCCGATGCCTTGCGGTACTTGCTTTTTTCAATTCACAAGGTTATTCATGTATTTTGTTTGTGTCTAGGGGTGTACACAGAAGCATGTTTTTTACGGGATGGTTTTGGTGAGGTTTGAAAACCTGTGGACATCGCTGCAGTCGGTGGAGCTTCTGAAAGCTCAGAGAGGCTACCGACACCAGGAGGACCTAGAAAACAATGTTAATCACGTTATTTCTGTGATTTAATGCATATTGAAGTATGAAATTATTATAAATCACATAGCCTATTACCTGTAGGTCAACAATGGAATTCATTACGCTTTTTAACAAGACGTCTTTATGAGCAAGACAGGGAGAATTTCAAAGGACGGTGGAAGCCAGAAGGGCTTGAAAAAGTTCACGAACACGTGGTGTCGCTGTAGCCAATGTTTCCACAATTGGACATTTTTTAAGGCTGCTGGTTGAATTATCAGCTTCTTCGACACCCCGTGGTCACGAATTTTTCACGGCTATTTTTTATACAGAAGTATTATTAGGTATTTATGAAAAAAATTGTGCTTCGCTACTCTTACTACTCTTACATGTGCTGCTTTGCACCTTTTGAAATGAAGGAACCGTCACTGAAGCTCTTTAGTAGGTGGATCAGTAACATGTTGCTTTAGCTGTTGTAGCACACTCTCCGGGAATGTTTGGGTTTACTGCATCACCTATATTTATCATGGAACTATAGGGGCTTCGAAATGTATTGTGCGGCTGACATATTGTGCTATGAGAATGTTACATTCAAAGGCCAAACTATTCTTTCAATGGGCGTAAAACATGGTTAATCATAGCGTTATACCTTTCGTGTTATGGCTGCCTAAATACATCAGGAAATTCGAGCTGTTAAATGTGCAATAGTTTTGTGAAAATTGCATTTCAGTGAATGGTCGTACACTCATCCTGAACACTGTCTGATTGATTGATTGATATGTGGGGTTTAACGTCCCAAAACCACTATATGATTATGAGAGACGCCGTAGTGGAGGGCTCCGGAAATTTAGACCACCTGGGGTTCTTTAACGTGCACCCAAATCTGAGCACACGGGCCTACAACATTTCCGCCTCCATCGGAAATGCAGCCGCCGCAGCCGGGATTTGAACCCGCGCCCTGCGGGTCAGCAGCCGAGTACCTTAGCCACTAGACCACCGCGGCGGGGCCCTGGACACTGTGTATTTGATGGGGGTGGTGTGCCGAATTCCGTGGCCGTTGTTGGTGTTAGTGGTGACAAAGCTGCAGCAGCTGTTGTGCAGGGCTGTGTGGCTTCTGGGTGAAAGTCATCGGCAAAAAATTACAAAAAAGTATTGAATGAGATATACAATGGCAAGAAGTATATGTCACAACATTGTGTGCATCTGATATCAAGTTTCCAAACCAGCCTTATATCCTATTGTTGTTTATAGTTGCCACTCCAGCGAAACAACTATAATACACCGAAATTGCATATACATGCAACTCTTTTCTTTCCTATTCACCCACTATACACTTTCCTTTGTGCAGAGTAGTGGGCTGGAGTACCCTAGCTCAGGCTCACCGATCTGCCTTCCCATAATCTTCTCACACTCTTTTTCTATGCTTCTAGTCAGTAGTACATGGCAACAAGTCATCATACTCTTTTGCACTCAAGCATGGTAATGAAGTCACAAGCAAAACATTAATATGTAGTACACCAATGCCCCTGAGATATGAAGTGTAAATGAGGAGCCTGTAGCCATATAGTAGAGCAAATGGAATCCTTTCATAAGAGCACAAGCCATGTTTCTGCACAGCTGGAGGGATGCTAGTAACCCACCAGGCAAAAATCAATTTTACAGTACATATTCCTAGTAAAAGTGAAACTGAAGAATCACTACGAGAAAAAACAAACTACAATCTCAAATACACAGATGATTGACAAGTGGCTCGCTCTAATGAGAATATGATAAAAGACCATGTGGAGTTGCTTTTGTAAAGAATCTGTCTTCTATGAAGCGGTAGAGTAGTACGATCGATAAGTCAGCAACAACGGTGGAGCTCACTCACGCTCACTCACGAGCTACATTTTGCGCTTAGGATTCACTCGGACACATACTCACCAAAAATAACCCGAGCTGAACTAACTTGGACTCACGCTCATCAAATTTTCTTTAACTGAACTCTCTCGGACTCAGACTCGCCAAAATATCAATCACGGGGACTCACTCAGACTCGTGACTTGATCCGAGCCTGAGTGAATCGGCTCATGAGGGAGTTTGCTGATTTATGAGTATGATGTAGCGTTTTCCAGTAAAGCTGGCGTGATAAAACATTAACATGGCTAACTTGAATTGCACAAACTTTGCTTCGTTTAGGTGCCACGCACATGTACCTGTCTTGTCCTTATACTTTCTGCGCGGCACTATATAAGGGAAGCTTGTTCGTGGTATGAGCAACATTGACATTCATTACATATGTTCTGTCTGCAAAGGTTTTACGTGCATTTCATTTCTTATTCTCTGTCAGCACAGTTGTGATTACTTGGCATGGCTGACATTCTTTTTGATTTCGAAATGATCCGCTCTATAGAGATGGTTTTCGCAATGGATAATGTGTCTACCATATTCCAGGAAGATGTTGAAATAACCCTTGTGTGAAATCAGCAGTGCTTTTCAGCAGTGCTTTTGAGCATGGCAAGAAGCAGCAGCTTCTTCCCATGCACATTAGAAATGCAGCTTTTGATTCCCTGGACTACTGTCTTCTGCTTCTACCACAGTTGATGCTCAGCAGTAGTCTGGAGTGACAAAATACTATCAATATTCTGGAAATTGCCTGAGAAGACTATGAGCGAGTACATTTACATTGCACACATTGTACGTGCTTAGCGTGTTCAAACAGAGGGCATTTTGGGAGCATATCTGGTAAAAACATTTTGTACGGCAAAGTGCATATGCACATTACAGAGACCAATATTAGCCTTAAAAACAATGCTGAAGAATATAATTCATCCTTACTTTACAGATGTGGCTTTTACTCATGTGTACTTCACAATCAATACCTCCTTAAGAGAATAAATATAGCTTTTCTGTGGATTACTACGCTTGTTTATCTCTTGAACAAAACCTGTAATATAAGACGTAAGAGCTTAGGTACAATTACAAAACCAAACGAATTGGATACATTTTTGTGGATGTTAGTAAAGAGCAACAGCAATGCTTGATCAATGCCAACTTCTATTCACCTGGGTGCACCTAGGGCCTCAGCCTAGACTCTTTCACTTTGACAGAGGGGATTGATCCACGGGTGAGCCTTTTGCTACCATAACTGGTGAAGCAGTCCCTTGTGAAGAGCTTCAAGCATAGCATGTAGGTGGCATAAACTTTGCTGCTCAGCTTTTCCTCCACTTCGGACAGTTGGCGTAATGAAGCCATGCTTTGAATTTGAAATATAGGGGCTGGTAGTCAAGTTTAAACTCTCTCTCTCACACACACACACACACACACACACACAAATATATATATATATATATATATATATATATATATATATATATATATATATATATATATATATATATATATAGAATGTGTGTGTGTGTGTGCAAATCGCCTAAAAAAGTTTTGATTGTTGCTTGCCTACCTGTACATGCACTCTTACAAATGCACGCACGAACATACAAAAAGTTTGGTTGAACCCGCTCCCTCTTCCTAAAAAGATTTCTGGCTACACTCCTGGTGTTTGTGAAAGGGAGACATTCTGTATGACGCATCAAAAGGTGCAAAACAAAAGCACAGAACAGTTTCAGTTCTCTCGCCAGGGAAATCCACACGAAGAATTTGATTTCGGGCAAACATCGCTGCCGGATCGGGAAAGGTAGTGATCTATAAGTGTGAAAAATGCAAAAAATGCAAAGTTATTGCCGTAACTTAGCTTACGAGGGAAGGTATAAGAAGGACTGAAAGTGATAAAGAAAGAGGCAAAGTTTGATACGAAAGAAAAATACTGGAAGTTGGTCAGAGAAGTTCGAGGACGGCGGGCCGTTCGGCGAGAGCTACGCAAGCACCGAGAGGTCACGGACGACACAACTATTCGCAGCGCATGTGCGAATGGACTCCCCCCTCCCCCCCCCCCTGGCAATCATGTTTTGTCTGTTTTAGTTCACAATACCACAACCGCATCGTTTCTAAAATCGACAATAATAGATGATATATCCTTTTTTCGTGTCACATAAATCCTCAGACTGCCGCGAACTTGCTGCAGCGTTCAGTAAGAAGATTTGGAGAGAATCGCGACCTTGTTATACACATACCTAGAGATACGCTGAAGCTAATAATGCAACTACGTCCAGCTTACCTACGCTTCTCACGCCTGGTCTTAGGTTCACCTAATTTGCACGAGGCTCACTGTAAAGAGCGTGGTAGCAAATCTTATGATGGACCAAAGTATTGCGAAGTAGATCCTTTTCGCGAGCAGTCAAACGCTTGTATTTTATTTTTCATAAACTATGTGGACAAAGATCAAATGAAGCTTACAGAATTGATGCTGTTGATAACAATAAAACTAATCTTTTACCCATTCGCGTTACAGCTTCGTTGCTGAATGGCGCGCGTTGTTACTCGCCCCCAACTATTCAGCGGCATCATACGAAATAACGTAGATGAACATACCCGTTGTTTGAATGAACTCTCAAGAAGTAGTCCGCACCCTTCTTTCCGGAGCTTCTGCCCCATTTTGCGCACCAATGTGCATGATAATCTCAAGACATCATGAACTGATGCAGCTTGCTGCGAGTGAACCGGCTGATGCTGCTAATGCTCCTGCATACGCTTTGTCTGCTACTGTCGTTTGCTCCCGCGCTTAGCAACTCGTGTTTCGCAAACAATTATTTGAACATTTCAACTGGCTTGCATTAGGTATGCATAACAATCAATTTGAAAGTTGTTCATTTTTATGTCTCAAGTTGATTTGTTTTACAAAAAGCGCTTACCTAGGCCCAGGTTGCTCTGTTGTCGTTTATATGGTGGCGACGCCTGATGGCGTGGCCGCGAAGCTGGCAACTTGCCACTAGCCTGCCAATACTCCACGAATGACTGGCCTTTATAGGTTAAACTGTTTACATATGTGGTGTAATGGGTGCTCCCCATAACGGTTCAGAATCAAACCTGGGATGTGCAGCTATAAAACGCGTTATTTATTGCCTTCTGTTCCGCATTAGAAATGCGTGTGGAAGCGATTCTCCCGGGAGAAGCGGTGGTGCCACAGCATACGTGAGGGGAACTAGGCCCGTACCGCCGCTTCGGTGGCACACAGCAGGCCGCTCCATGTTTTTTTATCCAGTGACTGTGATACAGGTAAACACGCACACACGTACCACACCTAAAAAACACGCTCACAAAAAAAAACATTGAAGGCTACTCTATGACGTATTTTCAGGGCCTAAAATCAGGTTCTTTTTCCGTTTCGTTTCTAATTCTAGCAAGCGTATAAATGTATCGTCTACTAAAAATACATAGTTTTCTTTGGCTACTTCTTCAGACAGCGGTAATGACGCTTTGTTCATTCCTGAACTTTTGACCCCGTAGCTCACGGGCAAGCGTATTCACCTGCCGTACACATTGATAATAATACACATGAAAACGTTTTGTGAGTAAAAACAGAACCCTTGGTTTGCTCGAGTAACCAAGCGATGTCTCAAGTGGAATGTTTCTTTCATAAAGCAATGCGCAAAAACCTGATGAAGCTATGTCTTAGTACTATTTTTCTAAAAAATTCTATTCGTGTTTGAGGTTTCCAAACAGTTTATCTCACTTGTGTTTCAACCTGGACATTTTGCAACATCTAAACAGACAAAAAGTTGATGTAGAATTTTTTGCGCACTCACACTGCACTTACATATGTGTTCCTTACTATGGTGCTACAGTTATTATCGGAGACCTTTCGAACGGCTTCAGGAACTCGTAGCTTTTAACGGTCGAAAACCTATGAATATATCAAAAGTGTTTTTGTTTATTTTCTGAGGATTGCGTGATGACATCTTTCAATAGAGAGAGAGAGAGAGAAAATACTTTATTCACAGGATCACGTGTGGGGTAGATGCCGGCCTCGCAGTTCTTGCCTATGCAGTCCTAGAAACACTGGGCCAAGAACTCGAGGTTTGAACCTGACCCGACAAAGGATACTTGAGTTTCCGCACCTCGCGCTTGGGGGTCACAAGTTCCCGTGCTCCTCTGCCTGGCCAGGGCCCCCTCGAGCCACTGTATCGCCAATTTCTGAGATTGGCACACAAGAACACATAGTAAGGCGTGACAGTGCAGCGATACCGGGCGGCGGTTCTTCCGACGGTGCCGAAGGTGATGTGTGTGGCAAGGCTGGGGAATCTCATGGCGGAGTAACGGGTGCTGATGACAGCACCACCCGCCAAGAACTGCCAGTGCAGATGGAGTGGAGGATCCGCTCGGTGGACTTCCAATCATTCGAAATTGAGAGATGCCATTCCAGGCTTCCATGTTATTTTATGCCTTTGCGTTTCGGTAGATGCTGTGGGAGATATGGCCTGGAGCAGCCTTGGAATTAATCTAATTCGCCGAGGTAGTTGAAAGAGACTTTGAGGGGCAAAACTCTTAAAGGCGTGGGCCTGTTCATCCCTTGTATTTATGTACGTGACCGCCTATAGTTCCTCTTTCGCCAGCTGCCCACTACTTCGTATTCGCAAATATCCGATTACGTCCCATTACTAATGCACCACTTGACCGACCATAAAGCGAATACTGTTAGGAAGTAGCCAATAAGAAATGCAAGATGGTCATGTATTTGTATAAGGGTGCGCGTTAAATAACCATAGATTGTCCCAGTGTGTTCATTCATTCTTTGCACGAGACCGCCTTTACTTCCACGTTCGGAAACTGCCCACTATTTGGTCCTTGCAAACATCCCACTACAACCATCGTGGATTCACCACTTCACCGACCATAAAGCTGTTATAATGTAGGGCGAACGGTAGCGATCTATAGCCATTACTTGCAAATAATAAACTTTTCATATAAATATATACATTCTTTGTAACGTCTTTGATGATGTCATAGGCAATATTCGCGGATGGGTCACGGTTTACTGCATAAACTCTCTAGTGCTTCGCCCCACCCATGATAATTCACTCCGTGTATGTGCTGCGATTTTTTATTTACAACTATCAGGCCATTGTGACCCTTCCAATACTCGGAGGACATTGTTTGTTTTCCCATGGTGATGATGTCCCCACTATGGCTCTTGCCCATTCAGGGGGATTGGCCACGAATTGAGGATATAAATTTTCAGGCCTTTCGAATGATACCTAATCCTAACAGAAGGAGGATAAAGCACATGTAAATAGAGAAAGAGTGCAATTATTTTGCCATATCGACCAGACAGCATAATATATATCTTGAATTGAAATTGCAGTGATTTCGAGCACGTTTAAAATTGCTTTTTGAAATTTGCCTAGTATTATATTAACAAATATGAAAATTGGAATTTATAGGCGCAATTGTTTTTTGTTTCACGAAGATAACTGCAAACGGCATTAAAGGCATTCCTGTGGCTGTAGCCCAAAACCGAAGCACCAAAGCAGAGCATATTCTCAATGGTGAAGGGCAGTCCAAGGTTAGCAAATCGGATGACAAGGAGATGTCTTCTTAATAGACTGTAAGGGCAAAATGACAAAAAATAATGGTCCATTGATTCCAGATCTCTAAAGAATCTGCATAGGGGAGATATTTCCAGACCGGCCCTGTCTGAATATCAATTTGAAGGGGACAAACGACATCGCAGTTTTGTTAGCATGACTTTCACTTGTCTAGTATGACACCAGCGAGATTTCCACCGATATTTCAAATGCCTAAATTCCGTGCATACTGTTAGTGATTCTATGGCATCAGCCCTCAGTGAAAATTTTCGATGTCTCATCGCTGTTATACTGGACAGCACAGGCAGCACAAAAAGTATTTGGCCATTGAAATCCATTCGGGTTAATGAGTCCACCATTTCATTTAACTCAATCCCGCAATGTCCAGGTACCCATAATCATATTAAGAGCTTAATCTGTGGAAGAATCAGTGTAAGCAATGTCCTCAAGACATCTGATTGAGATGAAACTGTCAGTGACGTACGTACGGACAGAGAGTCTGTAATTATTATAGCAGCGTGAGGGTCCAAAGTTAGTTTTTGCAGTGCTAGAACGATTTCCAGAAGTTCAGCTTCAAAAATAGGTGTGAAGTCTGGTAGTCTTACTGAAAACGACCAGTCAAGTGAAGAAGAGAAAATAATAACTCCAGCCTTGTCATCTATTGCTGAAGCGTCAGTGGCTATTACAATTTTTGTTTCCACGTGTGCATGGTAATCTTGCAAGCAGCTGTTCAGGACCCTGTGTGATTGAAATTTGGACTTAGAAGGAAAAATCTCATCATATTTTGTGATGGAATTTTGATTTGGCACGTTTGCTGCTGGTATATCTCGAATTTTTCGTTTACTCTGTCTAGTTGCTTCCGAACAAAATCAATTTGTGGTTTATGAAAACGCAGCCAACGAGCAAAAATAAAAAGTCTCGTCGTTGATGAATATATATTCTGATCGTCTTTCCGAATAGCTAAAAAATTTTGGTAAGCCTGAACCGTTAGGATACGAAATCGACAAGGCAATGTTGGTAAGCGTGCCTCCTGATACAAAACATTGTTCGCAACAAACTTAGGGAGCCCTAGACATAGTCGTAAGACCTCACGGTCCAAAACAATCAAAGGTTCAAGTTTATAAGCTGAGCCACCTGAGAACAACACACATCAAATTTCTAGTATGGGACGCATATACATTTTGCAAGTCATAAGCAGAGTGTCTCTGCGTAAAACATAGCGTCCGCTGGTCAATCTGCGAATCATACTTAAGGCACATTGTGCCTTACATGCCTTACTCTCTATGCAGGGGGTCCAGTTTATTTATCATTAAAAATCATTCTCAAATATATAAGTGACTCCACTTGCGGAATAGGCTCTTCCTTAAAACAAATAATAGTTGAGATAGGATCTGTTAACGTAAATAGCAACATTGCACTTTTGTTTACATTTAGTGACATCCCGTGCTTGCTGGCGCTTCTTCCTCTTCATCTGGTGGTCCGCCAGTGCATGCGATACTTTTACAAATTGCAGTCGTGCAGTGAAGTTGTCGCGCAGTTCTGGATGCTTGTACTTTCAGTCAGGTCTCGTTAGGATAACACCCTCACGTTGTTCTACGTTGCCAGAACGGCTGTTACCACCCGATTGTTTAGCTTAATGATCATTGCGAATTCATGT
Source organism: Rhipicephalus annulatus (assembly GCA_013436015.1). Taxonomy (NCBI): domain Eukaryota; kingdom Metazoa; phylum Arthropoda; class Arachnida; order Ixodida; family Ixodidae; genus Rhipicephalus; species Rhipicephalus annulatus. The sequence goes on along the minus strand of WOVY01002735.1, from coordinate 89,203 downwards.
TGTTGCCTGCTTGTGTTCTCCTGATTAGCTGTATGCTCTTCAAAATGGCTCTTTTCGCGAAGTTTCTCCTTCTGTTTATCATGCAGACTGGTGCCCTTTTTTGTAGCCATCCTCTAAAGTAGGCAATTATGTCCAAAGGTCTCTCATTCGGCTGTTGTTCTTCAACCACCTGCCATCACAATTTATTAACACAGTCCACCAAAGCTTTCACGTCTAGGTTGCCGCCCTGGCAAAGGAGATTTGCCGTCATAGCACCGATGTCCACAGAGTAATTCACAAATTTGTTTTCTGCAGCCAGTTCAAGATATGTGCTCACAGCTTCTCAATGGCAGCATGCTGCTCTTGTGTGAGCAACAGCTCGTTCGCACCCATTGCCTGTGGCGACTCTTCTGGACGGCTCTCTACGGTAGCCAGCGGTGCTTCGCTTCGTGTGGTTGGCTGATGCGGAAATTCAACATTTCTGGCTTTTATTGTCAGTGAATTATTTCTCTTTGGTGCCACTCTTTAACAATGTTCTGTTGCTTTTTGGGGACCGAAAAGCAACAGCTTCTTTTCAGCAGAAAAAAAGCCGTAGCTTATTTTCCGTTGAAAGTTGAGCTTCCGCATATCCTATAGCTCCTATGTTATCTGCTGTAGTTTCGACTGGTACCTACTAATTGTCAGCTTACCAAGTTTTTTCGATATTATATACTTTGAGTTTCGATATTCTCTCGATGGCGTCACTCCTCGTGAAGAAGGCTTTCGAGTTCATTTAACTTGTTTGCATCGTAGCGGTGCTTCGTTCACTTTTCATTTCCTCCTCCCGCAACATTGATTGCAACTTGGCGATCTTGGCTCACAGCAGTTTTGCCTGCTCCATGTTGCTCGCAACTTCAGTTTGGCGTGATACAGCGTCAAGGGTGAGCCTCTTAATCATTAAATGCAGTCTCCTTTTCGGGTCTTTTTGAAAATGGCAGATGACAAGGGAACAGACGTAATCAAGTCATGGTTTTCAATGGTTCCAGTCAGCCTAATATAGCAAGATAAACTTGCTTCTTCTGCATTAAATGGTGATGGCTTGCTTGGTTCCGACTTTTATGCGCTTTTGTTCTTAGTAATTTTTTCTGGGTCACGCATATTCAAGGCATGTCGGCTTTTGTACACCAAACAAGAAATTTTCCGCTTACAGTTACGCGCCCTGTGGCTTTTCGTGGTACATAAGAAGCACCGTTTGTCCCGCGAAATCATTTGCTTCTTCCGCGTCAGGGACATTTCGGTGGGACACGCTGTTGTGGAGTGATGTCGTGATGTGCTCAGCGCACACATTTCTCTAAGACCTTGAGAATCTCCTGATAAATTCGTTAGAAAAACGGATGAAGTCGGGTGTTCCAAGCTGCGACTTCGAGTTGGCTATTTCGAAGAATATTGACCACTGCTGTCTTGTCCGCTGCTATTTTTATGGTCACTCTTCTCGCGGCTATCTTGTTTGACAGGAAGGTCAATGGACCGTCAAGCCCCCAAAAAATTGGCAGCACCACCCGTAGCCCCTTGTGTGGCACAGGTGCGGTGATATAGAACCAAAACGCCTGTGGGTAACGCTCTAAGTATGATGTCCCAGAGCATCGATGAAAATAAAGCCCACTGTACACTCGGTGACTCCAGCCTTCGAATGTTGACGAGCACTTGGTTGACGAACACGAACAGGAGTCGGATGACGCAACCTTGCAAAATATTCCTGTTCCTTGCACGTCTTGTCACTGAAGCGCTTCTGTAGCATGTCTACTGCGTCCTTGTATTATGCCTCTTTCATTGGAAGACCGGCCACCACTTGAGCAGCATCTCCATAGAAACTGTTTAAGTAAACTGTTTAAATGGAACTGTTTATCTCTGTTAAATTTTTCAGTCGTTACAAGAGCGGCGTTGTTACGGACAAGCTGGATAAACTGCGCCCAGAACTCCAATCATTTACACACATCCACTTCGAAGGGTGCAAGCGTGAGCTTCGGTAGCTTAGCGTTTGTCCTGTCAGGTGTGGCAGTGATCGTATGGAAAGCCGTCACCGATCCGTCCTCTGCTTGTGCGCTTGAAATGTGTTTCTGCCAGGTAAGGAGCTTGGGCAAAATACATGTCGCATTGTCCTCGTTTTCTAGAATTGTATTGTACTCGATTTCGAAGTCCTCGTCTGAGAGGAGACTTTCCGACTCGGCGTTGGTGTTTTTCACTTAATCCTTATTCGTCTTTAGCCTCTCGTATATGGCAACGAACTGTTCCTCCATCGCGGAGTCATTGCAAGGCAAGACGCTTGTCGCATTAATGATACGGCAGTTAAGGAATTGTATCAACAGCTGCTTCGCCTTGATCTTCTCCATGTCTCCCAGGTCAGTCGTAGCCATCGGTTGTATAGTGCCGGGTCTATCGGCACCAAAATTGTGTGAGATATGGCACGGAGTAGCCTGAAAAGTACTTGGATCCGTCGAGATAGTTAAAACAGACTTTATTTACAGGTATGAGGCCATTGAGACGCTGCTAATACTTGGGCGACCCCGTTTCTTGCTTGCTTGATCCTTTCTTTTGTGGCTCTCCCCCACTAAGAAACCAGTGGTTAATGCAAGTAAATACCTTTAGGCTTTCCAAACTAGGGGAATAGAATCACTTTGTTTTGACTGTGAAATAAATTAGCACAATGTAAAAAAGGGGGGGGGGAGAGAAATATTAGAATTTGTCGAATATCTGAGGTGTAATCGTTATATGAAATTCTTCTGAAAAGTAAATCATTACAGCGTAACAGCTAAATAATAAATGGTAGATTGCCTAGTAAAAACTGAGAGCTGATGAATAGCTCAGTAAGGTAATCTTTATGTGTTACATAGGAATTCGCAGAGATCCCCGCAGATGTTTTTGTCGCTGTGTCCAAATGAATCAGCCCTAAAAAACGTAATATTAGGAGTAGTGATACTCCTAGTTTTGTAAAAAAAAGTTCGAAGCATTTTTTTTCTTTGATTTTTGAAACGGTGACATGTGAGAAGTAACTGGTAGATATGTTCAGGTTCATTGCAGCTTTAGCACAGAGGGAATGGCACCAGACCAGACCTGTTTAAGGAGAAATTAAGAGGTGATACACGGCAACATAATTTTGTTATAAAGACTTCCAATTTGCACTTGGGACACCCTTTATTATTCCAGCGAAGTGAAGGTTCGAGAAATCGGGATTCGGTGTCTTAATTTTTGATGAGTCTTCAAGAAAGAAAAGTTTCCTGAACCTCGCTGCTGTTACATAGGCTGTAAAAGGCATGATGGCACAATCAGAAGATTAAGGGACGTTCGTGCGAGTGTGTTGTTAGCCATCTCATTTATAAATATACTACGAAGGCCAGGCACCCATATAATTTGCACTAGACGAATGTTTGCTGGGATTAATGGTTTAAAAGTTTCTAGTGCTGCTGATACCGACGACGATGATGAATATGAACACACGGAATACGAGTCAACCACTATCACAGCTGTCGAATGAGTCGCAGAAAGTTTACGAAGAGCTAGCATAACGGCCGCTAATTCCGCTTCAATTGTTGGTGTATAATATGGGAGGCGAAATGAAAATCACCAGAACAATGAGAGGGAAAAAGTACCCACACCTGCCTCCTCGCCACTCATAAATTCATCCGTTGCAATTACTATATTACTACCTAGTAAAGACAGGTGTTCTAATAAGCCAATCAAATATTTAGAGGGCAAGTGCTTAGCATTCATTGGGAAAATATTGTCAGACTCTATTTGCACTTGGCTGATTGGTTTGTCAGATGATGTGATCTCCAGTATATTAGCATGTAAAGCATCTAGAAGTGTTTGAAGAAATAGCACTTGGGGTTTATATACACGGGAGCAATGCTTATTGAAAAAGATGCCGGTCTTGGCAAAGAATACAAACTGTCGCCTTGTTAAAGTGGATTCAGAAAATTTTAAATAGGTTTAACTGTTAAAGTGCCGAATCTGCAAGCAAGAGTGGGTATCCGAAATTCTTGATACAAAACATTGTTTGCTGTGAATTTTGGCACACCTAAACAACTTTGACGAGCTTTTCGCTCTAACAGAATCAAGGGGTTTATTTTGTATGCTGGTCCACCAGAGAATCCGAATCCAAGAATCGGACGAGCGTACATGCAATAAATTATGATTAGGGTATCTCTGCGAAGACCGGAACGGACGCGGCCAAGCCTACCTATCATCCCAATAGCGCGTGTAACCTTATTTTGTTATTTTCAATGTGATCATGTTAGCTCAGTCTGATCGTACAATACACCCAGGTATTTAATACAGTTACCTTGGGGAATTATTTCTTGATAGTACTGAAGAGAAATAGTAACTGGTACGTCCAATGGAAAAACTATTATAGTACTTTTATTTACGTTCAGATTCTTAATAATTTTCAGAAACCAAGTTTCCCATGTTGCCAAATAAAGCTGCAAAGTCAAGTGTACTAAATGAGTATCACAATCAGATGCGAAAAACGTAATATCATCTGCATGTACATATACTTGTACCTTATCACCCAGTGGTATTGAACTTGACAAAATGTTAAGTGGCACTGGCGTTGGAACAGAGCCTTGAGGAACACCTCTAGTTTGGCTTTACTTCGGTGTGGAAACACCTCGTTGGGAGCAATAAAATTTTCTGTCTCTTAAAAACTTGTCAATCCAATTTACTATGTACTGCGGGAACGTTAGGTCTTTTAGGGCATTGACAAGAATATCATGTTCAAAACTATCATATGCATTGGCTACATCAAGGGTTACTAGGGCCGCGTATTGTCGCTTGTGGCGAGCAAGCTTTATACCAGCCTCTAAATCAACGTGTACCCACCATATAAAGTAACCTGGTCTAAATCCATTCTTGCACGCACTGAGTAATGCATTATCTGTTATAAACCTCATAATGTTAATATAAAGTATTCTTTCTATTAACCTAACTACACGTGATGTTTAAATGATCAGCCTAACGTTAACTATCTGCATTCCTAGTCCCTCTTTTTAAGAAGTGGTATTATTTTTGCAAACCTCCAGTCAGGAGGTATCCAACTATTTTCAAGTGAATGGTTGACAACGTTAAGGAGGTCTTCAGAAGAGATGTCGAATATTATTTTTAACATTCCTGAAGTGACGCCATCTGGTCCATGACCTGTGTTTGGCAGAATACGAACGACGTGCGCAAATTTATCCCTACTTCAATAAAATCATTTCCGAATGAAGGTTCCACAAACTTCATTTGAATTTGTGACGTAAATCTCTTCTCTAATCCTAATGCAATTTCAGTTATTGTATCTTCCAACTTCTTTGGAGAAAAAATAACTGAGTAAATATTTACGGGTGCTGTAATAGCTTTACAATTAGGGAGAAATCAGAATAGAGCTTTCTTGTTGCCGCTCTTGGATAGATAGCTATACCGTTTTTCTTCATAATCGTCTTTCGCTAATGAAACTGTTCTCTTAAACGTAGCTTTAGCAAATAATTAATTCCTTCAATTAGTCAAACATTACGGTTGGTAAGAAGTTTTTTCCATGCAGCTTTGCGGCGTCTATAATTTCTGGCACGATCCAGATTCCACGAGGCAGATATGAATTTTCTTTTCGCTGAAGATATAGTGAGCTGTGATTTTTTTAATTGTGCACTCCAGAGTGGAACAAAGGCTGATAGCTTTAATATTTGATTTCGCATTGGGCAAGGAAGACAACGTTGACTCAAAATTTTTTTAAAATTTAGAGTATTTTACAAAACTTTGCACCTGGCGATATACCATCACTGAAGAAATGCTGACTTCAAATATTAGGGGGCAGTGATGACTACTTGTAGGACTACTTGTAGCATTTTGTTTATCAAGGAAGCGTACAATAGCGTGGTTCAAGAGGAATTATGGGGAATACTGGACACGCTAGGCGTGGAAGATATAGTCACTAATCATTTAAACGATATCTATAAAGGTAACAAGGTAGTTATAAAGTGTGAAAAACATGTATACAAGCCAGCAGAGGGAAAACGGGAGCTTAGGCAGGGGTGTCCCCTGTCACCCTTATTATTCATGATGTAGCTACAAGAATGAGAAGCCAAAGTAGAGAGAAGTGGACTAAGCTTCAACTTCTCTTTCGTCCAACAAGGAAAACTCATTGAACAAGCACTACCAGCATTGATGTACGCAGAGGAGATAGTAGTAATGGCCGACAACAAGGAAGATTTGCAGAGATTGGTGAATATCTGCGGTGATGAGGAAGATAGGTTAGATTTCAGATTCAGCAAGAAGAAATCAGTTGTCATGATTTTCAATCACAATGCACGTAGTGAGCTTAGAATAAAGGAGGTTATGCTAGAGATAACAGTTAAATACAAATATCTGGGTGTATAGGTAAGGAATAGGGCCGAGTACCTAAGGGAACACGAAATATACGTGTCGACTAAAGGTAACAGGCATGCAGCGTAATGGAAACAGGGCACTGTGGAATTACAATAGGTATGATGTTGTGAGAGGAATATGGAAAGGGGTCATGGTTCCTGGTCTGATGTTCGGCAATGCGGTCTTGTGCATTAGTTCAGAAGTTCAAACTTGATTAGAAAATAAGCAACGTGGAATGGGTAGGCTTGCCTTAGGAGTTCACGGGAATACACAAAATTAGGGAGTACAAGGTGATATGGGATCTACATAATTTGAAGGCAGGGAAGCTAGCAGCAAGATAAAATTAAAGAAGCGATTGAGAGAAATGGGGGACGAGCATTGGGCTAGGAAGGTATTCAGCTACTTGTACATGAAGAATGTCGATAGAAAATGGAGGAAGCGAACCAGAAAAGTGACTGGCAAACACTTAGAAAACAGCAGGCAGCCAAACCAAAAAGAATTATCGGTTAAGAAGGTGAAGGAAGCTAAGACTAATATGTGGAGAATTGGCATAATTAATTAGTCCGCACTGGAGATATATCCAACATTTAAGCAGAAAATTGCCAAGGAAAGGATCATGATAATACTCGGGGTAGTTTTTACTGTTTGATGCCAGGATGGGAGTATTGGGAACCAAGACATATCGGGCCAAATACAAAGGGGTAGATACCGTATGCAGTGCGTGTGGAGAGGAAGAAGAAACTGCCGAAATCTTTATATTGTTCTGTAAAGGGCTTTACCTTATAGTTCAGGATGATGGCGCAGAGTTTTTCAATGCACTGTGGTTTAGGGACAGGGAGAGCGAAATAGACTTTAAGTAGGTATAAATAACTAGAAGGAGGTTATCTGATTGGTGGCTATAGTCAAGGCACGAGCAAAAATAAACCCTTCACTGCAAAGTACGAATCCTCAACCTCACAATTTAAAGAAAAAATCAATGTAGTTTTCGGTTCATTAAGTATTACGGCTTGGTGGCGCTAGCCACCGCCCGATCTAAAGGGTACAGCCATGTATATTCACCCATCCATTCAGCAGTATCAAGAACAGTCCAAGACGATATTGTCACATTTGAGCTAGCAAATGCCATATCTAAGACGGACGTCGAATTACATTGAACGAATGTGGGGACTCTGGAATTCAGACAAGTAAGGTTATTCCGATTAGTCCAGTCCCACAGCCGTTTTCCAGATGAATCAGTGCGGAATACCCGCGACGTGTGATGGGAATTAAGGTCAACCGCAAATAGTATACTGTTTCTGCAAAAACTCACAGTCACATCAAGGGCTCTCTCATTTTGTATTCCAACTGGAAAATATTTGTTAACTATATATATTTGCGCGCATCCGGGAAAGCAAATTTCTAGAACCAATACTTCATAATCATGTGATATTGATTTGTAATTTAGGTGTGCTTTGTGACAAATTTTGAATGAAATGAACAAATCAATCCTCCACCACGTGAGTCTCTGTCCAGTCGAAAGAACTGATAGTTTTTTTGGATAGAAGTTTTGATCAGCAGACAGCCAAGTTTCTTCTGGCATTATGGAGATTGTTGAGAAATTAGGTATAATAAGTCTGTAGTTGCAGAGAGAATTGAATGGGAGTTCCAATGAAATACTCCAAGGCACCCTATAATGATAAGCAAGCAGTAGCAACTGCTTAATTTGAAATATTGTCTTTTGAGAAGTCAGCTTTCGTCCTAGGTTCCTTCTCACACTATTTTGTTTTTGGATGAGAACAATCATTAAATTTGCTCGTAGGTGATCTGATGCGTCTCAAAAGGCGAGCATCCGTATCTACATCCCGATTACTTATTGATTTTGAATCAGATATACCTTCCTGCTCAGTTGTGTTAGATCGGAAAGGCCTTGCCTCATTAACGATAGAGGCATCTGACAGTTGTTCGGCAGGCTTATTGATTGAAGCACTAGGAGGTTGGATACGCTTGGTTATTCGATCAGATACGCCCGACATTGGTGAATTCTTAATATCCTAATATTATTGAGCGAGTCGGACATATTGAGCAAAATTTTTCTAACACTTTTTCTACGGCCTTTTCTACCATAACTGAAATGGACTTAGAAGGTGATGCATCCATAGCAAGAGGTGGACGAGCTGCTATGCCAGCATAACCCTGATTCTTCCTTTGAATTTCTGCCATGGCTTCTCTACGAGAGCATCATCTCCTTTCAATGATTTCAATAACTTGAAGTTCCTTTGATCTCGCAGGACAGTTAGGATCGTCTACAGCTTGATTTGCCTTGCACAAACAGCATGTCTTAGTATCTGATTGGCACTCAGCAGTACTATGACAAGCTCCGTATATGGCCCCGCATATGTGGCATCGAGTGTCCGATTGACAACCCTTAGTACTGCGTCCAAAGCGCCAGCATTTAGCACATTGCAATGAACGGGAAGCTAAAGATTCGACCCTATAGATAAGTGGCCATGCCTTAATCTCCGAAGGGTGATCCGTTCCAGCAAATGTGGCAATTACAGTTTTAGTGGGAACTTTCTGTATGCTGTCCTGTTCGGTACAGTGGCAGACAGAAATAAAACCTGCTGGGGAAAAGATGTACAATACTTTTCCTGGGCTTATACTCGCGTCTACCCCTGAACCAATTCTTTGCAGCAAGCTAGATGAGGTGGGATAAAAGAGCTCGCTGGATGTGATGCAAAAGTAGTGCACTTGAGGAGGTCTTGGATACAAGCCTTGTCTGGTGAGCAGCATAGTATCCCCCCGCCTCCGAACTGATAAACCTCTGTTATCTGTAGGGAGTGGGGAGTGATCGCACGAAGTTCCGTTAGGATTGTCTTGGAATTCTTCATACGGATAAACCCACCGGTGGTTCGCACCAAAGTGACAGGAACGCTTCGGGTTCCATTGCGGAGAAACAACTCCTGGGGCAGATCTTGAGGGCGAACAAAGGCTGACCAGAGGGTAGGCATCTGGCCGAGAGAAGCAACAGACAATTAATAAGATGAAGTTACACTTAGCAATGCACTTAAAATATTTGCGGAACAAGAGGTAGATGTAATAAATTAAAAGTAACTGCCAGCTACTTTACCGCAACCCTGAAGATCGAACAAGGAATGTTGGGACCTGTGAAGCTCTAGCACGCAGCAATCAGAACCACCTTCTATCCCGGTTCGTCTGTCTTCCTTCTCTTCTTCGCCCTAAAAACTTCTTCTCCTGTGCTTACACTACTTCATCCTCCTCCTCTGGTGGTTCGCCAACACTCGCGCCAAAATGAACATTAGTATTTCGGAAGCTCCAGATGCCTAAGCAACATCAACAGACCGGTCATGCAGCAACCGATGCAAGCGTAGACAAAATTTTATTCCTGTTTTGCATACATGTTTTAGTGGGTCACTACCCTTACGAAAATCTCATATTACCTATATAAAATCTCATAATATGGCTAAATCAGGAAATGTGCATATCAGGCTTCATATGGAATCCCCATATATGGGCCTTATATAACCTGAAATGCCCAATTCTCGATATAGCCATATATGGGCCTTATACAACCTGATATACCTAACCACTTGTATATGTGAATTCTCTCTTATTTGACAAGCTTGTTCAGAGCTGCATGCAGCCGGGATGTTGTTGATGTGATTCGCGTCAAATTTAAGAGAATTACACGCACGCGCGTTTGCATAGCTCAACTTTTCACAAGAATACACGTTTCACAGCGGTGTGATCTTCATCTTTATTTGTTGCTCGTGATTGCTCAGATCTTCTGTGGTTGTCACACTGTATACTTTCGATGGTCATCGCGCCACACAAGAATGCAAATTTTTGATGATGGGCTTAGTTTTACAGTTCCTACAAAGAAGCCAACCACGATCGAAAAAATACGGTTTTGGTCAGGTATGATTGCGATAGAAATTGCAAGGCCTGCAAGCCGGCCATGTAATTGTACTGCGCGTTTGAATGAGGCTACTGCAAGGCATGACTCAGCGTGATACAAAAGATGGTGTGGTGTTATGCTTCAGCTAAATTGCCTGTTTATTTTACTTATAGCTACATGGGTAAGCAGTATGACACTTTGTGGCCGCTGTTACAAGGTGAACTAGCGTTTGAAGGCCACCACAAACAAGTTACTCTGTGGCCCATGGCTCGTTCTATAGACATAACTATAAACAAAGAACAATATAGCAACAGTCAACTAGGTTCTTGTGCGTCAGATGAAACGTCCTGCTATATGTGAACATTTGTGATAGTTGTTAGTTTTACCTTCATCAGCTAGAATTCACAAAAAAGCGTGGCTGCTCCCTCTCTTCTTCAAACGAGTAGTTGAGCCTTTATGGCGCGTTGTTTTGGCACAAAGGTGAAGGAATTCATGCTACAGCAAGCGATTGCCATATCACGCGAAAAACAGCAAACAGCACGGAATGAGCACACAAAGGATGAGCGCGACAAAACGTCCCTCCCTTGGCCATTCGCCGCAGTCGCTCCTAAAAGTCTCTCCTAAAAAAAAACGAATTCATAAGAGATATCCATGGTTCAAGCAAGAAATGATTCATTTGAAAAGTAAAATTCAGCGTCGGCGCAAAAGTCGAAACACGTTTGACCTTCTAAATTTTACTTCTTAGCTGCGTAAACTAATGCGATCGGCAAATTACAGCTTTTTTCTCATTACTTTACCGTCAATGATAAAGAATGAACCCTCAAAATTCTGGCGCTATCTGAAAAAGACAAACGAGGCATTTCAGAGATAAGAGTCGCAGGACAAAGTATTGTTGACGCGACCACCATTGGCAACGAATTTAACAAAGTTTTCTAGTCTGTCTTCACATGGACAGCCACACATGCTCAGCTGCGGTCCATAGGTAGAAGTAACTGAGGATAGTCTTCTTTGCCTCTTGCACGCACTAGATGTGAAAAAATCACCTGGTTATGAGCTGTATCGTATACTTTTTCGAGTAGATATGCTGTTTTCGTGGCAAAACATTTACATCACAATTACACTACTTCATTAGACTCTGCAGTTATTCCTGATTAGCACTCGACAAAAATAATCCTGGTACATAAATCGGGTTCCTCTTTCGAAATTAACAGCTAAAGGCCCGTTTTCTTGACTAGTTAATTGCTGCAAATTAATTGAACGCATTATGTTTGAAGCTATAATTACTTATTTAGAAAATAACAAACAATTTTATGCCCCAAATATACATTTTAGATCTGGTCTATCTAGTAACCCAACTGACTGAAACAACTTATAAACGCTCCGTTTCAAAAATTGTACCAACGCCATGTTTTCTTTTCCAAGGCGTTTATGTCGTTCCCCATGAAAATTCATTAACAAAATTATTGGCTATTGGTGTTGAACTGAAGGTGTTAGATTGAAAAACATGCTACTTAAATGAGCACTGATATCGAATTTCAAGATCGAGATGTGTCAACCATTCGATGGCTTGGTATGCAAAGGTCTTTTTGGCCAAATTTGAGCAACCTGCGTCGCGTGGAAGTTATTTTATTTCGATGTCAAACAGCGTAGAAAGCCTAAGGAGGAAAAAAAACCAAATATAGACTGCCCTGCGACATCGACACTAGTGCTACGTGTTTGTTGTGATACATTCCACAAACATCATCCTGAATGACGACGCCCAAGTAGCGATGACGCGTACAACCCGAGTGTTCTTAGAGTGGCACCGACTGGCGCCGAAGCGGAGAAACGCACTCGCTCGTCGCGTCTGATCTTCGTCGCATCGGTTTGATTCATTTTGTGAAATTATCAAGATAAAAAACACCTTTCAAAGAACGCCGAAAGAAAAGAGCATGATTAAATGTGTGTTTGTCGGTCAGCAAGTCGGGGAATCGTCGCGAGTTGCAGGTGAGTTGCAGTCGTCTACACAGAAACACGGAAAAAGTGCAATGAGGGTGTCTTTTCTTATCACGTATGTGTTACACATCAACACGACCACAAGCTATTAAAAGTGAAACAACGTATAGTCAGATATCATCACTAACAAGTAACACGCAGGTATAGTTGAATCTTTATCCAGCTGTAGACTGTGTGTCCACGTAAAAGTGGTAATACGGTGTTAACCGGGAGAATGTGGATAAGTGGGGCCATCTGGAGGCGCAAAAAAGAACCTGGCATGCAGAAAACGTATTCTATTTCTCCGCTGAAGCTCATTCGCGATAGCTATATTGCAGTGACCCCTCTGCGTATGCCTGAATGCTTCGCATGCCAAAACACACCAATATAGCTTACTGCGACACACGAGCGAACGTGGCTGAAGCGTGCATCCTCGGGCACCTCTGAAGTGCTTCTTGGAACGGCGTCCATTTTGGAATCACTGTTCTGCAAAAGGTTGGTCGAAGCGAAAATAGTTCGCGATGTCGCGAATCGCGGGGATTCCAAGGTCTAGACTATCGTATAGAACCCGAGTCGACACTTTGTATGGCGACGACAGCAACGCAGGTGAAGGCATGACTGAATGTGTCTGCCCAGCAGACGAAGTGTTTGCGGAACAGCTGAGCCTGACGTCACTTTTTTTCTGTTGAGAAGTGGTCAGCTGTGGCGGGGGCTAGAGGTGACCGCGGGGAAGCGCCACTGCTCGTGCTCCCAGCGCTAGAAATGGCGGGTTTGCCGGCCATTTTGAATAGTGCTAAATACCAGCGATATAAATCAATAAAAGTGATAGTTATTCGTCTCTCAGTTGCGTTTTAGGTCGCGAATTGCTGCGACGCGTTCTATAGAAACTCGCTTACAGAAAAATCTTGACATGAGTAAATTTGATGTCAGTGCTCCTTTAGGAGACTGAAGAGAGCATGTTACCATAAATGACTCTTTCTCGAAAGAGCTAGAAGTGTACTCTGGTGTTCCACAGGGGTCAATCAGGCTTTTTTTTCTTACCTTATATAAATAATATTCCTCATTGTATAGGCCACCAATCCTGAATAAACTATTTGCGGATGACTGTGTAGCATAAAGAGCTACAATGAATCAAACCAAACTAACCGAATAATGCCTTATGCTCACTTGAGTAATGGTATACAAGGTAAGAAAAAAATAGATTCTTCCCCCCGCCGCGGTGGTCTAGTGGCTAAGGTGCTCGGCTGCTGACCCGCAGGTCGCAGGATACAATCCCAGCTGTGGCGACTGCATTTAAAATGGAGGCGGAAATGTTGTAGGTTTGTGTGCTCAGATTTGCGTGCAGGTTAAAGAACGCCAGGTGGTCGTAATTCCTGCAGCACCCCACTACGGCGTCTCTCATATTTATATGGTGCTTTTGGGACAATAAATCCCACATATCAATCAATCAAAAATAAATCCTTCAAAAATGAATTGCATTGTGTTTCTTAACAAAACAATGCCCCTTTCTTTCACATGTTGTAGAGGAAACTCTACCAATACGATAGCTGATTGATTAAAATATCTAAGAGGCACATTCACCAGTAACCTGAACCAGGAAAAGCGTGTTGGAAACTTGTGTTGTGGTGCACTAAAGAAATTGTACTTTTTGAAGAGAAAAGTACGGAAAACTCCTCCCACGCTGAAACTTAGAGCAAATAAAGCTAGTGCTACCGAAATTAAATTGGAGTATGCCGACATTATCTGGAGCCCATGGCAACAATACTTACTAAACTTGAAACAGTCTAAAAAGTAGCTTTGCGGTTTTTTATTCTGCTTACTCCCGACAGTCTAGTGTAAGGAACCTACGTGTTAAGGCAAGCTTGCCAGAACTTCAGCAACGCAGGATAGTAACTTTATCATTGGGACTTCAAGTTATCATGGGGATGCTATCTTCGGCAACCTTGAAATCTTTCACTCTGGACAAATTCCAATAAAACTTTGCAGCAGCCACTCAACCACATTGATGGTCAGAAGGTCGCTCTATTTTCTCGCGCTATTTTTCACTTGAACACGTTATCTGCAGAAGCAGCAAGTGCTGCCTTGACCGCTTCATTTATGAAATATTTGAAAATTTGAAATTTTATTGATAAAAACTATGTACAGTCATCAGCATCTTTACCTTAAACGCTCCGACGCGTGGTCTCGGCCAACGCCACCTAGGTAACTTCAGGCCAGCTCACTGTGTCGGTCACGGACTCTGATGTCACTCCGTTTTGACCAGTGGTATTGCTGCATAGACGTGCCTACGCTTGCTCTCGTCTCTCGAAAGGCATAAATTGCCAAGCCCGACGAAAGTTTTCGCGGCGTGCTAGTGTTCTCGTTGGCGGCTTGAGAAGACCAGCTTTTTCTGTGTCTGTGAACTGCAGCGTGATGCGTTTTGTGCACTGGATATTCTCAATCTGTGCGGTTGGAAATCTGAATTCGTGGGCGATGCTGTGTGGCGAATTTTCGCTGCAAAGGCACTGACGCTGCGAGTGTTCTTGTTTCCTAAGGGCAACCTAAAAACGAAATGGGAGCAGGTTGTTAGCCGAGCTGACGTTGAAATTCGTTTTCTTCGTGACCCGAAGGTACGTGTGTCCGTACTACATATTTGTAAGTAGTTGCCCATCGCCACTATGTTATGTTCTCGCTCCAAAATAAAGATGTCATGTGTGCTTTTGACTTTTCGGCGTAGGCCCTGGCATTAAATTAATTATTGCGTGTAGCAGAACATTTTTAGAACAGGAGCTTTTTCTTCAGGGTCAGTTAACATTTTGCAATGGGTGATTGACACCGCGAACTTGTGTTACCTCTCTTCACTTAGTTGATAAACATGAAAGGAACGCTGTTGCATTACTTAGTACATCGGTTTTGTGCATAGTATTTTCACTACTTCAAGCTAAAATCGTTATGAAGCACTACCAAAATATACCGATCCAAGAACGACAACTACGGTTGGAGCACCCACGGGGGCTACACGGTTTAATATAAACCTAATACTGAGACTTTTCCCAGGCCATAAGATGTATGATCGACTACGCACCACTGCGGGAAGGGCCAGAACAAACGAGGAAACGCCGATTCTTGTGTCGGTCTCAAGAGATTTTCGTGAAACGAAAGATTTTGTTTTCTGTTCCAATGGTAATCACCCTGATATTGTGCCAAATACCATACTTGTGGTAGCAGCACACACTTTCAGCAACTACGTGTCTATGAAGACAGATGTTGGAAACAGTCAAATTAAAACTGCAGAAACTTTGCAAATAACTTAGGAACGGTTTTCCTGCATGCTCTTGATAATGTGTGTGCGTACGGGAGTAAGCAATTGAATAATCATTAAAATTTACCGCATTTATTTGGTCAATTTGTTAGTCCAAGTTTTGCTCTCATAGATCGACCACACGTTTGATAGCGCCAAACTTTGGCTTTCTTGTGGAAGGAATGCCTCACTGGTTAGTCTTCAAATGCTTTGAAGCGCAATAATTTACCTAAACTTGTGCCTTTTTTGACCCAAAAGGCAGAATAAAGCTGGTAAACATGTAAAATTTGCCACGAACATTTAAAATTTTAACAGCAGACGATGGTGGTAATGTATTCACTGACTCCTGTACGCGCACTTTTTCGTGCAAAACGAGCGACGTCACTGCGGCCGTGAGCAGGCCTGATGTTCTTTTAGGTGGCATTGCCTCGGCTCGCTTGGACTGAGATCAACGCCACCAAGTGCTGGGGGAGTGTACATCCGGGGAGGGGGATGCGTTCACCCTGAATGAATTTGGGTATGAGTGCAGCCGCAGGTGTCATGAGTCTTGCGTAGGCGGTGAGCGTGGAATGTCCCACGCAACAAATCGAGTCAGCTGCAACACATGATAAAGCCTTCGTCGTTTACCAAAGCTGGTGAGATCCTCAGCGCTGCCCCGTCAACTCCCCTACGAGAACCATGAGGTGGCATGTTTTGTACCGAGTGTTTCATTTTGAATTTTTGTTACCCACTGTTCATTATAACCAACTTGAAGTATTGTGTAATTAGCGCTGCGTTGCGTAAGACGCTCGACCGGTGGCCTCTCATCGGAGTGTGTTTTATATGGCCATTTGAGAACTTCCTTTTAAAACAATCACAGAGTGCAAGCAGTAAAACGTGCTGATATTGTAACGTATTCAAGAAAAAAAAGCACAGAGTCTTGTTTATTATAGGCGAACGTGTGTCTAGATATGTAAGTATCAAAAAGACTGAAATAATTCACTGAAGCATTTCACATACATAAATGTTCCTCTTTTGGAACACCTCTCTATCAACCCGAAGTCTCGCGCCTGTGCCCGAGAGGCATGCGTAACGCTGGCCCAAGTGCAAGCACGTCCAATGCAAAGTAGACGCCCACTTAGTGGATCGCTGAGATCTTCTGGAAGGTTGTTTGGAGCAGTCTCTGCGGCATTACATAGTTCCCCTTTGCAATGCGCTTCGTACCGATGACCGATTGTTTGAGGTAACCATGGGTGTGAAAGATCTTTAATTACCTCTCGTATGGGCTTCATGTGTACATTGTGTACAACTTGGGCACAATTTTGCCTTCTCGAGCACTTTTCTTCATCAAAGATTACTTGATAAGTTATTCACTTAGTCGGTGAAGAACCACATCACGACCAAACTACCACCGAAGAAGTTTTTCTGACAGTCTGCGGTGTCGTAATAGTTTACACACACATGCTTGACCACTTCCTGCCTGGTACGTGGCTTTGCTGTGGCGCAGGCTGTAGTAGTTTGCGTATTTGCATTGCTGGTTACGTATACGCAACTGTGCCAACTGGCCTGCTTTTTCGGCTCTTTAAAGAAATTCGTCAGTGTCGGATAAGTCAGATGGGTCATTTGTCGACTGGTAGCATAGCGTATAGAGTTGTAGTTACTGTGCAGCCACAAACAAGCTGGAACAGATTGACGCGGGTGGGTGGTCTCCTGATCGGCCACATGGTAGGCTAATGCTCTATACGGCAGGATTTTGTCCCGCTCTATACGAATTGTACATATGCACTTATATAAAAATCCCCATATATCGCTACATCAGCAAGCAGGTTATCTGGCTTCATATAGAATCCTTAAATATGGGCCTTATATAACCTGATATGCCCAATTCCTCCTGTAGCCATAAATGGGCCTTATACAACCTGGCATACCTAATCCATTATATACCCATATATGGACGTTGCTGAATACGGCCTTATATGGAAATCATCTACGTGTGGCTATGTATTGAAGCAGCCTTATAAGGTAAACATGACCTCATATGGAAACCTTTATATACAGCTATTCAGATTTTTCATCTACTTGAATTCCGCTTATGTTGCCGGCATAAATTATAGCCCCACAAATCATTCTACAGCTAGAAATATTGCTTTTGTGGAAACGTCTGCATGCAGTTATCGTCGTCTCCAAAACAAAGGTTGTACGTATCCTTGCAACATTCATGTTCAAGTTATTCTCATAAGATCTCAAGTTATGCTCAAGAAGTGATTGCTAAAATGTATCTTGGCAACCTATTTAAAGTTTGTGGGCGGCACATGTCAGTGTTAGTGCACTTTTTCTTAAGAGATACATTGATTGTGTTCAAATGTGTTGCTTATTTATCAACACTTTATTATTTCCATTACCAACAGTGTCAATTGGAAGTACAGTGGAAGAACATTTAGAAAAAGTAGAATATGAAAAAAAGATATACTGTAAGCCAAACAAATAATCAAAATCAGCTTAATCACAGTCCGCAACACAAATACATATATCATGAAACATTTGGCGTCACTCATTCCAAAATAAAACAAAACGAATCATTTGAGATGGTAGAGGCAATGCTAGAAGGCAGTTGGTTCCATTTTCTGAATTTTTTGGTAAAAAATCATTTTGAAATATGTCAGTCTGGCATGTGATTTCTCTTATCTTGAACCTATGGTCAACGCGGTCTGAGACATAGTACGATGCGAGTAAATAGTTAAATTTATCGACTCTGTTTGACAATAATGAATAGTATGAAATAACTTTAATCACAATTTGAGTTTCGTATATAAATTTTCCACATGTTTTTTGTGTAAAACTTTTCTGGCTTGTCAATTGAGCGTCCACAGTGAGTAAAAAAGAAATTTTGACTTGCTGTTGACTGTATGAACTGCGTGTGCATCGAATAGCTTAAACACTTGAGAATCCACATTTATGGAGTTCGGTCAAAAGTGATGGGTATGTAAGATTGTCATATACAAGTATTGTGACTAGGAGTTGCCTATAGCATGAGCGCTAAAACTGGTGTCTATAGGTCTCCGAGCACGTGAGAACGGAGGTTATTAGAGATATTTCTTGCCAACACGTCACTATAACATTTCTTTTGTAAACGTAAAACACTTTCCGTTCTACAAATAATGACACATTAACGCAACAGCGGTAAAAAGCTCGTTCCGCTGAAGTCCCGGCGCAAGCGTTGGTGCTTCTGAGTGAACAATTATCTTCTCCCTTGCCAAAAATTGCAAAAAATGCAAATAAAACAAATAATAAAATATTTCATGTTTGAGTGATGATCAAACTCATGCAGGCCATTTGCATGGCAAGCAAGGGCTCTACCACACAGCTATGTGTCTGCTTCGAAATGAAGTATGAATAACTTACACTGGTTGGCAATACAAAAAAAAGTAACTGACATGCTTAACAAACACACGTACCGTTTATACAGGTTTCACAGCACAATATGTATTATCGCTGCAATATTGCATGATATAAGCGTACATTGCCATCGGGCATCACAACACGTTATTAACAACGCGACTTCGTTTCTTCTATGCGGGCGAACAAACGACGCGGAAGGTGTGAAAAGGGGAACTACGGAGTTTCCGGTGGTGAACACAGAATCTCAGCGTGTTGTCCTGCTACCGGGAAGGCATACGGGATGATAGATGGCTGAATGACACCATCCTTCAGAATCTCTGGTACTTGACTTTTTATGACTCATCGTTCTTTGGCAAAACACTGCAAGGATGTTTATTAGCTGATCTTTCTGCTTTGTCTGCTATTATTCGGTGCTTACCTACCCCTATCACTGGGTTCAGAAGCGCTGAAATCAATAGAAGGCTATTATATGCTAGCGAAGTTTCCCAAGTGAACATTGTTTTAGACTAGTAGTGATGTTAAGTGATTAGATCATCCGCACGTTGCTTAAGGAGAGCAAAACGCTTTGAACTTCAAAGCAATTATATCCCACTAAATTCGTTCTGCATATGGAGGTAACGTGCCTGATCTGGCTGTGATAAAGCTAATAGGACGATTCATCTTTATTTTAAGCCAGAGTTCAGAATGTTTGGATATGTGATAAACATATTTCAGGAAATAACGAAGAAATACTGCATTATAATAAATAGTACTTCAACGTATTGAAATAGTAAAAAAACTTGCAATTGCCTTGTGTTTAATCACTGCTTCGTTATGTTCACTATGCATACAAAACCGCCGTAAAGTGGGTGATGTGCAGAAGTGGTATTAGCATGTCCTGATCCAGTTGCAGCATTTTGGATAACGACCATGTTCACGTTTGTATACGCAGTTCCCATAAGGTTTTGGTTTGGGATTTGTGCACCTGGAGAGGAAAGTGCAAAAGTACATTTATGCCTTGCATTTAGGAAGCTCCCGATAGTCGAAGAGAAGAATAATTAGTCGCATATGATATTACATATAAAAATTTGCTCATGTTCGTAACAAAATATTTCAGCGTATTTTCATTGTATATTGCAGTTAAACAGTGAAGTTCAATGCACGCATCGTTTCACTCCATATAATCTATACGCAATAAAATCAGAAAAGTATGTAGGATTACCCTGGCCCTACGTATCACACTGTGTACACACTCGAAACCCCTCTGCCGAGTACTTTGACTTACCACATTATGTTGCGAAATAGTTTGAGCGGAGGGAAGGGTAAACCTCAAGCTGCGTGCTATAACTACTTATTACAGTAAACTATCATTCGAGTGTTCTTCAAGAAAACCAATGAATTATTTAATTTCACTGAAAGTGCACTAAATTTCATATTCAGTGGCATACAATACAGCATTGAGACCAGCAGAACTCGTCATACGTCTGAAATCATTTAAATGCGAAGCATTTCTTAGCGAACTTCGCCGACTTTGAATCTATCTATCTATCTATCTATCTATCTATCTATCTATCTATCTATCTATCTATCTATCTATCTATCTATCTATCTATCTATCTATCTATCTATCTATCTATCTATCTATCTATCTATCTATTTATCTATCTATCTATCTATCTATCTATCTATCTATCTATCTATCTATCTATCTATCTATCTATCTATCTATCTATCTATCTATCTATCTATCTATCTATCTATCTATCTATCTATCTATCTATCTATCTTGGCGGGCCGTTCCGCTACCAAATTTGGTATTACGGGACGTGAATAGATGACAAAGATATGTCAATGGTGCAACCATGATAATCATGAGATGCGTTTTATGTAACAAAATGACCACATGCCATGCTCATGATGCACTTGCGGCCGTTTCGCTAGCTTCACATGTACCAAACTCAGTATTCCGTGACGCGAACAGATGATATAGGTAGATAACACATCCAAATATGACATTCACGGCATGCGTGTCATGAAACAACATGACTACATGCCACACTCATGATGCGCTCGATGCGGTTTCGTTAGCTTTACATAAGCGAAATTCGGTCATACGTGACGCCTGTGGATGACGAAGGTATGTGACAGTGCAAACATAATAATCATGAGATGCGTGTCATGTGAGAACATGACTACGTGCCACAGCCAAGGCGCCAATACACTTCGACGTGCCACAGTGTGCGTGCTCGCCGGCGTTCATTTCGTCGCGTATCGCCGGCGGTGCCGCGCCAGGCGCCGGTCCTGCCACATACTTGCAGGCGCGCGCGACGCTGCGTTGCCTAGACGCATTCGCATTTCAGCGCGTTCGGCGTCCCTCCGTCCCGAAAAGAGGGAGACGCAGTGTTGTCTGGGCAACGTATTGGCGAGAAATGCACCATGTCGCATTTCGCGCTAGTTTCCGTCGGGCCGCGCCGACGGACGCTGGTCACGCCTGGCGTGTGACGATAGATGATGATGATGAAAAACATTTATTATAAAAGAGAGAGGTACGGGGCCAAAGCATGACCCTGCTACATGGTCGGCGTCCTTAGTCCGGGACACCGCATGACGAGGCCCCTACTCGCGCCCGTCTCACCAGAGCCCGTTGAGACTCTAGTGATGAGCAGTTGAGGAGGGCAGTCTCCCATGCCTCTCGGGAAGGGGTTGGGGAAGGGGGTAGGTGGGGATTTTTCGGACATGCCCATACCATGTGGAAGATATCACACGTCTCCCCACAGTGTGGGCACCGCCCATCTGTGTTCGCATCGAAATGCTTTAGGATTGCAGGACAGAGTAGAATACCTGTCTGCAGGCGCCTTAGAGTTCGCTCTTCCGCCTTACTCAGCCCCTTTGCAGGAGCCGGGTAAAGGCGGTGAGTGTCACGATAATAGGTGAGAATTTCTTTGAACCGCAGCAGCGGTGTATTGGCCTCCGAGTCATAAGAGCCAAGGTGAGGAGCCCGGTGGGTAAGCGCTCGGGCGGCCGCGTCAGCGGCCTCATTACCTCGTGGGCCCTGATGGCCAGGAGCCCATACGATGCGTTTCGGGGCTGGATCAGCGAGAGCCCGTTTTAGAATTTGGCTGGCTAGGGGGGATATCTCTCCTACCAAGTAATGAGCACATGCTTTCCTGGAGTCCGTGATGATAACTTTCGAGTTGGGGTCCGCAGCAGCAAGCGCTATCGCGACTTCCTCAGCGCGCTCTGGATTTTGTGCTCGGAACGAGAGCCCATTGACATGCTTTTCCCGGTGAACTACAGAGGCCGTGTAAAATCCCGTAGGCGAAGGCCCTGCTATATCTACGTAGAATACACCAGGTCGGGAGCCGTGTTGCCTCTCAAGCGTCCGAGCCCGCGCCTGTCTTCTGCTTTCGTGCGTGTGCTTATCCATGTTACTGGGGAGTGGAGCGACCGAGAGCATATGCCGCCACAGTTCCGGAATACGCTCCGCCTCCTCTGCAGTGCAAGTGTGCTGTATATGTAAGGGGTTTAGCAGGCGGCGCCCGGGAGCCGTCTGCACGAGCCGCGTATATTGATTCATAAGGTGGGCCTCCCGCAACTCCTGGTAGGAGTTTAGCACACCTAACGCCCTCAGTTTGGCGTTGGAAGTGGCCACCGGGAGATCCAGAGCTCGTTTAGTAGCCTTACGAATGATGGCATCTATTCTTTCGTCTTCTTGGTGACGATAGAGTGCTCGCATTTTGCTAACGAAGCGACGCTGTGTACAGCGCGTGCGCGCGTGAAAGCTACATTGGGGTATATTGGGCCCTTCATGATGAGCTCGTGGCCATTTCGCTAGCTCCACGTATACAAAATTTGGTCTTAAGAGACGCCAATTGATGATGAATCACATGACTGGTCCAAACATGATAATTGTGACATGCGTGTCATGTGAGAACATGAAAAAATACCACGTTCATAGCGTGCTTGCGGCCGTTTTGCTAGCTCGACGTGTATATACTAAATTTATATCACGTGAGGTGAATAGATTACGAAGGTGAACGACACATCCAAACGTAATAATTATGACATGGTAGTCATGTACAGCATCATTTACCTCCACCCCATAACGTTGTGCTGATTTTAAAGTGATATATGAACATTTCTCATTCATGCATCGTATATCATCGATTACCACTGTACGTGGGATCTACCAGTTTTTATTTGCGTGAAAGTGCCTGGCGTGTTGAAGTGGTCTTCGGTTTGGAGATTCAGACGTTCTTCAATTGGTGAGTGCGCCTTTGTAGAATTTCGCGTTCGTCGACGTTTTTGTAGTAGTCTGTCTTGTCGAATAAGTTTGTGGACTTGGCTTTGCTTGCTTTCCTGATGTTACTGAGAAGATGGCTGTAGTAGAGGCTCTTCCGGAATCGGGAATACATTTTGTTCGCAAGTTGACGTGCCCTGTAGACAGCTGATGCATGATGATCTGGTCTCTCGCTTGTATGGCATAGTTAGTAACGCCCCATCATTGCCGGCACGCTCTTCAGAGGATTCGGTAAGGTGGTGCGGTATGGACGCTTCTCACAGGCAGCTGTGTGTGAGGTTAGATGTATGTATTACTTTTGCATTGTTTTGGTTCTTGGAGCTGTGAGCACTGGATGAGGATGCAACAGGCGACTTGGCATTATTAGGTTCGAACTGCATTGTCTGCTGAGCCATCTAAATCAAGTATTCTAATGAAAAACACCTTTTGAGTCGTCATGGCGTAGTTGGGTATTTTCCTGATGCGTTGATAGTTCATCTCTTCTGAATACGGTGTTTTTACGAGAGAGATGGTGAACGTTAAAAGCACCTGAGGAGCCGCGTGATGTAGACCCAGTTGGCGGGTCATTTATGCAATACGATGAATGGAGGGTATCTATGGTGGAGCAACGTCTCGTGTCAAATGCTGAAGCGATGACATTGGAAGTGCCATCTTGCGTGCAGAAGGGCGGCGTGCTTGATGGTTGGGTTTTTCCAAAATACGCATGGTCTTCTGTAAGTAAACTCATGTGCCCCTTCGTCTTGTGGCAGTTGTCGATTCACGTTGAGCTTTCGAATGCTTGAGGACTGCTTAGGAAATCGACAATAGTGTGTGGTTGTCTTCGGGTGGTTGGCAATAAGTAGGTCTTGGTCATAGTCGTTAAAACGAGTAATCATCTCCTTTTTGATCTTTAGCCATGACTCAACATTCTCGAATATGTGAGTACGGTAAAATTTAAATCCCTCACTGGTGACGTAGTCGCGAAGTTCGTAACCATTTGCCGTTCAGACCAAGATGCAGTGGCGGCGTGGAGCTCGAATAGGTTAACCAGTACTGTACGAGTCCGTCGTCCGCTGATCCGGTGTACTTAGGGATGTCAAGGTCAGCTGATGGAGCTGCATGGTGCTGGCCATGGTGTAGAGTTGGGATGCACTTGTGTGGTTCTTGTCGACTTGTGTAACGCTAGATGTGGGCGACGTGGCCCGACTCATACGCCACGTTTATTCTGAAGAGCATTTCTTCTTCCTCGGCTTCTCCTAATGCCTTCACATACACCCCCCCCCACATATATATATATATATATATATATATATATATATATATATATATATATATATATATATATATATATATATATATATATATGTTGGCGTAATTATATCTTATATATAACCTAGATCTTATATATATATATATATATATATATATATATATATATAAGATCTCACAGACAAAGAATGTGTAAGGGAAGTTAGTAGAACCAATGTAAACTGAATAGGAAAAAAGAAAAGTGGGTGAAAAAATAACCTGCCTTGAGCAGAAATTGAACCTACGACCTACGACTAACGCGTTCGATGCTCTACTACGGAGTTATCACAGCGACCATTCCCCAAGCCACTTTATTAGGTTTATCTGTGAACTTAAACGGGGGGGGGGGTGTCAGTCAGCGCCACCTGTAGCCATGCCGGCGAGTGTAGTACACTTTCTTTATGAGCCTTTACGATGCCACAGAGCATGTGAACTTATTACGAGCTGGTAGCTGACCTATATTCCCTCACATACAACCTAACGGCACCAAGTCTGCCAGTACGAGACCCTTAATAATGAATAGGGGAAAGAAGTGTATACCTAAGGACTCGTTTTTCCATGTTTTGACAAAATGTTAATGAGATCTAACTGACAATATTGCCAAGGAATGTAGAGGGAAAGTTATTAGAACTATTTTAAAGTAAATAAAGAGAAAGGAAAGCGGGTGGTAAGAAAAAGATGTCAATATATTGATTGATTGGTCGACCAATCATATCAGGCACCGGTACAATAACTGAGCCCATATCAAGGTACGTGGACAAATAAGCCACATTCCATGCACCCTCGCGTCGTACTTAAAAGACACCACACATTTTCTTCGAGACATTGCAGGTCTGTGTTTGCCGAAAAACTCGTACTTGGTTACCCTTGATGTCTCTTCATTGTATACAAATATTCCTCACGATGACGGCATAGCTGCATTACAAAACATGTACACAAACCATACACAATCTAACACCCTAGATTTATCTGCCATCGCAACTTTGACGAGAATGGTCCTTGAATTAAATTTATTCAAATTTAACCAAGAGTACTTTCGACAAATCAGCGGAACCGCTATGGGCACCAAAATGGCACCCAATTACGCCAACATATTTATGGGAAAGCTAGAATCGGAGTTTCTTGCACAAAGTTTCTTGAAACCGTCGTTATACAGAAGATACATAGACGACATTTTTCTTATTTGGACCCACAGCGAGGATGAACTTCTCAGCTTTATCGACACCTACAATGCTTACAACCGAACATACACTTCACACACACCTGCTCGCAAACAACCGTAAATTTTCTTGATGTTACCATAAAGACAGAAGAAGACAAGCTTTCTACAACCATATATTGCAAACCAACGGATCGACAACAATACCTCCATTACCAAAGCGAACACCCACGCTACTGTAAAAACAGTATTCCATACAGCCAGGCGCACCGGTTTAAGCGAATCTGCTCAAGAGACGCTGATTTTGACACGAGGTCACAGAGGCTGAAACTTATGCTCGATAAACAAAAATACCCTTCACATGTAATTGATGACGCCATTAAAAAAGCGGAATACTGAAACGTGATGACTTACGTATGAAGCCACCACCGCAAGAAGACCCACAACGAACAAACCTCTGCATAAATACAGCACAAATTTCCCCAATGTAAACAAAATCCTTAAATGACATTACATCATTCTGGAACAAAATTGAACGTCTGAAACACGCATTCCCATCCGATCCTGGCGTCGTTTACCGATGACCACGCAACCTTAAAGACACACTTGTCCACTCTCAATTCAGTACCTCACCCCCTAATATTTCATGCCGACCTTGTTTAAAGTCAGGATGTCTTGCATGTAAAGCGATGCAAAAAACACACAAAGCAACCAGCACACAATCCGATTAACATACGAGGAAACCTAACATGCGATTCCGCTAATGTGGTATACCTACTCGAATGCAACGTGTGCAGTATGTAGTAGATCGGACAAACAGAGACACCATTTAAGATTCGCTTCAATAATCACAGAGCCCATGCGAAATCAGCCCCAAATATACCCCTATCAAAACATCTCAATCTTCCCGACCATCAATTCGACAATCTATCAGTAACGCTCTTAGAGGACGGGATTTAAATCAAACCAAGAACGTGAACAACGAGAGTCATACCTTATCCACCGATTTAACACCCTCAATAGAGGAATAAATGAGAATTCAGGTACACTTGCAGCAATTAAAGCATTAGAAAACAGTAACGGCAATAATTAAAAAATATCTGAGTGCACGGCACTGCAGCTGCGAAGGGCACTGGACAACTCAAAATAATTCCAAGTGTAACTAGATTTTTAAGTACAGCTGTCGTCTGTTTCTGTTTTTACCTCCCTATACAATCAATTGTGCCAAACATGACATATCCAACAGCAACCCTGTACACAGTAGGGAGGCCCCTACTGCACGCGTAATGCAGAAGCTGGCAAGAATTGCCATTGCACCCACTTGCCAGCCTTTGCGGCAATACGCTGGCGCCCCTATTTGTATGACGAGATGTAGACGGGGCGCTGCGCCGTCTGGTCGGGAACAATGCGTTAGTAAAAGGAAGGATACACAGATCGCAGACATCCTAAAGGTGAAAAGGAGAAAAGGAGAAAAGGGAGAGATGGAGGGGGAAGGGGAAGGAAGAGTGAAAGGGGGCGCCCGGGGGAGTCCACCTTACATTCTCCTCTTCTCTTTTTCTTCTTTTTTTTCTTTTTTGTTTTTTTCCTCTTTTTCTCTCTCACCCTCACACCCTCTGATTCAAGATCCTATAAAGCTGAACAACAACAAACTGTACCCTCAATCCTGATGAAAGCCAGACTCTAGGCCGAAACGTCGAAATAAACCATGTTGTGACCCCTCACGGAGGATATACTTTCCTTATATATATATATATATATATATATATATATATATATATATATATATATATATATATATATATATATAAGGGAAATAAGTGTGTGCCTAAGGGTTCGTTTTTCCGTGTTTTAACACAATAATAATGAGATCTAACACACATTAATGCCAAGAAATCTACAGGGGAAGGTATTAGAACCAATGGAATTTAAACAAGAAGAAAGAAAAGTGGATGAAAAAATAACCAGCCGTGAGCAGCAATCGAACCTACGACCTTCGAATAACGCTTTCGATGCTCTAACCACTGAGCTACCACAGCGGCCTTCCCCCCATCCACTTTTTTGGGTTTCTATGTGAATTTAGAAGTAGGAGTGACAGTCAGCGCCATCTATAAGCCAAGCGACGAGTGTGAAAACACTCTTTTATGCGCATGTTTGGCGTCACGTAGCACAAGAATTCATTATCAGCGGGCAGCTGATTAATAGTCCCTCGTATACGACATAATGACACCAAGCATGCCAGTACG
Source organism: Rhipicephalus annulatus (assembly GCA_013436015.1). Classification (NCBI taxonomy): domain Eukaryota; kingdom Metazoa; phylum Arthropoda; class Arachnida; order Ixodida; family Ixodidae; genus Rhipicephalus; species Rhipicephalus annulatus. The sequence goes on along the minus strand of WOVY01002735.1, from coordinate 61,351 downwards.
AGACCCTCGTTTAATGAAATAAGGGAAAGAAGTCAATACTTAAAGGCTCGTTTTTACGTGTTTTAACACAATAATATCGAGATCTAAAAGACAGTATTGCCAAGGAATGCACAGGGGAAGTTATTAGAACCAATGGAATGTGAATAGGAAGAAAGAAAAATGGATGAAAAAATAACCAGCCGTGAGCAGGAATTGCACATACGACCTTCGAATAACACGCTCGATGCTCTAACCACTGAGCTACCACAGCGGCCTTCCCTTCATTCACTTTTTTGGGTTTATATGTGAATTTTGAAGTAGGAGTGACAGTCAGCGCCAACTATAAGCCAAGCGACGAGTGTGAAAGCACCCTTTTATTCGCATGTTTGGCGTCACGTAGCACGTGAACTTATTATGAGCGGGCAGCTGATAAATAGTCCCTCGTATACAACCTAATGACACCAAGTCTGCCAGTACGAGACCCTCGTTTAATGAAATAAGGGAAAGAAGTGTATACCTAAGGGCTCGTTTTTCCGTGTTCTAACACAATAATAATGAGATCTAACAGACAGTAATGCCAAGGAATGTACAGGGGAAGTTATTAGAACCAATGAAATGTAAATAAGAAGAAACAAAAGTGGATGAAAAAATAACCAGCCGTGAGCAGGAATTAAACCTACGACCTTCGAATAACGCGTTTGATGCTCTAACCACTGAGCTACCACAGCGGCCTTCCCTCCATCCACTTTTTTGGGTTTATATGTGAATTTAGAAGTAGGAGTGACAGTAAGCGCCATCTATAAGCCAAGCGACGAGTGTGAAAACACTCTTTTATGTGCATGTTTGGCGTCACGTAGCACGTGAACTTACTCGGAGCGGGCAGCTGATAAATAGTCCCTAGTATACAACCTAATGACACCAAGTCTGCCAGTACGAGACCCTCGTTTAATGAAATAAGAAAAAGAAGTGTATACCTAAGGGCTCGTTTTTCCGTGTTTTAACACAATAATAATGAGATCTAATAGACAGTATTACCAAGGAATGTACAGGGGAAGTTATTAGAAACAATGGAATGTGAATAAGAAGAAAGAAAAGTGGATGAAAAAATAACCATCTGTGAGCAGGAATTGAACCTACGACGTTCGAATAACGCGTTCTATGCTCTAAGCACTGAGCTACCACAGCGGCCTTCCCTCCATCCACTTTTTTGGGTTTATATGTGAATTTAGAAGTAGGAGTGACAGTCAGCACCATCTATAAGCCAAGCGACGAGTGTGAAAACACTCTTTTATCCACATGTTTGGCGTCATGTAGCACGTGAAATTATTATGAGCGGGCAGCTGATTAATAGTCCCTCGTATACAACCTAATGACACCAAGTCTGCCAGTACGCGACCCTCGTTTGATGAAATGAGGGAAAGGAGTGTATACCTAAGGGCTCGTTTTTTCTGTGTTTTAACACAATATTAAAGAGATCTAACAGACAGTAATTCCGAGGAATGTACAGGGGAAGTTATTAGAACCAGTGAAATGTAAATAATATATATATATATATATATATATGTGTGTGTGTGTGTGTGAAATGTAATATATATATATGTATATATATATATATATATATATATATATATATATATATATATATATATATATATATATATATATATATATATATATATATATGGCAGTTTAGTTCTCCCGCATTTCGAGTTGTAGGTGAATTTTGGTAAGTTTCATTTTTTTTTCAGTTCAGTTACTACCACATATCGTTCCATATTCGGAGCACTATATGTGGTCAAGCTGTCACTTGGTGCAACGCAAGCAAACCACCTTTAGCATAGCGAGAAATATTAGCGCAATATCACGCCAAAAGGAAGTCTTCCTCCTCCTCCTATTGTTAGAGCGCCTTGATGTTGATATCAAATCAGACAAAACTACATATAACATAACCAACTGTACCAATCTAATCGCGCGCTGGATCGAAAGGGAAGTCATTTTAAATGCAAAGCACATCTTAGGGAACTTTGGTGACTGCGCGTATCTATCTATCTATCTATCTATCTATCTATCTATCTATCTATCTATCTATCTATCTATCTATCTATCTATCTATCTATCTATCTATCTATTTAGCCGCCTATGACTTTTAGCTCCTCTGGCCATTTAGACATTGATATCAATACCAAACTTGATATGGCATAATATGACTGTAAAAACATATTTGACTAGTCATAAAATAAAATTTATGACGTGGATGTCATGAATGTCATAATTTATATTTCATGGTCCTGTAGCTCTTGCGGTGGTTTCGTTCATATGGCACGTTGCAAAACTGGTATGGTATGAGATGATTGCACGGCGAACACAAGCGACAGACCCTAACATAAAAATAATGATATCCGTGTCATGTAACAACAAGACTACGTGCCAAGCTCATGATGCGTTCACGGGAGTTCCGCTAGCGTCACTTATACCAAATTTGGTATTACAGACGTGAATGGATTAAAAAGGTATGACACTGGTGCAAGTATGATAAACATAAGATGCGTGTCATGTAACGACATGACCACATGCTAAGCTCTCGATGCGCCCAGGGCCGTTTCAATAGCTTCGCATGGACCAAACTCGGTATTGCGGGACGCGATTAGACGACATAGATAAATGACACATACAAACATGATAATCCAGACATGCGTGTCATGTAACGACATGACTACATGCCACACTAATGATGTGCTCGCGGTCGTTTCACTAGCTTTACATTGGACAAATTTGGTATTACGTGACGTTGTTGAATGATGAAGGCATGCTACTGGTGCAAACCTGATAATCATGAGTTAGAACATGACTACATGCCACAGTCAAGGTGCCAATACATTTCGACGTGACGCGGTGCGCGTGCTCACCGGCGTTCATTTCGTCGGGTCACGGTGGCGTTGCCACGTGAGGCACTGGTCCTGCCATATACCCGCCGGCGCACCCCATGCTGCTTTGCTTTGACGCATGCGCATTTCAGCCCGTCCAGCGTCCCTCCGTCACGAAAAGAGGGACATGCAGTTTTGTCTGGGTAACGCAGCCGGCACAAAATGCAGCATGTCGCATTTCGCACCGGTTGCCGTAGGGTGGCGCCGACGGACGCTGGTCACGCCGGTCACGCTTAGCGTTAGACTATAAGTGTTCGCGTTTTTCCAACGTAGCGTTGCTATGCCTAGCGTGCGCGCGTGTCACCGCTACATTGGAGTATATTAGGCCTTTCATGATGCGCTCACGGCCGTTTTGCTTGCTCGACATATACCGAATTCAGTGTTACGTGACATCAATGGATGACGAAGGTGTATAACTGGTGCAAACATGATAATACTGACACGCGTGTCATGTAAGAACATGACAACGTACCACGCTCATAGCGTGCTCGCGGTCATTTCGCTAGCTCCACAAACACTGAATTTGGTATCACGTGACGTGAATAGATGACGAAGTTGAATAAAACATCGACGCAGGATAATCATGAGACAGAAGTCATGTGCGGCATCATTTATCTTCAACTCATAACGTTGTGCTGATTTTCAAGTGGCATATCAATTTTTATCATTCGTGCTTCGCATGTGATCAATTCCCACTGTACGTGGGACCTTCGAATTGTCTTCTTGTTTATCGAGTGCTTTGATGGTGGTACCAAGCGTGGACATTACTTTTATGGGTAAAGGAACACAACAGAAAGCACGTGTTAAGATTGAGGGGGAAGAAAGCGAGAAAGAGAGCGAAGCAAAATACTGTGACGAAAAACAGAAATATATAAAAAATAATAACTAGAAAAGAAGAAAGGAAGAGAGGACAAACCAAAAAGTAAACCGAAGATAGTCAAAGAAGGCTGTGCAGCCTCACACTTCTTTAAGGCTTGGTGCCACTATCCTGAAGCTATTTTGTTAATATTTTTTCAACATATACAAGCCGCTAAGGGTTTTTTGCGTGTAGGTCTTTATATTTTCTATAGACAAAACAACCTAATGCGCCCAGTTAGAAAGTTCATCTCTTTCATTTTGTTATCGCTGTAGCACGTAATATTTTAGAAAGGCTAAGTTGTGTGCTCGTACAAAAGTCACTGTAAGGCACCGAACAAATATCGGATTGCTATGAATTTTTCGGTGATTTTGAACACACTTTTTGAAACAGTCCATTTAATATTCCTTCAACGTGCATGCCCGTACAGGTAATTTTCAGTCTGAAGTCCTGTCGGAAGAGAGTGGTATTGACGGGGATGGTCGAGTCTCGTAGCAGAAGCGAAGCCAGGTGGTGGCACACCGACACGTGCCCCCATTCTTCGAAATTTTTGTCGCCGTGGCATAGAGAGCGAGAAATGGCCATTTTATGGGGTGCTCCTGCGGAATTAAGGTGATGCCCTCCCCCTCCCCTAAAAAAACAACAAAAAAAAAACAAAAATTTTGGCTACGCACCTGCCCGTAGGAGCTGTTCAAATAGGCGATCCCTAGCGAACATGCGCTGAGCAGTTCGGGAGATCAGAAAGAAAAGCATTGCCACACAGATATATGTATGAATGCGTGAACATTTTAATAAAGTAGGTGATATATACCAACAATCTCATTGCGCAATGCAAATTGTCACCTTATGTAGTGCTTCAAAAATATATATACTTTCTTAACTTACCGATCCACAATAAGTTCATTGAAAGAGCAGAGTGCTCTTTCACAAACATCACCAGCGTTGAAATATTCGTAATCATCCCGTCCAATCTCTTTACCTCTGTGATGGCAATTATCTGTAAAATATCCACAATATGGTAAAGCAATACATAAATGATGAATACTGCTGTTTGAAACACATTGTCGCTATTATAACCGCAACCTTATCATTTTATGCGATAATGTAGAATATTTAAATAAAAAATACAACAGCCCTACTATGCAGTCAGCGCTTCATAGCTGAGGCCAATAGCATGCGAAAAAAGAGTCTTACCTAAGAAAACGACTAGCGAGCCATCGCAAAATTGCCCAAGAAAAAAAAATGGCCCCATATCTTCATGTTTCATTGCAAATGTCGTCGACAGACGATAGTCTTGCGTATGGAGAGAGCGAACAAAACGTTTTTTCGATGTTCTGTACGAGAAAATCTGTGAATTGTATTCTAGAAGCGCTGCATCAGGGAGTCTCAATCCGTGCAGCGAAGGCAAACGAGCACGTCGAGGTACGTTAGACAAGAGCGCTACCTGGCAGTTATTTTCGAAAACGAAGGAAGGCGTGCGCGCCTGTCTCGGAGGCGGTAAGGTGTAGGACGCAAAGCGACGTGCAGGCGCCACCACCGTGTCGTCATAGCAAAGCGTTGAAAACACTTGCTTTTTTGAGCATCGTGGGGCTTTGTCAGCGCACCGTGATAAACGCTACGGTTCTTAGAATTACTTATGTATGCCTTCTCTAGTATAAAGACACATACAAGATATTTACGTGTTGTCATGGTGTCTCCGATATGTGCAATAATCACTTTTGAATTAACAATCGCACAAGTATGAAAGAGATAATCTTACGGTGTATTGCTCTCAGCAAGTTGTGTGTTTTATTAAAGCATGTTAATCTTTTACCAAAACATTGAGGAATCTCTTTCATGTTTCAAAAACAAATAATGATCTTACGCATTTCATCCATAACATATAAACACTTATAAACCACATCTTGCAGAACAGTGAGTACTGCAGGCTATCGAACACAGGCAGCTGGCCTCTCTCTACACAAATCAGTGAACAGCAATACTTATCTCACCTTTCAGTACAACTGAAATTTGATTTGATTTCAGTACAACTCTAAATATTTTCATCTAATTAAAAAAATTGTTTGTGGGAAACGCTGCTTTGAGATTACTCCACTGTTAACTTCGGAAGCATTGGTTCAACAACAACCCGTTTGTTTAGGTTATTTTCATTTCAGATGACAAAGTTAGCCATAGATGGTGGTGAACGGTGGTGAAGGGGCCTTATAATAATTGGCCGTAGCATGAATGACCACTTCAGCATCTGAGCGAAGATACCGAGTAGTTATTAGCTCCGACTTGTTGTTCAATGCACCTGCGTGTGGAATGTTAATAAACAAAGTTCAACTAATATCTCGATATACGACATCATTGCTTCGAACAAGCATAACTTCCTTTCGGTCAACTTTTAATTACCATCAAATCATTTAGAAAGAAACATCCTTACATAATTTCACATGATGCAAAAATGTCTACGTATAGATGATAAATTTAATATTAGGATATAGTAATTCATCATTCAGGCTCGGTGGAGTCATCACTGTTAAAAAATCAGGTGATAAACGTAGATATCAGTTTATAGTTAACCGCGGAATGTCAGAGGTATCTGACGACCCTGTATGAACGTTATTCATGACCTGACAGATAAACTGATCAGTCATGGCTGTAAGAGGGCTTAATATAAAAATACATGCTATTGACTGCTGTAAACCTCTTACCGCAGTACCTTCAGGGTGGTATAAAAGGACAATGAACACTGCTTGAGATATGTAGTTACCAAGATTGGCGGCTTAAGGCAAACAGGCACTCGCTAAAAAAAAGATAGGTTTACGCTCTGCCTGACATGCAAAAAATTCTGCCTTCAAATTGTAACCAACAGTTCACACTACGTTTCTTCAAATCACAGTGACTGGTAGTTCGATTATCCTTAAAGTGTTATTTTTTTTCTGAAGCGTTGCACAAAGTGCCCTTCAGCATTAATAACAGCCAGCTGGAAGTATGATGGCAAGTAGGTAATATCGGACTCTTCGGCCGTAGCATCTCCAGCCTAAAGAATGGCGGACCGGAAGTTTGAATTTAAATTTCCAGATGTAACTATTATTTGTTCAGCACATGAACAAACACCAAAATAAATGAAAACATAATTCAATACATAGTGTTACGGGCACAATGTAGTGAGCACTACCTAACGGCTTGTGCTTTTGTTATTGCGAAAAATAACTGCACATGCAGATAATTATATGAGTGACACACACCACATTCGCTGCATAAAACACAGCTCATGTTTCTATGCCGACATGCTCCATCCATGCAGCCACAAGGGCGTCTTCTGACGGACACATAGTTGTAGTGATTGCACCATGGTCTCGGAACTCCAGGGCAAGTATTTTCCCATATGCCTGCACTGCCGCAGGGCCTTAGGACTTGATACTTATACGGGCACCAATCTGCGTGAAAAAAAAGGTTTTGAAAGAAAAGAGTCTGCGTATAGCAAGGTTCATTTTTTCAAGATAGAATTGCGTTAAGTAATGAAATAAACACTACCATGGTTACTAAAATAGTGTAGTTTGTAGAGTGCAAATTGGTTTATTATGCAGTAACGTTTGTTTTTTAAGTAATACTCATCGAACTCTCCTCTTTTCGCACTATTAAATAAATGAAATACTCAAAAACAAGGTCACGAAGCCTCACCAATCATTCGTCGTGGCATGTTACTATGTTTCAATCAGTCGGTCTTAGTGTCTCTGCTTTCCATTTAGGGTTTTGTGCAATGGGTAAATAACTGGTGAAGTTTCTATACCAGCAAGGCGAATACAGAAGACCTAAATATTTGGTCTGTGGACAGGTTATTGCCTAATCTGGAAGTGCTAGTTCTTATAATGTGTAGGCACCTGTATGTGCTCTGTTTATTAAGACAAGAAATTGAGCATACCAAATACAACGATAAACAAATCAACAGAGCCCTTACACACGTCACTTTCTCCTCATAAATTAGAAAAAACGTATGTCTGAATTATTTCCACTGCGTTTCAGGTTCTTGCGTGTCTTTTGAATGAATCGATATTCAGATAACAGTATTACAACGTATGGCCACATTAGAATTCATAAAGTGCTTAGACTCGCTATTCTGAAATATGCGTGTAGTCATGGTGCTTGCCTCATCGGATCGGTGCAAGTGTACAAAGACAGCGAAAATAGCACAACTTTTTGTAGTAAAAAAAAGGGCCTTGGATATGTACACGACGGCTGTCATATTCGATGTCCTCAGTATTTCGCCTTTCATTTCAGTCGATGAAATGCGACACCAATTTAGGAGCAGTATCTGTCAGGCTGAAATCATACTGAATCTCCATGAGGATTATCGGCATTGTTATTGCTGTTCCCATAATGGGTAGCGGCTGTTTGTGAACCCCTTCCATCGGAGGTATTTAGAGCCGATGACCACAAGAGACACACAGATGTCCAAAGACCGGGAGGTCAGAAAGACGAAAAATATCCGGCTTGCGAACTAGCGATGCAGGCACTTAAAGGCGCACCAGTGAGAAGGAAAACAATGAAAGAGAAATACAGGGAAGTATGTAAAACTAGATGCCAATAGGGAAGTTTCACAGTTCCTGCATGGTAACATAGATTGCTCAGACATCTGCTCGTCATTGAGCCGTACTAACTATTCTGTGAGTCTCTGGGAGCAACAGTAAGAAAACTGACATGAAGAGAGGTCCATGAATTCATCGCTGCTGCAATACTCGCAAGCAGCACTGCCTGCAATCTTGTGTGGCAAGCAGACACGTTCGTAAATGACAGATTATGTGATAGGCGGCCGAAATTGAGTGTAATTAACGGAGGCACTTCAAGTGGTACTTAGAACTGGATGAATGGATGGGCCAAAGCTGTGGAATCATGCAGAGCGAGGTATTGCATTAAATGGGATGCATATCTCTGCCTACTACGAGCACATTTGGTATCTATCTATCTATCTATCTATCTATCTATCTATCTATCTATCTATCTATCTATCTATCTATCTATCTATCTATCTATCTATCTATCTATCTATCTATCTGTAGCGTGAGAGGAAGACGAGACGGCGGCCAACGTGGTCGTGTCTTCTCTCGCCACTTTATTCCACGCCTGAAGCGGAGCCGCGGTGGCTGTCCACGTCCGACACACCAAGTGCGCTAGCTTGTTCTAATACTCGCGCAGCTCGAGCTAGCATCCGCTGCGCGAGAGGCGCGGCGCGGTGATTGAAAAAATGATGATGATGATCATGCACTACAGGGCTCCCCCCCTAGCGCTTTGCGCGATTTGAAGTGTATATAACAAAGAAAGAGGAAGAGACTATATACATGAACGACAATCCGCAAGGTGTCCGTTTAGGAAGTCCAGTTTGTCAACGTGTAGTGACCATCGGGAACTAGTGGGTCTCTGGTGGGAGACACTGGGAGTTGCGCAGAGGACGAAGAAGTAAGCGTTCGGAAACTGTGTTTGCACACAAGTGGGTGACAGGATGACCAGCTGGGGCTAGCTGTGAGCGCACAGGGTGTCGCGAGTGAGCATTTCAGGTAGAGAGGCGTTCAGGGTGAGGTGATGACGGGTGCACAAAAGCTGATTGGGCCCCTGCGCGCGAAGCAATCAGAAGTAGCGTAGTGAAGTCTTGCAGACCACCCATCGACAAGCAATGGCTTTGATGGTGTTTTCGCGGGCGTGCACAGCACTGGTGCCGATGTCGGTACGCAGGTGTCGTGACGTGAGTGGTATTTGAATATGAGTGGACTTGACCACTTATGTTGGCAGTGAGTAAGTAGGATTGTACACGTTGGGTAGAGGTGAATGACGTATGCGGCTTGTAAAAGGGTGTGCCTACAGTCCAGTTACACGCCAGCTCGCTTACGGTTTCCGTCAAGAACTCAGTAGGAGGCGTGTCATGGGATCCAGCACATATGGACTCTGGAGGAGGCTCAGTGGGCGTACCTTGACTTGGGGAAACACCTTCAGTAGTCGGCGTACGTCGGTTCGTGCGCAGGTCGGTATGGAAGATGGGTGCTTGTATGCCAGGCGTGAGATGTGCGGTCTGCTGTGACATAGGCAGACCAGGCACGTCGTCCTCAGGAGCGTCGGTCATAGTCGCAACATCTCGGAAGTTTGGTCGTGGTTGACAGCTTGTGGCTTCAACTTTGCCTGCGAGAGACTGCGAGGGCGAGGATGGTTGCTGTTGGCAGGATACGCAGATCATTGAGGTGAGTGAAAAGGCACCTTCGGGCATTGTTGACACTGAAGCCTTCGCGACCGGGGGGTGAATAGCAGGCGTGTCGATGTCCGTAGTCATGGTAGACACCAGGGCGTTCGGTGATGTTGCCGTCGTAGCACATGACGTGTCAGCCGTGTTGTGAGCCATGGAGGTCGGCCGAGACGAGCCGGTGGTAAGCATGCCTGCAGTGTCGTCGGCCGAGGACGATGAAAACACAAACCCCGTGGCTGACTGGTTGCCTTCAGCCCAAATGTCGAGAACCTTGGCGGATGGGCAGTCGGGCGCAGGACACGCGTCGCTAGTGGCCATACGAGAGGTTAAGTATCGTTTATTGGACGTTGTTGAAGGCGAAAGCTTCGAGGTCGGGAAGTCAATAACGGGCAAAAGGTCACCTGTGCCAGACTCTCAGGCGGCCGGCAAGGTGGTCGTCATGGAGTCTGGTGGGGCCACGGTGTCGCCTGCCATCGCTCTCGTGGAAAACGTGCAGGTAGCAAGCGTGCCAGAAGGACCATCGGCTGAGGACTTCGAGAAAACGCACTTCGTGGTGGACAGGTTGTCGGCAGCAGGAACGACTTCAAGCACCTCGTCGGATCTGTGACCGGGTGCGAGGATCACTGCGCTAGTGGCCGGACCCAAGGTGGAGGGAGACGTTGCCGGGGAAGTTAGGTTGCGGTCAGATGAGAGCTTCGGGCCGGAGGGTCCAGCACGCTGCGACGCCGGGAAAACCTGAAAGTCGCGGGTAAACGGCAGCGGGTGGTAGGTGAGGCCATAGCTGGCAAGCACCGCAGAGCAGAGGTCATCGTAAGGCTGCTGGCTGGAGGTTGAAGTGGCAGAGTTATGACGCAACTCTACCGGAAGGGCGTCATGAAGAATGGCGTGCATCAGCAGCTGGTCCCTGACGCCATTCAGCGCAAGAACGGCATCGAGCTGCATGAACCATACCTTGGGGTAGGTCGATTGGAACGGCGGCACTGGCGGGCAGAGTTGCGGGAACATGGCCGCGGGCCGCTCGGCGAACGGCGTGTTCTCCGGGTCACCATTGTAGCGTGAGAGGAAGACGAGACGGCGGCCAACGTGGTCGTGTCTTCTCTCGTTACTTTATTGCACGCCTGAAGCGGAGCCGCGGTGGCTCTCCACGTCCGACACACCAAGTGCGCTAGCTTGTTCTAATACTCGCGCAGCTCGAGCTAGCATCCGCTGCGCGAGAGGCCCGGCGCGGTGATTGAAAAAATGATGATGATGATCATGCACTACATATCTATCTATCTATCTATCTATCTATCTATCTATCTATCTATCTATCTATCTATCTATCTATCTATCTATCTATCTATCTATCTATCTATCTATCTATCTATCTATCTATCTATCTATCTATCTATCTATCTATCTATCTATCTATGAGTACTTTTAGCCATCTGCATCTGGGTGCTCTCATAATGACCCCCTTCACGTGGGGGCCACCAATATTATTGTGTTGCGCAACGCAAGATGGTTTGACGAATACGACCCGCAAGTCATAACATAAATAATGTCACAGTACCATCGCGTACGTCATCAAACACTTTTCCAGAACAATGGCACACACTGGGGAGGGCTTATACGACGCAGATGAGGGTATGTGCCACAGGCGAGAGACATTTTATATCTACCCATGAACGGCGACAACACACATGGCTAATTTTAACGCTTGAGAGTTAAGGAAAAGCTCAAATAGACAACGTTGACCAGACGAAGGCGGGAAAATTGTGGGACCCTTAAGCTTCACCTTTAAGAGTTGAACGCGACAGCAAAACCCGGCCCCAAATGCGCCCTTCTTCATATGTACTTCTTCATATACTTCTTCATATGTTTTGTTACGCACACACACACACACACACACACACACACACACACACACACACACACACACACACACACACACACACACACACACACACACACACACACACACACATGTTTTTTTGATTCTGTCAACCTTGACGCTTCTATTCTGGCAAGAAATCGCACAATTTACAGTGGTCGCCTCGAATAATTGCCGCAGTGTCACGTACACAATGAGGTACGCAGGACCGTTCTTTGTTGTATACGTCACCTTCTCTAATGCTAGACGCGCGCCCGTTAGATGAAAATTAAGCGGCGTTCAGCCTGACAGTTCAGTTCTTTCCTGGGCGTGTAGCACTGTGAATCTTGAAACGTGACATCGTGAGTGCCCAGTGCATGCACTCCACATGCCTGTTCAAAATTCTTAAATTTGGTGAAGGGCCCTTTAGGGTTCTTACAGGCAGGAGATAGAGAGACCCTGTGCTCCTAGACCAAGTTAATACAAGACAAAAAGACCCTTCTTGCCTATTAGTGCTCTGGCTATTTTCTCCTGTCTCACCCTTCTCAGCCATGCAGAAAAGAGACCCAGGAGCATGCTTATTCGACGGTGAACACCTAAGTCACCATGCACTAGAAAGGGAGATACCATATTCTGCAAACCTTGCGAAAAAAGTGATTGTCTATGCCAAAGCATTGGAGTCTATGTACCATCGTAAACTAAAGCATTTCTGTTTGCTTTCCGGTCTCAGTCACAGATTCCGAAAGTATTTTATTATTTTTTTTCATTTTGTCGAAGTTTATTGTGCCTATATTTACGATTTTTCGGGCGTGAAACAGTGTTTTTCTCACCTGCTTTTGGCCCCTAAAGCCCGGTTTTTGCGTGCCTCTAAATCGAGCCTCTAGTCATCAGACACCAGGTCGCCCTATACCAGACCAAACCTTCTCGAGAGCACTTCTTCGATGAAACATAACCTGACAACACCACTTAGCAGACTGCGAGCAAGTGGAAGCGGTATTTGTTTAAGGCCAATAAATGAAAAAATAAGAAAATAAATATACAAACGAAAAAAGACAGAAAGCAAGAATAAAAAAAACAAAAAAGGAAAGCAGTGCTTTTGTCATGCACACGACTCATCTGTTTGATTGAAGAAGGGTTCCTGTATTTGCATTGCACACTCCCATATCACCCACTGATAGGATTATTACTGTGCTCTTCGGTTTACTTTTGTGAAAATACATGTTCTGTTAGGATGGTACGTGTTTCAACAGTTCTGAGTTGTTTTTAGGGGCGAAGCTTCTTAGGGCGTGGGCTGTGCGTCCCCTGTAGCCTGTATGTAGCCACCTCTAGTTTAGTTCTTGCAGTGTTCACTAGATGGCGGCACCGTCCCCTGTATGTAACCACCTCTAGTTTAGTTCTTGCAGTGTTCACTAGATGGCGGTACTGTCGCCTGTATGTAGCCACCTCTCGTTTAGTTCTTGTAGTGTTTAGTAGATGGTGGTACTTGTAGCTGATGATGAAAAGATGCAAGATGTTATAAACTAGAAAGCGGTACTTGTAGTTGATGAAAGACGCGAGATCTTATAAAATAGGAATGATGTCACATATGGCGCGTGTCATTGGTTGAAGGCAATCGTTCGATTTAGTGCGGCGACGTACGCTAGGGGGAGCGATGTAATAAAATCGAGTGGGCAAAATGTACAGAGGATTCGTGGTTTACCAAGTTTACCTCCGGAGCTTCGCCCACTCATCATAATTCACTTCGTGGATATGGCGGAATTTTTTTTCCCTTATCCTTCAATGACTCATTTTTTTGAAGCTGCACTCAAATATTGAGCCAGAATAGTTATTCAAAGCTTACTCTTAGATTTTGCAAAGCCTATTATGAAAGAACAAAACCACGTTTCCAAGTGCTGGATTTTTTTGTTTGACACAGTAATACTGATATTGTTACTGCATATGTGATTTGGGCATGAGCCGGTGGGTAGTGGGGAACAGGCAGATTAGAGAAGAGGACCTTCGGCTAGCGAGATAGGCCTCTGGTGCACGACCCCTTGAAGTCTAGCAGTACGCCACAGCGTAATAAATACATTACTAAACGTAACAGAGTGGTGGAGATGCGGGGTACAGCACGTCGACAAACCACGGAGCCATAGCTGTTTGAATTTCGCCGGAGCCGTCGTCTTGCTGGTCTGCCACCGACAACAACCATCATGACCGAGAGCGAAGGTCACGGCTCCTCAACCACGCAAAGGTCAGTGCCGGCTGAACCTCGGTATCGCTATATGGAACCCCGCCCGTTCGCGGGAAGAGCAGGGGAAGATGTTGATGCGTGGCTGACACATTACAAAAGGGTGAGCCGGTACAACGGCTGGAGTCCCAGCGACCAACTGTGAAATCTCACGCTGTTTCTCACGAAAACAGCCTTGATATGGTACGAAAAACCACGAAGATTCCTTAACAACGTGGAACGTTTCGCCGACTCGGATTCGAAAAAGAAAAGCGTGGAACGCAAGTTGGCTCAAAGAGCCCAGACTCCTAGAGAAACGTGTACCACCTACATAGAGGAGGTTCTGATGCTCTCAAGATCATAGACCCGTATATGTCTGAAGAAGACATGGTCCGACACCTTCTGAAGGGTATAGCAGAGGACGTCTACAATTAATTGATAGGCAGGGAAGACCTCACTTCCGTATCCGCGGTTCAACGTCACTGTCATACTTTAGAGAAGCTGAAGACCCATCGTATTGCCACGAAACTCGGTAGGCTGGCAAATGTCACAATGGTCGCCAGCGTCGACGTAAGCTTGCCTGCCGACCTTGCCGCTAATATCAGGGCAATATTGCGCGAAGAGCTACAGCGACAAGATGCACTGGCCGACGACGCCATTCATCATCCGCCTACCTGTTCATCCTACTACCCGGTGCCGTTCGCTCCTCTGCCACCATCGGTATGTGCAACGGACTTTAGCGAAACTGGAAGCTCCTGGCCACGCCGTGACTCATTCGCGCCTGACCAGCGGTATGACCGATGCCTCCGTACTGGCCCCGCTCCACAAAGGCGGGCAGTTCCCGTTCAGCAAGCTGCTCTACTCCGTTCGGGTAGGCGACCTTACACAGCGGAGCGCTCTGAGCAGTGGTTCGGTGAACGACCCCTACCCATCTGCTACAACTGTGGCGTCGAAGGCCACATTGCCAAATACTGCAACTACCGGCAGCCGCCAAGGTACGACCGCTCACCGAGATCCCACCTGTCTGGCTTTGCACGAACACCAACGTCCCCTGGAAGCGCGTTCCACGAGATACCAAGGCCGCTGCGACACCATTCTCCGGCCTCTAACCGCAGTCTGACACCACCGCCAGCCCCTCGCTCCAATTGGTCGCCGTATCCTAGGCGCCGCTACCCTTCGCCGCCGCCGGAAAACTAGTCGGCGCGACCGTTGGAGGTGAGGTCGCTGAGCAGTCTTCGATTTCCACAGAAATGCCTCTTTTAATTTGCATGTTTCGAAATAAGGTTCGTGTGCTAATCGGCGGTGTCTCAACAATAGCTTTAGGGAACACATGTGCAACCATATCAGTG
Source organism: Rhipicephalus annulatus (assembly GCA_013436015.1). Taxonomy (NCBI): domain Eukaryota; kingdom Metazoa; phylum Arthropoda; class Arachnida; order Ixodida; family Ixodidae; genus Rhipicephalus; species Rhipicephalus annulatus. Next base: position 45,965 of record WOVY01002735.1, on the reverse strand, counting down.
GAGTCTAGCATTCAAACGCCTTCTTGGACGACAGGTTATGCTCCGTTTGGACCGGGCTAATACATTTCGTGGAGTGACTGGAGATGTCTTACAACCTGTTGATGTCTGCTCAGTGACTGTTAGCTTGGGTGGCCAGAGTTTTATCGCTGATTTTGCTGTTCTCTTTCATCCAACGCATGATGTAATTCTAGGACTCGATTCCCTGAATCTTTGTGGTGCCACCGTTGATTGCCGCACAGGAGAGATTACAGTAGATTCAAATGTTCCAGTAGCGTTTATGGAAAGCTCACCCTGTATGGAAAGCACCCTTTGCGCGTCCATGGACACAACTGTACCACCCTTGTCTGCCAAGTCTGTTCCTGTCGTCAGTTTCCCTGCAACCGAGACGACATTTGATGCCACCGTAGAGCCCATTCACCTCAGCTGCATAAAGAAAAATGTTTTAATACCCTATTGTACGTTGTAGGTTGTGCAAGGGCATACTGGTTTTTGGGTGATGAACGGCTCCAATGAACCTTCGGTACTGCCAGAGGGTCTACAACTTGCTAAGATGCGTCAACATCAGGTGTTCTCTCTTGCCATCCTTGCAGAGAGCAGTGATTCTCTGGATAAACCCGATTCCAATCATTTGCACGCCAGGAACACCTCCATACCGGCAATAATTGACAAGTCTCTTAGCACCAACGAGCATAATGACCTGGCGAGTATTTTGCGCAAACATGCTGGTATTTTCGATTTCGCCCAGCTACAGGCTTCACTGTCATTCCCTGCTTCTCGTGTAAAGCACCACATAGATCCGGCATACCATAGACCTCTTCGACAAAAGCCCTACCGGGTATCGCCTTTGGAACGCGCAGTGATAAATAAACAGATTGGCGAGATGCTAAAGAAGAATGTGGTTCAAGAATCATGCAGTCCGTGGGCCGCTCCCGTAATAGTGGTCAAGAAGAAAGATAGAACATGGCGATTTTGCGTTGACTACCACCGTCTTAACGCCATCACAAAGAAGGACGTGTACCCACTACCACGTATTGACGATGCTATAGACTGTCTATCATCGGCCTCTTACTTTTCGTCTGTGGATCTGAGGTCAGGCTACTGGCAGATTTCAATGCACGAGGAAGATAAAAAAACGGCATTTGTTACCCCAGATGGACTTTTTGAATTCAATGTGATGCCATTCAGACTATGCAATGCGCCGGCAACTTTCGAGCGCTTCATGGACAACATTCTGCGTGGTTTAAAGTGGAAAGTATGCATGTGTTATCTAGACGATGTTGTGATTTTTGGGCGCACTTTCTGTGAGCACAACACACGTCTCGACCTCGTGCTAAACTGCCTAAGCAAAGCACGCTTGGTGCTCAACTCAAAGAAATGTCGCTTCGGAGAGCGCCAAACACTCGTCCTTGGACACTTGGTGAACAAAGAAGGCATACGGCCGGATCCCGCGAAAACGGCTGCAGTGGAGGCGTTCAAGCAACTTCACTCAGTGAAAGAACTACGCAGCTTTTTGGGCCTCTGCTCGTACTTCCGTCGATTCATCCCTGGATTTGCCAATATCGCGCACCCACTCACGTGCGTGCTTAAAAAAGGCGTGCCATGTGACTGGATTCCGGAATGTACGTCCGCTTTTTCTGAGTTGAAGTTCCTTTTAACAACCCATCCGATTCTTCGACACTTCGATCCTCTGGCTCCCACAGAACTTCACACAGACGCTAGCGGTGTCGGTGTAGGCGCCGTGTTGGTTCAACGCTTGTATACCAGAGAACATGTCGTTGCGTATGCGAGTCGCTCTCCAAGCAAGTCCGAGCGTAACTATACCGTCACTGAGCAAGAATGCCTCGTCGTAGTCTTCGCAGTGTAGCGCTTCCGGTCCTACCTGTACGGACGCCCCTTTACCATCATGACAGATCATCATTCCCTCTGCTGGCTGGTCAATCTGCGTGACGCATCTGGTCGACTAGTGCGCTGGGCACTCCGTCTGCAGTAATGCGACTTTACAGTTTCCTATAGAAGCGGCCGTCGTCATGCTGATGCAGATTGTCTTTCGAGACCACCACTTCCATCAACGGACGGCGACGCGGGCAACTTCGACACGTACATCGCGCCACTGTACCTGCCATTTCCTGATACCAACGCCTTTAAGATTGAGCAGCAAAGGGACCACACCATACAGCAGCACCTTCCTACCGAGTCAAGACCATCGGCGACTCGCTTCTGCATGCGCGACGGCCTTGTGTACAAAAAGACCTATGCTACGACCAGCTTACGATATCTTCTCGTGGTTCCGAAGAGCCTTCGCGTTTCCGTCTTACAGGCTATGCATGATGACCCAACGTCCGGCCATCTAGGCACAGCGAAAACTCTTTGCCAGCTTCAAAAATGATTTTACTGGCCGAAAATGTGCCAGACGACGGATCAGTACGTCTCTGGTTGCAACGAGTGCCAACGCCACAAGCGCCCTACCAGTTCTCTTCCAGGGCCACTACATCCTACTCCATCCCCTAGAACTCCATTCGAGCAAGTTGGGATTGACCTTGTAGGTCCTTTTCCGAGGTCTTCTAATGGCAATCGCTGGATAGTCGTAAGTACCGATCACTTAACACGGTACTGCGAGACAGCTGTTATACCATCGGCAACTGCAGCTGACGTGTGTTGATTCATGCTGCGTTTTGTGGTTCTACGACATGGACCTCCTAAAATTGTTATCAGTGATCGTGGGCGACAATTCACTGCAGACGTCGTGGAAGAGATGCTTCGTCTATGCGCTTCAAGCTTTCGGCACTCTACGCTATATCATCCCCAAACAAACGGCCTGACGGAAAGAACCAACAGGACTCTTCCGAACATGCTTTCTATGTATGTCGCAGCAGATCACAAGAACTGGGATGACCTGCTACCTCTCATAACTTACGCATTTAACACCGCACACCATGAGACTACCAGCTACAGTCCGTTTTTTTCTTTTGTATGCTCGGCCACCTCGTCATACCCTAGATACCGTCTTCCCGTTTATGGACCACCATGATTCTGGTATATCCGAAACTGTCTGCCGTGCAGAAGAAGCCCGACGTCTTGCTTACCTGCACACCCTCGCTTCGCAAGATTGTTCGAAGACACGTTTTGACCGTCAACGTCGACACGTGACGTATAATCGCGGAGACCACGTGTTGCTGTGGACGCCAAATAGGAAACGTGGGTTGTGTGAAAAATTGCTGGCACACTATGCGGGACCTTATGTTGTTCTAGACCGCTTAAGCGATGTAACTTGCTGCGTAGCAGGTCTTCATGCAAATGGCTGACGATCTGCAAAGACTGAACTAGTCCATATAGCACGTTTGAAGCGCTATATTCCCAGAAAGACTCTTTAACTCACCCGGTGGGCTTCGTCGGCGCGGAGGGAAATGTTACTGCATATGTGATTTGGGTATGAGCCGGTGGGTAGCAGGAACAGGCAGATTAGAGAAGAGGACGTTCGCCTAGCGAGATAGGCCTCCGATGCACGACCCTTTGAAGTCTAGCAGTACGCCACAGCGTAATAAATATATTACTAAACGTAACAATATATAACAGTCAATCATCTCGATAAAAGTATAGAGAATGTTATTAAAAGTAATTGTGATGTAAATCTGAGGAAAGAGAAGTGGACAAAAACGAAACTTACTAGGCTGTTCGGGCACACTTGCGTGCGTCAAGCAGGTTAGCAAAAAAAGCAGCAGTACTTGCAATGAGAATTTCATTTTCGTAGGCTAGTTTCCTTAGCAGTTCCTTCAAAGAGTAATATTATCCTGCAACATTTTCATGTCATTTAAAGAAGGTTTTGAGGAGAATGTGTTGTAACACTCTGAGTTTTATGATTAAAGCAACGGTGAGAATATAAGCTTATGCCTTTCATTTTTTACAAGATCAATAGTACCTTCTTTCGAACTTTCTCTTTACGCTTGGCACGTGAAGTGCTACGAAGTGGATGATATTTCAACAAAAGACGAAGAGTGTGTTTTTTACCCCCCGCTGGAATCAACAGGTCAAATGCATTGTTTAATGCGCTCTCGTATTCCGAAGGAGCTAGTATTTGAGGAAGCTGGGTTTCGAAATGTTGTATAATTACGCTGTGCAAATGACACAATAAAAGCAGCCTAATTGTTTTTATATTTAGAGTAATTTTGCATAAACATATCGAAATATCACGGATTACCTACTTCATTATGACATGTCTTGGCTTCCGTTGTTAAAGACGATTACTAGGATGTACATGCAGTATTATCGCTAGTAGACTAGGCAGAGATGTTTTTCCGCTCATTTTCAAGGTATATCATGAATATTTGATGTGAGCAAGCATAGAAGTCTGGTTGCAAAGACCTCTAGAATCACTTGTCACTTTCTTTCGTTTATCAGTATTATGGCAACTTCGCACAAATTAGACCGAACCTCAAGAGTGCCGCTGAATTCACTTTCTCCTTTTTTTAAAATTCGGCTTGTATTCTGATTGGCCTTGGAGTCAACCCGCTGATGCTCGAAGTACAAAATACGCCCCTTGATGATTATATACGCTCTCGCATCAAAGTCTGTCCTCTTCCAAAAATATGCATCCACAGTACAACGTGGGCAGGCATGTCGCTCAAGCCTCCTCTCTTTTAGCTGAAGCTCACACCAACTCGTCTGTTTCATGCTTTGTTGATGCCACCCAGTACGGCGTTTCCGCTCACTTTCCAGTACTATCCATAGATATTAAGGCTCAGGTTTTATCCTCAGTGGCGGTTCGAACCACTTCTGCTTACAAAGCGGAACAGACGGCCATTGAACTAGCTCTCCTTGATCCACAAAGGACTGATATTTATACGGACTATAATTCTACGGCTAGGGCCTTCGCTTGTAGTTTCTTGTGCAAGGAAGTCTTTAGTAATCCCACTCACAAGGAACTCACCAACCACACTATTATCTGGTTCTCTGCTCACCTTGGCTGGAAGGTCGGGGGCCTTCCCAATGTCGACGAGCTAGCGCACTCCAAGGCGCGAGGCCTCACTTACCGCGTCGGGACTTGAACTTCTCAGACAGAAAAATCAGCCCCCAACATTGATTTTAGGGACATTTTTGACCACCTTCAACGAGATCACGAAGCACTATCAATCAGGCCATAGGTCCTTTCCATTGCCACACGAAAAGTTGTCTAGGCCACAGGCAATCTCTCTTCGCATGCTTCAGACGGGTACATACCCTAGCCTCGTAACCTAGAGCCATTATTCCAATATTTCAGAACTCTGTCTGGACTGCTACAATCGCATTGATTTTAACCACATTCTCTGGAGGTGCCCATCTTTACGAGGAAAGGTAAAGAATTTTCTGAAATTTCTTTTTCTTTTATTGCTCACGAGTCCAGTTCTAATACAACAACTCAAGGCTGTCAAGAAGGCTCACGATGCGGTGGTAAGGCTAGGCCTCTCTGTCCCTACGTGGATTCGGCCTACGATCCTACCCCCCTAAAACGGGGGTGGAATCCTTTAGGACCCCAATAAAGTTTTCCATTCATTCATTCAGTATTTCCACGGGAGGCATTACACCTGTTTTAAGGGGTCGTAAACTCTGTCAGAATCCCTGAAAACTGTCAGTCTCATGAAGGAATCTCTGCCAAAAAACATGGACAAAAGCCACTGCTAGGTTATTGTTTGTAATTAACCTGAAAAGGAGTACAAACAAGTAAAAAATTGCAGTAGCCTAACTCGGCTACGCCACGTGGCATCAGCTACAGACAGAATGGCGGACGGGCAGACATAAAGGCAGATGAATGGACCGACAGACAGAGAGATAGAGGTACAAAGTGATGAACAGGCATAAAGGAAGCTAACGCGTGTCAAGCGCCAGCGTCACTACAAAAGCATCGAGGCCTTCTTGTTCGCTTGCACTCAAGATTTGTGCCGTGTGACGTCAACGCTGCTCGTGCATGCGCAGCGCGGCTCCTCTACGGGCACGGAAAACCACTTCAGCTCAGCCTGTGCAGCTACAGCTTCAAGATAGCTTGGTTGTCATATCAATCATAATCATCATCATCAACAGCAACAACAACATTACCAGCCTGACTGCGCCCAGTGCAAGACAGAGGCCTCTCCCATGTTCTATCAATCAACTCGGTCCTGTGCTTGCTGCCTCTTTACACCCCAATACTTCCTAATTCAATATACCAACCTAACTTTCTGTCTCCCCTTCACCCGCTTGCCTTCACTGGCCATCCAGTCAGTTCTCCTCAATAACCAGCGGTTATCCTGCCTACACGCTGTATGGGCCCGGCAGATGTCCATTTCTTGATTTAAATAAAAAATTGTATTCTGTGACGTCCCATATACCTCAGTACTCAGAATCTATAGAACCTATAGTGCTATTTTTGTAGAGCGAAGCTCATGAAGCTGACCATTATACTTCTACAAAATCTGAAAGCTACCGTCATTACAAAACGACACGTTTTTTTCAAAGACAATAGCCTTTCTTGACGTACTTCAACGCAAAAATTTTGGTAAGTCTGTCTGTCTTTCTGTGTGTCTGTCTGTCTGTACAGTTGTCTGTTTGTATGCCCTAACGATACCTTAAACCACATCAAATGATGCCCCCAACGGCTAACACTATGTGCAGCGTCCACCAATATTGCTCAAGTTAGAGCGTCCATACTAGTGCAATTGTGATTTAAGAAGCAATTATTGAGAATATCTGAGGCACCATAACAACACGCCAATATTTTGTATGTGTGGCTTAATACTAGAGAAGGCATACAAAAGTAAGTCTAAAGACCGTAGCGTTTATCACGCTGCGCTGACAATGCGACGTGATGCTCAAAAAAAAAAATTGCAGCATATCCACGGAGTGAATGATGGAGAGTGGGGCGAAGCATTCGTCCGTTTATTCGTTCTTGCTTCCTTTAGTCTGTGCGACCGTCCATGCGTCCATCCGTTCGTCCGTGCGTGCGTCCGTTCCTGCGTTCGTAAATTCATCCGCCCCTGCGACCGTTCATGCGTCCATTCATGCATCTCTCTGTGTGTCCTTTCGTCCATCTATTCAACACTCCAAGTACCACCATCTCGCATCTTTTCATCACATATTCCCCATATGGAAACACCGCCATCCAGCGGACATTCCAAGGACTAAACCAGAAGTGGCACACGCACACTTTCTAACAGCTTGCGCTTCGGGTCCACTTCCCACCTTTAACCACCTCGAGTTCATGGTATATACTAGTTCACTGTATTCATGGCACTGCGGCCCAACACTCGCTAAACCCTTCTAAAACCAAGGAGGTTACGCCCAGCGAGTATAACGTTTCGTGGCAGATAGAGCTCAATGTACATACCAATAGCTGCATGGGATATGAAAGACAGGAGAATTCGGCTTTTACTTTCTTACGGCTTGCACTTCGTACCTACTTCCCACCTTTAACTACCTCGAGTTCATTCATGGTATATACTAGTTCATTGTATTCATGGCACTGCAGCTCAACGCTCGCTAAACCTTTCTAAAACTAAGGTGGTTACACCGAGCGGGTAGAACGTAGCAACCCTTTCCCTTCAGATAGTGCTCAATGTACATGCAATGGCTGCTAATGGGGATCGCAGCGTGCACGTTAACTAAAAGCCGAATGCTCCTGTCTCTCATACCCCATTATCAGCTATTGGCGTGTACATTGAGCACTATTTTTTGTTGTTCAACAACGCACAGAAGGAATCTCTCACCGGCACCACCTTGGAGTTCAAAATGTTTGCAGGTCAAAGCGTAAGGCTGGTTACATACTACGCGGGACAAATGGGGGCCGCTAAAAATTGGCAGATCCCATGTACAATGGTAATCGAAGACACGCAAGCACGAAAAAGAAATGTTGATATCTCACTTTAAAATGAGCACAACGTTTTGAGTGGGGGGGGGGGAAGCAAATGACGCCGTTCATAACTTTGTGTCATGATTATCATGTTTGGATGTGTCGTTTACCTTCGTCATTCGTTGACGTCACGTAATACCAAATTTGGTATATGTGGAGCTAGCGAAATGGCCGTGAGCGCATCAATGTAGCGTTGACGTGTGTGCATGCCGGGCAAAGCGACGCTACGTTAGCTAAACGCGAGCACACTGTATTCTGACGCCAGGCGCGATTGGCACGACCTTCGTCCGTCGGTGCACCTCAACGGCGACCGGTGCGAAATCTGACATGCTGCATTTTGCACCGATGCGTAACCCAGCCAACACTGCATCTCCCTCTTTTCATGATGGAGAGACGCCGGACGCGCCACAACGTGCATGCGTCAAAGCAACACAGTATATTGCGAGTATATTGCGAGTATATTGTATATATTGCGAGTATATTGCAAGACCGGCACCTGGCGTGGCAACGCCGGCGTGATGAGACAAAATGAACGTCGGCGAGCATGCGCACCGCGTCAAGTCTCAATGTATTTGCGCCTTGCCTGTGGCATGTAGTTATGTTCTCTCATGACACGCATCTTATGATTATCATGTTTACACCAGTCACATACCTTCGTCATCCATTGGCGTCACGTAATACCAAACTTGGTATATGTGAAGCTAGTGAAACGGCCGCGAGCGCATCATTAGCGTGAGATGTAGTCATGTTCTTACATGACGCGCATGCCGTGATTATCATGTTTGGATGTATGGTTTACCTTCGTCATTTGTTGACGTCACGTAATACCAAATTTGGTATATGTGGAGCTAGCAAAACGGCCGCGAGCGCATCATGAGCGTAGCATGTAGTCATGTTGTTACATGACACGTATTTCATGATCATTATGCTTGCACCAGTAACATACCTTCGTCTTCCATTCACGTACTGTAATACCAAATTTGGTATATGTGACGCCAGCGAAACGGCCGTGAGCGCATCATGAGCGTGGCATGTAGTCATGTTGTTACATGACACGCATATCATGATTTTCATGTTAGGGTCTGTTGTTGGTGTGTGCCATGCAATCATGCCATACCATACCAGTTTTGCAACATGCCGCGTGAACAAAACCATCGCAAGAGCTGCAGGACCAAGAAATGTTAATTATGACGCTCATGCCATACATGTCATTATTTTAACATTATGACTAGTTAAAGTGTTACTCATACAGTCATGTTATGCAATACTAAAATTGGTATTGATACCATTATCGAAATGGCCAGGAGAGCTAAAAGTCCTGGGCGGCTAGATAGATAGAGAGATAGATAGATAGATAGATAGATAGATAGATAGATAGATAGATAGATAGATAGATAAGCTCAAAGTCACCGAAGATCGCTAAGAAATGCTTGGCATTAAAAAGGCCAGTGCTTCCAACACTTTGCGAAGACGACACAGTGGTGGCACCTGCGCATCGTTTGGCGTTCTACACCTCATTGCCTTCAAGACGGACGCTCACGCCTTCCTTCGTTTTCAAAGATAACTGCCAGATAGCGCTCGTGTCTAACGTGGCTCGATGTGCTCGTTCGCCTTCGCTGCACGGATCGAGACTCTCTAACGCAGCGCCTCCACAATACAATTCACCAATTTTCTGGCTCAGAACATTAAATAAACGTGTTGTTCACTCTCTGCAGAAGCTAGACTATCGTCTTTCCGGGACATTTGCAGGGAAACATGCAGACAAAGGGTCAATTTGTGTGTTATGTCATCTTCTTCACCTTCAGCCTATCTCCAGGATACGTGTGCCTATTTGTCCAGCTTGAAGAGGAAGGACTCCGCCATGGTGGTTTGATGGCTAAGGCACTGACTACTTACGCACTGGTTGGAAGACCGAATGTCTTTTGCTGCAGCTGCATTTGGAGGAGGCGAAAATAATTCAGGCTGGTGTTCTTGGGTTTAGGGGCAGGTTGAAGGACCCAAGGTTGTCTAAATTTTCAATAGCTCTACTACAGCGTTTCCCTTAATCCTATGGAAGATTTGGGCCAGTTAAAGGGGGGGACACGAGTAAAGAAAAATAGATTGCTGGAAAGGCAGGAAAACAAACATAAAATTAAAATGCATAAAAACAGACAGACGGAAAGATAGAGACTTTAATACATAAAAGAAAAAATAAAAGAAAGAAATAGATCAAAAGATCTATAACTATACACTGAAAGAGTTATAAAAAGTACACAAAATCTGCCGTAGTGGTATGAAGATTTACATATCGGTGCATTTACGTGTACCAACACAGAGACAATATGTAATCATTTACATAGAGATGAAATCACATTGAGAGTTCACATTAGTGATCACAAAGCTGTGGGACGCGTTTTCCTTTTAAGGCTACAATTTTTGGTGGGTGTGAAGTACGTGGCGAAAGGACGTTGGATGAAAGACTGTAGTGTTTGCATGCATCTACTGATTGCTCGGAGAGGTGATGGTAGTGAGGTTGTTGTCAAATTATCAGCTGTGACATGCCTTAGCTACGGCCGAAAGAGCTACCGAGGAAGCGCGCTTAAACAGCGTATAGGCACCGCCAAGGAGACGTAACACCGCTTTCGGCGCTTGAACAAGCTTACCGCTCTCTTTTCTGTTCGAGGTTATCCAGCCGCCACTTGCGGGCCGCCTAAGCTTCGCAGACTCTCTGTCTGCAGCTTGGCAAGCTCGTCCCCTCGACACAATGGCAGCAACGAATATTTAACGCACAACCATCCACGAAGTATATATTGCAAATACGAATGCAAATAAATGTGAAAACAGCGTTTTTGCCAAGATCATGATACGACCGCCGAATTTACTTAATAAGACACAATATTAACATCAAGAAGTGATATTATCATTCGGAATGTGCTTTTCACCTTACTTTTAGTGAAAGTTTTCAAAAAATTGGCATACTACAAAGGTGAAAATTGCGCATAAAGCAATTTTCGACATGTTAGCATTGTGATTATTATAGCAGCACCAAAAGCCTTTAAAGTTTGTGGTTTTGATACGAAATGGAGTACACATTAAGGCTGTGCTACATCTGCTTCGTCAAGTATTTCTCCTGCCACATAGTAAAGCACTTGGGATGCGCGCTTTCAAGCCCGTTATCTTCTAGTGTATTCAATCAGATGTTGTCCGAGGGGCCTTCGATTTTCATTGCCGACGTTAAGTTGTTGCATCGCCGTTTGACCAATATAGTTTAGCCTTTGGGTCTTTCTGTGTCATCAGCTTTCTCATTGTCAAGCGTCCTCTCTTTCGCCTCCCTATCGCCATTATCACAGGCGATGTACGTAATAAAGGCTCCTCATCTTCTTCTAAAATATGCTTGGCAGGTTTTCATAAATATACTGCAGTATACTGATAAACGCACACACACATTTGAAAGATAAAAAACATGCTACTGTCCTTCCCCCCCCCCCAAAAAAAACGCCATTGAAGGCTACACAACGACGTATTTCGTGTGCTTTAAATCACTTTTTTCAATATTGTTTCCGATTTAGGCAACCATAACAATGGTATCGGCTACAATATAAATAGATAGTTTTTCGTAACTACTTCTTTAGACGGCGGTAATGATGCCTTGTCCTTTTCTGATCTTTTGACCACGTAGCTCATGGGCAAAGTTATTAGCCTGCGGTATAGATTGATCAAAAAAATTCGGCAGATCCCACATACTTGAGAATCGACGTTATGCGAAGCATGCAGAGGAAAGGTAACGGTGTCGCAATTTTTTATTGAGCGACACATCATGAATTCACGCTCAATATATGTACAAATGCAGCACACACAGGCATATGTTGAAGAGTTGCAGATGTTTATATAACAAGTTCTTTACACTTGCGCAAAGATGCCAACTGGGACATGGGTATTAGCAATACCAGAAGCTGATATGAAGCGCTGATGCTCGCGAAGATGCTGGCCCTGGACACTGCTACATTAATCAACTTGAGCGCATGGCAACGAACTACAATTGACATTCACCCGACGAGACGGCTGTATCAAAGGAGTACCTAAGTAATGTTTATTAAATTGTGTAGGCAGCACTGCAACCACTATTGGCGTTTCACGAAGATCAGCGCCTATTTGAAAAGTAGTTCCCAGATCTGGCGTAGCTCTGGTAGAATGCGTGCGTTCAATTCCAGCTGGGACCCTGACATTTAATCTTTGCACTCATCACGTCGACGCTACAGACGTCGAGTATTTCTTTACACTTACACATTAAAATAGCCCATGCGTGTTCTCATTGTTTCTGGGTAGATAACAAGTGTCCATGACCTCTGGCACATACCCGAATACCAGTGGCACATACCCGCCCGTGAGTATGTGCCACTGTCTGGCGGAAAGTGTTTGACGACGTACGTGACGGCATTGTGACATTATTCATGTCTTGACCAGCGCGTCGTATTCGTCAAACCATTTTACCCTTCCATGCTAATTTTGGTTCACGCCAAGTTAAGGGTGTGACCACGAGAGCATCCAAACGTAAGCGGCTAGATATATAGTTACGCTCAATGTCGCCGATGTTCGCAAAAAAATGCTTCGCATTTAAAACAAAAACGTTTAGTGAGCAAGCAAACACGCATTCTTTCCATCGAATAACCAAGCGATGTCTCAATAAAGCGTAATGCCTCGATGATTGATATGTGGGGTTTAACGTCCCAAAACCACTATATGATTATGAGAGACGCCGTAGTGGAGGGCTCCGGAAATTTAGACCACCTGGGGTTCTTTAACGTGCACCCAAATCTGAGCACATGGGCCTACAACATTTCCGCCTCCATCGGAAATGCAGCCGCCGCAGCCGGGATTCGAACCCGCGCCCTGCGGGTCAGCAGCCGAGTACCTTAGCCACTAGACCACCGCGGCGGGGCAAGCGTAATGCCTCTTTGATAAAGCAATGGGCCGAAACGCGATGAAGCTATGTCCTAGCACCAATATTTTTGAAGAATTTCCAGTCGTGGTTCAGGTTCGCAAGCAATTTGTTCCTGGATATCTCGCTTGTGTTTCAACCAGGACGTTTCACAGCGTTTAAAGAAACAAAAACTTGAAGTATACGGTTTACTGCGCACTCACATTGCACCTTCTTATGTATATAACTGTACATGTATGGCGCTACAATTGTTACTGCGGACATTTCGAATGGCTTCGTGAACTAATCATCACAGCTTTCAACGTCAAAAACCTCATAATATCAACAGTGTTTTTGTTCAATTTCTGGTACTCAATGCAATCGCACGAGCTCTTTTGGTACTGAAAGATGTCATTCTATGCATTCATGTCAATCTAGGCCTGCGTTACGTTTCGGTAGATGTGGCTGATTTATTTATTACAGTGCCCCATGTGGATTTGCTCAAAGTAGATAACTATATAATGAGGTTTCGGAATTTGAGAGGAGTGCGATGTATATTTGGGCAATTTTATGATGCTATTAGAATTTTCTCTTTGTTCGACAGTTAGGAAGCATGATGGACAAGCTTTCTTCAACGCAGTGGAATATGTATTCGTTCGTGCGTGGCACCCATACCACGCTGCTTGTTTTTAGCATGTTTACATAAAGTGGTCGCTCCAAGTGGGTGCAGAGTGTACGGATGGGTGAATAACTTCTAAGTAGTTTTAAGTACTAAACCAGGTTTAAGCCTTCCAACTTGGTCTACGAGATGTTAAAGAGGTTTTGACAGCATGCAAAGAGAGTTTTCTTCACGCGTGAGCTACCTACTAGTGGCAAAATTAAGTTTTTGATTTGAGCTTTTTTCTCATTGACGAGCCCATCTGCCGGGCAAAGTGACCTCGTTTGGGCAAAGTACTGATGCCCTGTGATGCTGCCCAATATAAAACAGTTAAGGGTGCGATGGCATTTATGGCTTGGAATGAGCTTTGGCTGTGTTAGCCTCATTAGTTTGCAGAAAGGTTTTGACAACCAAGTCAGCCGTATGACTGTTCCGACAGTGGCTCAATGCCTGCTTCGAAAGACTAAAGGAAGAAAATCATGGCATACCCACGAAATGAATGATGGTGAGAGAGCGAACAGTGCAATCGTTCAGTGTTACCGCATATCACCCAAGACATTGACCACTAACCCATATGAATGAATGCCAAGTGGTTTACGTACAAGAATGTGTTAGCCGCTTATATTTGATGTAAGCAGTTGCTTACAGCTGCGTGACGAAACAAACGGCAAACATGACTGCTACCAACACCACACACCATAATCCAACATGTAGCCCTTGTTACTGAGAGGATCAAACAGGTACTTAGCGGTGCTTTGTGGTGGAATATCATGCAGAACATATCGGCTAGATTGCTGCTGGAACTATATTATATATCCCTGGCATTCGTCGGGTCAACGCTGCTGATGTCGGTTTCTTTTAGCACTCTCTCTTTAAATTATCAGTGCACGTTTTCACCGCTTTTGGTTTGGCATGAACTGTCAGTCACATGGGACATATCCCTGCATACATGTCGCCCATCTGTGGTATTTGTGTATGGGCCATGCGTGTCTAGCCGACAGGATTTGAGGTTGTACGGGGTGGTGATGCCACACTTTTTAAGTCGTGATCAGTGAGTAATATCGCTCAAAGCGTCTGTCCCTGTCACAGTAATTTTGGTTTACCACAAGTCAAGGGGGTTATTTTAAGAGTATCTGAATTAGGTGGCTAGATATACATATACGTAAACAGACACGCTAAAGGTGCCTGTAGTGCGTAAAAAAGTGCTTAATATTTTATACTGTAAGACAAACCACGATTCCTAGTTGCTTCACGAGGAAACGTCTGAGTGGAGGGTGCATCAGTCTTCACTGCACCACGTGCTGTGTGCCAATGCATCAATCGACAGTGCCCTATTTAGTCAACAAATATGCATGGTATTGGGATCGCCTGACTGGGTATTGGGCCGAGTGGACACGGTGTTCCTTATAACAGGCAGATATCACATCCTATTTACGCCCATCGGCTGTGAACGACTGTTCTGCATGTACATACGAAATCTTGCATCAGATTCACGTTTGCAATTAGCAGCATTTTTTTCTGACAGCATATGTTTCAGCCTCAACCCCCGTGTTGTGATTTTCTATCCACTTATCTTCAAATTTGAAATATATTAACAAAGTACAGCAAGTAATCATTAAAGCACATACGTACGTAAAAATGCAGCGTCTTCACAATAATTGCCCCTGGGTAACGTGTTGTCCTAGTGCTCAGTGGTGGTTTTTCAAAACGATATCGCGCTGCTTTTTTTCACTCGCACTGAATTCAACTCAAGCTACAAGCCAAGATGAATGCTAAATACCTGTCACTGCATATATAGAAAGAAACGGTGTCAAACTCAAGCTAATATATATAGTTTAATTTTCTTCAAATACTTCCTTGGGAAACTTTCTTATAAAATCAGGGTTCGACGAACGCACTAATTTATAGAAAAGATCACCAGAACGTCATAACCGACATATTATCACGTGCAACACACGGTGGTTAAATCTGTACGCACGTCCACTATTAGAAATTTTATACGCACAAACACCTTACCTCATTATGCCCCTGCAGATCGATGAGTGCTGGATTACAATTCAGGTGGCGCCGTATCACGACTGGTTGCAGGTAAATATAAACAAATGCAAAAAGAAAACAACACATTATGACGTTAATGTCAAGTGATCCCTACTTTTATTGTCACAAGGACTGAAAAAGAGATTACTAAATCAAAAAGAAGTAGCACTTCCTAATCCACAAACGGCCTTTTCCTACCACCTACACGCGAAACACAAAGTGGTCTAACAGGTTTTTTGTTAGAGCTATCATTCTGACTACTCTTCATAAGTGTACTATTTGCCAGTAACACGAGCAACGTTACTTCGGTGATGTCCAGAGTATATCAGTACCCAAGATGACGAATTTCAAGGTTTCGGAGCACAGCTGTTGAAGGCGAGCATTAGGTATCTTCGTAATCTCAAAATTACCATCCACGTTAAATGACAGGTTTTCTCTTTGTCATCTTCTTCAACTTCAGCTTTGCTCCTGGAACACTTGCGCCCATTTTTCCGGCTTTTGGAGGGATGGTAAGTCAAGAATCACAGAAAAAGTGGAAGATCTCTACGTTGAGAAAACATCAAAAAGAAAAACCAAGCCCAATAGAAAGAGGCAGACAAAAAGAAGAATAGTGAATCATAAAAAGACAAATTTGAGAAAAAGGAGGAACGTAGTAAACTAAACAGACAAAGAGAGAGAATCACTAATAAACATACACAAGAGCACGTAAAAAAGTGGGCCAGATACGAACTAGTGGGGTGGAGACGTAGGCAGCACTGAGGCGGGTGGTGCTCGCCTCCTTTATAACTCACCTCGCCATTTCTTTCTCACTGTCTCTCTTTCTCTTTCTCTCTATAAATCTTCCTCTTTTCTGGGTCTCCAAATTTTTTTCTATCTTCCAGTTGCTCCACCTGTCTCTGTTCCTCGCTTCTTTCTTCCAGCTCTTTCGCTCGCTCTTTTTTTTCTTTCCATCATTTGTTGCCAACAATTCCCTGCCTTTATATCTTTTTCTTTGTTTCAAGGACATGTGTGACTCTTGCCCTCTTCTGCACTCACACATTCATATTTCTCTCACTCCCTTTTCTTGTCGTTCTCTTCTGAATGCAGTGTGGCAGGTCAGCCTGACTGCGCCCCATGCAAGGCAAGGACTTCTAGCAATCCCGCCAGTCATCCCGGTTCTGCACTTTGTGCTGTTACGTTATACTTGTAAATAGCTCTATCTAATGTGCCGACCTAATTTTCTTTCTCCGGCCTATAAGTTTTCCTTCTATTGAATTCTAGTGGGTTACCCTAAATTACCAGCGGTTATGCGGTCTATGCACTACGTGCCCAGCGCATGTCTATTTTTTCTGTAAGAATTCAAATATTGCCAGGCGTGTTTCTTATGCACATTTTTGTTTCATTGGGTTTTCACCCATGAAACCGGACTGGAATGCCCGCAAACTGCACCTCACTGTTCTAGAAGGTTCCCGATTATTGCAGATTGTTCTGTCAAGATTGTGCGCAAAACGCGAGCACTCAAGATTAATACAGAGCTTGCATGAAGACCAGTGACAAGGCGGTGATATTCGACTGCAGATGTAAAAATGCTGACGCACTTCGCCGCTTGACAGTTTATCGACGGACGATGCTCTGTTGACCGCTTTAAGGGCAAGTGTCTTGCTTTAAGCAGACTTTCTCTTTACGTGGCCACACAATCAGCCCAAAAAACAGTTTAACCTGAACGCCCAGTCTGCTTCCTTTGTCTGCGTCATGACGCCGTGACGATTTGATATCCTCAACCCGCCTTTGTTTTCTGCTTCACCTTGCTGTCTTCTTGTCGATAAACGTGGCCCCGCCACGGTGGTCTAGTGGCTAAGGTACTCGGCTGCTGACCCGCAGGTCGCGGGATCAAATCCCGGCTGTGGCGGCTGCATTTCCGATGGAGGCGGAAATGTTGTAGGCCCGTGTACTCAGATTTGGGTGCACGTTAAACAACCCCAGGTGGTCAAAATTTACGGAGCCCTTCACTACGGCGTCTCTCATAATCAAATAGTGGTTTTGGGACGTTAAACACCACAAATCAATCAATCAATCGGTAAACGCGACACCTTCGCGTTGCCCACTGCGTAGTCCTGAACTTAAGTTAAACGCTCCTTGTAAGTTTCTAGGCTTCTGCTCTGTGGGTGAGTATCGGTCAAATGCATCTGTGATATACATTCTACTTGCGCAATAGTCATAGGCAAACATTGATTACTTCAGAGCGAGTTCAAAATGTCCTCCGCCAGATCCTTATCTGTCCCGAAAGTGTTCATACCGGGTTACACCAAGATATCAGTGACGTATATGATATCAGAAATGACATCCTAAAACATCTCTCAGAAGGCAAAAAAGTTTTGTTAAAGGGAGTCGAACCCACGACTGTCAAAACAGCTGACCAGCACACTATGCATGTGTCACAATCAGATACCTTGTAGGCTTTAAAAACACGCCTTTTATATCTACCACTGCCCTATCACGGTGCTATTGCTAAGGTGTAATAATGTACCATGACCTTCGAATCTACGATTTCTTGATTGATATGTGGGGTTTAACGTCCTAAAACCCCCATATGATTATGAGAGACGCCGTAGTGGAGTGCTCCGGAAATTTCGACCACCTGGGGTTCTTTAACGTGCACCCAAATCTGAGGACGCGGGCCTACAACATTTCCGCCTCCATCGAAAATGCAGCCGCCACAGCCGGGATTCGAAACCGCGATCTGCGGGTCAGCAGCCGAGTACCTTAGGCACTAGGCCACCGTGGCGGGGCATCTACGATTCCTTCAATGTGCTGTTTCTACGCGTCCGTATAATGCGCTACCATTCCTATAGAAGCGCAATTTAGTTTACGCCTTAATACCTCACTGCGTGGCGGCCTTAACCAGCGCGACGATGTGGCCCATAGCAGTCAACCATAACAAACAAGAGCTCGAGAACGCATGGCGCAACGAGCTTGCTTCGCCTTGATAGTAATCAACGTTCCCCTCTTGCACTCGCCACACGGAAAAAAAATTAGTTGCCGGATTAGAGTGAAGTCACAACGTGCCTTGCTCTTCTGTGTAATCGGGTATATGGGGTTCAGTTTTCTAACATATCGTGAATAGTTGACCTCAGTACAACCAGCCACGCTTTCCTGGCTGCCTTACCACTTCCTCTGGCTTCAGACTGAACCTTAAGTACTAGCGCTACAACAGTCATTCATGACCACAGGTACATGTTTAATCATTATTCACTTATTGAACATGGCCGTTAGTCGTCAGGATGGAAATGTATCCTTAAGTGTAAACGTGACTGCATTCACAAAAAAAACGCTTAAATTTTACTCTTAAACAGCAACTGCTGTCGCATAAGCTACCTCATATCAAAGGGCAGTAAGCACTAAACCACTACTGCAAGGAGACAATTTACTTTTTTGGTAGTGCTGTTCTTATTGCACCCAGAAAAAAGGGCAGCAGTAAAAGGTTGGTTGTGCTGACTTAGCAAAGTATATATTGCGGACATCACAGAATTACCAGAAGCATATCAAGGATTTAATAGCCTACAGTGTACTGAACGCGACGAAAACTATAAAACAGTGTTGCTGGTAGTTGACAATGGCAAAATGAATTGCACCGCACGTGAGCAGCACGTTTCCAATGCTTCTTATAAAACGCCTAAGGCTAGGTGCTTGAAAAAAGTTATTGCTTGGTATTTTTTGCTTTCCTTGGCTTTATTCAAATTCTTTCTTGGGTGACATTGACGTCAGCTCAGACTTTGACAAGGTGGATGCGGTTGAAATGGCCTTCAATACACCCGATCTCACTGTGATAGTTCAAAATGTACGTTGAGAGACATTTGCTTAAAATTGACTGAAGGAATCAAGCTTGCACCGAATACGCCCTGCTTGACGTTACTGTAATATAGCACTCTTTTCTGTCCTTGTTTTTTTGCTGCCGTAGTTACGAAGTAACTACTTCTAGGTTGTGCTGTTCCTACATTGTTATGTCCTACCAACTTGCCCAAGTTTCCACGCTTCGTAAAATCAGTGTTGTGCAAAATACTTAGAACGCTAATAGTATCAAAAATGATATTTCGTGCTTTTGTCACATTTCGTGACAGATCATGTAAATCTTTTGGAATTAAAATTCTATTGATGTCAACAAACATTCGCGTGAAAAAGCCGTTCATCTTCATTTCACGGTCACTGTCGAAACGGCAACGCTGATTTGCCTATTCTTGGCTATAGTAGCTTTTCTTTAATTTCAAATCGTTCCTTCGTTGGAGATAAGCTTTAGCTTTTGTTGCATTAGCACCACGGTTGGCTAGGTGATGACACGCCAGTGCCCCGCCAAGCTCACCCCACCCTCACTACAGGTAGCTGCTTCCTCGAGGACAACCTTGTCCATTATGCAAGCACAAATTCTCAAAGAACCAAGCCCACCTTTAAACTCCACTGATACACTCACCGACCCATTTCTCGCAAAATGGCTGAATTTTTCCACTGAGCCTTGCTCTGACCTCTCTTAACGTACTTCTCATTGGTTCAGTCTGCCCCTGTGGTGAAGTGGTTATGTCGCTTGGCTGCTGGCGAAAACGACTCCATACCAATTCGATTCATTAGCAATGCCAGACACCCATATTTTGTGCGAATCAGTGCGTGTAAAAAATACCAGATGGTCATTATTTCTGGAGGCCTCCATTGTGGCGTGCCTCATAATCTTGTGGTGGTGTGGGCTCGTAAAATACCACAACTTAGTAACGTTTTAAATGCCAAGCATTTCTTAGTGAACTTAGGCGACATTGAGCACATCTATCTATCTATCTATCTATCTATCTATCTATCTATCTATCTATCTATCTATCTATCTATCTATCTATCTATCTATCTATCTATCTATCTATCTATCTATCTATCTATCTATCTATCTATCTATCTATCTATCTATCTATCTATCTATCTATCTATCTATCTATCTATCTATCTATCTATCTATCTATCTATCTATCTATCTATCTATCTATCTATCTAGCCGCCTACGACTTGTAGCTCTCCTGGCCGTTTCGATAATGGTATCATTACCGAAATTGGTATGTGTGAAGAACATATTTGACAAGTCATAACAAAAAATCATGATATGCGTATCATGAATGTGATTATTTACATTCCTTGATGCTGCAGCTCTTGCAGCGGTTTCGTTCACATGGCATGTTGGAAAACTGTATGGTATGGCATGATTACAATGAGAACACAAGCGACAGACCATAACATGAAAAGCATAACGTGCGTGTCATGTAACAACATGACTACAAGCCACGCTCATGTTCCTCGCGGCTGTTTCGTTAGCGTCACATATACCAAATTTGGTATTACAGTACGTGAATGGAAGACCAAAGTATTTGACTGGTGCAAACACAATATTTATAAGACGCGTGTAATCTGAGAACATGACTAAATGCCACAGTCAAGCGCCAATACATTTCGACGTGATGAAGTGCGCCTGCTCGTCGGCGTTCATTTCGTCGCGTCACGCCTGCGTTGCCACGCCAGGCGCCGGTCCTGCCATATACTCGCAGGCGCGCGCCGCGCTGCGTTGCTTTAACGCACGCGCGTTTCAGCTCTTCCAGCGTCCCTCCGTCACAAAAAGTGGGAGACGCCGTGTTGTCTGGGTAACTAATAACATGACAACATACCACGCTCATAGCGTGCTCACGGCCGTTTCGCTAGCTCCATATATACAAAATTTGGTATCACGTAACGTTTGTAGATGTCGAAAGTCAACGACACATCGCAACATGATAATCGTAACACGGAAGTCATGTACGGCATCATTTACTTCCACCTCGTAACGTCGCGTTGATTTTAAAGGGACATATCAACATTTCTCATTCGCGCTTCCCATATCATCGATTCCCTCTGCGCGTGGGATCTGCCAAGTTTTTTTTTTTTTTTTGCCACTGGTTCCCACTTGCCGGAGAAGAACGTTTTTAGCTTCTAATATAAAAACGTTGCCACGAGGCCTTTCTCTCCCCCATCATGACACGCCACTGCTGACCTGCCAAAAGTTACCCTTGCCAGTGGTGGTTTGGTGCACCCCTCCCTTTTCTTCAATGTGTCGCAACTAGCGCTGTGCCATCTCACGGGGAATACTCGACAAATATTATCCTGGCCAATAAATGTCTGATATTCAAGGGCTTGTGAGAGGCAGAGAGAGACGTGTTGGACGCTTCTCAGGGGGTCGTTGCGAACTTCTGCAGAGGTTGCCTTGTTGGTGACGTAGGGAGCCTTCACGTGCGTGCGTCTCCGTTTTTAGGGTGGTGTTAGCCTTCGACTCACCACTTGCCGCCGCCCGCTAAAACACATTGTTTCCAGTCTCCGTTTCCATGGCAACAAGTGATGTTGGTTCTTGCGACCAAGAGCTTCTCCTCCACTGCACTGCCCTAGCTGCCTGTTAGCGCGCGTGTGCTAGCTGCGGTATGAGCTGCGTTTGACTACACCTTAGACCTAACTTTCACTACCACACAATCTTCGCGCACCAACCGACCGATCGACCGGCCGACCGACCGGCCGACCGAGCAACCGACCAACCGACCGACCAACTGACTGACTGTCTGACTGACTGAGACGGCCGCACGGACGAGTGGAAGCAAGAATTATCGGATGGACGGAAGCACAGACAGTCTTACAGATGCTTGGCTCCACTCACCATCATTCACTTTGTATATATAATGTAATTTTTTCCTGTTCTACAAAATAGCGGCTAACTTCAAAAAGCAACCCTCAGCTATCAGAACTTGCTATATATACAAAAAGCCACCCCTTCTAGTTCAAACTCGGGCTACCTTTAATGTAAATGCGCGACCGCTGAGAACCGACTTGGCGGCCCGTCAAGTATGGCAGCGGTTTAACCATTTGTAAACAACGTTAGTCAAACTTGTCACCACCCAAAAGTTGGAGACGCGCGCACATGAAGGCTCCCTATGTTGACGTAACGTATATCACAACCACTCGTTCAAACGCAAGGTGCAGCTTGTCGCACATGGGGCATGCATGGGTGATAGCGTGCAAGCGGAGTTGATAGTTGTCGCCGCATATCATCTATGAGGGTGCTTGTAGTTTGCGATGAAAAATTGGTGAACAGGGTTGTGTCGAGGTCTTGAGAAGAGCCTTCAGGAAGACAAGTCCACTTGTACAGGCGTCTGGCTAGACACAACAACTGTTTATAGATTTTTCTTCGGAAACACAACTCTTCCCTTTTCTACCGTTTTTTGAAACAGTTTGCGCATATACGATATTTTAGGCGTATGGCGATACACGGCGCGACTGTGTTATCCCACTGTGTTCAACAAACATTCCGTTAGGATGGAATACTGCAAGCAGGAAAAAAAAATGACAGCATATTCACGAAGTGAATGATGATGAGTGGGGCAAAGCGTCCGTTAGCCTGTCCACGGTTCCGTCCGTCTGTTTTCGCTTCCGCTGGTCCATGCAACTATCCATGCGTCAATTCATGCGTCCGTCCGTCAATATTAGCGAAGTTTGGGCTAGTAGTTGGTTCACACTTGGGATGTATTAACAGCGCAAAAAATATAGACAAGGACGAAAGGAGAGACGACACTACGCTGACTCTTCTCTTCTTTCGTCCTTGTCTATATTTTTTGCTCTGTTTTTACATCCGAAGCATGTCCGTCCGTCAGTCCTTGCGTCCGTCCGTGAGTCTCTTCATCAATATGTCCGTCTGTTCGTGCGTCCATCCGTTCGTCTATGCGTCCGTCTGTGCGTCCATCTAGTAAAAACTTCAAGTAC
The DNA here is from genome assembly GCA_013436015.1 of Rhipicephalus annulatus. Lineage (NCBI taxonomy): Eukaryota > Metazoa > Arthropoda > Arachnida > Ixodida > Ixodidae > Rhipicephalus > Rhipicephalus annulatus. Next base: position 22,736 of record WOVY01002735.1, on the reverse strand, counting down.
CGCCATCTTCTATCTCGCATTCCCTGTGGCACAAACCTGCTCTAGAGCGGGTATGTGCCACTGGTGGCTATGTGCATACATACATACATACATACATACATACATACATACATACATACATACATACATACATACATACATACATACATACATACATACATACATACATACATACATACATACATACATACATACATACATACATACATACATACATACATACATACATACGGAGGAGGAGCAACAGACTCACGCCATAAGGAGCTTCGCCCCTAAAAATTAGCATGTTTCTTTTAGTTCAGCGACTAATGAGCATTCTCCCAATAAATGTGGTATTCTGCTTCTTCCGAGAGAGCTGGGCGGATGGCTGAAATTCTTGAGCAGCTGGCTATACACCAGCTGGCTTAAAACTAGCAACAGTTGCTTATTTGGCTGGATATATAAATTGTGACTTCAATGAGAAGGTAAGAATTACTTTTGAAAAAAGTAAAGAAAGCGTTGCATATATGTAGAAGACATTTTCAACCATTTTTATACAGCCCATTAATTCTACAAAACTGCATTTGACACAAATATTGTTCACTCCGCTCGATCAAAGGTTACAGTTCTTGGCTACTGGGGCGAAAGTTGCTGGCTCGAACCCATGAAATGAAAGATATTGTTGTGGTGAACAAGATTAGTACGCCGAATGGAATGTTGTCTGGTTTTGATTTAGCCTCTGCTTTCAATGAGTACTTCGTCAATGTTCGTAAACCACTCTGTGACCAACCTTGACTTGACAACGCGTTATACAACGCTGCTACTTCTTCCTCAAAGCCTTTGTTTTTCTCACCTTGAGCCTCTCACGAAATAGTGGCTTTCATCAACAAGTTGAAAGATGATGTATCTACACGTAATGACGATGTAAGGCAAGTTCCCATTAACAACGTTGTGCTTTTCATATCTGGCGGATTGTATTATCTCGCTAACCTTATGTTTACTACAGGTGTGTTTCCCACTGATCAAAAATAGCCACGGTCTCTTCAATATACAAAGGTGGTAACAAAATGGACATGTCAAACTACCGACCAATTTCTATGTTGCCAGTATTTTTGGAAATCATTTGAAGGAGTCATAAATTTCTGGCTTCAATGTTTTTTCGCTAAGCACAGCATATCTGTTTGCCAGTATAGTTTTCTGAAGCAAAGTCCGCAGAGCAAGCCCTATTTGTTATTAAAAACATAATACTTGAAATTATAGAACACAAGCTTTGCACTTTCAGTGTGTTCTTAGATTTTTCGAAAGACATTTGACAGCGTACAACTACAAATCCTCTTACAAAAGTTAAATTACTACGGTGTGCGTGGTATTACACTCAACTTTGTGCAAGATTACTTATGTCATAGAATGCAGTACGTACGGGTAACGACATTACATCTAACCAAATAACTGTCACTTGCGGATAACCTCAAGACTCAATACTACGATCACTATTGTTTTTATTATCTATCAATGACATAACCAAACTACCAGGTTCTCATGAAAAGATTAGTATGCTGTTGATACAAATATAGTTTTTATAGTGAAATCTCTTGTACAAGCTTAGGCAATAGTAAACGGGTTCCTAGGTAACCTACAATCATGGCTAAAATCCAACATGTTTTCTTTAATATTACCGAAAACCACCTATATTAATTTTATACCAATTAATACTACGGATTTTATAAGGTCATCAGCCAGCTTGGACACGTAAGAATACATGAGTTTGGTTGTATAACTATTTTCAGTGTATGGTTCCACCAGAACCTTTCTTGGAGCACCCATATCTCAATATTAGCGCCTGAAATAAGCAAAAATGTTGGCTGTCTCTACTAGGTGACTGGTCTTGTACCTGTGTGGTTGAAACTGCAGATGTGTTATGTGCTTGTATATTTTAGTCCAACCTATTGCATTAGAGTCTAGGGAGCAACTACGAATACTAACTATATGAAACTACGGGTACTTCAAAAGAGAGCTTTGCGATGGATTCATGTGTACTGCGGCAGTCCCCAGGATCTTCCGACTTCGCCATTATTTCTTCACTATGCTTTGATCAAAGTGTACCAAGTCTACTTTTTTCGTCTGTTCCAGCATACTGAAGTCAATCAATTACATACTCAAAACAATACTTTGACTAATGATGCATACCAATTTCTAAAGCAGAGCCTGCTGATCTCTAAGGCGCGTACAAACTATGGCAAACAAAAATAAACTTATCAGGTGGCTGTGGCGATGAATAAAATGTGTACAAATGTTAACTTTGTTCTTTCAATAAAAATATTAAAGAAAGAAAGAAGATTTACTCGACTCTGGTTTTTCGTGGGTGTAACAACATTATCACAGCTATATGCTTAAGAACATTTCATTTTGTTGTATTTGATTGATATGTAGTTGTGGTGAAAAACATTGCCCCGGAAAGTGTGCATCGTGCTCTGACGTAGAAGATCGGTGTTCGGGGTCGATTTATTTGTGATCGGTGTGCGGGACCAATTTAGCATTCCAGGTGCGCGTGAATCATCATGATGGTGATAGCGGTAAAACTATAAGCTCGCCTATGCGCGTGCTCGTGCGCGTACCACGTGAAAAGCTCCCGAGCCACGGAGACAGCTCGGCTAATCCCAGAGAGCAGAGAGCAAGGACAAGTTCGGGCCACGCCCCGGCTGCTCGTTCTGACCCTCCGTGTCCGGGCCTCGTCTCGGCGTTGAAGTCCTCGGGTGCGTCCTGGACTGCGCGTCGCCCCACCTCACCCCCACGTTGGTCTGGAGCAACGTTCGTCACGGCCAGCTGCTGTTCTGGTCTAGGAGCGAGACGCTGTCCCAGGTCTGTTCGCGGTAGTCGGCGGTACGCTGTTCTCAGTGGTGTACAGGCAAGCCCAGGCGTTGACCACCGTGCTGGGATGCCGCTGGTGGTTATCTTCTAGACCGGGCCCCGCCTCGGTACGAACTCCGCAAGCGCAAGGCACACCGCCTCCTGACTACCAGGGAGCTCAAGGTCAAGCGCAACGTTCACGCCTCAAGAGTAGAATGTGAGTGGACGAACAAGAACATTAACTCCCTTTCGTGTAGGACCATGAACGCGTGTATATATGTGTGAGTTTATGTTGTGTGTATCCATTTGTCCGTCTTCGTGTATATAAAAGTCTCTCGTTGTCCTCGAACGTCCTCTGCCCTCATCTGGCTAACCTGTGCCCACAGTTGCCCACAGTAGTGTTTAACGTGCCAAAACCGTTATATGATTATCAGAGACGCCGTAGTTGAGGGCTCGAGAAATTTCGACCACCTGAGGTTCTTTAACGTGCACCCAAATATGAGCACACGGCCCTACAACATTTCCGCCTCCAACGTAAATGCAGCCGCCGCAGCCGGGATTCGATCCCGGGACATGCGAGTCAGCAGCCGAGTACCTTAGCCACTATACCACCACGGCGGAGTTATCTTGTTGTACTTGCAAGTATGGCTGATTTGTCTATTTATTATGTCAAGTGTTTAGTTGTGATGTTTTGTTAATTGTCACGAGACTGTAAAATCGAAGCGAGGCCTTTGTCAGGCACCCTAGTCTTTATTAGCCCCACCTTTTTTCTTTGTATGAAAGGAAATAAAACTTCATTTTGATTACCGTCGTGCAATCTTTCTTTCTTTCCTTCTTTCTTTCAAAACAAAATGCACTTCGTGATCTTTATAAAGAAAAAGACAGAGCCGAGAGCGAGCGCGTTTAGTAGCTCTTTATCGCCGCAGTGAAAAAAACAGCGTGCCACCAGCGTACCAGCGATCATCTACCATCAATGCGCTTGCGGCCGGTGTTCCCAGCGCGTGCAACCCAAGACAACGGGTATACCGATTCAGCCGACGAAGGGACGAGACATTAAAGAGCTTTGCCCCTGAACACAGCGTGTGCATTCGCCTAAAAAGCAGCCAACCGTCTGTGCTGAATATCACTATGTACCAGTGGCATCGAGATGAAGAGGGCGAAGGCAGGGACGACAAAGAGGATGGGACTGGCGCAAGCTGATGAGCATCGGTGGCGCTGCTTGCTTAGCCAGCCGAAGATATAAGGGTGTACACCCTTTCGAGTCGGTATGCAGCTCGTGACATATTTTATTGAAGCGCGGGATATTGGTTCCTGTGCCTCTCGTCCGACAAAACAATCTCACTGTCAGAACAACAATGTACCGACAGACCAATGTGCATTGGTACTACAACTGGCCTTATCGGTATTGATGTACACGTGTTGCAGTAATTACACTTCTGAAGCTTCGCCCAGCTGTAGTTCTTTCCTCGAGATATTACAACAAATAGGCAGGAGCTGATGAATACTTGTGCTAAAACTTTTCCTTCCTTAGGGTGTTTTCCCACTGGTGCTCTACACATGGAGACTACATGAAAGATATTCGGCAGTTTAGATACGCGCCATTTGAATCAAGTTCAGAAGTGAGGAGCACATATTTCGAATGCCCAGTTGAATGGGAGGCTATTCGGGTCGTTATTAAAATTTTCTGAGTATTCATACGCCCCTATCAAATTGGTTACTTAGATGCACTCTCAACACAAGGAATCGATTAAGGAAAGTAGTAACAAGAAGTGCTTTCCGGCAACTCAATTTGCAAACTTGTTGATGCAACTGGGCGTTTCGAGTGCACCAACTTCGCATACATATTGCTACTATGAAGTCCGTAAAGTCCGGCAGATAGCTGGAGTCGAACGACATGGCAAGAATGGGAGATTTTCCTAATCCGCAGGTGCGCGTCTCTGCGAAGCACATTTGCCCTACGAATGCCGGTATCTAAGGTGCTTAAAAAAACAAAAAAAACGAAGTCCTCGTTGCATGTGCTTGGGCTTGTCTATAATCCATGTGTATATCAAGGCAGCCAAATCAACATTTCTCACGTTTTAGCTCAAGCAAAGTGTAATTAAACGTGAATAATTTACTGATATGTGGGATTTAACGTCCCGAAACCACCATATGAATATGAGAGACGCCGTGGTGTAGGGCTCCGGAAATTTCGACCACCTGGCGTTCTTTACCGTGCACGCAAATCTGAGCACATGGGCCTACAACATTTCTGCATCCATCGGAAATGCAGTGTAATCGAACGTGTTGCTTTTAGTAAGAATCTAGCAGTCATTCGTTGGACTGAATGCATTAAAACTAGCTTTACGTATATTAAAAACATCAATTGCGACGTGTTATCGTCTGCACTTTTTCACAAAGCATTCACCAGCGCTTTTTGCCTACTGTGCAGAAAATGTCAAAGAGACCGAGAACCACCTAGGACATGAAATTAGATGACTGCATTAATGAATTGTCTGTCGCACTGACTCCAATCAACCCTGTTTCCTCCGACCATAAACCACGTCCCTGCGTCTACAGCCAAATGTAGAAACCAAAACCGTTTGTGAACAAAAAGGTTAATAATGAAAGGCTGGTAATCCGAATCCGAATAGACATATTGAAAGGCCACAACATAAGAAGAACACTGACAATAAGTCATTCATCAATCAAAGCATATACTAGGAGAAAGAGTTAACAATACAAAATAAACAAGCTATTTACCAGAACAAAGCAGAAGGCCACCATTTACGACACGATACACACTGCTTTGCCCCATCATCAGATATTAGTCCGTGAATATGGATGAATTTTTTTTCTTGTTAGAAGATCGATATAATCCTTTGTTCATAAAGAGCCGCGAAAGATGACCTTTGCTGCTTCTGACGTCAAAAACATGAAGAGTTCGATGTACCCTGTCGAGTGGCCGTTGATGGATTTACGCGATTGACAGTTTTTTTTGCTAGCGTAGAAATGTTCTTCAGATTGATCCACAATAAAAAGTTACTCTTTTAAAATTTACATATAGGCTCGCGCTAGAAGCACGAGTAAAAATGACACTGCCTTCGCTAGAGGTAATGATCGCAACCTCGTTAGCTGTCTTGAGTAAATTTAACGTCCTTATGCAACCAAGCAGGCAGTTTCCAGGTTGCTTTGATTTTGGAGTGATATTGTTCAGATACCTACACTTATTTGTGTAAATGACGCGCGCTGATACTCGGTGTGCCCCTGAATATGCGTAGTGTCGTTATAGATGACTTTATTTGGCTCGCGTATTGACAAAGCTGACGCCGCGACAAACCAACCTTGGCACAGGCGCAGGCAACTTCAAGCGCAGGCGCACACAGCGGGGCACCAATACACGAAATATGTGTGAAGCCGCATCATATCAGTATAATAGGTTTTTGCGAAATCAAGGCTTCAATGGATGCCCGTACTGTAGAGAAGCATCATTGAATAAAAAGGCAAAAGCACTGAACAAAACGTAATAAGAATGTAATCACGTTTTGGCACCTACAACTGGAGCTAACGCTTCATAATCACAGTCATGAGGTCATTGATTTTTTCATGTAAATTCAACCAAGTTATTCTGCGTCATGGCCCATTCAGTTGATTATCTTCATCCCTGTCAAAACAGTCATTTCGTCATCAGGTGAAAAAAAAAACAAATCATTAGTCACTTCCTCGGTGAAACTATTTTTTATCCATACAAAAAAATTGCAGCCCGAGTATGGGCTATCATAGAATTCCCTTAGTTAAGCCTACTATCTTTGCTTCACTAAAATTTAGTGCCAACAACACTGGTTCCTGTTTATATTGTACCCAAGAAGTGAAGAAAATAATAGGTGTACATGTGGAGCTTTGAACAAATGAATTTGCTTCCTTTACTCACTGCAGCAAGTACATTCATACAAGAGGTATTGCAGATAGTAAAAAAAGAGTGTTGTTACCTTTTGAGCTGAAAAGAAAGGTGTCGGTGGCGCTAAAAGGAATTGTAACATCCCGTGGATTGTTGCGAACAAGTCCTTAAATTTTTTGGCACTTGATACTCTAGCAATACACGAGAAGTAGCAACTGCTTTAAGACGAAAAAATTAGGCGTCTTGAAGATAAAGGTGCTGAAACATGGTGGAAAATATGTTCCTTATGGGCGCTGAAGAGTTTGACGAAGGCGTGAAATAAAGCCGTTGAGACAGTTTGGCGGAAGATATTGAGTTATAAATGAATTCGGAGTTCCATCTTTCTGATACGCGCTTCAGCAAAAAAGAAAAAAAATGATCTGCCATAGAGATAGAAACGTTATACACAATCGTTATACATGGCAATAATAAAAAACTATGCCTTTTAACACTTGCAAGAAAAAAAAAAACATCAGTTGGCCTAAGAACTGATATTGAGCTAAAACACGACCACGCCACGGTGGTCTAGGGGCTAAGGTACTCGGCTGCTGACCACCAGGTTGCGAGATCGAATCGCGGCTACAGTGGCTGCTTTTTTGATGGAGACATAAATGTGGTAGGCCCAGGTGCTCAGATTTTGGTGCACTTTAAAGAAGCCCAGGTGGTCGAAATTTCAGGAGTTCTCCACTACGGCGTCTCTCATAATCATATGGTGGCTTTCGGACGTTAAACTCCACATATCAATCAATGAGCTAAAATTCAAGAGTACAAAGAAGCCATGATATTAAAAAATTTGTTCAGTCCCTCTTTTCGCGCTTTGAAGAGTTTAATGCCTATATCTGCAATCAGTTTTGTTTCTTGGAGTACTTGAATATATTTTCAGTAACAATGCCACAAAGTGTTTGCGCCACACAAGAAAACGCTTCCGCACTGTGGTAAAACATGAATGCAGGCTCTGCAATGTTTTTCCGATTGGTTTTATTCTGCTCGTAACACGGCTCACATTTCTTTCACGTGAATACTTTTTCTTGCTTTTGGAGTTCTTAGTTCTCGGATGGGATGCAGATGGCCAAACATTTCAGGCTTGTATTGCATCGTCAACGCTGAAAAGCTGATCGATCAGCTCTTCTCTAACAACATCCTGAGGCTCTATCAAACAGAACCCAAGCAAATTGAACATACAAGTCTTCCTGTCTACTAACGAGAGAATTGATCTACACGCAAGTACGAGAACTCTTTGAAACCCTGGGTTGATAGGTATATGATCGTCAGAATGCTAGTCAAAATGATATCCTAACTGCAAAATTCATATACAGAGGTTTCGCTGTATGACAAATAAAAATATTGCCGTTCAGGCAGTGTATTAGCGTGGCTCACGTTGATTGCTTTCGTTGCCTTACACGAGCCCTACGTCATCGTGAACTGTGTTCCATATCACCGCTACCGACCAATATATTTCAGGCATTGCCGCTTTCCAAAAAAAACAAAAGATAAAGTATGCCTAAACGAAAGGTATAGTGATAAATATACAGTCTAAATAGCATTACGCGTAAGAACACATTAAAATTTTGGCTTGACAGCACACGAAAATTGGTCGATCGTATATTACCGATGCTCCAGTTGGGTGGTTTGGAACAGGTTAAGGGTTAAATAGCAAAAATACGCCAATGCTGTAGGCAATCGCTTCGAAACGGCAACAATAAACTTCTGAGGCTGGATTGGTCTACCAAATTACCTTCTCGTACGTGTCACGCATCTAATCTGCCCAATCTTTTGATGTATATTTTTGTGTAGACTCCATTTATTATAGGTATTATGATAAATAGCAGTGGTGGCTACATGGTTAAAGCTTCCGCTTTCAATGCGCCAGGTGGCCGGTTCAGTAGCCAGTGTTGACTAGGGACCCACCAGTTTTTCCCAATGGGTAGAGATAAACACTGACCTAGCGCTCGATTGTTTCTGGGTAGTAATCTCGAACGGTAGCCCCGTAACGTTTTGCAAAGGCCCCTGAGCTTACCTTAACCTACCATAGTCTTGGTGAAATAGTTGAACATCCACAACTGCTGTGGGAGGCAGAGAATTGCTGCACTGCAAAACGAAGTTTCAGTCACTTGGAACGGCACCGCACCAGTGGGAAATTAGCCGCATGGGATCGCCAGACCTAAATTAAAGGTTCTTTTTTTTAGCAGATTGTTCCTTTTGCTTAGGGTTGTTTTTCGTGGTAGCGCCGGGGTGTACGCTAGTGCTCATTGCTCCCGCTAGAGACACAGCTGTGCTGTTCAAGAGCGCTCACTAGAGGGCGCGCCACATGTCAGGCGACGTCACATGTCAGAAATTAAGCAACGTGGAATAAGTAGGCTTGCTTTAGGAGCTCACGGGAATACACCAAATTAGGGAGTACAAGGTAATATGGGATGGACGTCATTTGAGGGCAGGCAAGCTAGCAGCAAGATAAAATTTGAGAAACAATTGAGAGAAATGGGGGAAGAGCGTTGGGCTAGGAAGGTTTTCAGCTACTTGTACATGAAGAATGTCGATACAAAATGGAGGAAGCGAACCAGGAAGTTGACTGGTAAATACTTAGAAAACAGCAGGTGGCCAAACCAAAAAGAACTATCGGTTAAGAAGAAAGTGAAGGAAACGGAGACTGACATGTGGAGAATAGGCATGATTAAGAAGTCCGCACTAGAGATCTATCGAACTTTTAAGCAGGAAATTGCCAAAGAAAGTATCTATGATAATACTCGGGGTAGTTCTCTACTGTTTGAGGCCAGGACGGGAGTACTGCGAACCAAGACATATCGGGCCAAATACGAAGGGGTAGACACAGTATGCAGTGCGTGTGGAGAGGAAGAAGAAACTGCCGAACACTTGATAATGTTCTGTAAAGGGCTTCACCCTATAGTTCAGGATGATGGCGCAGAGTTTTTCAAAGCACTGGGGTTTAGGGACCGGGAGGGCAAAATAAACTTTAAGCGGGTAGACTTAACTAGAAGGAGGTTATCTGATTGGTGGCTAAAGTCAAGGCACGAGTGAAAATTAAACTCTTCACTGCAAAGTACGAATCCTCAAACTCACTTTTTAAGGAAAAAATATAGTTTTTGGTTAATTAGGTATTACGGCTTGGTGGCGCTAGCCACCGCCCGATCTAAAGGGTACAGCCATATCCATTCATCCATCCATTCATGCATCCGACGGGAGGAGGAAGTTAAGAGAGCCATAGCAAAACGTCAGGAAGCCTCTAGGGAACACAGACATGCTAAGCAGCGGGGTGAACCGACAAATGATGTTGAAAGAAAATGGGAAACCTTTCTAAGCTGTAGAAGGGATGCATCCCTTCTGATCAATGAAAAGATTAGAAGAAAGGGAGCTCAGTGGCTGGCAGAAGTACATAAAAAAGGTAGGAAGGCAGCTGCTAAATTATGGAACCATCTAAACTCCCTAAAAATGAGACGAGCCTAGAGCAGAGTTTTATAACTGCAGCCGAAGGTGCTAGGCTAGAAGGGGACGAAGCTATTGAATATATAAGAACAAAGGTTACAGAAAAATTTCAACAAAGAAGTACTTAATGCACCACATTAGACAAGGACGAATCAAGTGGTGCAATGGCTCCATTTTCACAACGAGAGTGGGAAAGGGCTGAGAAAAGGGTTCCTAGTAGTACATCAACAGGCCCAGATGGCATTCCAATTAGGCTGATAAAGACATTAGGTCCGAAGTCTAAGCAGGCTTTGAGAGAGGCACTGAGCACAATAATAATCGATGGTGAAGTTCCCGATGGATGGAAACTTTGCTGGATGAGCATGATCTATAAAGGAAAGGGGGACAAAGCTGACATAAACAACTACCATCCTATAACAGTGACATCAGTGGTCTACAGGCTGGCGATGCAGATTATAAAGGAAAAACTGCAGGCATGAATAGAGGATGAGGGGGTATTGGGGGAACTGCAGAATGGGTTTCGGAAACACAGGAGGTTGGAAGATAACCTGTTCTCACTGACGCAGTGCATCGAAATAGCAGAAAAGGAACACAGGCCCCTGTGGCTAGCATTTTTTGATATCAAGGGAGCGTACGATAGCGTGGTTCAAGAGGAATTGTGGGGAATACTGGACACACTAGGCGGGGAACATGTAGTCACTAATCTTTTAAAGGATATCTATAAAGGTAATAAGGTAGTTATAAAGTGGGAAAGACAGGTATCTAAGCCTGCAGAGGTAAAACGGGGGCTTAGGCAGGGACGTCCCCTGTCACCCTTATTATTCATGATGTACCTACAAGGATTAGAGGCCAAATTAGAGGGAAGTGGATTGGGCTTCAACCTCTCTTTAGTCAAACAAGGAAAACTCATTGATCAGGCACTACCAGCATTAATGTACGCAGATGATATAGTGCTAATGGCCAACAACAAGGAAGATTTGCAGAGATTGATGGACATCTGTGGTAATGAAGGAGATAGGTTAGATTTTAGATTCAGTAAGGAAAAATCAGGAGTCATGATTTTCAATGACAACGAAGGTAGTGAGCTTAGAATACAGGAGGTCACGCTAGAGATAACAGATAAATACAAATATCTGGGCGTATGGATAAGCAATGGGGCCGAGTATCTGAGGGAACACGAAATATACGTGATGACTAAAGTTAACAGGAATGCAGCAGTCATGAAAAATAGGGCACTGTGGAATTACAATAGGTATTATGTTGTGAGAGGAATATGGAAAGGGGTCATGGTAACTGGGCTGACGTTCGGCAATGTCGTCTTGTGCATGAGATCAGAAGTTCAAGCAAGATTAGAAATTAAGCAACGTGGAATAGGTAGGCTTGCTTTAGGAGCTCACGGGAATACACTAAATCAGGGAGTACAAGGTGATATGGGATGGACATCATTTGAGGGCAGGGAAGCTAGCAGCAAGATAAAATTTGAGAAGCGATTGCGAGAAATGGGGGAAGAGCGTTGGGCTAGGAAGGTTTTCAGCTACTTGTACATGAAGAATGTCGATACAAAATGGAGGAAGCGAACCAGGAAGTTGACTGGTAAATACTTAGAAAACAGCAGGAGGCCAAATCAAAAAGAAATTTCGGTTAAGAAGAAAGTGAAGGAAACGGAGACTGACATGTGAAGAATGCGCATGATTAAGAAGTCCGCACTAGAGATCTATCGAACATTTAAGCAGGAAATTGCCAAGGAAAGGATCTATGGCAATACTCGGGGTAGTTCTCTACTGTTTGAGGCCAGGACGGGAGTACTGCGAACCAAGACATATCGGGCCAAATACGAAGGAGTAGACACAGTATGCAGTGCGTGTGGAGAGGAAAAAGAAACCGCCGAACACTTGATAGTGTTATGTAAAGGGCTTCATTCTATAGTTCAGGATGATGGCGCAGAGTTTTTCAAAGCACTGGGATTTAGGGACAGCGAGGGCAAAATAGACTTCAAGCGGGTAGACTTAACTAGAAAGAGGTTATCTGATTGGTGGCTAAAGTCAAGGCAATAGTGAAAATTAAGCCCTTCACTGCGAAGTACGAATCCTCAGCTTCATTATTGAAAGGAAAAAAAAGATAAATGTAATGGTTAGTTCACAAAGTATTACGGCTAGGTGGCATTAGCCGCCGCCCGATCTAAAGGGTACAGCCACATCCATCCATCCATCCATCGACGCTCGCTCCACTCTCAGTGGAGCGAGCGTCGGTAGGTAGGTTGCTGCGCATATATATAAGGCTGAAAGCCCCCGAAACTTCACAAAGTAGTGACCCTCTCCTCCACCGCTCTCGTTTCTCGTTGGTCTGGTTTCCTTCGCCCTCTATGTTCAAACGTGGCATCACCTGTTTTGCATAGCAGACGCCATTTCGCGACCAGAGCGTTTGCTCGGCAGGCAACGCACTGAGAGCATTCACGCCAGCCATCTAACGCATCTTGAAATTATCTTAACGAGTGTAACGTTGGACCATGACAGCTGGGTTTAGCGCCACGCGCCACGCGTACGTGTGATTAAGTCCTCATCGAATCACTCTTCGTTACAGTGATCGGATGCTTACTTTCACACACCGCACCTTTGTACGTATGTTCTTAAACGTAAAATTGTGATCGTTAGTGAGAACCCCGTTTTTTTTTTCTTGGCTCATCGTTTAGCGCATCTCCTAAAAGGTTTTAAACTTTAAGTAGCATCGCTCAAACGATCATGTTGGCTGCTATGGCTTACGTTCTGATTGGTAGCACGATAGCACCTGAAGAAACAGTTCGACTGTCCTTCCTTTCTCAGCACATGGGTGGTGCAAGCTTTGCCGTATATAGGGTATACAAAATGTGCAGATAGCATTCTTTGGAAGTGTCATGCAGTGGAAACAGCAACTCGCGTTAACGCTGTCAACGCGGGATGGCGATGTCACGGACGGCCAATTTTAGTGTCTGATGAGGCATATAACGCCCTAATAATGTGTCACAAGGCCCCCATAATTTATAGTTGATACAATCGAACAGCTGTGTTTTTTTGTGAAGTGGTTTAACGCACTTGTCGTACTTCGGAAGTGCGCCTAGTGCGCGAATCTCACATGCACACTGTACCACTGAAAGACTGAGCAAGCGTGGCACCATACGCGATTACTTCGCGAGAACTCCACTCGTGGATGTAAACCTTCACACGAAATAGCAAATGAACTATCCCACGAAATGGCCCGTATGTGTGAGGTTCCTCAACGATGGATGTACCCAATGACTCGGATGCATACACACTTTGCTTGTAGCTGCCCTCGCCTCGCGAGTCTCCCAGCTAATCAGTCAAAGTATAAAATAGCCACAGCGAGCAACTTGCTCTGAAATATACGAGCACGCCACGAAAACCAACGGAGAGTACCAATCCTAATGTGATTTGCTGCTCAGTAGTTTTGTTTAATCAAAACAGCAGTGTGAAATCTCTGAAGTTTGCAATCACATTTGTGAGCGTGTTTCCGCGTACACGCTAAGCGGACAAAACCAATACAGCGAGCTCAAACACACACACACACACACACACACACACACACACACACACACACACACACACACACACACACACACACACACACACACATATATATATATATATATATATATATATATATATATATATATATATATATATATATATTGTGCAACGAGATGCCACAAACCACATAGTTTGATGGAATCGGAAGGAAGAACTTTAGGCTGACATTTTTTAATCCACTTTGTGACGCAAGTTGCGTGTGTCTCACTTTAAGTACGGCTCGGTTTGCTCAATTCAATGCCTGCTCTGACGCCGTTGTCAAGACGCAGTTAATTGTGGGACAGAACTAATACCGCGAACTCAAACCAGTCGTCGGCGCACATATGGACCAGCAGACAGCAGCAGCAGAACAAGAGCGCACACACACAATATATATATATATATATATATATATATATATATATATATATATATATATATATATATATATATATATATATATATATATATATTTATAATACTGCCACAAGGCAGTAGTGGGATAGGGGCAATATATATATATATATATATATATATATATATATATATATATGTAGTAGTGAAACCTAAAACTGAGTGAGATATCGCGATGTCCTGCACAATTACCTGCGTCTTGACAACGGCATCAGCAGAGCAGGCAATAAATTGAACAAACATCGAGCCATACTCATAGTGAGAGATGCGTAACTTCAGAAAGTGGGTTCGAAAATGTCGGCCTTAAGTTCTCACTTCCGATTCTATGAAACCGTGTATTTTGTCGCAACTCGTTGCGCTAAACAGACGGTATCATAAAGCGCTTTCGGTCGTCACTAAACTTGTTCTGGCAGAAGGTGCAAAAACCACTTACGGCCACGAGCAGTGTAGTTATTCTTCGGTGAGAAGTATGCCACAGCACAGCGAGGAAAGAGGCACAATTTCGTATCTGTCAAAACAGATGTGCTGTGCCCCAAGGAGTGCTCGCCTCGAGAGCAAAGATGGTAGCCGTGAGTGACTGTAAAAAGAAAAAAAAGAACACGGCGAGCTGTCCCATATCACGGCATCTGGCCAATACCGATGCGACTCCAGCCCAGAGATGGAGGAGGAGAGGAAAAGAGAGGAGTTGCGTGAATAAGCTTTAGGGGCTTTAATTGCACTAGTGGCTTGAATAGGGAAGTGTGACTGAAGCCTCAGCGGAATAGCCGCGTGGGGGCGCGCGTTGTTTTATATGTTCTTTGCACGTTTGCGACAGTTTCATTGAGCGCATTCGTCCTTGTTTTTTTTATTATTATTGCGATGGCACTCTGACACCAATGCTTCCGTATGCATTCTCATGGCGCAAAAACAACGTCACTGCTTCGTCCTGGGCTGCACTACAGGCTACAAGTTAGCTAAAAAGAAGCATGCGTTGTTTGACATTCCAATGGACAAAGCTCTCTGTTTGTGCAGTGGCAGTGAGCAATCCCACGCATTGACAAGCTACTTCAAAAAACTCAGCTGTGTGTGAGTTGCTTTACAACGAGGGTTCATCTCCTGGTACTTCTAGCACACTGTGAATGGCGATATTGTCCGCATTGAAAAGGGTAGACCCATTTTCAGGTGACTTAAGAGTACCCCACCCTCTAATCAATGTATAGAGATTTAGTGCCCCCCTATCATGTGCCCCATTTGCCCCTCTCATGCGAACGCCTATTGTAGGCCTTTCAGAGAAGCTCTTCGCATTTGGAGACGCCCTTGCAATCACTTATTTAAGGTAGTTTAGCTACAATAAGATCCCCAGTTACAGCCTAAAAGAGCTTGTTTTCTGTCAGAAAAAAAAAGTCACATTTGGCTGCGCACAACATGGTCGGAGCGTCATCAATCAAATGACCAAGTTTTTTCTGCTCACCCATTTGCGTTTGTACACAAGGGCACTCCAAGGGGAGCGAGCATCTTCCCGTGAAAAGAGGAAGTATCTGAAGCTCAGGCGTGTCACTTATGGGTTGCAGCCCAAGGGAAAAGATGTTCTGCGGGGCGCTTGTGAACTGTAAAACTTTTTCCTGGAGATAAAAAGACTCGTGAACAATTATTAGGAACGCATTGTTTGTTGTAAACAGATATTGGGTCACTACAGGAAAAGGCATGCGTTATATGACCTGTGTGCTGAAAATAAAAGGTATTCATTCAGATACCGCTCGTGATTTTTTTGCCCGAGTTTGAAGTTGCGAGTGATGGGGCTTTATTTACAGATTATTGCATGACGAAACGACAGTTTGCCGGGGATTGTGCTGCAAGCAATGCCTCACAGCTGAGTTCATCGTTCCACTCTTCCACCACTTCACATCTGCAAAAATGTTCCAGTGCCATCACGCGCCCACTTTCGGCACGGTGTCGGTATTTCAGTACAGTCGCGCAGCCGCGTAGGCATAATGCAATTCCAGACAATAATTAACATATTTTCTTGGTCACCATTTTAGGCCACGCACGAGCAACAAAAAAAATTCCGCCATATCCACGAAGTGAATTATGATGAGTGGGCGAAGCTCTGGAGGAAAACCTGGTAAACCATGAATCTTCCGTACATTTTGCCTACTCGATTTTATTACAATGCTCCCTTTAGCGTACGTCGCCGCACTAAATCGAACAATTGTCTTCCACCAATGACACGTGCCATATGTGACATCATTCCTATTTTATAACATCTCGCATCTTTCATCATCAACTAGAAGCACCGCCGTCTAGTTTATAACATCTTGCATCCTTTCATCATCAGCTACAAGTCCCGCCATCTAGTGAGCACTGAAAGAACTAAACGAGAGGTGGCTACATGCAGGAGACGGTGCCGCCATCTAGTGAACACTACAAGAACTAAATGAGAGGAGGCGACATACAGGAGACGGTACCGCCATCTAGTGGACACTGCAAGAACTAAACGAGAGGTGGCTACATACAGGGGACGCACAGCCCACGCCTTAAGGAGCTTCGCTCCTAATATATTTTACATGTTTAACACTGTACGCCTGCGTGGTTGATTCCCGTCTCTGCGCAGTGCATCGCCGCCTTTGGGGACGTGCAAACGTGTGCCAGTGCCACCTGATGGCTTTCTCCCAAGGCACTACACACTAGCCAGTGCATTCATCACACTTTCCTGTTCTAGCTGCTGAAATAGCTCTCGTTCTCGGCGCGCTTCATTTCGCTTTCATCGGACATGACTGAGTGCGCGATGATACCGCTACCCGCTATGAACACTGCAGAAGCCACGGTGGCGGCGAGGAAGGCTTGCAACGCGGTTACAGCACGGGATCACCGTCAGGACCCTTCTAGAACTTTCCACTACATTCTATAATTCAAGATCTTCTTCTTTTGTAATTTGCCGGTCACAAAGCCATTATACTAAAAAAAACGTTTCTACAAGCTTATGTGATCCGTGAATTAACTCTTGACAAAATATTTATTTTGCATCAGTATATGTGAACATCGGTGTTTATGTAAATATTAGAGATTGTGTATATGTGCAATCACATCACAATATTTCTCGTGTCACGTCTTCATAGGATGATGATTGCACATACGTAAAGAGGATTCACGGTTTACGAGATTTACCCTCTGCAGTGCGAGACGTTAACCACTGAGCGATGGAAGAGCAAGCTCCTTCATTATCATTCACTTCGTGGACATGCGCGATATGTGGGAAAGCCCACAGTTGTCGTTCATACGACTCAGAACTTGGGCTGACGGGGCTATCCCGTGGCTTGGACAAGAGAGAAATTGAACGTGTGTCGTGTCTCCGTGGCAACCTGGCTGCGCTCTATTCAGGTAAAGGGCAAGTGAGAAACGCACACTTATAGCTAGGTACGTGAGACCAGCGCTGGATTCGTGTGCCTATTTAGGAGTTGTAATATAAATCAGCCGCTTGTACGCAGACGACGAGCCGCAGTGTACCGCGGCTATAGTCTTTCTTGGGGTACTTCAATGCAAAAACCTTGGTCTGTCTGTCTGTCTGTCTGTCTGTCTGTCTGTCTGTCTGTCTGTCTGTCTGTCTGTCTGTCTGTCTGTCTTTCTGTCTGTCTGTCTGTCTGTCTGTCTGTCTGTCCGGTAGTTCGTCTGTTTGTCCACCGTAACAACACCCCAAACGGCACCGAACGGTAGCCCAAACGGGCAACCCCATTCTCAGTGCCCACCAATGTTGCTCAAGTTTCACCGTTCATACTTGTTCGATTGTCAATTGAAAAGCAGTTTGTGCGCGTATCTGAGGCACCATAACAACACGACAGCATTTTTATGTGCATATTTATACTAGAAACGGCACACCTACCTGATTTTAGGGACCGTAGCGTTTATCACGCTGCGCTGACAGTGCAACGCGATGCTCAAAAAAGCAAATGTTTGCAACGCTTTTCTAAGACGACACGGTGGTGGCACCTGCCCGTGGCTTTGCGTTCCACACCATATCGCCTCCGAGACAGGTGCACTTCTTTCTCCGTGGGCGCACACGCCTTCCTTCATTCTCGAAGATAACTGCCAGATACTGCTGGTGTTTAACGTGCCTTGATGTGCTCGTTTGCCTTCGCTGCACGTATCGAGACTCTCTAACGCAGCGCTTTCAGAATACAATTCAGCTATTTTCTCGCAAAGAACATCAAATAAGCGTTTTCTTCACTCTTGGTTGAATTGCACATGCAAGGCTATCGTCGTGCGACGACATTTACACTGAAACATGGAGATACGGGGCCTATTTTTTGCAAGAATAGCTTCAGGTGCCATTCTTCGACAAATATTGCACAATGGTTTAGAAAGAATGACGTTGTCTTGAGGCCTACTTTTTCGTTAGTGAACTCAAAAACGGAGGCATGCTGTGCAAAGCCAACTACGTGTATGCATACCGCATCGACACGATAATTAGGGGAGATGATGGTGACGCCCTCATTGTTGTTTTCTGGCTGCATGCTGGTATTTTTGTCTAGATAATACACGCTGAAAATCCTCCATATAGAAGTAGGGTGAGGTGTAGCAGCATACAATTTGCAGGAAGAGCTGTTAAGAGATCACAAAGGTTACGTGAGCCGTATTTGACCACCGCCGCCTATGTCCCTAACCACTATCGCTCGAAAGAATTAAAAAAAAATCGTAGCATATTCACGGAGTGAATGATGGAGAGTGGGGCGAAGCATTCGTCCGTTCATTCGTTCTTGCTTCCATCCGTCCATGAGTGCGTCTGTGTGACCGTCCATGCGTCCATCCGCCCGTCCGTGCGTGCGTTTGTTCGGGCGTCCGTCCCTGCGTTTGTCCATGCATCTGCCCCTGCGTCCGTTCATGCGTCCATCCATGCACCTGTCTGTGTGTCCGTTCATCCATCTATTCAACATCCCAAATACCACCATCTCGCATCTTTTCATCATACAATCCCCATATAGAAGCACTGCCATCCAGCGGACATTACAAGGACTAAACGGCAGGTGGCACACGCACACTTTCTTACGGCTTGCGCTTCGGGTCTACTTCCCACCTTTAACCACCTCGAGTTCATGGTATATACTAGTTCACTATATTCATGGCAATGCGGCCCAACGCTCGCTAAACCTTTGTAAAACCAAGGAGGTAACGCCCAGCGAGTATAACGTTGCAACTTTTTCCTGTCAGATAGTGTTCTATGTACATGCCAATGGCTGCTAATGGGAAATGAAAAACAGGAGAATTCGGCTTTTACTTCCTCAAGGCTTGCGCTACGTATCTACTTCCCACCTTTAACCACCTCGTGTTCATTCATGGTATATACTAGTTCAATGTATTCATGGCACTGCAGCTCAACGCTCGCTAAACATTTCTAAAACTAAGGAGGTTACACGCAGCGAGTATAACGTAGCAACCCTTCTTGTCAGATAGTGCTCAATGAACATGCGAATGGCTGCTAATAGAGATCGCAGCGTGCGCATTAACTAAAAGCGGAATGCTCCTGTCTCTCAATCCTCATTTGAAGCCATTAGCATGTACATTGAGTACTATTTTTTTATTGTTCAACAACGCATAGAAGAAATCTCTCACTGGCACCACCTTGGAAGTCAAAAATGTTATACTTGTTACATACTACAACAGTGACTAGGGACGAATGGGTGCCGCTAAAAAATACTTCGCCCCTGAAATTGTTAGATCCCACGTACTGTGGGAATCGATGATATCCGAAGCACGAATGAGGAAGGTTGAATTGTCACAATAAAATCGGCACAACTTTACGAAGCGGCCGTAAATTGTGCCGTAAATGGCTTCCATGTCATGATTAGCATATTTGCGCCTGGAATTTGTTTTCGTCGTCAGATCACGCCACGTAATACCAAACTTCATATATGTGAAGCTAGTGAAACGGTCTTGAGCGTGCTATGAACGTAGCATGTAGTCATGTTTTACGTGACACAAATGTCATTATTATCATTTCAAATGCGAAGCATTTCTTGGGAAACTTCGGCGGCGAATTATAACCTATCTATCTATCTATCTATCTATCTATCTATCTATCTATCTATCTATCTATCTATCTATCTATCTATCTATCTATCTATCTATCTATCTATCTATCTATCTATCTATCTATCTATCTATCTATCTATCTATCTATCTATTATTTATTTATTTATTTATTTATTTATTTACAGTACCTCAAAGGCCCCAATGAAGGGGTTTTACATGAGGGGTGGGCTATTACAATCGGTTAATGGAGTAGATGCTCGATCGCTGCTTTGAAGTTGATGATACTGGAGTGGTGCGCAACGTGAGGAGGAAGGCCGTTCCAATCTTGTGCGGTCTTGACAAAGAAGGATGAAAGCTGCGCAGTGGTGTGAGCTCTTGGCGGGTAAACAGCTTTCCTGTGATTGATGCGGTATGAATGGCGATGGGCTGGCTTGATGGTGGGAGTACGAGGCGATCCATGATAAAACTTGAAAAACAGGCACAGACGAGCTATACAGCGGCGTGACGAAAGGGTAGCGAGGTTAGCACGAGATTTAAGTTCGGTTACGCTTGACTGATATGAATAATCTGAAAAGATTAATCTTGCTGCCCGGCTTTGCACTGTTTCATGTGTTTTATTATTGTTACTCTGATGAGGGTCCCAAACAGCGCATGCGTATTCAAGTGCTCTATCTATCTATCTATCTATCTATCTATCTATCTATCTATCTATCTATCTATCTATCTATCTATCTATCTATCTATCTAACTATCTATCTATCTATCTATCTATCTATCTATCTATCTATCTATCTATCTATCTATCTATCTATCTATCTATCTATCTATCTATCTATCTATCTATCTATCTATCTATCTATCTATCTATCTATCTATCTAGCCGCTAACGTTTGGGTGCTCTCGTGGCCATCTCCTTAACTTGGTGTGAACCAAAATTGGCATACTAGGGAAAGATAGTTTGACGAATATGACGCGCTAGTCAAGACATGAATAATGTCACAATCCTGTCACGTACGTCGTCAAACACTTCCCGCCAGACAATAGTACATACCCACCGGTGGGTATGTACCGCTGGTGTGCAGGTATGTGTCCCAGGTGATCGACACTTGGTATCTACCCAGAAACGAAGAGAACACACAAGGACTATTTTAATAAACGCAGATTTCTGTACTATGAGTATTGCGAAAAAACTGCATGTCTTTAGTTACCTTAAAAACGTCATGAAGAGGTTCTTCTTTTCTGTTTGTGACTAAACTTATTGCTAGGTCTCTTCTTTTTGAAGTATCGTTTTCGTTCAGTGTTCAATGCTTAATTCTCTTTTAGGTTGCTATATTGTCAGTGCCACTTTGGGCTTGTATCCATTTTTGTTTGTTGATACAATTCGTATCAGCGCATACAAAAAACTTGTTTCTTCATAATGTGTTGAAAACACAAGCGAACACCAGTGCTGTTCCAAAATCTCACGTGGTTCTCTTCAGTGGAATGTGGTGTGCTTGTTTCCTCCACACTGGGATGTTCAGTCTATGGTATCTAGGCACGCGAGCGTTGACCAAGCTGCTACCATATTATAGCACGTATCAATCAATCAATCGATCAATCAATCAATCAAACTTTATTTTCATGAATAGGTATATGCAACAACAGGGATTACTTGAACCGATAGCCTAAAGTAGCTAGTGGACGGTCCAAGACAATGTGCAACATAAAAAAGTGTACAGGTCAGATTTGAGGTAACAAAAAAAGCAATCATATAAACACAGAAAACACAGTAATACATTTTTTCTGCAGACACGCATACTTATTAGCTTGCAGCTAGCTTTCTACACATAGGCATTTATTAAAAGATACAATGAAAATGGAATCGAACACACACATGCTTGCATACATGTCTTGACTCTATAGAAAAAAATTATTTACATGCCGTTATGAAATGACGTGCCATTTTGATCTCTAGGGGTATGGTGTTCCATATTTTTGTTCCATCAAACTGTATCAGCCTTTCGCCGTAAACATTGAAACATTTGGTCAGATTGAAATTACCGTTCGAGGCATAGTGCCTATCACGTTAAGGAATTGAAAAAAGATCAGCAGGCAAAGGTGAATCTCTATTAATTATGTTATTTACTGAAACGGCAATATTGTACTCGTGCAACATCGGAACCGAAAGAATGCGTTGGAAAATAGTATATACTGCTTCATCTTGGCTTATGATTTTCAGTGTACGTTTTGAAGTCGTTCAAGAGTTTTTAGGTAACTGCTTGGACGTCACACCCCACAATTCCAGACAGTAACTTATGCGACAATGACACAATGAAAAGTCGAGTGTGCGAAGTATAGCTTGTGAAAAATATTGGCGAGCTCTTATTAGATAATAGGAGCCATAAGCTACCTTTGCGCACACGTTCTGTACTTGCTCATTCCAGTGTAAATGCTCATCAAAAGTGACGCTTAAATATTTAAAACAAGGAACTTGTTCAATAGGAGCGTTGTTTATTGTTAGGGTAAGAGATTCAGCTTCAATATGTTTCCCTACGAGAGTGAAACACCATGTATTTTGTTTTGGTACAGTTAACAGT